>CM032479.1:2025993-2680493 GCA_019059595.1 Marasmia exigua | reverse complement strand
CATTTTGAATATATATATATATTACTAGCACTTGGACACCAAAATAGTACAAATAAAATAAAAGTAAAAAAACTAAAACCCAACTACGACAAAAAACGTCGCTGAAAAAGTATAAAACAAGCCTTCGTTGTCAATTTATGCAATATTCACTATGTAGAGATAAAATTTCATGTTTGGAAAGGCGTAGTCACACGTTAAATATACTACCCTTTGACAACGTGTGACTGCGGATTTCCAAACATGAAATTTTATCTCTACATAGTGAATATTGCATAAATTGACAACGAAGGCTTGTTTTATACTTTTTCAGCGACGTTTTTTGTCGTAGTTGGGTTTTTTTGCTTCATGATGAATCTACTTTCTGAATCTGACCGTGAGGGTACCGGAGGCCCATTCCGGGGAAAGAGGGGTTCAGAGGTCGGTAGCGCACTTGTGACTCCACTGGTGTCGCGGGTAACCATGGGCGGCGGCAATCGCTTACCATCAGGTGATCCGTCTGCTCGTCTCATTCTAATTCTAATAATAATTCTCACAACATCTCATAGGTTGACCTGATTCCGTGCTAAGTAGCTTAAGCACTTGTGTTACAGATATCAGACAACAGAGGAATACAAATATATACTTAAATACATATTACACACTGAACAAACACTCCACCTTCGTCTGCCACCTATCACATAAAAAAACCCATTATATTTTGCTCTATATGTAATATTATTAGTTATATTTTTGAGCAGCTCGCAATAACTTGAATTTAATAACATGTGGATAGCGTCGTGGGCTACAATATTATTAAATAGTTTAAGTATGTACTGTCTTATGTAAATATTTCTTTTGTAGCTGTTTGCTATTCCTAATAAATAAAATAAAACTTTCCGACCTGACGTGGTAGAATCACATTACGTTTAAGGCGATGGGTAGGGCACACTAGCGACGCCAATTGAGTTTAATTGTTAACTACCAAAACAAATATATTTTAAATAATTACGGGACTTCAGTCTCTCGGCAAAAACTTATTCTATTTATTTAATAACCATGCCCAAATGTTGGGTCTGTTTTTGTACTAAAAAAACTTATTCACGCCAAAAGTGGCCGCTTTTGGCGATAATTTAAAATTAGAGTGCAAAACCATTAAATATCTAACTATAACTATTAAATAAATAGTATAGGTGTTTACTGAGAGACTGAAGGACCGAAGTTGTTTCAAATAGATCTAGTTAAGTAGCTAACAATTAAAATCAATTGGCGTCGCTAGTGGGGTACATCCTTCACCTCAAATATTTATTTTTTAGTATATTTTATGTATCGGCATACTTATAGGTAGATATTGTGTAATTATGTATATGAAAATACATTCTACACTATTAAAATTATTTTAATGTATGATGATTTATAAGTCCTGTGCACGAAAAAACCTATAGGATTAAATAACTTTTGCTTAGAGTAGGTATTATTTCCGATTATTACCATCGATCGATAGGCCGTGTAGTCCCCGGCAGAGTAGAAAAGGCCACCCTCACTCTTACCGAGGTGTCGTAAAAGGCGACTAAGGTAAAGCTGCTGGCATAATCATCAGCACCCAGAGAAGGAAAACTCTGCATTTAGTTCAAAACCCTTGCCAACCCGTCTGCCAAGCGTGGTGAGTATGGCAATTACCCCTCATGTGATTGAGGGAGGCCCGTGCCCCAGCAGTGGGGACTTAAATGGGCTGATGATGATGATGATTACCATCGATGGCTAACATTTAGTCTGGTGTGGCTCAGACTTATCTTACTATACGTCACTTCCTACATTAAAAAAACCATTATATCTACCTTTTACGGTAGCTAACTTTATCGGCACTCCAATTATAAAACAAGATATTAACTTATAGATTATTTATCATCACAATGCTGTCCAATTAACAGTAGACTCATTGATATTCGCAGGTTGCTCCGAACCAACAGATTCGGCCTTCATTCGGTAGGTATTAGTGGGTCACGTTACATAGCAACACTGCCCAAAATTATCACCCATGCTTGTAAGCCTTAATGCTACAAAATAATGGTGATTATTGCGTGACAAGATGGAAATTACATCTGGCCGGTAGGGTCGGGTCGTACACGCGATTTTATATTATACTCGAAATTCATAATAAGTGTAGGTACTTCCTACTCATATACCTACGGACCCTCCTTGCCAAGGACTAATGTGATGAATGAATGTATTATGTTGCGTGAAAGAAATTATTTAAGGTGACGGATAGGTACCCCTAACTACCGACGCTAATCGATTTAATTCGTTAGCTACTAATCCGGATCTATTTTCACCAATTTCGGAGCTCCGTAGTTTAAGTTTTAGTATCAGTCTATAACTGTCCCACGGCTGGGCAAAGGCCTCCATCATAGAAATCAAGTCATCGCTACTATGATGGCAATAGGCTTAATCACCACGCTTGCCAAATGCGCATTGGTGATCACAAACCCGAGCTATGTTCGAAAAATTCGAAACACACTTTTTGCTCGAACCCAGGACCCTGAGATCACGGCCCGGTACTTAAACCACTAGACCAACAGGGCGTCTTGTTGTAAGTATAAGTATTAAATAAATAGTATAAGTGCTTTCCGAGAGGCTGGAGCTTCGAAATCGTTTAAAAGAAAGTTTAGTTGTTGACAATTTAAATCAATTGGCGTCGCTATTGTGCCCAACCAGTCACCTTAAGCAATGTTTCCAATAGCCAAACTTTTAAGAGCCCCATGTGATGGCAAAATAGATTGCCACCATTTCTTATCTACATTAACTTGTATCCCTAATACTTATCTATGTAAAGTTTGAATATACTTATTCTACTTATAACATATAATACAATACTGAAATGATAAACTAAAGAGCCATAGAAAACATAAACATAGGTAAGTAGGTACCTATATTCCCATCTACCCATGTTTCCGCAAAAGGTGACAACCCTACACCACCCTAGACAAGCCATCACTTGAAAAGGACCTTATTAATAAGGTAGAGAGTTCATAATGGCATGGCTACAGACACAAGCTGGCTATATCTGTGCATGTTATCTGGAGTCACGTGTGAGGTAGCCATGTGGCTGTTAAGCTGCGAAGAGAGCGAGCAAGTTATAAGAGTTGAGAGATTTCCATAAAAAACAAATCAAAATGAGTCCCTTTAAAATATGACTTGTAAGGAATGTGTCTCGACTATAGAACTAGAAGTCAGCGGAATGTGAATCTTCGGTAATAACGTCACAGAGTGTAAAATCCAACTGGCCCTGACGCAGATTCTATACGGGTGCGGTAGAGAAAGAACGTCGCCCGACCACAGTACTAACAGCTTCGCGCAGTTTTTCAAGTATGGCTTTCTATGAAAAGGCACAGTCTGTTTACGGTGAATGTCTATGGTCTCGAGTACTAGTATATTGGAGATCGAGATATCTGTGCCCGAGTGTACATTTTATGAACGTGGTGCCAGAAGTTTTCTATAAAAACCATACCTATGCCATACCTAAACGTGACGTCTATTTTCATTCCCATTTCATTCAATGTTTTCATTCAATAGCCATGTTTTCGCACCTACTTTTTTATGTGATAGGTGGCAGACAAGCAGACGGATCACCCGATGGTAAGCGATTGCCGCCGCCCATAGACACCCGTGACCCCAGATGGGTCACAATTGCACTGCCAACTGGATTGGGCCTTCGATCCGGTAGTAGATAGTAATTTAAATTTAGGTAATGGCCGTTATCATCTTGTAGCATTTCTTATCTTCGGGTAATATCAGATACGCAAAAAAGTGTCTCTACGATTTAAGTTGTTGACCGAACTGGCTGTCCGACATATCTTGTAACTTGTTCGCAAGCGTGTCTAAACACGTTACAATGACATTACTGTGTTTTTTATTTTCTATCGCGAATTGCGCAGTTAACATAAATATTATGCTAACTACCTAAACCTTAAGTGCCATAATGGCTAGATGGCTGTCTCACATCTGGATTGGTATTATCATTATATTATCAATGGTATTACTGTAAGCAAGAATATCGCCTGATAGTCTGATGTGGCACAAGATAGACGGATCACCCGTCACACCAAGCAACTGCCACCACCCATGGACACTTGCATCAGTGGAGTCTCAAGTGCGCTGCAAATCTTTAAACCATAATTAATCAAGACGGGAATTAACACGATATTTATTATGTGATACAACATTGTGTACTCACATATTTTACTCGACGTTTCGGCTACGTTACAGCAGCGGTCACGAGCGGAGCGAGATTCCGCTGCACGGCTGCTGTAACGTAGCACGGCTACTGTAACAAGCGGACCGCTCGTGACCACGGCTGCTGTTACGAGCGGACCGCTCGTGACCACGGCTGCTGTTACGAGCGGACCCATGTGCCCTGCCCATTGCCACTTGAGGCATGCAATCCTTTGGGCTATGTCTGTGACCTTAGTTCTCCCGCGGATCTCATCATTTCTGATACGATCACGCAGGGAGACTCCGAGCATAGCCCTCTCCATTGCTGGGTGACTTTGAGCCTCCTTAATCGGCACTTTGTAAGCGGCCACGACTAATACTTACCTACTACTAAATAGTAGATAAGTAAGTAGCTATTACCTGTGTGTTTTTGTCATCTTTCTTTACTTTAAAAGCTATTTTCCTACTTACTAGTTACTTACACATGAAAACATAATAACAAGACCTGTAATGCCTCATTGTTTTCCATACGATACAAAAGGAAACAACCAAAATAACTCTAGGTATGTTTTTATCTGTTGTGGCGCCGAAAAACTCATTGCTTATGTACCAAAACTGGCTACCGTTATAGGATTAGCATAGACAACAATAGGCACAGTCACTACAGTCAGCATCGAAATGATCTTAGCAAAAATAATTTCAAATTGTTTTATTGCCAGTTAAGTGTTACAATAAATAATGCTGCTTTACTACTTAACCACCTTTTTTAGGCATTGCAATCTCTAAGTATGCTTATACATTGAATAACAAACTTAAGTAAGCAATAATTTATATCGTTAAGACTTGAAACCTATGTATAATATCATCGTCAGCCCATTTAAGTCCCCACTGCTGGGGCACGGGCCTCCCTCAATCACATGAGGGGTAATTGTCATACTCACCACGCTTGGCAGACGGGTTGGAGAGGGTTTTGATATAAATGCAGAGTTTTCCTTCTCTGGGTGCTGAATGATTCATACCAGCAGCTTACCTTAGTCGCCTTTTTTACGACACCTCGGTAAGAGTGAGGTGCCATTCTACTCTGCCGGGTGACCCACAATGTACTAACTGTAAATATATAGACTATTCTTTATACCAACTATAGTGAGCCAAACTAATAAGCAATGATCCGGCGTAGGTAAAAGCTATTTTTGGTACTTACCATTTTTTTTCAAAAATAATATGGACATGCCTGGAATCCCGGGAATCCGGAATTAAAGATATACTTTATTACTATTAGCAGTTATGTCCCTTATACCTACGAACCTTAAACTCAGCCTACGATCTTATTCACAAATGCTTTGTCGATACCATTTTATTTAAAAAAAAAGTTATATTTTGTTCATGAAATTTTGAAAGGAACAACTGTAAGTAAATATGGTGGTATCGAAACGTTATGATAAGCCCTTTCATGATTAAAATGCGTTAAATATTTAACTCTAAATTAAAAAAAATATTTATTTTAATCCGGGATCATAGTTAAGAATCCCGAGGCATGGTCCATATTAACATTATGTTTGTGGTCAATCAACCCAAATAGCTCAACCTACTCCGATCCATTGATATTTAACGTTTCTCAATTTTTACTTCATATAGAAGTGACCTAATAAAAAATCCGATTAAATGAATAAAAGATATGTACTTCAAATAACTTGAATCGAATCCTATAATAATGAAGAATAAGTTATTAGTACTTTTATTTGAAGCAATGTGAATCAAACATGAGTTGAAAAGAAAGATTTGGTATGGTACATGGTTTTTCTTTTTACCAGCTCATGAATGTATTTATATTTATATTTTTAAACCAAGATATTTATACGTTTATTTAACCAGAATGTGGCTTTCATTTATGATTGAATTATTACACCACGGAATACACCATACTAACGACCCGATTAACATTTTTTCATTCGTGTATTTGGGATACAACATTGTACCAGCGACAATCCGAAAGAGAAAAATGAAACACTAAAAAATGTACAAATAACATTTTTAACACTTCATAACTTTGGTTCAAAACTATAACAATATTTATTTTATTTTTTGTGTTAAGTAAATATGCACAACCACTTATGTAACAATTATTATAGTAATGTATAAAAAAATATTTATTTATTGTTAAGAGCCAAAAACTAAAACATTATGACGAATAATAGATGATGGCGTACTTTCCTATTGTATTTTGTTAAATGCTCAGATAGTTTTTGAAGCTTGACTGTACCTAAAAAAATGACCGAAATAAATTACAGTAGGTATCTAAAGTACGTATCACTAATGAGTAAGTAGGTGTTTACTAAATTAGCGACACCACCCAAGTGTAACAGTGCAAGGACAAGCCGATCAGGTCTTTAGACACATATAGTTTTTTAGATTTTCGCGTTGCATTAAACTATAAATGTATCAATACGGGGATTAACATGATATGTATTAGGTGAAACAACATTCTGTACTCACATTCGGCTCGACCGTTTCGGCTACGTTACAGCAGCGGTCACGAGCGGAGCGAGATTCCGCTGCACGGCTGCTGTAACGTAGCACGGCTATTGTAACAAGCGGACCGCTCGTGACCACGGCTGCTGTTACGAGCGGACCGCTCGTGACCACGGCTGCTGTTACGAGCGGACCGCTCGTGACCACGGCTGCTGTTACGAGCGGACCGCTCGTGACCACGGCTGCTGTTACGAGCGGACCCATGTGCCCTGCCCATTGCCACTTGAGGCATGCAATTCTTTGAGACTATGTCTGTGACCTTAGTTCTCCCGCAGATCTCATCATTTCTGATACGATCACGCAGGGAGACTCCGAGCATAGCCCTCTCCATTGCTGAGTGACTTTAAGCCTCCTTAATCGGCACATTGTAAGCGGCCATGACTAATACTTACCTACTACTAAATAGTAGATAAGTAAGTAGCTATTACCTATGTGTTTTTGTCATCTTTCTTTACTTTAAAAGCTATTTTCCTACTTACTAGTTACTTACACATGAAAACATAATAACAAGACCTGTAATGCCTCATTGTTTTCCATACGATACAAAAGGAAACAACCAAAATAACTCTAGGTATGTTTTTATCTGTTGTGGCGCCGCAAAACTCATTGCTTATGTACCAAAACTGGCTACCGTTATAGGATTAGCATAGACAACAATAGGCACAGTCACTACAGTCAGCATCGAAATGATCTTAGCATTCAAACTTACCAAAAATAATTTCAAATAGTTTTATTGCCAGTTAAGTTACTACTTAACCACCTTTTTCAGGCATTGCAATATCTAAGTATGCTTATACATTGAATAACAAACTTAAGTAAGCAATAATTTATATCGTTAAGACTTGAAACCTATGTATAATATCATCGTCAGCCCATTTAAGTCCCCACTGCTGGGGCACGGGCCTCCCTCAATCACATGAGGGGTAATTGCCATACTCACCACCATTGGCAGACGGGTTGGCGAGGATTTTGATATAAATGCAGAGTTTTCCTTCTCTGGGTGCTGATGATCATACCAGCAGCTTTACCTTAGTCGCCTTTTACGACACCTCGGTAAGAGTGAGGGTGGCCTATTCTACTCTGCCGGTGACCACACTGCTACTATACTGTATAATATATAAGACTATTCTTTATACCTACTATAGTTGAGCCAAACTAATAAGCAATGATCGGAGTAGGTAAAGCTATTTTTGGTACTTACATTTTTTTTTCAAATAATATGGACATGCCTGGAATCCCGGGAATCCCGGAATTAAAGATATACTTTATACTATTAGCAGTTATTGTCCCTTATACATACGAACATTAACATCAGCCTTACGATCTTATTCACAAATGCTTTGTGATACCATTTTAATTTAAAAAAAAAGTTATATTTGTTCATTGGAAATTTTGAAAGGAACAACCTGTAAGTAAATATGGTGGTATCGAACGTTTATGGATAAGCCCTTTCATGATTAAAATGCGTTAAATATTTAACTCTAAATTAAAAAAATATTTATTTTAATCCGGGATCATAGTCAGAATCCCGAGGCATGTCCATATTAACATCTATGTTTGTGGTCAATCAACCCAAATAGCTCAACCTACTCCGATCATTGATAATTTAACGTTTCTCAATTTTAGCTTCATATAGAAGTGACCTACTAAAAATCCGATTAAAGTGAATAAAAGATATGTACTTCAAATAAACTTGAATCCAATACTATAATAATGAAGAATAAGTTATTAGTACTTTTCTTTGAAAAAATGTGAATCAAAATTATTGAAAAGAAAGATTTGGTATGGTACCTACATGGTTTTTCTTTTTACCAAGCTATGAATGTATTTATATTTATATTTTTAAACAAGATTATTTATACGTTTTATTTTAATCAGAATGTGGCTTTTCATTTATGATTGAATATTACACACGATACACCATACTATACCTACACGATTAACATTTTCTTCATTCGTTTATTTGGGATACAACATTGTACCAGCGTTCAATTCCGAAAGAGAAAAATGAAACACTAAAAAATGTAAAATAACATTTTTAACACTTCATACACTTTTGGTTCAACTATAACAATATTTATTTTATTTTTTGTGTTAAGTAAATATGCACAACACTTTGTAACATATTATTATAGGTAATTATAAAAAAATATTATTTATTGTTAAGAGCCAAAACTAAAACATTATGACGAAATAATAGATGATGTAGAGTACTTTCCTATTGTATTTTGTTAAATGCTCAGATATGTTTGAAGCTGACTGTACCTAAAAAATAGACAGAAATAAATACAGTAGGTATCTAAAGTACTTATCTACTAATGAGTAAGTAGGTGTTTACTAAATTAGCGACACACTCAAGTGTAACAGTGTCAAGGACAAGCCGATCAGGTCTTTATGACACATATAGTTTTTTAGATTTTCGCGTTGCATTATAACTATAATGTATCAATACGGGGATTAACATGATATTTATTATGTGAAACAACATTCTGTACTCACATTCGGCTCGACGTTTCGGCTACGTTACAGCAGCCGTGGTCACGAGCGACATAATAAATATCGTGTTAATCCCCGTATTGATACATTATAACTTTATGACACACTAAATATAGGGAAGCAAATACACTGTTATTTTATCGTTTACATCCCGAAAACCTCATAATAGGTATGTACCCAGAATAAAATCCATTTAGCATGTTAATTCTACAAAATAAGCTAAAAAAAAAATCAGCTGTTCCATACATTATCGTCGGGTGGAAATTCATTTTTGTATATGGAACAGCTGATTTTTTATTTGGCTTGTTTTGTTGATCTAACACACAAAATATCTGTAATGCCTAGTACTTAAGGTGTGTATTTTGTGCAATAAATTATATCTATCTATCTATCTAACCGTGTGTCCCCGGCAGAGTAGAATAGGCCACCCTCACTCTTACCCAGGTGTCGTAAAAGGCGACTAAGGTAAAGCTGCTGGCATGATCATCAGCACCCAGAGAAGGAAAACTCTGCATTTATATCAAAACCCTCTCCAACCCGTCTGCCAAGCGTGGTGAGTATGGCAATTACCCCTCATGTGATTGAGGGAGGCCCGTGCCCCAGCAGTGGGGACTTAAATGGGCTGATGATGATGATGATGATGTACCTAACATGCTAAATGGTCATTATTCACGATACTTATTATGTAGTTTGCGGGATGTAAACGATAAAAAAATAAAGGTGTAGGTATAAGATATTGTAGGTTAGATACAAAAGTAACTAACATTTAGGTAAAGAAAATCCGACCAAACAAGAGCCAATCAGATCCGCACATCGAGGGTGCATTCTGTCCATGGATTTAATAATAGTGTAACTGACACTGGTTGAACTCTTCTGGTTTTTTTCTGTGATTTTTCAAAGAAATACCAACTTCTTGTTTTGAACACCTAGTCTTGACAAGCGTACAGCAACGAGGGCCTTTAGGTAAAGGGTCCGTTTTTTTGTTTTATGTGATAGGCGGCAGACGAGCAGACAGATCACCTGATGGCGATTGCCGCCGCCCATGGACACCCGTGACATCAGAGGAGTCACAAGTGCGCTGCCAACCTTTAAACCCCCCTTTCCCCCGGATTGGGCCTCCGGCACCCTCACTCACGCAGCGAGACACAGTATAGTGTTGCTTCATGCCGGTTTTCTGTGAAGCCGTTCCGTTATCCGTTTAGCGGATATCAAAACTAAAACTCACGGAAAAAGAGAAAAATATTTATTTTAGCTATGTAGGTACAACAAACATAAGTAGTGACAATATGATAATTCCAAGGTGATGATGGAAATAAATAAAAATAGTCTCGGAGATAGGGTGCAAGTATCAGACCAAAACAAATAATTACCTAACCGCAAAACCAAGGTCAAATGACTTCCTGTGGATCACAATTTATTATCTACAGATTATATCAAATAGCTTCTAATCCGAACACTCTAGTTACAAAATACAGACATCCATTTGTGATTGTGATATTTTTATAGTGATAGGTGGCAGACGAGCAGACGGATCACCTGATGGTAAGTTATTTCCGCCGCCCATGGACACCCACGATACCAGTGGAGTCACAAGTGCGCTGCCGACCTTTGAACCCCCCTTTTCCCCCGGATTGAGCCTCCGGTACCCTCACTCAGGAAGCGAAACACAGCACATTGCTGCTTCACGGTCGAGTCAGCCCATTCATGACAATGCTGCTTCACGCCTTTTCTGTGAGGCCGTGGTATCACTCCGGTCGAGCCGGCCCATCCATGATGATTATTAGATAATAATAAATTATGCGTGAGTAAGTAGTGGATGTGGGATATCGGGCCGCTGAATTAAAGTGGGCATGAGCCGGCTACTTAAGTCACCGACACGACGTAAGATGGAGTAGGTGTTTCTTGGCCCGGAGGCCGTGTATGGATATGAGAAGCGTAGGTAGACCACCAGCCAGATGCGTAGATGAACTAAGAAGTCACGCAGACATCCTATGAACCAGAAAAACTTATCACCGAGCCGAGTGGAAGTGCTTCGGAGAGGCCTCTAGATGTCTAACGGTGGGCGAAAGAATGCTGATGAAGAAGAAAGTTATATATTATATTTAGTTTAAAAATACAATATTTTTACCGACTGCGTGACTGTCTAAACTTTAGCTATTGTAATCTTATTTAATTTAATTTTGTCGCGGAGAAAATGTTAAAATTGTGTGACCCTTAAAAAATAATAAGCACAAAAAAAATATATATATATATATATATATATATATATATATATATATATATATATATATATATTTACCAAAGTCCTTACTCGTGCCAGAGGAGTTTTCTCCCTCCACCAGAGGCTTTTCCGGGGGAATACAGCATGAGATTCTTCAAAAAGAAGTGTTAATGTTTTTAAGGGGTCGGCAGCACGTATGCACGTCCTCTGGAGTTGCAAACGTTCATAGGCAGCGGTAATCGCTCGCTATCAGGCGAGCCGTATGTGACGTCCATTTGCATGTCAGATCAACAAAATAAGCGAAAAAAATATCAGCTGTTTCATACATTATTGCCGGGTGAATAGGCTATTCTATTTTGTATGGAACAGCTGATTTTTACCCGACTACGGCAAAGCAAAAGGAGGGTTATGATTTTGACAGGCTATGTATGTATGTATGTATGTATGTATGTATGTTCATCTGTTTCCACGTAACTTCTTAACTACTTATCAGAATTCGACAAATGACATATCATTATAAGCGTCTTGATCGTCCGCTGGTTATAGGCTATATGAAGTTTCACAAAATCTAATGTGGCGCCCTCTAGCGGACAAAACACACAGAGTAAAAAAATAAAGTTATGATAAATATGCCGCGTTTGGTATCATTTGAAAGCGCTTGACTTGTACATTTTGAATATATATATATATTACTAGCACTTGGACACCAAAATAGTACAAATAAAATAAAAGTAAAAAAACTAAAACCCAACTACGACAAAAAACGTCGCTGAAAAAGTATAAAACAAGCCTTCGTTGTCAATTTATGCAATATTCACTATGTAGAGATAAAATTTCATGTTTGGAAAGGCGTAGTCACACGTTAAATATACTACCCTTTGACAACGTGTGACTGCGGATTTCCAAACATGAAATTTTATCTCTACATAGTGAATATTGCATAAATTGACAACGAAGGCTTGTTTTATACTTTTTCAGCAACGTTTTTTGTCGTAGTTGGGTTTTAGTTTTTTTACTTTTTATTCGCTTGTTTTGTTGATCTAACATGCTTGTAGTACAAGACCCTGGCACCCTGTCTGTACAAGCCTTGTACAGACAGGGTGCCAGGGTCCAGGACATACTGGTGGCGAACTACTAATCAAAGAGTAGTATTATATACCGGAAACTACTAACTATGGATCTTATTTGCACTACGAATAAAACTACAATAGCTTAAACTGAAATTTGAGTATATTTTCTATGAATAGTACGGGCTTTAGTAGAAATAAAAACGACCAAATGCTTGCGCGGTGCAATAGCGCACACCGCCATCTAGTGGTGAACTTAGGAACTAAACATTGGTTAATGTGAAGATGCTTTTCTGATCGCGTCTGATGCTTGTGTATTAAGTTTGTTTACATATTTTATTAACATCTTTGTTTATATATTTATATTAAGGGTTGCAAACAATGCTAAATAGACTTTATTCATGATACCTATTATGAGGTTTTCGGTATGTACTTAAAAGATAACGGTGTATATAAAAACACCGAATAATTAAGTAACTGAACAAACGGAATTAATTACCATTTTGGTAACACGTCGCACGGCAAAGTGTATCTTTATTTTATATTTTCTTTTCTTTTACTATGTTTGTGATGTGTTTACGAAATAAAATTTTATTCTATTCTAATACTCTTAACTCTTAATTCTATTGAAAAATTCAACGTACCTATCTATCTATAGCAAATCATGTCACAAGAAAATCTAATTCCCCGCGATAATATAAGACCTTAAATTTATCTTTAATTCATCAATTTTATGAGACGTCGTAAAACCGATTGATTCCCTGACCTCCTTTCATAATAGTACCTACTAACTGAAATAGCGCGATAAGTAAATCCTAACCATTAAAATTCTAAAAAGCAATACAAGTTTCTAATTTACCGTAACTATGAAAAATTTACGATAGGTATATACATATTTTTTTCATGTAACACTTTTTAATTCATCATTATGTATAAAAGTAGTTCCGTGGAGCTGTTTGGCTGCAGGAGTATTTCCCGATGGCTATGACTTGGGGACCTATAAGAGAAGAGCGTATTCCTTTTTGAAAGACCAGTAACAGCAGTTCATTACTTACCATCTTACTTGTACTATTCATTGAATAAAACACATCTATCTTTCTTTCATCACGTCACTCGATAGCAGCACTGCTGAACGTAGGCCTCTCATTTCTCACTCCTTTTCTCAGCATGTCATCATCATCAGGGAACGCAGAAAATGCCGAGCCGCAATACTGAAAAGGGTGTGGGACAGTCATATTATGTGTCCTTGAATGGAGACCAAGAGATGGAAAGGTGCTAGATGGTGCAATGACATCAGGGCTCAAGTTGGAGTAGCGTCCAGGAAAACTGGCGACAGAAGAAAGTGTAGAGGCATATGCTCTGCAGTAGGCAAATACATGCTGCTGAAGAAGAAGAAGATCTCAGCATGTGATTCCCGGTTGCGTCCAAAGCTGTCACTTCAATGCCCGGGGTGTCCTTTGCGTGTTGAAACCCTTTAACAGGGGAGCCAGGTGATCCGAATGAACACGTTTCAGAAACTATCCGAAACGTGCAGATATCATCACGATGTTTTCCCTCACCGCCGCGCTGAGCTAATTATAAAATACACATAGATTTGAAAAACATCCATCATTTTCTCGTATGCTGTAGAAGGTTTCTTGAGAAACGTACAGTTGAAGACTGCCTACCATCGAAATGATGGGGGTGGAATTGTTGTCGAGTGTAACGATGGCGAAATGAAACGGCAGGAATCAACCAGTAATCAGGAAGTGATGGGCTTTTGTCATACTTTAAACACGTTGTATTCGACGCCGACAATAGATAGATAGATACACTTTATTGAACAAAATTTACAGAACTTCGTCTGTGATATTATACTAGTACAATTTAGGCGGTATTATCGCTAATGGCTAAATCTTCCAGACAACCTCAGGGTAAAGGAAAAGTATAGCGAATTGAAAAATGGCAAGGCAGTGCATGTCAGAAATGAAAAAATGATATTGTATATTTTAGTACCTACTCTTGAACACAACATACAAAATTTAAATGCAAAGGGTTTTTTTTTTCATATCTCGTCGGCGGTAAATAATCGTGCGACTCGCCTGTTGGTAAGCGACTACCGCAGTCTATGGTATGGACACCTGCACCTCCAGAAGACTTGATTACTCGTTGCCGACACTTACAAACCTTTAAGAAGAACCTCAAACTGTAGTCGGTCGGGAAAACCACAAAAGCTCATTCCAAAACCGAATGGTTCGCGGGAGAAAACTTCTCTGGAACTTCTTTATCCCTCCGGTATCCGGTAGGTACACAGTGCTGTTTCACGCCGGTTTTCTGTGCCTATCCATGCCGAAGCGTGGCTCTCCCGCATTTTGGCGGTCTTATCTTAGGTAGGTACAATACATAGCAATGCATGTGATGTTATGCTCACATTCTCACCTTCGGTTCAAGAGTCGCAGATAGCGACGTCACATTCTGCGCACACGCAGGTCATCGAGCTATCACCGACAGGTTAAGCCGATAGCAACTACAATGGTTTATTACCATTTGAATTCTGTCGCAACAATGCCTAGACTAGAATAGATCGAACTAACCATACAGAAGAGATAATAATGATTTCAGTCCCACGTAAACAGTATTATATAATATTCTTTTTTTTATTCTGTTGTAAAATTGCCTAGAATAAAAAATAGGATGCAACTACGAGTATACAGAAAAGATTTAGGGTGCGTCACGGGTTGGTGTACGCATTTTCTGCAGATATCTATATTTAATAATATCTATTGCTAGTATTAAAATGTGTACGTGCATTGTGTTGTAAAGGGCCATATGAGACTTGCAGGCTACTCTTCGCCAGATTAGGTATATTGACTACTGTCCCAGGAATGTGTATACTAGAAATTCGTCAGACAAAATCCAGACTTGTTTAAAACAGCCGCTGATATTTATACAAGAAATACCAGGTCATCAGGAAGACTTGTTCTAGACTTTTGCCCTAATACATCCCTATGCCCAAAAAGCTGTTATTGTATGTGCATTAGGATATACAATAAGATTCCTGATGAATATAAATTAGGTCCAATCAATATAATGAATGGTGAAAAAGCTAAAAAAGTGGTTAATCACTCTTTGCATTTATAGCGTTAAGGAATTTTTGTGTAAAGATTTGCATGTTAATGTATGTTAGCAGGGTAGAGCACCTATATTATCTATGACACATGTACTACTCTACGCAAATAAATGCTTTTGAATCTTTTTTTGAATCTTTACTCCACGTTACAGTACTGACAGCCACACCATAAGGTTAGACCTATCAAATCTCCGGCCACGTGTTTGAAAAAAGGTGAGGACAGATTGATAGATTTGTACATGAGAGGATTTACGGACAGCCACATATCAATGTGTACAATATACACATTGATATGTGGCTGTCCGTGAATCCTCTCAGTTCTGGATGACTCTTTATCCTTTCTTGGGAATAAATGTAGGTATTCGAATTTGTAACTTACTTAATTACTCCGCTGGCTCAACAACCCGAACCGAGTCTTGGCCTCTGAAATAAGAGAGCGTTACTTTGGTCGATCCTATACTACTTCTTGTCAGTCATTGGCCTGAAGTCCTCGCAGATCACTCTTGACGACGTCTTTTCAGCGATACCTTGGATATTCGCTATCTATCCCTACGAAAAGTGCTTGAAAATCCAGGTAAGGATCAGAAGGAGAAACTTGACGTCATTACCTAAAGTGGTTGTTTATAAAATGCAGGTATAAACCCTAACCCTCTTATTCCAAAACGTGGTTTAAAATAAGTCCTATAATTAATACTGGTAATAACTGAAGAACTAGAAAAAACATTATTACAAAACTAAGATTAACGTTATTTAGTATATCAACTATAATACTTAAGTTAAACCACCTGGACCCCTGGTTTAAAATGAGTACTAAAATAATAACCTCAAAATTTCGATTCAGTAACCATGACAATAACATATCCCCGTGACAGTTTATTCCGTTGTACGCTAAAGTTATTTATTAGAAAGTAGTTAATTCATTTTTGGAATTTAATCCCAAAAATATAAGCAATTCTTATGCATATTACTTGGAAACCTTACTTAGGTCAATATTTCAATTTATTGTTGCTTAAAAATAATTCTTTAGAATTTTTACTTCAGACAACAAAATAAGGTTATGTAAAATGAAATGTCACTGAACGAATGATTGAATGATTCGATCAATTTTGACGCTATCTTGCGGTACTAAATTGTTTATGGTTTGTCGAGGATTTGTTATAAAAATTTAAGAACTTACATTATTCCGTAATAATCATGAACTTGCTAGTTTAGGATTAAAGGCGGTATCAGAGCAGTTTTTTGTAATAAGAGGGTAACTATCTATCTATTTATAAATTAATGACGAAATAACAATATCGATTACTTATAAGATGATCCATCTTCGAATATTATTGCATCATAAACTTAACCTTTTCTTTTCAAAGTCTTTAATATTATGACAACAGCTGTTTCTACCTAAGATCACATGAGAGGAAAACAATAGGATATTATACAGTCAGCATCACAATTTAATTTAGAGGAGGCCAGGTAGCTATGTACAAAAGTATCTAACAATCACAAAGACAAGTCAAAAAGTTTTATATTACTGGGTCCATAGGCTGCACGAGTTGAACTATCGGCAGAAAGCTTCTTTTTTATGATATAGGTGGCAGACGAGCCGGCGGATCACCTTTTGGACACCTGCAAAACAAATGGTGTCACAAGTGCGCTGCTTACAAGCTGTAAATAGTGTTAATTTTACTTCGTTATTGCATCGTGCAAACCTGCGGGAAAGCATATTAAAAGAAAGAGGGAAGGCTCTCTATGTCGAGATCATATTTTAAAGTGTCTACCTTATGCCATAATCGTTTAAAGCTGGTGAGAACTTTTAAAGGAGTACCGTCAAATTCTACCGGTGTGGTTGAATTTGACGGTACTCAACGGCTGCCAACATTAAATGCTGAAAGGTACATTTGTGAGTGTTTAGAACCTCACGTGATGCCATACGCGGACTATGTGGGCCCAAATTTGCATTATCATACATAAAATTAGCCTTATTGTACTGCCTGTTGCCGTTGTTGTATCATGCTTGTATTTTATTATAGATATTTAGATAGCTAAAATTTCCTTTTTATGCATGACAATGCAAGAGCAAACACGGCTGGCATCGTTTATATCTTCGGGATGTGAACATCACAGTTATATACTGGTTATCCAGAAGCGCAGACATGAACCCCATTGACTACATGTGGGACAGCTAAAAAGACGTGTTAGGCCTCGCCAGCCAGTTGCCCAGACGATGCAGGAGTTGAAAACTTTCATAGAAGAAAAACGGGAGATGATCCCTAAAAAATTCATGGACGGTTGATAAACTCTATGCCTAATCGTATAAGAGCATACAGATGCAGGTAGATGCCCACAGAGGCAACACGCGTTATTAAATTAAACCTTCATTTTAATTAAACATGTTTTTATTCAAAAATCGATTGCCTTTATCAAATCGCATAACCGACTTATAAGGCGTAGCTCCATGTCGTGTGGTATTCCGAATTTAAATTTAAGACAATACGATCGAAAAAGATGGTAAAAATTATCAGGTTTAAATCTGCATCAATAATTATTGTTCTATCTAGCAGTCATATTTCAGTAGGGGCCATCGAAACCTAAACTCTAAGGTGGGATAATAGATGTGTGAGCAACTTAATGCGCTCTGAGTGCGCTGCATGTTATTTTGTCTAAAAATTCGAACCTACCATAATATTTATAAGAAGAAATGTACTTTCCACTTCGAGGTAGTTACTTACCATTTAGTGTTTATATTTTTTGATTTATGTAAATCAAATCCAATCGTCACCACAACCGAAATCTATTTAACAGTGGTAAAGGAAGATACTCCGGAGAAGAAAATATGGGTCATTAAATTAAAATCATAACGAAACGATACTTCACGATAACATCAGAGACGTCGTAGGAATGTTCGTCGATTTGACGTTTGTGAAGCTGTCAAATACACTTATTTGTATCGATAAAAGCTGTGTTAGAGTAGGGTTTCTGTAAGACTGTCAAAGTAATATCGTTCGTAGATTCGTATAAACGACAGTCGATACGATGTTACTTATAGTAGGCCTCGACACGATTATTGACACGATATATTGTTTATCGTTTGGCGTAGTAGACCCCCAGAAGTGTATATTTAGATATTAATTTGAATTAGGAATGCCAACCTAAAATGTAAGTATATTATCTACCTGTTTGAATACTGTCCGGTAAAATTATCCTAAACGTTGGTAGTTAAAAATCTTCAAACCTTACTCGTGAGTGCGCAGTTTGATGTCGCCGACTGTACGTGATTCAGACAGAGTCACGGCAGGCCACGGCCAAGGCCACGTCGAAAAGCTGAATGTTTTATAGCCACTGGTGTGCAAGCACGTAACTATTTTATATATCTAACTGTACGTATACGTATGTTATATACCTACTGTTTAAAAATTAGGTCAGTTTTGACTTCATAAATAAAAGTTTGTTACTTAAGTACCTAGTTTCAAAAGCCTGTTTTATTTCTTTCCGTATGAGCTTTTAAGTCTTGGTTAGAGTTTCTAAGTTCTTAAGATTTTTTTATGTGATAGTTGGCAGACGAGCTGACGGATCACCTGATAGTAAACGCCCCCCTTTCCCCCGGATTGGACCTCCTCACGCAGCGAACCACTGCTCTTTTACGCTGTTTTTTGTGAGGCCCTGGTATCACTCCGGTCGAGCCGGCCCATTCATGCGGAAGCTTGGCTCTCCCACGGTCAACCTTGGTACCTCTGACTGCTGAACGTGAACTACGAGATTACGGACATATGTAGAACCTGCATGAAAGACAATGAACCAGCTGCGCCCGTAGGTACAAACAGCCACACATTAGTGTACCACAATTTGTCAATTGTTCTCAGTTGATATTGAACCAAACGTGTTTGATATTAAGGTGAAAATCGACTAAAGAAATTGGACAGATTTGTATATTGGGAGAGCCACGCTTCGGCATGAATGGGCCGGTTCGACCGGAGTGATACCACGGCCTTACAGAAAACTGACGTGAAGCAGCTGTGCTGTGTTTCGCTGCGTGAGTGAGGGTACCGGAGGCTCAATCCTGGGGAAAGAGGGGTTTAAAGGTTGGCAGCGCACTTGTGACTCCACTGGTGTCGCGGGTGTCTATGGGCGGCGGTAATCGCTTACCATCAGGCGATCCGTGTTGGATAACATCAAAAGTAACTTAAACTCGTCCCATGCTAATCTGTACTTAATTGCATAGTAATAGTGATGTATCGCGCCTTTTTGCAGGCTCTTAATGGTCAGCTGGTCTATGACAGCTGACACGTTGTCAACATATATTCATTGTGTAATAAATGGTTCCTCAAGGAAGCGTGCGTATTTATTTCATTGGCGACGAGGATGGGATATATCGGGAATTTGTCGTTATTCGACCATAAAATAAACGATTGGGCTATTTTTAAAGGTAAACTCAAGCAATATTTAAAAATAAATAAGGTCGAAGAAAATAAAAGCGCAATTCTTTTGACGCATATTTCCGACGAAACATATCGCTTAGTTTGTAATTTAGCGTACCCGAAAGATCTGGATTGATGCAATTACTCAATGACCATTTCAAGCAAAGGAAGTGCTCATTCGTGGACAAGGCAAACTTTTATGGTGCAAATAGGAATCCAGGCGAATCATTGGTTGATTGGGCGGCACGGTTAAGAGGTCTCGCGAGCTATTGCGAATTCGGCATGGCGTTGGAGACGAACTTGCTTGATCGTTTCGTCCTCGGCTTGGGCTCTGGCCCGGAACGCGACAGGCTTTTCGAGCAAAGCCCGTCCACGCTTACACTAACTAAGGCAATTGAATTGGCGGAGCAAGCAGCTTGTGCTAAGGACGCGAAAACTATGCGCACTAATGAAACTGGTATTGGAGAGCAGCCTATGTATCGTGTCAGATTCCAGGATCATGGAAAGCGAGGATACGGCGTCGCCGGTGGTGACGCACCGGAGCAGCGCAATGTGGAGCGGCGAGACATCCGTCGATGCTCGATCTGCGGCTTGAGAAATCATAATAGTGGAAAATGTCGTTTCAAAAACTATAAGTGCCAAAAATGCGGTATCAAAGGGCATCTTAAGAAAGTCTGCCAGGGCAAAGGCTCTGCCGGCGTCTACCATGTTGATGCGGAGTCGGAATGCGGCGGGAACGAAGTCGAGGAGGAGGCATGTCAGGAATGTCAAAACTTTAATATAAGGTACGAGGCTGATAAGCCCATCAAGGTTGATTTAAAGCTAGGAAATCAATACCTCTCGATGGAGCTGGATTCAGGATCAGGTAAATGTGTTATTTCTGAACATTTATACAAGGAAAAATTTCGTAACTATAGATTGCAAAAATGTAACATTAAAATGTGCTTGTATAATGGACATAAAATCTCTCCCTCTGGTTTTTTCACAGTACAGGCTACATTCAATAATACAACTAATCCTCTTAAGATTTTTGTGATCAAAAATGGTGGGCCACCCCTGATAGGTAGAGATTTCATGTCTGTATTCAATTTAACGATATCAAATAATTTAAACTCAATATCCTGTAACTCTGATATAAGTACCTTATTGGACCAATTTCCTGATTTGTGGAGTAATGATTTAGGTTCATTTAATAAGTTTAAGGTTCAATTGAAACTTAAAGAATGTTCAGTTCCTAAATATTTCAAACCTCGACCAGTACCCTTTGCCCTAAAAAAGAAAATTGAAGATGAAATAGACCGTTTAGTAGGTATAGGTATCTTAGTTCCTATAAATAATTCAAATTATGCTGCCCCTATTGTGCCAGTTTTAAAAGAGAATGGCGAGGTTAAAATCGCAGGTGATTTTTCTGTGACCATAAACAAAGACTTGATAGTGGAGAAGTACCCCATGCCCCGCATAGAAGAGGTTTTTGCTAACATAGGAGGAGGCGAACATTACAGCAAAATTGATTTAAAAAATGCCTATAATCAATTTATTCTAGAGGAGTCGAGTCAAGAACTAACGGCAATCAATACACACAAGGGACTCTTCAAATACACTAGGTTGGTGTATGGCTTAGCTAATGCACCAGCAATATTTCAAAAATCTATGGAAACACTTCTGGCCGGCATAGAGGGGGTTAGTGTATGGTTGGATGACGTCTGTATAACCGGACCCAATAGAGGTTGCCACTTAAAGAGATTAGGCGAAGTTCTAAGCAGGCTGAATGATGCAGGGTTACGACTGAATAGAGAGAAGAGTGTCTTCTTTGAAAAGAGCATCACATACTTAGGATATGTTGTTAGTAAAGAAGGTTTAAAAACTTGCCCGAACAAAGTTCGAGCGATCCTAGACGCCCCGGAGCCAACCAATGTCACAGAGGTTAAACGGTTCCTAGGCGTCGTTAACTACTATAGGAAATTTATTCCTAATGCATCTTCGGTTTTAGGCCCGGTTCATGAATTGCTCCGTAAAGGTGCAGCGTGGAAGTGGGGAGAGGCACAAAAACGCAGCGTGGCTATAATAAGACGCGAGCTGGGGTCGGAGCGCGTGCTGGCGCATTTCGAGCCCGAGGCGCAGCTGGTGCTGGCGGTGGACGCGGGGCCGGCCGGCCTCGGGGCGGTGCTCTCGCAGCGCGGCAACGACGGCCATGAGCGCCCCCTGGCGTATGCATCTCGCTCGCTATCTGTCAGCGAACGTAACTACAGTCAGATACAGAAGGAGGCCACCGCTATTATTTTTGGTGTTAAGCATTTTCATCAATATCTGTATGGCCGTAAGGAACCGTTCTTATTAAAGACTGACCATAGGCCGCTCGTATCAATTTTTAATAAAGATAGTGGCATTCCTGTGACAACTGCGTTGAGGCTACAGAGGTATGCCATAATTTTATCGGCATATAACTATATAGTGCAGTATGTATCCAGCGAAAATAATTTGGTGGCAGATTATTTCTCGCGTGCCCCGATCGCTTGCAATCGTGACGAGCAAGCGGTTGATGTGGGTGGCGTAGATACTATGCATGCACTCAAGTTCCTGGATGAAGTCTCTCCGGCGACGACGATACGAGACATCGCTCGGGCGACGGAACAGGACAAAGTTTTGGTTACAGTGTGTAGGTACATGCAACATGGTTGGCCACGGAAAGTACAATGTAAATTTGTTTTACCGTATTTTCTATGTAAATTAGACTTGCAATATGAGGGAGGCTGTCTTTTGAGAGGGCATAGGGTGGTCATACCTACATGTTTAAGGGAAAAAATGCTACGAGAACTTCATGACACTCATTTAGGGGTTTGTAAGACGAAAAGCAATGCTCGGAGCAGGATGTGGTGGCCGGGCATCGATGGTGACATCGAACGCTGGATCGGGTCATGCAGGACCTGCATGAGCGTGCGGCCCGCCCCGCCGCGCGACCCCCCCGCTCCCTGGCCCGCTTCCACTGCGCCCTGGCAGCGGGTGCATATTGATTACATGACTTTAGGACAAAGGGTGTATCTGGTCGTGGTGGATTCGTACAGTAAATGGTTGGAATGTCTATGTATGGACAGCGGGACATCTACTAAGGCTCTTATATACAAGCTCAAATATGTATTTTCTACATTTGGTATACCAAACGTTTTGGTATCCGATAATGATGTCAAAATTAATTCCAACGAATTTAGAACCTTTTGTATGAGTAACGGTATAAAATATATGACTTCACCTATATATCACCCTCCTAGTAATGGACAAGCCGAAAATTCTGTACGGACTTGTAAAAAAATGTTAAAATGTATCATTCAAGATAATTTACCATCGAATAGTATCGATGATTTGCTATTAGGTTATTTATTTAATTATCGAAACACCGTGCATTGTACCACAAAGGAAACACCCGCGAAGTTGATGTTTGGTAGATTTTTGCGCTCGCGTCTTGATCTGATCATGCCCACGGAGGCAAAGCCCGCGTTAGAACGAGTACCTATTAGACGGCAATTTGAAGTAGGTAATGTTGTTTGGACTCGATGGTACAATGCGCGAAAGGAAACGTGGCAGTTAGGTGTTATTAAGGAAAGGATAGGCAACAAAATGTACAGATATTTTTTTAAGTGATTTCGATGTTTTTTGTATTCGCCACGTGGATCAAATAATTAGATATACCGGTAATAATAACGCTCCAAACGAAAATGATGGTAGTAGTGAAATGGCAGGTGACCCGTATGTCCACCCATTAAACCAAGGCAACTCTGCCCATGCGTCATCTGTTCCTCGATTAGGACTACCCGTCCTTACCGCTGGATCCAAGGACAGCCTATGCTTCGACCATCGGAGCAGTCGCAATCAGTTGAAGTTATGGCTTGTATTCCGGAACACGTTGTGGGTGATAGTGAATATGATGGAGGAGAAAGGAGTGACTGTGAGGCTATCGAGTGCGCGCGAGGTGGTAATAGTCTAAACGTAGAGGGCGAAGAGCAGCCATCGGTCGCCGCTTCCGCGGAATCTACCACGGAGGTGTTGCCAGATGAGGCGCCTTCACCCTCACCCGCACTTGACCGCCTAAGGCCTCGAAGAGGACGCGTGGATTATAGAAAATATTTTTAATAGTTGTAATTAATTTTAATTGTAGTAAATAATTGTTTTTGTTCTTGCCAGGTTTGAAAAATAAGGGTGGAGGAATGATGTATCGCGCCTTTTTGCAGGCTCTTAATGGTCCGCTGGTCTATGACAGCTGACACGTTGTCAACATATATTCATTGTGTAATAAATGGTTCCTCAAGGAAGCGTGCGTATTTATTTCAAATAGACTCTTGTTGACTTGTTAATAAGGTTCATTATACGAATATTTTGATGTTGAATCCTGAGGGATGACTCTGTCAGTTCAGTCGTATCCATACTCTTATGTTGTCGTTTGTAGACTGCGCTCATTATGTAAACATTCGTACTCTCCTATAAACGATTATCAAACATAGATAGATAGATAGGTATACTTTATTGCACAAAATACACAACTTAAGTACTAGGCATTACAGAAATTTCGTGTACAATTTCGGCGGTCTTATCGCTGAAAGCGATTTCTACCAGACAACCTTCGTATAAAGGACATTAAATAGTAGAGAAGGGGTGGTGGTGCAATATTCAATAAGGAAAAAAAAAAAAGAGATAAACTGTAAATGTTAAAATAATACTTATAACCCTAATACATAAATAAAATACAATATTATAAACTAATAAATAAGTTAGGCTCAAATAGAATAAGATAATAGACTACAAATATCACATTTCGCTTAGTAACAGTAAATAAGTGTATTATTGACTCCCATAAACCCAATAATCCGCATGCTCGTCCGCCACCAATCACATTTAAAAAAACATTGGTAGCTTACCGTACCTACCTACTGCAGAACTGCACAGGAATGGCAAAACTGCCTGGAACTCTTTTTGGGAACTCAAGCAGTGTCAGGGACGCCTTCACCAAGCTCTAGTGCAGATCCTGCAGGAACATGATTGTGGAGTAACTTCCAGCCAGCCAACTTCACCCCCACGCAAAAAGAGCGCAGTACTTAAGATGACATTTAGAGAAGACGACCCGATTCTAAAAGTCTAGGGGTCGTATTCATAAATGTTTGTTAAGCCTGCTAACTAAAACGGTATTCTAAAGCAGTTTGTATTCTTTATTCGAAAAGTTTGTATGTAGTTTTTTTGTTTCAAACGTCAAAACTGCTCTTAACACCATTTTAATTAACAAAGGTTTATTTAATGTTCATTAATAAAGCATGATTAAGCCCTAATAAATTACCTTTTTAAATATTTATTTAAGTAAGATTTAAAATATCTACTTATAAAAATAAAGTTGCAAACATGAAATAACTTCTCCTACTTACTATTTAAAATCATAATAACTGAACTAAGAACGCAATTAACATAAGGAATGGGTACCTACTCAATTAAATGAAATAGCAATTTGTAATAAATAATCTCCTCTAACTAAAGTGCAAAAAAAATTACGACGCAAAAATGCATAGCAATAATATTTACAAACGAATGGCCGGATGTGTGTAGTTTTAAAGCGAACCGCTTGAAGAATACATGAAGAATACTAATGGCTTGTCGCCTTTAATGTGTGCTTATTCTGGGAACACAAGGTCTGGTTTTGAATTTAAACATTAGGGATTGGGTGGGTGTTTTTCTAAAGCTACGCGAAAATGGTAAACAAAGGAATCCTTGCAAGGAGGGATCAGCCAAGGATTGCATATCCTCCAACCTGTCTATAATCGGATTTTTAATTAGACGAAGTAAACTGACAGATGCAAATGTCAAGTCCCTATACATTTTGACAATTTGCATTTTGCAAATGTATGGGAATGACACATTAACATCTGTCAGTTAAAAATCCGACTATAGTAGATTATGTTACCACAGACGTTCTGTGTCTCCGGGCCGTGGTGAAAGGGTCTCTAAAACCCAAAAAATAATTATGCCAGATAGCATACATACTTTAGTCACGCACGTCCATGTCTAGTATGACTTGAGTATAGTAAATTCCAATAGATAAATCCATTCTAGAAATATTCCAGAAATATACAGAGTCGCTCTAATTTAAGCTCTAGATAACACGCGAAATATTACCGTTTAAATTCAATTTAGGTGTAATTAAGTACAATTACATCTACGAAATATTTTTTTCATGCCAGGGAGGCCGCATCGTGAAAAACCGGCCAAGCGTTCATGAAGGTTTCCGTAGCAGCTAGTAAGATATATGGAAGGCAAATTGCGGTTTACGGTTTATAACGTATTAAAAAAAACTACTTACTAGATCTAGTCCAAACCAGTTTTCGTTGTTAGTTTTCATGATTATGTACATCATTTATATTTTTTAGGGGAGGGGGGGGACCACTATTTACTACTTTGGGAGCGTCTCTCACATCCTCAACATCATTTTTAAAGACCTATCCATAGATACCCCACGCGAATAGGTTTGACGAAAAAAAAATCAGTTTTAAGTATGGAGACTCCTCCAATTTTTGTGTAAAAATCGTAATGCGGTTAACAAAATACATCTATTCACCAAGTTACAATAATATAGTTCTTATAGTTTCGGAGAAAACTGGCTTTGATATACGGACGGACGGACGGACGGACAGACGGACAGACATGACGAATTTATAAGAGAGAATGATGTTGAATGTATGTCGACTACATTTTATTATCAGATTGGAATATTGAATTAACATAAGTTAACAAAGTACATTTTTTAAACCGTGTGAAATAAGGAATGTTATCCGACACTTAATGCACAAACATTTTGTCAGGTGCAATTTCTAATGCCTACATTATTTGCTGCAGCTCCAATCCTTGCCGTGTAAAATCAGTCATTTTATCGTGTCCATGTAACTATACAAACAAACCTTGAACATGTTTACCATTCTCTACTGCGCTTAAAAAACGTTGCATAACGTAAGTGGGTAAGTGAGTGAGTGAGTGAGTCAGTCGCTGCGCAGACACACCCCCTTGTTTACAAACAATGTGTGTGATCATGATCGTACACACAAACAATCCTCGAAGGAAGCGTGTGATTCATCACGCACACAATTAATTGGAAGCAATTAGAAGTTCACAACATGTCTTATATTGATAGGTAAGTAGAGATATAATTAATTGCACATTATACAGATGGTTTTTGTATAGGTAGGTACAATTTCTTATCGCTGAAGGTGATACCACACTACCATCTTTCGGCAACTAGGAAAGGAAATTTTATAGTAGAATATAGATTGTGTAAGTTTTAGATCGGCTTACTTCAATATGATACCGACATATTGAAGTATTGGAAGTTAAGTAAACTATATTTATATAGTCTGGGTTGGATCCATAGCCCATTTAGCTATCAATACCTCTTATAATAATGACCAAGCCAGGTAGGGTAGGTAAATAGTTTAAAGGGTGATAGAGTTTTAAGGTACCCTTACGAACGCCCTGTTGGTGTAGTGGTTAAAGTACCGGGCTGTGATGTCGGGGTCCTCGGTTTGATTCGCGGGTCGAGCAAAGGTATGTTTCGAATTTTTCCAACATAGCTCGGGTTTGTGATCACCAATCCACATTAGGCAAGGGTGATTAAGTCTAATCCCATCATAGTAGCGATGACTTGATTTCTCTGATGGGGGCCTTTGCCCTGCTGTGGGACAGTATATGTATAGGCTGATATTTTACATGACTTACTTTTATTCACCCTAATCTGTCCCGATTTTAAAGATGAATAAAACCTTGTGCACCTCATGCATCCTACATTTAAAAGAAAATAATTACCTTAATTGCAGCCATACATGTGGTGCTCTACGAGGTTTGTAAAACATATGAATTATTAAATACTTAATTATATAATCATGTCATATGATATGAAGATCTAGAACCGGTATGGCCTATGTGCGCCCACCATCTGACTCTCTCCCAGCCTTTCCTCATTCATTCATTCATACTGGCAGGCAGTAATTCTTAAGGTTGGAATCTCAACGAGTCACAGAGCGTTCTACGTCTTCTTTCCAAGATAGGCACTTAACTGTTCCAATGATCTATGACTTATGAGGTCTCATCTCACCGTGTTGTTATGGGTTTGGAGCTTAAAGCTGTCACTTACGAGCTTATAAGTACACTTGTACTTACAAGCCAACAAAACTTGGATCTAGGTTCCACATTTTATTGAAACCTTGATCCACATTTTATTGAATTTTGTATGAGATACTTACCTTATGAAGAACTCCAGATTCTAGAAAACCTTTCTGAGAAGCCTGCCCACGTGGATAATCTGTTTACTTCGTCAAGAATAAAAAAACAAAATAGTGGCGTGATGTTACGTATTCATCTCGTCAGATGATGCAAACATTCGCCATCTTATGTCAAACGCACAAGGTTCATGTTCGTGTGTCTTGCACGTGACTTTGCTTATCCAAGCGCCATGCGCCGGCGCATGTATGCTGTAAACAAAACACCCATTAATGCGCGATGACGCACTTCGCTAGACCACATTCCCTGTCATTGTGATTTATAGCAGAGCTGCAGAGTGGACACTGCAAGAACAACAGTCAACTCAACAAAATATACAAATTAAATCACTATAATAACATTGTCACTATCTAACTAACTACTACTTAGCGAATTTGATTTGATTACACAAAGTTTGAGTAAACCAAAGAGTGCAATAGAATTACAGGAATTCAAATAGTTACTTAACTATTTAAGTACTTCTTTGAACATTATAGCTGACAGACGAGGAGACGGTCTATCTGATGGTAAGTATATGTGAATTGTGTGATCACCGTTTATGAACATCAGCAACATCCGAGGCATCACAGATGCATTTCCGGTACTTAAGGAAGGAGTATGAGCTCTATTCTTGAAGATCACCAGTTATAACTGGTTCTCCGAACAGAAGCTGCCATATCGGTGGGGTCCCCATATCACCGATGGCAGCTAATTCACTCTCTGATGGTGATATGCTGGTTCTGGTGGAGGGACCACTGTTGTGTTTGCACAGTCCACTACCAACACCGAACACACACACTCACAAAACGTCTCAGAAAACTTACGAGAAGCAATCTTAGAACCTCACATCACAAAATTAAATTGAAAATTAAAAAACCCCCGACACAACCAAAGCTCTTTCATTGGTACCTATATTGAGGCAGTTGGAACAACAAATAGGTTGTTCGTGATTTTCTGACGGCGGCCATCTTGTATTTGAAATTTTTCGCAATTAATATATTCTGCTACTCAAACCCTTTTATATGATACCCATTTTGTGGGAGTTGTGTTAAAACATAAAATCCAAATCTTTGTGACAGCGGTCATCATGGATCGATTTTTATCCAACATAGCTAAGAACACTCCCTCCTTATTCATCTTTCAAACAAAAAAAAAACAAAATCAAAATCGGTTCATTTTTTCGGGAGCTACGATACCATAGACAGACACACAAACACACACAGACACGTCAAAGTTATAACACCCCGTCGTTTTTGCGTCGGGGGTTAAAAATAATGATAGAGACAATCACGGGCCATTGCAACCTTATTCACAATAGGAATAGCAGATAGCCCTCTACGTAGAGGATGCTTCGAGGCCGAAGAATCTGTCATACGCGTAATCCTAGAGTCCGAAGCTGTGACTGGGTCAATGTCACGAACGCGGTTTTCAAAACAAAAAAAAAGACACGTGTGCTTTTGCAACTTCAATCATTTATTTAGTTTGAAAAACCATAAATTACTTTGTAAAAAATATCAATGGACATCAATATCTTATAATTAAAGAAAAAAACGGAAAAATAAAATGATTGCCGTCCACCGGATGGACCACAATGTCCACCAAAAATAATGTTTACCAATATTAACTCTTAATAGGCGGCTTCTCTTTACTCAAATCAAAACATATCTACTGGCATTCATTAGTGACATGTCAATTTGTATGAACATAGCTTTGAAATAATCACAACATAGTTAAAAAAAATAAACAAAACTAGTCCACCGAATAGATATTTGGAAAGAATCTTTTCGGTGACTGATACCCTAGAAGATTGATTCGTCCTGACACAACGTTTCGATATTATATGTGGCAACAGGAGATACTTCGAACGTATGTTTGTTAGTTTTTTTAATGTTTGAAGGTCTTGAAATAATAGAAGTGTCATCCGAAGAACTTCAAAAGAAGATTCGTAGCCGTATTCGTAACCTTGTCAGGTCTAAACTAAATAAAGTTCGTAATATCACTACAATAATCATCGTCAGATACATCACTCAAAAGCCTTCGTAAGGTTTGGTCTGATGTAGTTTGAGTGGGTTGTTCCACATTTTAGTAACTAATTCTTTCAGACCCATCATATTCAAATAACTCAACTGTCATGTGTAAACAATCATGACATGATGTTTCTAAGCACGGCCGATTTAAAGCGTTGTTGCTAGAAATTGATTTCACGAGTTCCAAAGCAGAGTTATGATTAAGAATTCTTGCTGTTTTTAAGGGTTTCACTATGAAATCCATATTTTCATGAACGGAACATAAGAAAGTCTGTCTCTTCGAGGCTTTCGGTATGGCCAAACCCAAAATGGTATATATTTACAAAAGGTTTTGTACGATATTTTATGTCCAGTGTTATTCTGAAAATATTGTGGAGATTAGTCAAAGAATCATTCAAAAGTCTTATTTTCTTTTGTTTGCCTCGGGTTATTGTTTCCTTCGTACCGGCAGTAAATCGACTATATTGGTCATCCAACAAAACATCGCATACAGCTTCTTTGTACATTCGTGATTGTTCCCTTCTTTTAATTTTTTTTGGATTTGGCACCTTATGAAGTCTCGCCTGATTGGCTTGAATCCTATTGCAACACATACGGTATTTAGCAAGCTTAGACTCCAAATTCAATAACCGCTGTCGCAAATAGATGTTCTCCTTTTTTAACAGCCTGTTATTTCTATTGGTCAGAATTTTACCGAAAGATGCACGAGATGAAGTTGGTACAAGTGATGGAACTATTCTTAAATTTACAGATGTAGCCATCTCCATCTATACATGACACTCCACCAACCAGTCCATACTGGTTGGTGGAATGTCATTTTGAACTACAGCTTCAGCCCACCTTTGGATTTTTTTGATTTCTCGAAGTTTCGCAGCTTCTTCTCTCTATTTCTTTCTCATGCGCCTCTGTTCACGAGGAGTGCAATCATGTATGCCCATGTTGTTTTTTATCGGTAATGATATTCTCTATCCTTTCTTCGTTTTTCTTCTAAAGCTTTAGCATTTAATTTTAGTTTTTCTCCAGCTCTACACATACTACTTTTTTTCTGAAGTTTATGTTTAGCCTTTTTTCTTCATCGGTTAGTTGTATTTTTAGTCGTGGCCATCACTAAGTTACGATCCCTGAAAAGAAATCATAAATTGTCCAATCCCATAGCATTCTCAAACTTTAAAAACAGATAGCAAAAAAAAACTCAATCAAATAAGTTAAAAAAATAAGTAAAATTAATAGTCGAATATCAATAAAATTGTGTAAGAAAGCTGATCGAGCGAAAACTCAGCTAAATGCCACCATCGTCAACTACAACATTATTCACAAACTATAACATTATTTGCCGTCAAACGCTAAAACTATCAATTCGGTGGACATGCGTCTTTTTGGTGGACGGTGAGTCAACAGTTGCACCACCAAAAAGATGTCCACCGAATGGACGATTGACGATTAAAAATTTCAGTATTACAAGAATTTTAAGATTAGATTATGATAAGCATCACATTCCGCTTTATGACCTTAGTAATAAGTAAAATAAAATAGTAAAGAGTTATTTTAAAACGATTCTTACCTTTTTTCTAATAGAACCGAAAAGATCTGTTGATGTTTTACCACCTTGGGTTATTTTTTGCTGCACAGACACCGTTTACCTTACGTTGTTAACGTTTGGAGAGAATGGCGACGCTGATGTGGTCGGATACATTGACAAAATTTCATTCAGAAAATATTATCATAAAACTTCACAAATTAAAAATATATGTGCAAAAAAACGGTCCACCAAAAAGATTTCAAGACGTATAACAGTTAATATTTTTTGGATATAACCTATTTCCGTTATTGCTATAATTTTAAATAGAATAAAAATCAATAAAAGATGAGTTGATTAAAAGGAAAACACAAGGTTTTATTAAAATTATTAATACTACATATTTTTAAACTGCCTTGAATGAATATTACTTAGAATATGAACAGTCCACCGAAGCGGATATTTCATCCCAAAAACATATTTTTTTTATGTCTATACTACATTTAATAAATAATTAGTATGGATTATTGTAACTTAAGTTACCCTTAAAAATACCTTAAGTTTTATAATAAATATCTTGTACAAATGTGAATATTTTATTACAAGAACAGATTTTTTAAAGTTCGTGACATTGACCCGACTACCAAACGCGAACAAATCCTCGGATCAGTGAGTTCGCTCCGCGAAGCCTTTGAGGCTCCCAGGTAACTTCTGCGCTTCTGGGTGGGCTATAGTCATCCGACCCATCACGTAAAATGGACCGAAAGAGAGTCTAAGTGCGGAAAAAGAAGTCCACCTTTCATTTCATTTCACCAACACCGGACGGGGAAGATTGGGTGTATTCGATCATCCCGCCCATCGTGTAGGTGGGCATTGCGCCTAGGAGATTATGGAGCCTTTATTTCCTCCCTTAATATGGCGATGAGGATGCACTGCTTTCATAATATCCCCCAACCGATTACGGCTACGGCGGCTAATCTCAAAGATCAGCCACGTAAGCAGGATATATTGTGCGCAATCACAAGTGCACTCCCTATTCCTTTAGCCTCGTATTCCGATGGGACACCAGTCAGCGTGACATAACTAGAGAGGGATTGGGCGCAGGACCAACGGCTTAACGTGCTTTTCTAGGCATGGGGGTACAAGATCGCCAACTCCGAGACTCCGGGCTGACACTAAGAATTTCTTACCGAAAACATAGGTACAAACTTTTGACCGACCCGGGGATCGAACCCGAGACCACTTGCGCAGCCGTCGCTTAAAAGTGCAACATACTAACCACTGCACCACCAAGGCAGTCTATAGACAAAGACTTGCGGCATACGTTAGAGTATTTCATAAGGTGACAGTTAAATTGTTCAAAATAGTCAGTAGCTTTAAAGGGAAGTGTTATACTTAAGCCAAAGGCTCATGGCATGTCATTGTTGTATTACATTCATAATTTAAATTAAATACTCTGACGCCAGTCACATAATCCACAGCGGGGTAAGCTTAAGGCATACATATTATGTAATGGTCATCCCATTGCATTTTGCCAGCGATATAAAAATAGCAGTTAAATAAAATCACCCATAATGCCAATCACAAAACTTACAAAGAAAGAATCAAGAATCAAGAATCAAGAATCAAGAATCATTTATTTTTGCTCGAAAAGTGGTAGGTACATAAAGGTGGTAAAAAAAAAATACAATATCCGCACAATTCACCAGCAACTGGCATGCAAAAAAAATTTGTTTACAAGGGAGCTATATTAATTACAATAGCACAATTACGTGGGTTACAACTACAATGTCTGTGTATTGAAATGCTGAAAGTATTCATCAACGGAGTAGAAGCATTCTTGTATTAACCAAGATTTAAGTTTATTCTTAAAAACCTTCAATGGAAATGACTTCATTACCTCATCTAGCCTATTAAATATTTTTATAGCCATGCAATATGTATTTTTACTGTAAAGGGTTGTCTTGATTGGAGGAAAATTTATCTTATTTGGAAATCTTGTATTAAACTTAATTACATCCTTTTTTCTTATAAATAAATTTGGATTGGTTTTAACAAATATGCATAATTCATAAATGTATATACTTGGCACAGTAAGCAGTTTTAAACTTTTAAATAAAGGCCTGCATGAAGTCAAAATATCAACATTTGTTATAGCTCGAATACATTGTTTTTGAGCAACTAAAACCCGATGAATATGACAAGAGTTACCCCAGAGAAGGATGGCATATCTCAGGAGGGAGCCAACGTACCCATGGTATGCTTGTAGGGCAACGTTTTGGTCACTTATTTTTGTTAGACGCCAGAGCGCGTAAGCAAACGAATTTAATTTACTGCAAACCCTTTCAATGTGATTCCTCCACGAAACACAATCATCCAATTTAATGCCCAGGAATATAGTGTCACGAGATTCTTTTATATTTTGGTTTCCATAATGTACATTTAGCTTAATTTTATTTGCATTTCTGTTGATAAACTGGACGTACGTAGTTTTGTCTATATTCACATGGAGATTATTGTTACTTAGCCAATTTGTGACTTTACAGACGGTCTCATTTATGTCATTATTGTATTGTTCAATATTGCGACATGGTATGACCACAGATACGTCATCCGCGAATAGAGTACACTTGAAATCAATATTGTCTGGTAGGTCATTGATATACAGTAAGAACAAGAGTGGTCCCAAGATACTACCTTGAGGCACTCCGTATTTTATTACTTTAATGGCTGATTTGAACTCATTTATTTCCATCTTTGAATTTATATTCGTTACCTCAACATATTGCCTTCTGTTGCTTAAGTAGCTCTTAAGCCACTGGTAAGCTATTCCTCTTATTCCATAAGCCTCGCATTTTTTTAATAAAATATTATGTGATACAAAGTCAAAAGCCTTACTCATGTCAAAGAACACCGCCGTCACAGGGATACGCTTATCCATATTGTACAGTATTTCATTAACCAAGTAGAACGCAGCTAATGTAGTCGACTTATCTTTTTGGAATCCATGCTGCTCTGTTTTTATGATTTCATATTTACTTAAGAAATTACTAAGGCGCACATGCATTACCCTTTCAAATACCTTTGATATTATAGGTAATAGAGATATTGGTCGATAATTGCCTACATTACGTCTGTCCCCCTTTTTATGAAGTGGTTTGACAACCGCAATTTTCAATGGTTCAGGGAACACGCCTGTCGAAAATGACAAATTAATCAGGTACGTTAACACTGTTGTAATTTCCACTTTACATAATTTTAATATTTTTGTTGGTATACCGTCGTAGCCAGTAGATTTAGTATCTCTTAGCGAACTGATTATTTTCATTACTTCATATTCATCCGTAGGATAAAGAAAGAAACTTACATTACTTGATGTCAATGAGGAGTCAAAAGCATTATCTGTATAATTTATTGTAGAATTAGAATTAGTAAAATTTATATAATAGTCATTAAAGTTATTTGAAATGTCAGAAGGGTTATTTATTATGCAATCATTAATTATTAAGTGGTCAATATTTTTATCAAGTACATTTTTGTATGTCTTATTTTTTATGACGGTCCATGCAGCCTTACATATGTTCTTGGATGACTGTATATACCTTTTATTTGCAAGTTTCTGAGCCCGATAAATACATTGCTTTAGACACTTAGAATATCTTTTATACTTAATTTTTGAGCTTACGTTTAAGGTCTTATAATAACCAAAACGTAGATTTCTTTTTGTCTTTGTTGATTGTTTCAAACCCTTTGTAAACCAATTAATCGACTTGGCTTGGGGTTTGTTTTTTATTCGGTTCATTGGAAAGCACAAGTCATGAAACAGCTTAAAGTCGTCAAAGAATAATCCAAATGCAGTTGACGTATCAGATTCTTCAAGTACATTTGTCCAAGTCAAACTATTCAAGCATCCTAAAAATTTCTTGATATTTTCGGGATCATAATCCCTTTTTTTTACATACCAATATTTAGGCAGTTCAACCGATGGCTTACAATCAAAGGTGATTGTTTGGGCGGTATCGTGATCAGATAACCCCAACTTGTGAATTTCACTGTTTACTTTAGGCAGGTTACTAATTATTTGGTCCAAACAAGATGCCTTGCGTGTTGGGCTTAGTACGTGTAACTTAAAATTATTATTGGAAACAATTCTTACTAGTTCCTTTGCATCTTTACTCTCCTTCAGTGTGTTAATATTTAAGTCCCCTGCTATGATAGCGTTATACTTTGTTTTATTCTTTAACTTAATGACGAGCTCTTCAAGTTTTTGGAAAAATACAGTAATATTAGATGTCGGCGTTCTATAAATACATATTATTATGCATTTTATTAGAGCAATAACAATGCCACAACACTCGAAAAAAATATTAACTCGATTGGTTAAATAGAATACTATTTCACTTCTATGCGTAGTTTTTTATAAAACTGACGTTGAATTGGAGATGTCCCGAGCAAATTGGTACACCCGATCATTACGTCACAGCGATTTTGGCACCACTCCCAATTTCAAACACACCAGAACATCTCACCCACAACATTTACCACAGAAAAAATGTCAGACAGAATGGCAAGTAGGAACAACGTCATGCGATAGGTACCAACGCAAAGGAGAACGGGGGCATGTTACGACTCCTCATCTTAGCGTTTAATTCCAGGTTGCATCCAAAATTGTGGCTCTGGAGCCCGGGGTACGCTTGGGCCATGATTCAGGATTTCGGGAGTCTGGTAATTACAATGAAGCGACTGCCGTCTGACCTTCGCAGCCCTTTATCAGGGGAACCAGACCAACTGAATCAGTTACACGTTTCACAAACTAACCGAAATGTGAAGGCTTCCCCAAGACGTTCACCGTTATCGCCGAGCGAATGGTAGAAATACGCACATAGATTTGAAACATTCCAGAAGTGCATGCTCGGAGTTGCAGCACAACCCTCGTATGGAAGGCGCGTTATGAACCACTGAGCTACCATCGTTACGTTACTGGCAGCGCCAAAATGGCACACTGGGCTACTCTGTAGCTCCGTAAGGAGCTAGGAGGTAGCTGTCGACTCAGCGCAAAGTGATGTATCCTTTTTCCCCGTTCTAGCCAATCCAGGGGGGTATTGGCCTTCTTTGTTGACCGGGGGAAAGACTATTTGGCATAAATTGTCCGGCTCGTCCGGAGTGATACCAGGGCCTCATAGAAAACGCAGTGACGCAGTGCTTCCACTTGCCGATGAATGAGCACGTTGGCGAGAAAAAGGGGATTAAAAGGTTGGCAGTGGTCTTGCGACTCCACTGCCAATTGCACCAACAGGTGATATCAGCTCTGCCACCTATCACAAAAAACGAGCCTTGCACCTGAGAGGACGATGAACTTTTTTAACTGGTTCACTTGTCCCCTCCATCTCTACCAGGAGATGACGGTGCGTCTATGGTGGTTTAGTTGACAGGTATTATACCGCTAAATAATTTTTTTTTGCTGTCTCTCATGAATCATGAAATTGACTTAAGAAAAGAATAGCATGATGTCAGAGCTTCTTATAAAATAATATAAGTATGTAAGTATTCGTTTGTTGTTACCTCTCACTCTGTTATTAACTTATCGTGCGAATTTAACGAGACCTATCTTTTTCCGTGTTTCTAAATTTGATAGGTTATTACAATGAGGAAATGTTAATGTAAATAATATAAACGTTTTTATGAGTTGGCTATTTCTGAATTCTCCTGGAAAGTCACCCAAATTAGGTATAATTAAGTGATAAAATATACCTTAATGAAATATTTTGGGTAATACAGGTAAAATACAATTATTTTAACGTCATCATCATCAGCCCATTTAAGGCCCCACTGCTGGGGTACGGGCCTCCCTCCGTCACATGAGGGGTAATTGCCTTACCCACCACGCTTGGCAGACAGGTTGGCGAGGGTTTTGATATAAATGCAGAGTTTTCCTTCTCTGGGTGCTGATGATCATGCCAGCAGCTTTACCTTAGTCGCATTTTACGACACCTCGGTAAGAGTGAGGGTGGCCTATTCTACTCTGCCGGGGACCACACACGGCTAACGTAATTAATGTTTATTTAGGTATCACTTAGGTATTAGGTCGATTCACGAAAAATTACCACAATTGGCCAGTGTTTTATGCATGTAATCTCATGAAGTAAAGACTTAAGACAAAAAATAGCCCTTATGATTTGTCAAATTTGTTAAACGAGGTTTGAAAAGAGTTCTTCTTTCACGGTAGGCAGCGGCATGACTGTGCTGTGCATTGTTGATGTCTATGAGCGGCGGTTACCGTTTACCATCAGATGGGCCGCATGCTCGTCTGCCTATATTCGCTATAAAAAAAAATTGAGAATGAGCCATTTCTTCACTAAATTGCATGCGTAGACGGGCGTCATTTGTGGTCATCTTTCGTGAATCTACCACCATAATGTACCTTATTGAAAGCAATAAAGTAATGAGTAGGTAGGTATTAGCAGCGATCGGTGAGCGATACCCGCGATGGATGGATACTCGAAGTCTATACTTACTGTGTGCTGTATTTCGCCGAGTGAGTGAGGGTACCGGAGGCCCAATCCGAGGGGAAAGTGAGTGAAAAAGGTTGGCAGCGCATTCGTGACTTCACTGGTGTTGCCGGCTCGATCGGAGTGATACCACGGCCTCACAGAAAACCGGCGTGAAGCAGCACTGTGCCGTGTTCCGCTGCGTGAGTGAGGGTACCGGACGGTACTGGAGGCCCAATCGGGGGGAAAGGGGGGTTTAAAGGTTGGCAGCGCACTTGTGACTCCACTGGTGTCGCGAGTGTCCATGGGCGGAGGCAATCGCTTACCATCAGGTGATCCGTCTGCTCGTCTACTACCTACACATAAAAAAGGTTGTCAGCGCATTTGTGACTCCAATCGTGTTTCGGATGTCCAAGAGCGGCGGCAGTCGCTTACCATGAGATAATCCTCTGCTAGTCTGCCACAAAACAAAATTCAGACTAAGGACCACTCATTCACAAAGATTATGCAAGATGCCAATGAAATGGTGATAACGAGGAAACAAAGGAATTATCTGAACAAGATATTATTAACCTTATCTCAGAATAAAACAGATATTATTACGATTCACAATAACAATGCCAGTCTGAAAACAATTAAAGTAGATAGTGCAAAATTAACTCGGAGAATTAAAAATGTCACCTTCGATAAAAATAAAGTAAATAAGAACGATAGCGCATTTTGTGGTGATCCTTTGTGGGAATCTGATGCATAGCCACCTAAAAAGCAAAAATCGCTTGCATCCTGCATAGTTTTTGTTTGAAATGACGCGATTTCTGTCATGCGTGCAAGCGATTTTCGTTTGAAAGTGGTCATGCCGCAGATTCTCTGACCGTAACTTTCAAAATTACTTAAAGGTTATATTAATAACGCTTTCAGAATATTCTCGTAATTACATAATCATTACCTAAGTATGTTTTTACATATAAAGCTAATATAGTTAAACGTGTGCTAAAAAGCAAGTTAAAGAATCACGCATCTTGCGGAAGCGAGTCCCACTATTGGCTTCGGAGTTCACTGCCAAGGCTACGATACTCGGCCAAGGCTACGCCACTCGGCCAAGGCTACGCCGATCGGCCAAAGCTTGACTTTGACGTCCAGCGGCTTCATCACATGGCTAGTATCATCGGCTTCTTAGACAAATCCATTTAATATTTTTTGTACCTAAACCTGACTCCTTTGTTGGTCGGAGTAGGTAGGTATACCCAATTACCTACAATATTTTTTGTTAATTCTCGTACCTATACAATTTGAATGCTGTTACCTGTAGATTGATATTGTACTACTTACTTGGTAAGACATGAAGCGTGAGTTCATTGCCAAGGCTAAAGCTGCCTTATACCAGATCACTCGGCCAAGGTCTGCCATTGAATTTCTGTGGCTTCACAAAACATCGGTCTCATTACCTATTTAGACGTAGAATGTTTAGCGGAACGTATTGCACACGATGATTATTAAATCGAGTTATTTAATCTACAAATTCCAAAGATATTATGTAATATTTAACCTTTGTGTGATAACAGGAATAGTGAACTTCTAATAGGTAAGTAGTTCGTTTCTAGAAAACTCCTAGAACAGATCAAATTTTTATTTACACACACTCACACGCACAGTACAAAAATTTTTGTGCGTGAACATGTTTGTTTGTATTGGTCTGGGTGTTTTCTATGTATTATAAGTATTTATTTACAAAAGAAAAGTATTATACGTATATATTTGTAATCCCACTGTTGATTCTGATATCCGTAACACACAGGTGCTTGAGGTACCTATCTCGGAGTCAGATCAATGTATGTGATGTTGTGAAATATATATTTATTTATTATTAACATAAAATTTTACAACATTAGTTTTTAATTGTCAGTACTATTAATAACACTTTTCAGTAAATTAATTTATTCTTAAACATTTAATTGTTTATTGAAGTTAGGGGCCGTCCATTAATTACGTGAGGCCCAAAAGGAGAGGGGTGATCCGAGAAAATCACTGGGGGGAGGCTTCAGGAAATATCACATATTTATTTTCGAAACAGTTTTTTTTAACTTTACAAAATTGCGTAAACTAATCATTATCCGAAACCACCTATCATTTTAATACTTTGTCTTGTCTCCTCGTAAGTTTATTAATTTTCTAGAATTTAATTCGAACAAACTGTTTTTTAAGTAAGTAGATAGATATTATCTCAGTTCAGAATGTACAAAAAAAAATACACGTGATATGAAGGGAGGGATATCACCAGGGCAGGGCAGGCTTCCTTCATGCAACTTTATTTTTTTCTTTACTCAGAGATTACCTCAAGTCATCCTAGGTGATCTGTCTGCTCGTCTGCCTCCTATCACATAAAATATATTATAAGATCAGCAGATAACAATGACCCTCCAAACGGCGTCACAGGCTTGCCGCGATCTCCACTCTATGACACGTCTGCTCTAAGGATTGTCGGTTCGGCAAACGTGGTCGGTCAGTCTAAACTAGATACTTCAGCTTACTGATTCATCGGATTGTGTCAAAGACTTTTGACCTTTGACGCTAAGGTTTTTTTTATCATTATCATTTTCCTTCTTTTTCAAAAAAGCAGTTTTGTTGAGATGGGAGGGGGGTCTGGATCGGGAGGTTCAATGTCCATTTTGGACCAACTAAAGTAAAATATTTAAAAACTTACCAATGTACAAAGAATACACACACAAAATATATACCTAAATAATCAAGTATTTACAATAATTACAGTGAGATTTACAATTAAATAAATAAAATAAGTTAAAACTAAGACCGCCTTTTTCAACTTCTAAGGTTTGCTTGTTCGATATTTAATACGATAACCCTAACACTCCATAGCCCACAAAGGTTGCAGATCTTAGTTTATAGGCTATAGGTAGGTTATATAAATATCTATCAAAGGTGGTGTACCTACATTTGGTATATTTATAAAAAAGCCTACCTATCTATCTAGAGATAACAATAGTTACATGTAGATATAGAAACCTAATCCAAGCTTTAGATTTCCACATCGATGTCTAAGGCGTTGCGAAATTAGGTACAAAATGTACCTACCTATTTATTTCCTGCCTATTTATAAATCTAATCACGTGAAACGGCAGTGAAAGATTTATCTTTGTTTACCAATATGATTCGGTGTAACATTATCTAAAATCTTAACAGTTATGTTATTTATTATTTATAGATATGTATCGAAGTTATCTAATTATGCTGTGTTACTCATAATTTTATCGATAAAACTATGCGTGACCAAAGAATTCATGCCATAGGTACCTATTAGGTGATTTACATCGTACCTGATAAGGGTAACCGCAATTAAGCTTTTAAACAGGAAAAAAAAATCTGCGAAAAAAAAGCACGAAATAAAAAGTATAAATTAATATTTTTAACACTTTATACACGTCAAATAACATTTTATAACAGTACACTCGAGAAAAGGTGTTACCGAAGTCGGCGCCCAATACTATCTTGTAATTTAATACAACATTCAATTATTCAACAGGTAAAACCTTTTCTCAAGTGTACTGTTATAAAATGTTATTTGACGTGTATAAAGTGTTAAAAATATTATTTTACACTTTTTAGTTCGTCATTTTTAAGGCGGTTTTTTTTCGCAGAAAATTTTTTTGTTCAAGCTTTTTAGTGTCTTATTTTTTGGCATTTATCATAAGTAAGTACACAACTTCCATAGGATTAAGTTCAAATCAGGGCATGCCCTTTTATAATATACTTTTATTGCATTCAAAATAAAGTATGAAAACTTAAGACTATATATTACAGGATACAAAGGAGGCGGCCTTATCACTATCTATTATGTGCGTATCTCTGCCATTATCTCGGCGGTCGGTGAGAGGAAATATGATGCGGAAAAATGCACGTATCGGATAGTTTCTGAAGGCTTACGGAGGTCAGATGGCAGTCGCTCTATCGCAATTAGCAGACTCCCCAAATCAGACCCCAGAACCATGGTCAAGCGTACCCAGGGCTCCAAAGTGACAGCTTTACGCAACCTGGAATTACACGCTGACATGAAAAAAAATTCTTAGGTACTTAAGTTTATGTAAATTAAATAAACTTTAAATAAATAATTTTAGACATCACATGTAGGTATTGTCCTGGTCCCAAACTAAGGTTTTCCCTTGTACTATCGCAACCAGGAACATTGAAGGTACAGACCCAACACAAATATCTGTTTCATCAACAAACTAGTTAGTTAAGCGTGTTAGTGCGGGAATCGAACGCGCGACCCTCGAGTCTCAACCGGCGCACATACCACTGCGCTAAACGGGTCGTACCTAAGTAGGTAAGTAAATACTATAATTACATACCTACTTAGAAATCTATCAATATTTTTAATCATATTTTCTAATATGTTTGTTTCAATATCAATCAATAGAGGACATTTTGACAGATTGCAGTAACGTGATGTGTGGCTGTCTAATGTCCATTACAATTTTATTCTCTTTAATAAACCATGGTTTTACCTAAAACAATCTCACCTTATGGTTTAAAATCCTGCTTTCTCCGACAAAAAAATGGCAACCTACCTAAATATTCCACGAATTATACAAAATTGGCATTACCTAACCTCAGTAATCGCGTGGTCGTAATGTAAACAGTAGGTATACATTACCTACAGTGGGTAGGTAGGTATAACTCGTACCTACTTACCCACATAAAAAGTTTTTATCACTCATCCGCGATACGACACGGCCTTGGTTTAAATAATGCGTAGTTTCACGCATATTTCGCGATACGCGTTACATCAACAGCTAAAATACTCGGGTTAATTGAATAATAGTTCTGCCAAGCTATTGATTTACCTGTCCGATATGTATACAGATACATTGTGAGCTTTTAAATTATTCAGTTTAATAATAATGTAACATATTTCGTTCGTAGTTGCTTTAAGGCGACGGGTAGCCCTAACTAGCGACACAATTCGTTTTTAATTGTTAGGTACTAAACCAGATCTATTTTAAACAATTTCGGTTACAACCTCTTGGCAAACACTTATACTATTTATTAAATCTATAACTACTTAGTTCTATTTACGTATCTACTTAGATAGCCGTTTCCACGAGAGCTGTACACACAAGTCAGTGTACGTAGTGTCTATCCCTTACTTTGTGCAGTGTGCTTAAGATAGATATCGAAACAGCACAACCCGCACTAGAAACTAAATAATTGTGTCATCTAATGGACAACATTTCAAAATTGCTAAGCTCTGAAACAAAAAATACCAATTCTTTGTTTACTTTTCCGCTGCTCGAATATATATTTATTCATTTTTTATATTGCTTATTTACTGAGAAAAAAATTAAAAACTAAAAAACGTAAGATGACGTCATCGGACGGCAGAATGTAAAATATTTCTTTGCTTAGCACATTATAGTTTTAAATTTACGTAATGCCAAACTCATGACATGTAACTGTCAAAAAAAAAGACAACTTGTCAACGTTGAATGTATGAATGACGTTGACATTGTTGACACTAGTATTATTTACCTTTGACAGTAGTACTTTTTTTTATTAAAACAATGATAAGCAAAGGAATATCGCTGTATTCAGCCGTCCGATGACGTCATTTGGCGCTTACGTCTATTTAGAATAAAAAGAATTTCAATAATTATTTTATGCATGAAAATGGACAAATTTTGAAAAAAGTAAAAATATGGGTCTGTTCATTTTATGTCTACTTTCATATAAAAAAACAATATGGACATGTTAAAAATTTTAAATGTTGTCCATTCTGCTGAGTGTTCGACAAAGTGCACCTGCTCAGTAGCACGTAGTGAAAAAAAAAATATTACGAAAAAAAAATTTCTGTGAAAAAACCGCTTTCAAAAACCGAATTAAAAAGTGTAAATAGTAAAAAAAAAATATATTACGAAAAAAAAATTTCTGTGAAAAAACCGCTTTCAAAAACCGAATTAAAAAGTGTAAAATATCATTTTTTACACTTTAAATAACAGTTTATAACAGTACACTCGAGAAAAGGTGTTATTTTACACTTTTTAATTCCTGTTGAATAATTGAAAGAGGTATTACAAGATAGTCTTGGGCGCCGACTTCGGCTGTTATAAAATGCTATTTAAAGTGTACGAAGTGTAAAAAATGTTATTTTACACTTTTTAGTTCGTGGTTTTTTCAAGGTCCACTAACTTATCAGTCAAATGGCTCGATCGAGTGATACCACAGCCTCATAGAAAACGAGCCTGAAACAGCACCTGCGCTGTCCGGGGCACTTGTAGGTCCTCTAATGTTGCAGCTCAAGCTGCAGTACAGGGGTAGCGACAGTCGCTTGTTATCGGGTCCACCACCAATCACATAAAAAAACGAAATATACCAAGTTTACTCGGATTCGAAGCGCACGAGAGCCACTGAGCTACGTACTGATTGCTCTGCTTTCTCAAGGTACCTACCTACCTACCTTACCATACCAAGGCTTACCTTACCTTACCTTGTCAGTCAAAATAGCACCCGTCCGACGACACTGCAAGCGGGTACGTATCTAGCAAGTACTTGACGATGAGCACGTAGACTATTTCTGCGAACAGTGTCAGTCACCCGCGGCGCGCGTATTTTCAGCCGGGAACCTTGTCGTGTGCGCCTGCGCTACGTGCATCGCCGCTCATACGCGGTAACTGAACTGACATTAGGATTATTTATACTGTCTTTGTCTTCAGATATTTTCCTGATGAGTGTCAATTAATTTTTAACTAGCGCATACGACTACGGGAGCGAGGCAGAGAGGGACACGTCAGGGCAAAATGGTTCGTCCGGAAGGTCTCGGATGGCAGGTGCGGATCCCAAAATGAGACCTAACAGAGGGGAATAACACACTGCACGTCGGTGCGCCTTCTGGTGGTAGGAGTGGGTGCTATTACTACACTCCTCTGAGGAGGTGTGTCCTTTTTGCTAGGGTGGTCGTTGGCCGCAAGCGGGGTCATACGAACTGATGAGTGACCGTAGGCCTCGCCTAAGTCAACAGCGGTGGGCGGCGTAGAGTTTTTAGTGGGTATACCTCTGGGTTACCTTTTCAGAGGGAGTCCCACACACCCCGCCAGGTCCCCCGACCTGACGGGACTTTGCGCAAAGCATTTTCCCTTCGAAACCAGAAAAAAAGCAATCCGCGTTCTTGGCGGATGTAGGTATACGCCCTATAAGGAACCTAGGTACCTGCCAAATTTAGTTTGTAAATATGAAATAGAATGACGACCAGTTTGGATCAGTGGTAGTAACGCTGCTTCTGGTACTAGGGTTGCGGGTTCGATCCCCGCACAGTACAAACATTTGTGTGCATGAACATTATAATTGTATTGGTCTGGGTATTTTTTCTTTGTATTATACAAGTATATATGCCGTGTGGTCCCGGCAGAGTAGAATAGGCCACCCTCACTCTTACCGAGGTGTCGTAAAAGACGACTAAGGTAAAGCTGCTGGCATGATCATCAGTACCCAGAGAAGGAAAACTCTGCATTTATATCAAAACCCTCGCCAACCCGTCTGCCAAGCGTGGTGAGTATGGCAATTACCCCTCATGTGATTGAGGGAGGCCCGTGCCCCAGCAGTGGGGACTTTAATGGGCTGATGATGATGATACAAGTATAGGTCTATTTGTAATTCCGCTGTTGGTTTTGATATCCGTAACACAAGTGAAATATTTATTTATTTTTAATTGTTTTCTGTTTGGTGACTAATTACTTACCGAGTGATATTTTGCTATTCATATACTGACCTAAAGATTAAATTGTTTACAAAATAGCTGTGTTACTTGGCTACCAATATTTAATATACACAGTACGGATAGCCACACGTAGTAACGTTTTTGTATCAGATTTGTATTAACAAATCTGACCCTAATAATCATGATTATCGGAAGAAGAAATTTCACATATCTCTGATTTAGCAGATGTTCATGGGCGGAACTGAATATTACCGTCAGATGATCCGCTTGCTCGTTTGTCGCCTCTGGCACAAAAAAAGATTGTAGAAAACTACGAACATGTGGCCATCTTTACATAGGTAGGTAAGTAATCCTGGTCCATGCTTTATAATTATGTTTTTTCTGTTGTCCATTCGTAATTAGGGTTGTAAAGTCCACAAATGGCAGAGAATTTAAGACTTTTTATTTCGGACGAATATTGAGTAGTGGAAGCTTACCCTCATAATAGGTAGGTACATGTATAAATCCACAACTTTACATATTAACCTTTTCCAACTTAAATATAGATATCTAAACAATAAAATAACACTGAATCATCAGCAAACACAGCGTATGAATAAAGACTACCCAAGCAATTGTGTCAATATTTGCGCCATTCTGTTTGAATGTCATAACGGCTTCAGTCATGCTCAGCGAACACTTGCGGTTGAAATTCCACTGAACTATGTGTCTTGTTCATTAAGAATACCTAACAGGGCGGGACATGTCACCTACCTAAACTAGGTATATGGAGGTACAACCAGTATATAATACTACTCTTTGAGGTACAGACACCCAGACGTTTAAAGTCAAAATTTTAATTAGACGAAGTAAACTGCCAGATGTCCATGTGTCATTCCCATACATTAGCAACTGTCAAATCACTTTGTTTAGTAAAAAATCCGACTATAGTCCGTAGAATATAGCTTGATTTTTTAATCTCATTTTTGACAGCTATTAATGTCACGGAAAATTCATCTGGATGTCAATACGTAGTAATAAAATTCTATAGAATTAAACTTGTTAAATGGTTAACCTTATACTCAGTGAAATAAAGGTCAAGTGACAGCTGTCATTCTAATCAAGTTACGTCTAGTTAGTTTATTTTATCTGTAGTTAGTTTATCTGTAAATAGTCTCAATGTAGAATGTTACTAGGTATGCAAAACCGATTGTCCCAATAGATCTTGTAGATATTTATAACATACATAATTAGTCCATGCTGTTACAGACATTTCAAATTTCGTAGGCTCGCATGGAGTGTATAATAGAATACCGGGTGCATCTGTAAATAGACGTGTGTAACTCTTTACTGAAACGACACAGTGAACCGACTCAGCTTACTATTATTAAATCTGTGGACTCAGCCAAATGATACACTGTTCCGAATCTCTAATGTTCTCTCCGATGTAGGTATCATTCGATTCAAATGGCCGAACGAGTGAACCAAATGATCCAAATCAGCTGAATGATCCGATGAGCCCAATGATCCGAATGAGCTGAATGATGCGAGTTAGCCGAATGAGCGGAATGATCCGATGAGCCGAATGATCCGAATGAGCTGAATGATCCGAGTGAATCACGGATCTTTCTGAGAGTCGATGTTCCAAATGAAGCGTTTCACTATTCCGCGTCTCTGCACTGTTCCAGATGCAAATGGTCCAATCTTTTAAATGATACGCCAGGTCTATCTGTGAACATGTTCTACCAACCATTCTGGACAGCATTCTATTACTTATGAAAAACTTCAACTTTTCACTCAAAATCATCACTTTTGGTCATTTTGTATGGAGTCTAAAAAATTCTCGACGCAAAATTCGAATAAATGTTATAGAGAATGGATGCAACCATCCAATCCGTTAAAGGGATGTGAGCGTTCACAGATACGCCCTATACGACGCATTCATTATAAAATTAAATATCTCCAGAACAATACGACGTATCGTAATATTATTTTTGACTGATATTTTTCATTTTGAACAGAGTTTTTGGCAGATTTGGATAACACAACGTTTACGTGTGACTGCGTGGCCCGCCCTCACTACGTTTAGAGACATTAGTTCCATTATAGACCAATAGATTGCGCTAGGTGGCGATTACATCGTGCAAGCGTTTAGTCTTATCGGATTATCTATAAGTTGCCTCTGTCTCTAGGATTCGCCTCAGTATAAATAATATAGATATATTGATTACAAAATGCCGTGTGGTCCCCGGCAGAGTAGAATAGGCCACCCTCACTTTTACCGAGGTGTCGTAAAAGGCGACTAAGGTAAAGCTGCTGGCATGATCATCAGCACCCAGAGAAGGAAAACTCTGCATTTATATCAAAACCCTCGCCAACCCATCTGCCAAGCGTGGTGAGTATGGCAATTACCCCTCATGTGATTGAGGGAGGCTCGTGCCCCAGCAGTGGGGACTTAAATGGGCTGATGATGATTACAAAATACATATTATGTAAGGTATTAAAATAATACAATCATGTAATACGGTCGGCCAGTTTTATTACGATATGTAAACTAAGTACATTGATATGTTAAATTGTAATATTAAAATTTATGGAATTACAAAGTAACATGCAAACCATGAGTAATGATGAATAAATGATAAATAAATCGTTATGGCTACAATATCAATAAAATAAAATAATCTTCCTACTAAGCTACTTTTAATATAGCCTCGATATGTACAGTCAGCTATAAAAAGATTTATACACTTTAATAGGTTGTCACAGTATCAGTACTATACTATTTGTCTAAGAAAGTAGGAGTCAGATAGCTCGTTATTGTGACAAAGTACTAAAGTTGTGACATCTTTTTGCAGCCCACTTTTAAGTTTTAATAAATAATAAATCTGTTAAAATGCCTAAATAATAAGAGTATTTTAAAATTCACGTTAAGCTATATTACTCATGGTTTGAATATTGACAAGTATCTAAGGGCATTCCATTGCATTCCCAACGTATTATTAGAAAATGTGTAAATTCTATAATTGCATTCAGAGATCATTCATATATTACGTCACTCTATAAAGAAGGGGATGCGTGATGAGACAGTCTCAGATTTCATGTCGTTAAAATCATATCAAAATATTACACATCTGACACGAAATTTGTACAGTAGACTTGGGCCAGTTTATAGTAAAGCCAATTTGAAGTTTTATATAATTTGGCCGATGTGATTTGCCTTTTAACCGTGGGAACCAAAATGTGACTCGCTTTAACAAGAAGGGCCGACACGTGCGAAGTGACACCACGGCCTTACAGAAAACCGGCGTTATGCATCGCATGTGAATATGGATACTGGAGGCCCAATGCGGGCAATAAGGAGTTTAAAGGCTGGCAGTGTGACTACTCTGGTTTTGCGGGTATCTATGTGCGGCGGCAATCACTTAACATAAGGTGATCCGTCTGGTCATCTGCCATTTATCACATAAAAAAACATGAAAATCCTGTGACGTAATTTATGGCGTATCCCATATTACACGAATAAATAAGTACTAATAAACAAGTGTTTGTGACGTAGATAAAACTTATAAATAACTTTAAAGCAGTCTCACAAGTTACGAAGTACTAGGATATGTTAAAGGAATTGAGATTAATTAATAATAATACTAGTGTAGTAGACAAGGGTGAGATCGTTGTCTCACTTACACGCAGTTGCAGTAACTTCCATTAAAATCGGTATGACTTCAAGCGAGATAACCTACCAGTTTAAATTTTCAAACGGTTATAAAAATGACAGGCCGGCTTTACTTACTCGTCCGCCATTTTTTCAACAAAATGGCGGCTTCATCCTTCGTAGCCCTTTCAATTCAATTCAATTATTTTTTATTGCATTCCAAAATGTACATACACTTTAGACTAGAGCATTCATTAGAAACTTTAAAAATCAACATAGTGTGACTCTTTTATTTGTAGATATGATAAGACATACTAGGGGCTTTTTTATAGTCTTATAAAAATTCCAGGTGACAATACTTTAATATAATTATGTTGCCGCAAGATATTGTCAAAGCCGGTCTAATTTGTCAGTTTATACATATTTTAGAGCTTTCAATTATTTTATGTTAGTTCAGGTACAACATTTATGTGTACATATTACTACTCGTATATTGTGCGTATTCAACCAAAAAGCCTCGAGTTTATAAACATCCAAAATCACATCGACCGCTTGTTTCAAACTAATCGAGAAAATATATATTTTACTGGTCTTCTCGAAAGAACACGCAATTCACGTAAGATCACAAATGTTAAAGCATATTATATGGCTAAAATAAGTTATTAATTAATAAATAAATAAGTAAACGAGATCCAAACAGGTCACAACAATGAGATAGAATGAGATTTTTAAAATATTTGTCAATTATTGACAAACATCCATTTAAAATTATTTTAAATTGTTACTTAAAATATTAAGATAAATTAAAAATTACATTGAATAGGTATTGCTATACAGATGGTGTATTTTAAAAAAAACTATATTTCTATCTATTCATAACATGAACGTAGAATTTAAAACAATGATTTTAAAATACACCTAGCATGTTACCCCAAAATAAAATTAAAATAAAGCAAGAGATTCATACTTAATCACAATAAAAATTTGTACTTGTCAACAAGTGGATAAGTGTTGTTACATACATTTAAAAACTTAAATCGTTACCTATATTTAAAATGGAAGGCCCACTCGCGCCAATGTTGCTGAGAATCTATAGGTGTACAGTTTTACCAATTTTATTAGTAGTGTAGTCTTATTTTCAAAAACAGCAGCTAAATCTTAACCAATCACAACGCTCCATTTACGAGCGCCATTATTGGTTGATGCGTCAGTGCCATGTTCGGTGCGAGTGCGGTTAAGAGAGAGATAGCAGTTATCTCTGGATTTATTGTATTCAATCTTAATATAACGCAATAAAGTCTGTATTTCAACTGCTTTCGCAATCGTAATCAATCGGAATTTAACTTGCTCTTCTGCATAGACGCATTTTGCCGATGTAACTTATAAACGTGGTACAGCTGTATACCGACTTTTAAACAGATGTTTAACAAAACTTGACAGCTTGCTTGACATAATGTCAAATCAGTTTTTAAACAGCTGTCCGATTCATTCGGCCCCAGTATTTTTTAGTCAACATTCCTATGAGTGAACCCCAAAATGTAGTTCTTGCGAATTACGAAGACCAACGGTTACCATTTCTGTTAAGTTGTATCTGTACACAATGTAAACGTGTGCGTACCATTCGCTACTCAAACCAGGGTTAATTTTTAAATAAGAAAGCATGATGGTACTTTTATTTCACATTTAGTAGGGCGACACGATAGATCATTTTTATTATGGCGTGTATCGTATCGTAAGTTAACGTGATATACAATTAACTTTGCCAATGTCAAGTGATTAAAGAGGCATGTCCTTGAAATTAGCCGATGATTATAATTGAGTTTTTTGCTGTTGAAAAAAATATACTCGACACCAATACTATCCTTTTTTTTTAAATCGCAGTTGAGATTTGTTTGTGTAACCGTAAGCATCCTTGATTGCAAGAACTATAACGAAAATAAAATACATAAAAGTCGGAATCTTAAAAATAAAATTATCACAAAAATTATAAAGCATGTTTCCCACTGCCGTAAGTCGCACATGCATCCTTAAAGTTGCTCGCGTTGAACGGAGCGAAGTAGTCGTCGTGAATAAACCTTACTATACTCTCTATCGGACAGAGCAGTGTGTTATGCGTCTTCATATCATCCGAGGGGTCCACGACCTTCATAGCTACATTCTGACGCGACTTACAAAACACCAACTTATCCGTCACATCCTCTCCGTTATACACAACCCTGAAGTAAAAATCTTGTGCCACCGCTTTCCTCTTCGTAAACTTAAACTCATCCCTCAGATCTTTCTTCCTATACACCTCAAATATCATCCTCGAAGCATACTGTATATTATAATGCTGGTAATTATTCAAACCCAACGCCAATATAAGCGCTTGCAGAGTCTTATCATGACCGGAATATAATACAAACTTAGGCTTATTTTCTGAGATCATTCGTATCATATTTTGCACTACATTATGAATCAAACCGTAAGCTACTAACAATCCCCTCTTTCTATTAAGCATATTCTTAATTTCTTGCCGATAGCTCCACTCTAAATATGCGAATAAAGACATAACATGCTCTTTTACTATACAAAAGTCTTCAGTATTTTCTGGAGTTGGTTCCCTATAGTCTTCATCGAAGTCTGTATCCATTCTAGCATCGTTGGGAAAGTTAAAATCTGCATCTAAATTCTTCTTAACAATGACAACATCGTCGTAAGTATCACCGTTGTCCATATACCGTTGCTGGTAGTATAAAAGCTTCTCTCTCTCCATTTGTGCGTCGAAATCTAGCTGGACTTTCTGTTTATCTTTGGTGTCGTAATATTTCCCGATGATATCTCTAGCTTTTCTACCGATTTCGTTATTGAAATCCAGTTGGTTATTTATGTAGTCCAGTTCCATGTTTAAGGTGTCAATATCGACATCTAAAAGACTTCGTAGGGCCACGCTATGTGGGTTGTCTCCTCGGAATCTTCTTTGCGGTTTGTGGGCTTTAAGCTTCTGTTTCTTGGGCTTCTCTATGCAGGGCAGCGGCGCATCATGGCACATGTAGGCGAGGAGAGCATCTCTCACTACGTCCGCGTCGATGTGTTCTTGTGACTCAAACAGCACTTTGGACAGCTTCGTGACTAGCTCTTTAACAGCTGGGTGCGACTCGAGTCGATTTTTTGATTGGGTGTTGATTTTCCTGGAAAGTGAATATAATTTGATAATCTCTTAGACATTCAAGCGTACGCGATTGCAATATGAACCATAAGGATAGCCGGCTGTCGCGTCCTCCTTAAGGTATTTTGAATCTTATTTACGACGACTTGGAGACGACTTAGGATTGAAGAAATTTGGTGATTTACGGCTTTTTTTTTAACTAATCTATGGTGTTATTTTTTTTTCGCGATTTAGTTTCGGCAAAAACGCGATCTTTATACAATACGCCTGCTGTTACAGAGGCAATCTTGATTTAATTTTTCGATGTTAAATATTTCGCTCTACGGTGGTGGAGCGATTAAGCTAAGACAAAGAACATAAAACAATATATTCAATGTTCAAAACACAGGTAACAAAGATATGTATTTAAAGTAAGGGATTCATCCCGAAGCCAGCTCGACATTGGTAATGCCATAGTTTTACAGAAACGGGGCGTGGGGCAGTGTTTCGCAGACTGAGTGAGGGTACCGGAAGCTGAATTCGAGGGGAAGATTAAAAGGTTGGCATCTCTCATCAACGCGAGCAAATTAAGGAATAGAAGAAAAAACAGTGAATGAAACTCGGTGAATTATCGATGCGATTGCCGCCGCTTATAGCGGCAATCGCTAACCGTCAGGTGATCCGTATGCTCGTCTGCCACCTATGACAAAAAAATCTAAATTAATAATGAAATACAGCTTCCGATTGATTGAAGATGGGACCACGTTTGCGTCTATTTTCGGTCATCTACCAGCGTGAAATTCATTAGAAGCATTACCGTTTAAATTTAAGTACATTTATTTGACACATGAGCATAAGAACATGAGCTTTCCTATCCCACGCCGAGCTCATATAACACCTTTCCTCAATCAAAATAATTTAATGACCATGGAGTCGCGTAGATCCCTTCATTTCGCCTGTTTGTTGTTTGGCGTTATGAAGACTAAAGTACCAGTATATTTTTATGAGAAGATACAGTTTTCGCAACGCCCTTTAAGGTTAGCTACCCGTCTTGTCTGCCATTGAACCTGCACAGCTGCATTCCGTGGCAGCTTTCGCTATGCTGCCACGAAGTGCTGGAATAATATACCTCCACCTATTAGAAACCTCTAGTGTTTAATCTTTTTAAACAAAACAAAATTAAAATTATATTTATTAAACCTCCAAAAATTTAAATAAGCAGAGTAGCTGTGTACATTCTCTAACTTAATTTTTTTTTTTTCCGGTATCCTTGGAAGACGAGCATCGAGGAGTCCACCAGACACCTCTACAAATGCTGAGAGGAAACCTTTCTAGTGTTACTCATAGTCAATAGTATAATAATAAACTTTTACCTTATAGCTTGTAAGTTACTTTATTTTTATTGTAACCGTGTCATATCGTGACTGACCGGATGGCGCAATTGGTAGTGACCCTGCCTCTTACGCCAAAGGTCGTTGGTTCGATCCCCACCCTGGACAAACATTCGTGCGATGAACACTTGTGTTTGTTCAGTATCTGGGTGTAATATATGTATTTAAGTATATATTTGTGTTCCTCTGTTGTCTGATATCTGTAACACAAGTTCTTAAGCTACTTAGTACGGGATCAGAACAACGTATGAGATGTTGTAAGAATTATTATTGAATAGGGTATTTGACTAAGCTCGAGATTTTACAAAATATACATATTTTATCAAAATATAGGTAAATATGTGTCATTAGCAAAAATTCTCAATTAAAAATATAACGTCTAGCCGGTTTTATGGTCATTCAAAGATTCATGTGCAAGTCCATTTTATAAGTTTGAAATTTTAAAAAAAGAATTATACCATTGAATAACCCATACAACTTGCACCAACTATTATAATAGAACCTTTGACATAAACGAAACATTTGATATAGCTACCATACAAAATTCAATTGAAATGTATACAAAACACTGTCGTGTGACGTCACATCTCAGTGGCCATTTGTATGGAGCGTTTTGGGTTTGCCCAAAATAATGTGATTTTAAAGTTGTGATATCTCAGGTAGTTTAAATGAGATTCAAGTAATTCTTTCAACGATGTTTCTATCATTGAGAGGCCTTTTGATTACAAAAATAAAATAAAAAAATCAAATACCGTATTATTATTGTATGTTGTAACACTAAATAAATGATTTGATTATTACTTGTTGAGGCTGTGGTGCGCGGCGCAGGCGCAGTCGCGGAAGCAGAAGGCGACGCTGTGCGCCTCCCGCGCCGCCGCCGCGCGCGCGCCCGTCGCGCCGCGTGCTGCGCCCCACCACGCGCCCACCAGCGACTGGAACGTGCGCCGGTAGCGCGTGCTGTACGACACGAACGCGCCTGCAACACGCGTGCCGTCATGCTGAGGGACTTACAACTAGTGATGAAACGGATATCCGGTAACTATCCGGTATCCGGCCTATTTTCACTATCCGGCCGGATACCGGATAGTAGGGCACTATCCGGCCGAATACCGAATACTAGATGTTTCCCGCGATACCGTTCGCGCTGAGTGCTTTACGCCCTAAACTCGTCTATATCGCGCTTTTCTGTGGGAATACAAAAGTTACTAAAACTTACATACCTGCCTTTTTTCCTTCACCACCGCGAGAAATTTCAACGTGACACAATAAACATGACGCGTACTTGTTATCGTCACTTTTTAAATCAAAATATTGCCAAATTGGCGATCTTTTTTTAGATACTGACATTTTTTAATAATCGACAAGTTAAATAGAAAGAAAAACAATGGAATAAACAAATGCACACAACCTGACATGAGCGATTACACCCGAACGCCGCGAGTCGTGGCCGGCCGAATGCCGATCACGCCGAATGCGTCCGAATATTTCCGATCTTAATCACGCGCGCATATTCAAATCAAATTGTAACGCGATAAGCGGCCGAATATCCGGTGGCCGGATATCCGGCGCTCCGGCCTCGTAGTTAGCCGAAAATCCGGTATCCGGTCAAATCACTATCCGTTTCATCTCTACTTACAACCAGGGGCGGCTCTAGCCCAATCTACAAATAATTTATTAGGTCCTCCCTTCCGTAAAACCGTACTAGGTTCAAACTCCCCTATTCCGAGACTCTGCAAGCTTTACAACACTCATAGCAGTGAAATAGATTTATTTTGCACGTCTTTACCTAAACTTAAATGGTAGCTAAACCAATTAGATGTTAAGTAAATAGATAAGCAATTCTTGTTCTTCTTTGATTTTATTATATATTAAATTCTTAATTACCAATTAGATAATACTTCAAGCATGCAGTGTTTACCGATCTACAATTGTACATTTAGCTTTAAGTCATTGAAATTGTTATACAGAAACTTAAAATGTATCAATTAATGGTAAACCAAATAAATAAATAAATAAAAAATAAATAAATTATTATATACACGGGACGAAACGCAGTTATTTTTATATGTAAGTAAATACTCGTAGTAGCATATACTCACGGCTTGACGTTTCGACCGCGTTACAACAATCGTGGTGACAAGCGGACTGGAGGTACACGGTGTCGTCTGCCACGCCCGGCTTGTGAATCTACCCTCTCATTTTCGTTAATTACACTGCCACTAAATAAAGTGTCAGTAAGGTCGCTCGATACACATTAATGACAAGTTAGATTAGACTACCTTGTCATCTTCGCACTTTGTGCGGTTCGGGCTTTGGGGCGGGGGCCCAACCCTTTAACCGGGCGTCTTCTCATCCCAGTCTCGGCATGGTGCAGCTCTAGCCCATAAAGCGCCCGGGTGCAATCAATAACCTGGCGCCCTCTTGTTTCAAAATGCGCGAACAAAAAGGAATACTTACAACATGTTAGACTATAGCTACACAGAACAGAACGTTACGCGCCGGACAACGCCGTCACTGCTTCACAATGAAAAATATTCCATCACGAACTAAAAAATTTGGCAATTCTTATTTCTGCCACACCATCAAGAAATGGAACTCGTTGCCAGCGCATGTATTTCCTCCTTCCTACAATATAGATTTCTTCAAACTAAGCGTGAAGAAGCATCTCTCAGGCCAGTATGACGGTGCCAACGGAGGTGATGCCTTGACATCGCTTCCGTTGTAATTGCAACTTGGGCTCTTCTCTTGCTTACCATCAGGCTGAGTAGAGCCACTATAAAAAAAACCTATGGGCAGCCGCTTAATTGTAATTATCAGAAATCCCTAATTCTGTATCATGGTCCAAGCGTACCCCGGGCTTCGAGGCGAAAACATTGGATGCAACTAAGATGAGGAGAACGATCAGTACTCGCGCCCGCTCCTTGCGGAGCGTTACAGTGGAGGCTCTATGTGTAGCGAGGGGCTCTCAGCGCCCTCTAACTTCCGGCGCCCGGGTGTACGACACCCCCAATACAAACTATAGGTAAAGACGCCCCTGCTTACTACTACTACGTCATCTTCGCACTTGGTGCGGTTCGGGTTTCGGGGTAAACCCTTTACCCGGGCTGCATCTCGCGCCATATCTTGGCGCGGTGTTTTCGCTCCTCTGGGAGAGGAGGCCTCCCGACATTGCGCTGTTAGGGCGGTCTTCGACCCCAATGGGGCCTGCCTGCGACTCTAACGCGCTAATCTGTCAGGGAGGGGGGAAAGGGGTAGTCGCTGTGTTCAGTCTCGAGGGAGATGTACTCGAGAACAAAAGTTGTACTGCATGTAAACTAAAGCCACCTAGTGGTCTTAGCGACACAACAAAGCGTCCGCTTTTCGTATTTGCTAGTTCGTGAGCAATTATTGTTCCGGTAGATGTCACTATTAGGCATTTTTATATCGCACAAGCAAAACTTGTTTCCAAAGCCCCAAATTCTTTTTTTTTGTCATTCAACAAATAAGATATGCAGATGGTTAATTGTGCTGTGGCTTCGCCCTACAAGGCGCTCTAACTCACCTCCCGGCTATCATCAAGTTTTCTCTAAAGTTATTTTGTGTTTATTCTGACATTAAGTGTCTATACATGTCCAAATATATATTTTTAGTCCTTATTACCTGTATCTTTCTTCCCTGGCGGCTCCACCGCATCCAAACTCAGCTTATCACCATAGGCTTCTTTCAAAATATTGCCTGAAAAGAAAAATCATACAAATAAATATTGGTCTCGGCAGGGTTCGATTCCCGGGTCGAGCGAAAAGTATGTTCCGAATTTTTCGAACATAGCTCGGATTTGTGATCACTAATCGGCATTAGGCAAGCGTGGTGATTAAGCCTAATCCCATCATAGTAGCGATAACTTGATTTCTATGATGGAGGCCTTTGCCCTGCAGTGGGAGAGTTTATAGACTGATACTTTAACTATACTATAAACATAGTTGATATTTTATAGCAATCTTTTGCAATTTATTCTTAAGTAAATAACACACTTAAAATTTTCATCTCGTGTTCTGGCGGGATTCGAACCTACATCTTCCACAATCCGGGTGGATTTTCTACCAATTAGACCACTGAACGCGCTAGTAAGCCGACGAAATTTATAAGTGCTTGATCGACATGATCTGTCGCTAGCTGTACTATTGATTTAGCAGTCTCTTTTTAACTCGTGGTCAAATATATAATATTTCCACTGAATATTGTAAATATACCCACAATATTGATGAGACTATCGACAGCTCATATCGATCAAGCACTTACCAATTTCGTCGGCTTAGTAACGCGTTCAGTGGTCTACTTGGTAGACCATCCACCCGGATTATGGAAGACGTCGGTTCGAGTGCCGCCTGAACACGAGATGAAATTTTTAAGTGCAGTGTTATTTACTTAGACGCCCCTGCTTCGAACAAAAGTTGTACTGCATGTAAACTAAAGCCACCTAGTGGTCTTAGCGACAAAACAAAGCGTCCGCTTTTCGTATCTGCTAGTTCGTAAGCAATTATTATTCCGGTAGATGTCACTATTAGGCATTTTTATATCTCACAAGCAAAACTTGTTTCCCAAGCCCCAAATTTATTCTTTTTTTTTGTCATTCAACAGATAAGATATGCAGATGATTAATTGTGCTGTGGTTTCGCCTAATCCCATCCCATCCCATCCCTACGATAACTTACCAACTGTGAGCATCTGCAGAAGCCCCCTCGGCGTGAGCTGGCCCAGCGCGCAGTGGGTGCCCGCGGCGTGCGGCGGCAGCGACGGGAAGTTGTGGAACGGGCCCGGGCCCGACACCCACCACGCGCGGCCCGTGCCGCTCGCGTTCACCACGAACTCCTCGTAGCTGAAATGCAGGACCGATTACATTACTGTGGGCTATCGCTTATGAATCATCCGGTATAAATAATTAAATAATAATAATTCTCACAACATCTCATACGTTGACCTGATTCCGTACTAAGTAGCTTAAGCACTTGTGTTACAGATATCAGACAACAGAGGAACACAAATATATACTTAAATACATATATTACACCCAGACACCGAACAAACACATGTTTTCATCGCACGAATGTTTGTCCAGGGTGGGGATCGAACCCACGACCTTTGGCGTAAGAGGCAGGGTCACTACCAATTGCGCCATCCGGTCAGTCAAATAAAGCTTAGGTGGCAAACCCAAGAAATTTTGACATTTTTTTGCTGGTCACTGTACCAATTCTAAACTCAACAAAACAAAAAAATATTGGTTAGGTTAAGTTACAACAGTGACCAGCAAAAAAATCTTGAAATTCTTGGGTCAGTTATTTTTGGGAGAGTAGCCACCTAAGCCAATAAATATAAATAAATATTTCACAACATCACATACATTGATCTGACTCCGAGATAGGTAGCTCAAGCACCTTTGTTACGGATATCAGAATCAACAGTGGGATTACAAATATATACATATAATACTTTTCTTTTGTAAATACATAGTACACACCCAGACCAATACAAACAGACATGTTCATACACACAAATGTTTTTATTGTGCGGGGATCGAACCCGCAACCCTTGAACAAGAGGTAGCGTTCACTACCACTGTTCCAAACGGGCCGTCATATATATACGTATTGGGCGTTGACTGCCTCATTGGCGCATTGGGTAGTGCGTCGCACTTTAAGTTGACGGTAGAGCACACTAGCGACGCCAACTGATTTAAATTGTCAGCAACTAAGCCGGATATCTTTTTAATAAATTCGAAAGCTGCAGCCACTCGGAAAACATTTATACTATTTATTTAATACGTACGTAACTTTTGGGTCTGCTTTTGTACTCGAAATTTGAAATACCACCAAAAACGGCCACTTATGGCGTTAATCCGAATTTTGACAGCAAATACCGATCAAAAATTTGTGCACAATTATTAAATAAACAGTATAAATGTTTTCTTCCGGACTCCCGCTCCGAAATGGACACCATTTCATATTTTGAACATGTCCATATTGTTTTTTTATATGAAAATAGACATAAAATGAACAGACCCATATTTTTTCTTTTTTCAAAATTTGTCCATTTTCATGCATAAAATAAGTATTGAAATTCTTTTTATTCTAAATAGACGTAAGCGCCAAATGACGTCATCGGACGGCTGAATACAGCGATATTCCTTTGCTTATCATTGTTTTAATAAAAAAAACCGGCCAAGTGCGAGTCGGGCTCGCGCACAAAGGGTTCCGTAGCAGCAAATATAATAACTTATTATGTCAATTTATACACCTGGTGAATGGAGCCTAAACTCTCCCGATATTTTGCCTCAGCCATCGTTTTCAGTGTAAGCACAATAACTTAACCAAAATTACAGTTAAATCAACCTATCTCAAAAACTATAAGAGATACTTTGATCAAACCAAAAATCGTTGAAAGAGTTAATTAGCATGCATCACCTCTATTTTTTTTAGAATTTTATACCCCGTAGTTATAAAAATAAGGGGGGGGGACATACTTTTTACGACTTTGAGAGCTGATATCTCAAAAACCGTTCACTTTAAGAAAAAATGTTTTTTAGAAAACTTTATATCATTTTAAAAGACCTTTCCATTGATACCCCACACGGGTATGTACATCGAAAAAAAAAAATTTCATCCCTCAGTTACATGTATGGGGGGCCCCACCCCCAATTCTTTTTTTTACTATTTAGTGTCATATTTTGGTAGCGGTTCATACAACACATATTCCCATCAAATTTCATCACTGTAGTACTTATAGTTTCCGAGTAAATCGGCTGTGACAGACGGACAGACGGACAGACGGACAGACGGACATGACGAAACTATAAGGGTTCCGTTTTTGCCATTTTGGCTACGGAACCCTAAAAAGGTACTACTGTCAAAGGTAAATAATACTAGTGTCAACATTGTCAACGTCATTCATACAATTCAACGTTGACAAGTTGTCGTTTTTTTGACAGTTACATGTCATGGGTTTGGCATTTCGTAAATTTAAAACTATAATGTGCTAAGCAAAGAAATATTTTACATTCTGCCGTCCGATGACGTCATCTTACGTTTTTTAGTTTTTAATTTTTTTCTCAGTAAATAAGCAATATAAAAAATTAATAAATATATATTCGAGCAGCGGAAAAGTAAACAAAGAATTGGTATTTTTTGTTTCAGAGCTTAGCAATTTTGAAATGTTGTCCATTGTTTAATATAGATCCGGTTTAGTAGCTAACAATTTAAATCGATTGGTATCGCTAGTTTGGGTTACCAGTCGCCTTAAAGTGACGGCTGCGCTTGGGGTCTCGGGTTCGATCCCTCGGACCAGCTGATCCTCGGATCTCAGAGTCTGAAAGTTGGCGGTCTTGTACCCCCGTGCCTAGGAAAGCACGTCAAAACGTTGGTCCTGCGCCCGATCCCTCTCCGGTCGTGTCACACTGGTGTCCCATTTCTTTCAAATAATAACAAGATAGTCTTGGGCGCCGACTTCGGTAACACCTTTTCTAATAGTTTTTAATAGTGATAAACTGTGCTAATACCTCTTCAGCAAGCTGCTAATACCTCTTCAGCAATTTTAAACGTGATAAACTGTGCTAATACCTCTTCAGCAATGGTGACACAGGCACAGTATCACATGGCAACTTGTCTCCCCCCTTCAGATGGGTGAGAGGACCTCGGTCACCATGTCTTGTCACCACTAGGATCCCCTGCAGTAACCATGTATCACTGTCAACCACCCCTAAAACATACAAGATATATTTTGATTAGAATAAACATGACAATGTCTTTATTACACTAATTATGAAACAAAAAGCATGGACAGTTGGACGCCAGAGCTAAGTGTCGCCTTTGAAACAAAAAAATAATACTTTTATACTTATTTATACATGTATTTTATTTTTATTAACTCTTGATGTTTGCATTGATTCATTAATTCTGAGAAAAGTAAAGTACCTGGTCTGATTAATCTAGTTTACTGCTTTTGTATACTAGCATATTTTCCCAAGTTCATCAATTAACGTAAATATTTATACAAATTAATTTTAAACATTTATCCCTGACCATCAGGTTATACGTCTACTATTCTGCCCCCTATATCACAAAAAAAACATACAACAACAAAACATTTGTCTTGTTCAACTTGACAAAAGTAAATTAAATACCGTTCCCATTCAAATTTTTTTTATGTGATTAGTGTCAGACAAGCAGACAGATCACTTGATGGTAAGTGTTGTATATGAGGGTAGTTAACTACTTGTTAATCTTGTTGTCAGAATAAGGTTAGCTAAGTGAAGGTAGATTATTATTTTGTGTGATGATTCAGACATGTTTGTGCTCCCTAGCTCAATATATGTGGTTTACTAAAAATGTGTTTAATTTGGACATAATAGTGGCGACGTTTGGTAAATCGGAACAATGGATCGGAAATCAGTGAAATTTCATGAATTTAATGTGAAAAGTGACAATTGGGACATTTACATAGATCGACTTAGTTACTGTTTTGAGGCAAACAACATTGTTGAAGATGCGGTCAAAAGGGCAAATTTTTACACTATTTGCGGGACAGAAGTATTCGAGACCCTTCTCGCATTAATCACACCCAAAAAATCAAGTGAGGTGACGTTCAGTGAGATTGTGGTGACGCTCACTAAACATTTTAGTCCTAAACCTAACGAAATTTCCGTGTCGTATAGATTCTATAAACGTGATCAAAGACATGACGAACCGGTGTCGGAATACATCGCACAACTAAGAAAAATTAGTGCCGGATGTAATTTTACGGACTTAGATCGTATGCTTCGAGACAGACTAGTGTGTGGCATGAAGGACAGCAAGTTGCAGTACGAGCTACTCAAAAGGGACTGTTTGACCTATAAGGATGTTGTGGACGCCATGTTATCATCCGAGAGCGCGGGAAGGACGCTTGCATGATGCAAGGCGTCGCGGGCGGCAACTTCGCGACGACACCAGGCGCCGCGGTGACGTCACCGCCAGCGCCGGAGCCTATGGAAGTGAACGCTGTCAAAGCTAAAAAGCAATTTTCGTCTGTGCTATCGTTGCGGGGACCGGCATGGGGGCGAATGTCGCTTTGTAAATGCGGTGTGTCACTTTTGTAAGAAGCGGGGGCACATTGAAAAAATATGTTCGGCGAAGAAAAAAGACACTCCTAAGAATATTAATTATGCTGATGATGAGAGTGATTCCATGTTAAATGGAATTTACAAAGTAGGCAGCTCGCGGACGCGCATACCGGCGTTCGAGCTAAAGGTGATGTTGGAAGGTGTGCCGATTTCAATGGAAGTAGACTCCGGTGCCGCTTTCTCCCTTGTGAACCAGCATACGTGGTCGCGGTTGCACTCGCGTGCGCCCCTGCAGCCCCTGCACAACAGGCTCTGCACTTGGAATGACTCTCAAGTAGTAGTTCTCGGACAAGCAACGGTGCAAGTTCAATTTAAAGACATTAAGTGTGATCTCGACATTGTAGTAGCAAAGGTTCCGGACCTAATTTAGTCGGTCGTAATTGGTTTGAAGCGCTGAATATTTCAGTTAAAGTAAATTCAATTTCTGAAACTGACATGTCTAAAGTAAACTCGGTACTGGCTAAGCATAGTGCGGTTTTTAGGGACGGACTCGGTACCTACCGAGGCCACCCTGTAGCAATTCCTTTGATAAGGGGCGCGACGCCGAAATTTCTAAAGGCTAGGCCTGTGCCATTTGCCATTAAAGATAGGGTCGTTAAAGAAATCGATCGCTTGGTAGGTGAGGGCGTACTTCGTCCTACATCTTTTTCAGACTGGGCAACCCCGGTGGTCCCTATAATTAAAAAGAATGGGGATATCCGTTTGTGCGGAGACTACCGCAGCACGGTAAATCAGGCTACGGAATCGGATACCTATCCGATGCCAACTGCTAGTGAGGTGTTTGCAGCTATTTCCGGTGGGCGATATTACACGACGCTTGACCTGGACCGAGCCTATACACAGGTTTCGGTAAATGAGGACACAGCGCGACTTTTAACCCTAAACACATGTCAAGGCCTTTTTACGGTACATAGATTAGCATTTGGTGTGAAGGCGTGTCCAGGTATATTCCAGCGACTGATGACGGCGCTGCTGGCGGGCGTGCCCGGCGTGGCCGTGCTGATTGATGACGTCATTGTCAGCGGGCACACTATTGGCCGAGATGACGCAGCGCCTGAACACAGTGCTGGATCGCATTGAAAAAGCTGGGTTGCGCCTCAATCAGAACAAGTGTAAATTCGCTCAAGAGAGAGTGGAATTTTTGGGTTTCGTGATTGACGCAGAGGGTATTCACCCAGCGCCAAGTAAGGTTGAATCCATATTGAATGCTCCGGAGCCTAAAAATGTCCAACAGTTGCAGGCTTTCTTGGGGCTATATAATTTTTACGAAAGATTCATACCTCACAAAGCTACGGTACTGGAGCCTCTTCATAGGTTACTCGACAAGTCGAAAGACTGGCAGTGGACAGAACAGGAGAAGATCAGTTTTGAAACTGCAAAGCGTTTACTGTCGTGTGATTTGACATTAGTTCATTTCGACTTAAACAAGCCGCTGGTGTTGACTTGCGACAGCTCCGAGTACGGCGTCGGCGCAGTGCTGGCGCACGTCATGGAGGACGGCCGGGAGCGCCCCGTAGCCAATGGGCTCCAGGACCCTGCACAAGCATGAGCGCCGATATTCGCAGCTGGACAAAGAAGCCGCGGCTATCATGTTTGGGGTAAACAAGTTCCATAACTACTTGATGGGCAACTCCTTTACGATTGTAACAGATCACAAGCCGTTGCTGGGTATTTTTCGATCGAAACGGCCTATACCTAATGTTTTAATCACTCGTCTTTACAAGAATAGCGTTAGTACTGACTTCCATAACTATAATTAGTACAAGCCAGGTGAGGCAAATCGGTCATGCTGAGGTTTGTGAGCAGGTTACCGCTACTAGTTCCGAGCAACCGAACCACAATATTGGACATTTGGCTTATGGCCGAGACTCCTATCCTAACGATTTTCCAATATACGCGTAGAAGACATATACCGCTACGAGTCGTGACAGAAGTGTTATCGCGGGTGGTCCATACATACTAAGTGCTGTCAGTAGAGTAGCTTACGACAGCTACACCATACGGTTGCAAACGCAACGAGCTATCGCTCCACGAAAGAATGTATTCCTTCTGGGATGTCGCGTTGTAGTGCCACAGTCGCTCCGCGAGCGAGAGCGGTGCTGGGAGCTTTACACAATAACTCACAGCGGGGTCGTGCAGAACGAAAGCTCTAGCAAGAAGCTATGTTTGGTGGCCACAGTAAAAACGATATTGAGGGGATGATCCAGAGATGCAGACAAGTGTCCTGGTTAATCGACATATGCCGCCTAAAAAAACAACAACATATGAATGGATCACGAATGCCCGACTACACCGTGGTCGCGATTAACCTCGACTTTGCTGGTCCGTTTCAAGGAAAAAATTTCTTATTATTGTTTGAACGCTCACTCTAGATGGCCGAAGTTTTTATTGTTAACAATCTGACCTCTACAATAGGTATATGAACTAAACTCAAAGATTTTACAAAATCTAATATTTTTATCCAATATAGGTCAAATAATGTGCCATGCAAAAATTCTCATTCAAAAAGATAACGTCTAGCCGGTTTTATGGTCATTCAAAGATTCATGGGCAGTCATTTTAAAAGTAATGAAATTATTAAAAATAATTATACCATTGATAACCCTACAATTTGCACCAACTATTAAAATAGAACCATTGCATAAACGAAACATTTGATATAGCTACCATACAAAATTCAAGGAAATTGCATACAAAATACTGTCGTGTGACGTCACCATCTTAGTTACCGTTTGTATGGAGCGTTTTGGGGTGTGGCCCAAAATAATGTGATTTAAAGTTGTGAATTCCAGGTAGTTAATGAGAATCAAGTGATTCTTTTCAACGATGTTTCTCTCATGGAGAGGTCCCTTTTTGATTGCAAAAATAAAAAAAAATAGTCATATACCGTATTGTTATCGCCATCTGAGGTCCATATTTGCGATAACATGGGACTGTGTGAAACTATCGTGTCAGACAACGGAACGACCATTTTGTTTCATCTTAGATGAAACAGTTTCTGGATGCTAACAAGATCAAACACGTTCCGACAGCGCCCGCATCACCCATCGACCAAACGGTTTGGCCGAAAGGAGGTCAACCGTAAGATAAATTACGAAAGCTGACGATATGGCTTGGATATAAAAATTCCCAACAGTTGCTGGTCTTCAGCACCACTCCTTGTACGCAACAAATAAGAGTCCTGCAGAGCTATGATGAATAGGCGATTGCGACCCTACTAGACGCTATTCATCCCTGACAACCGTCAGTGGTCAAAAAAAAAGAACAACAAATTATAAGGAATAGTTGAGAAAGGCATAGGAAAGACAGATGTGGGGCAAGCGGTCATGTATAGAAATTTCAGTAGTGGACCTAGATGGTTGCCAGGAAAGGTAGTAAATAAGGAAGGTCCTTCTAGTTTATAGTGGTGTCTACTACGGATTATGGTACAGTCATCAGTGACCACTTGATCAACTCTACAGCTTACGAAGGCAAGACTAGAGCAAGGAAATGAAGTGAAATAGAGTGAATGAGGAGGAAGGACGAAAATATGAGTGATGTTGAAAGAGCTGACGGAATGACAGAAGTAGATAATCAAGGGGGTAAGAATTATAACGGATACCGAGTCCGGCCAGTGGGCTGAAATGTTGGGAATACCTGTAGAGCCAGAACCTGGAATTCGGGGCAAAGTTAAGAATAATTAATGTACCTAATAAGATTACCGTATGAGCGACTGGGATTGTAATTTTATTGTTAATAACATCTAATTACTTAAGAGTGTGAGAAAGTTTAAATGGTTTTGTTGATAACAGAAGCATTAAGATTTAGTTATTAAATTTGTTTAATAGATTTATTTTAAGTATATATAGTAAAAGTATGTGTTTAGTTTTGGTTAATTTAAATGTTTTTTCATACTTGGGGGAAAGGTAGTTTGTATATGATGGTATTAACTACTTGTTAATCTTGGTTGTCAGAAATAAGGTTAGCTAGTGAAGGTAGATTATTATTTTGTGTGATGATTCAGACATTTTGTGGTCTCCCCTAGCTCATATATGGTTGTTTACTAAAAATGTGTTTATTTGGACATAATGTAAGCATCCCGCCGCCCATGGACAACCCGCACACCAGTGGAGTCACAAGTGCACTGTCAACCTTTAAACCCCTCTTTCCCCTAGATTGGGCCTCTCACTTACGCAGCGAAACACAGCACATTGCTGCTTAACACCAGTTTTCTGTGAGGCCGAGGTATCACTGCGGTCGAGCTGATACATTGAAAGGAATAGATAAAATCTACACCACTGTAGATTAGGTGATGTCAAACCTTAATATTAAGATCTGTACACATGACATGTGATATGCAATAAATACATGAAATATGAAAAAAGATGAAAAAGTAATTTATAGGTAAATAGGAAGATAATTATTTATTTGTAACAACATAGACACACATACATGCAATGGCTTTAAAATAAACAAATTTAAAGAAAGTAAAGGAAAAAAGATATTTGTTATCACACACGAATTTGGCTTCTTCGACATGTGTGTCATCACAGTGATAGAAATAGGAAATAGCTCAGCAATTTTGTAGATACAAACCTAGGCCAAATACTCAAATGAAAATACCTTCAGTTCCTCTAACAATGTTATCTGGGGGATTGCACGCCTTTAGATAAATCTTCCGGTATTTGAGATCACTCTTGGATATGTATTCATTTTGAACTACTTTCTTCACTAGAGTTGCCTCTTCTCCAGCAGACATGTATTTGTACATTACTGAAATAATTGTTAACTTATTTATTCATGCAAATTATGTCTCAATTTTTATGTTTTTAGAATTATCTGCTTAGTTATTAGATGAATTGAACATGAAAACTATCACCACCTTATTATAAATTGCGATCTAAAGTTATTACCGTGCTAAAGCTCATGTCTTAATAAGTTATAAGTTTTACGAATCAATAAGGGGGCTTATTACAAATCACAAACTAAGAATAGTCCCGGAACAAAATTCATGTGAGCCCCTTTTAACATTGCGTGCTGGAACAGGATGACTAGACATTTAGTACGGTAATAAATTTAGATCGCTTCGATTTAGAATAAGATGGTTGGTCTTATGCTATTGTTTGAAGCTTGAAGTAAAAGTCAGTTGAATGGTATTCATAGCTTTCTTCACAAATACAATCAGTAGTAAGGATGGGATGTAGGGATCGACTTACCTGTAATTAGGAAAAAAATCCACAAACTCATTCCCAAGTAGCAATAAAATGCTCGGTGGTGAAACGAAAACTTCATCATTTCGGATACAATTTTACTTCTATTTGCAAATATCGACATCCTACCAATTGTCTCTTTATATATTTATTTACTTAGGTTCACCAACAGCACCACCGCCATATATTATCTTGCTTTTTCTTATACATCACGATAAGGAACTTGCTTACAAACAGAAAAGTGTGTAGGAGTTAGTCGTATTCAAAACTATATTTTCTAAATAAAAACCGATAGACGTAACCTTTTTAAATGAATGCCTACAGACCACTTAATAAAACACCTAAAGCAATATAATTTCTCAATGCAGAAATGCGAAATTTTGCATTTATTTTCATTTTTCCGAAACGTTTTCCAATAATTTGAGGAATCAAGTCGGTCAGCTGCACAGATAACTATTGTCAGCTGTCAGGCTTGTAGTCAGCCCCAGCTGTCAACTGTCAATTTTGGGAATTTATTCGTTCAGAAATTAGCTTGTGGATTTGTAAGTACCAATATAAGGTTACCCAATGTTAATCCTCTAAAAAAAACAACTGTCACAACAACTAAGCTTTATATTGCTTTATAAGCGAAGTTATAATAAGAATGGAGACCAATCTCAGTGTTTCACGTTGAAGGCAAGTGGGTATTTAAGATAATGACGTTACTTTGGACTCTTGGGCCATCTCATATCTACAAATTTTAATAAGAAAAATTAATGACTATATTATTTAGTTTGCACGTTTTAATAAAAAAAAACAAAACTCATTAAATCTGCTGCATGCAAATACATACTAAAAACACCTACAAGTAAAAATATTTCGTAACTTTCCACCCATTATTTTAATTTCATTATTAAATATTCCCGAGTTGTTATTAAATCTGGCGAGTTAAAAACCTGTTAATTGTAATGTTCTATTATTTAAGAAATATCCTTTATTTAATTATCATAATTCAATTTTCATAAATTTCCCCATTGTTATGGTAACTACCATACTCAAAAAAAGGGTAACACTGCAATAACAGAACAAATGTTTGCACAAATGTTACTAATAGGATGACCACATAATATATACACATTGCAAAATTTGCCTTTAATAATATTATCTTTTTCATCTGAACTTAACATTACACTGCAAGTGAAGTGCAATGTTAAGGCAAATGCTTTTACTTCATCGTTATACCACACACCACGTGGATCAGTTGGTGGTTTTTTAAATATTTCACAGACCTTCAAAATTGCCTTTAGTAATATTATCTTTTTAGGAATTCCTTAGAGGTAATGATATATCATTGTTTGTTGTGTTTGTAATATTTTTATGTCAAAAATATATTTTCTGTCTGTTTTATTGTGATATCCTAATGTTCGGCTTTCACTTAAATTAAATTTAAAATAAAATAAAAAATATATTTTCTTGACCAAATTGAAAATTTATTAATTTTTCACTTGCCACACTGGTAGGATATAGTCTACATTTTTTGGTGAAGTTTCAAAAGGTTTTTTGGCGGTTAAAAAAGTAAAAACTTCCTCTTCCATTTTCGAATTCGCGCTACAGCATACACAATTTTTCGTCGCTCTCATTTTTCGTATATTTTCAATAATTTCTTTATAAATTAGCATAACTAATTTGTGCCTGCAACCACCGCATCGTCTTCTGGCAGCCTACGAGGAGGAGTGTTCCACTTTGGGTAAAGATAACATTAGTCTCAGCTGTGCTAGGTTTGAACCTTTTAGTGTGAACCCGTTCCACAAGGGATTCCATGTAAGTAGAGCACAAGATTACGATTCCCGGTCTAGCAGAGCAAACAACCATTTTTTGTTTTCGTTTTTCGTTTCGCCAAAACTACAGTCCCCTTAATTTACACACACCTAATATTTCTAAGCTACTGCATCCCTGACAACAAAAGAACAGGACCCCAATTCTGGGGATATATGTCGTATGAAAATAAATATCACGAGCACGAGAATTGGGCTCCAGGGGTGCCCAACATTCTTTCTCGTTCCCACGCGTGGGTAATCAAGCCACTTTTTGAGGAATATGAGGTATTATGCTAACATATTACCTAGGTATTATGATAACAAAATGGCAGATGAACTACCTAAGTAGTGCCAAATAGGTGAGTTAAAAGTCCTAAACCTATTTATTATAACGCCATTGCACCACTCGTCAAATCAATTAGATATAAATTATAAAGGTTTTTATTTCTAAAAGTTCAATAAACCCAATATATAATTATGAATAAAGCCCTAATTATATATTTAAACTTGTCCCCTTATTTATTATCTGTTCTTACGTTACATACTTTTCATGAATTATAGTTGTATGGACAGTGGACACCCTAAGTGGGAAATATTCAATGTTCTCTGTGGTGGTGGGGTGACCTACGGAGCGAGAAAGATTATTTGCCTTCAAATAGGTATTAGGAGATTTGCACAGAGTGCTTTTTAATATAGGGAGATTTGTCTCCATTCTTATCTATAATCTCCTTAGCTTTATGTCACCGTCACGTCACTGTCAGCTGTCAGTCAATGTCGCAAAAAAACCAGACTTGTTAAGACTTGTTTTCTGTGTTAGTTTAAGTTTAGTAATTTACAATTTCTGTCGCAATATTTAAAACCAATATACCATATTGCTTTGCAAATGATTGAACTTATTACCAAGTGACGCGCTAAATTGTCTACCTACACTACACTAGACCTTGATTCGATATTCCAGTTTATTTATCCACTCAAAGTTCCAGCAAAATGCCGCCAAAAATAGATCAGGCTGCAATCATTATTTTGGACGTAGGAAGGAATGTTGCGCCGGTCGACGAAAAAGGGAAGAAAAGCTTTTTTGAGGAAGCAAGAGAATGTGTAGCGCGCGTCATCGAAAGGAAAATTATGAGCCAAGACAAAAATCTTCTTGGTGTGATTCTGCTGGGATCGAAGCAGACAAAGAATACTAAGGCCGAAGAGTGTGATGGTGCATTTAGACATATCGAGTTTTTAGCGGAACTGCAGTCCCCTACATGGAAAATGATTCATGATTTACCAGATGCGGTAAGTATTATTTACAGGGTTGACTAGGTATTATCTTACCACCTTATTACAAATCGCGATCTAAAGTTATTACCGTACTAAAGCTCATGTTATCCCTTTCCAACACGCAATGTTAAAAGGGGCTGGCATGAATTTTGTTCCGGGACTATCCTTAGTTCGCGATTTGTAATAACCCCTTATTAAAAGTACACAAATACTTCAAAACTAAGTTCCATGTCGTGATTCCTCCAACTATGCTATAGCATTGATTCAAACATATTAGATTCTAATAGGTGTCTGTTGTAGTTTAACATATTTTATTATTTTTTTGTACACTGACTTATTTCAATCGTTAATAGTCATTATTACTCAAATCAACTTTCATTAGTACTTACAATATTGCACATTTTTACATAATTTTCTTGGTTACTTTTTCTAACAGTATCATTGTTACAGCCTTCAAAGAGTAGAGGAGACTGGATGGATGCTCTGATAATTGCAGCAGACCACTTTGTAAATGGCATCAGCGGCATGAAAATAAACAGCAGAAAAGTTATATTGATAACTAACTTCAAGTCATCCACTTGTCTTGAAGATAATGATATTAAACAGGTATGCCTTTGATTTACATTAATTCAGTATTGTTTTAGTATTTAACATGCAAATCATTCCATCATATAAATATATTTCATATTTTATCTTACAGGTCATTAATGGATTCAAGGATGAAAACTTTGAACTAGACATAATAGGTCCAGACATTTATGATGAAACACAGAAGAGTGAAGACATTCAAATAGCTCGAAATTTTGTTGAAGCAACCAATGGAGCCACAGCTACATTTGATTACGCCATGCGGTACCTCCTGTTTCACAAGAAGAGAACTGTCAATTCAGTGCCTTGGAATGTGGACTTAAGCATTGGCCCTAATGTCAAAATACCTGTATCATCATACATAAGGCTCAAGGATGAACCTGCTGTGAAAACTTGGATGAAAGCAGTCAAAGATCCTGTAACTCTAAAATCCAGTACTTCAGAAGGCATAATGTCAAACAAAATCCATGTAAATGCAGAAAACCAAGAGGTGGTTGAAACAGAATCTGTCATGAAAGGCTATCATTATGGACAACAAATCATACCCTTCTCCGAATGTGACAAGTCTTTGCTGTATGAACCAGGAGACAAATCTCTGTTGTTGTATGGATTCACACATTCCTCTAATATTAATTGGCAAGCTTTAAAAGGTGATGGACTAGCTTATCTTTTTGGACGAAAAGGAGATAAAAAAGCCCAACATGCAATTCAGTGCCTCATTGAATGCCTGCATGACATGAGTTTAGTTGGAATTGTACGTAGAGTTTACAACAAAGGTAACGCACCGAAAATGTATGCTCTAATGCCTGTTATTGATACTAATAACTACATCTGCCTCTCTATGGTTGAACTGTGTTACAAAGATGACATCAAATACATGGCATTCCCATCTACCAACCTGAAAAGATATGCTTGTACCAATGAACAGGTTGATGCATTCAAAGATCTTATCAATGCAATGGACTTAACAAAGGCTTATGATGATACATTTGATGATACAGAAGCATTCCCAATAGCTGAAACGGTAAGTCCATCAGTGCAATATGTGCTTGATTGTATAGCATACAGAGCCATGAACCCAAACAAACCTTTACCAGAGCCTAGAGATGACATCATGATGTTGTTTAAGGCACCCGCACTAATTGAGAAAAAATCAAAAGAATCAATTGAGAAACTGAAGAACTTGTTTACTTTAACTAGAGTTGAAAAGAAAGTTAGAGAAAGAAAACTTAAACAACAGGATGATAATCTGAACCAAGTCCCGGATGTAAAATCAGAAGATCATGATAATGATGTGGATATGCCTTTAGTCCAACTTCCAACCAAGACAAGCATCATCACTGCCAAGATTGGTACTATTGACCCTTTAAATGACTTCAAAGGTCTTATGGAACAAGGGAAATCATTAAATGATATTTCCCATCAAATGACCGAAGCAATAGAAAGTCTTGTCTATTGTAATTTAGACGGCACTTACAGTAAACCACTAGCAGCAATGAAGTTTTACAGAGAAGAATGTGTGAAAAGTGACCCTGCTCCGTACAACAACTGGTTACAGAAATTCAAGTCTGCTTTGTCTACTCGTAAGAAGGATGATGTTCTAGAATTTATTAATAAGCAACAACTGAATTTTATTCTCAAGGAAGAAAATGATTCAAGTACTTATGAAAATGTTGATAGCCATGACACCCAACTCTATGAGAATGACACAGTACCTGATGCAACAGAGTTGACCATTGATACAGAAGTAAATGATATGTTTGATGATATGTAAGAAAATTGTTGAAGTTAGCCGACTCTTTTGTTTATATCATGTACATGCTGGTGATATTATTTTAAGATATTTCTACATGCCAGGATTTATTCTGTAGAAATGAAAATCATTCTTCCACAATTTAGCTTCTGTGATTTTCTTTTATGTAGAACTGTTTAATTCACTATAGACTAGTGATGAAAATGTAAAAGGAATTATTTGTAATAAAAAACATGCATAGGCCTGATGCATTTTATTTCACAATATCTGTTAAAATCTAATCTCAAATTTGCACACAATAAATTCATGTATATTTTTAACTTACAACTAATTAATTATTCACTGAGCGATCACTGCACGCCGCTCTGGCTGATTTTGTTTTGTGAGTGTAAAAGCTCAAGGAATTCCTGCAGTGATAAGTCCTCTTGGCAATCGGTGTCCAAATCGTGTTCCAGCTGCGCTTCCATGGAGTTGGCTTCAGGGCTGAGCACGATGTTCTCGTCGAGGACGACGTGATTCAACCGCGACTTCAAACTTTGAAGAATCTCTTCCAATTCCAAACACTTGTTTCTGATCGAAGTGCCGAGGTCTGACGATGGGTCGATGTCGTCGATTGTGGCGTTCTCCGAGAATGAATTAGCCGGCGTTCTCGTCCGCGGGGGCTGTATCATACTGAACAAGTTCTCCGGTATACCGTTACCATTCCTGGCGGTATCCGGCGATATGGAATCGGTAAACTCTGCAAGAATCTCGTCGATGATGTCTTCAGCGTTTTGACGCGGGTCCACCACCTCCTCCGGAGTGTCTGCACCGCTTTCGTTGTTTATCATCTTATTATTAGAGTCTAACTTCATGTTTATGCAGGATTTAGCTCAAAATATCGATGCGTTATCAAAATAAATAATAAATAGAAATTGTACACACACTCAACAGTCAGATGATTGATATAATGTGTGTTGCCAATTTAAAAAAAACTTACAGCTTAATCGATACGTTAAATCGATACTCCCGTAAAACGAGTATTATTACTCCATAAAGTTTCATAGAGAAATGTAATAAAAAAAATTGTTGTGTCTGAGTTTTGTTTCTCTTCTTAAAGGTCTGAGCAAAGAGAATATAATCACTACGGTCCGAGTTGGTATATAAAGCACAAACTAAGTAGATGATACTACGTATAAAGCACCTATTAAACACATTAGCGATCTCTCTGATTTTGCGGATGTTCATGGGCGGCGTTGATTACTTTCCTTCAGGTGACCCGCTTGCTCGTTTGTCCGCCTCTAGCATAAAAAATATAATAAAAAAAAGCAACCAAGTTCCTCTGAGTAGAAGCTTATTGGAAATAAGGCCAACCAATGCGGTAAATAGATTTTAATTATCAGAATATAATTAATTCAATGACATAAAAATACAACTATTAAATTTCATTAATTGTTACAGAAGCGTCGCTGTGGGAAATATAGGTCAAGGTATGCTTCTTTACGAAGTTTCTTCTCAATTTCCTCAACTGTCATTATCTTCAATGCAGCCTTGCAGCTGTTGTGCGCGTGCGCGAAGAAACAGTCTCTCACCGACTGTAAATAAAGGTATAATTCTGAGAATATTATTAAAACAATTTTTGAGCAGGTGGAAATCCCAGACGGTCATGATGATACCCTCTCTTCTGGGCTGATCGACTGTTGTTGCTTTTTTCTGTTGTTGATTTTATCAATATCCCTAAACATATATTAAACCCTAAAGATTCATGCCCTAATCTCTTCACTGACCTTAAAATCAGCAAGCTTTGCGCCCTGGAATTTTGCGAGGCAGTTCTTAAACAGCCTGGTGTAGTGTTTTCTGCAGAGGAAGATCCTGTTCTCGTACTGCCAGTAGTCTCCCTGGGCAGAGCACGAACAGCCACATGCTCCACATGCGTCCAAGTTGTACGGAACACATTTTATCTTAAAATAAGTAAAACCGTTAAAATATATTGGTAAGTAAGTACCTAGTATATATCCAAATAAGCTGTTCTGTGTTCCAATAATGGGTAAGTAGCTTGAGAATCTTTTAAAGACTTTACCTCAACGGCGCATCGCAAAACCTTCTTGCCTTGAAAACTGTATGCGAATTTCATCTCCCTTTTCTTGTATTCAGGGCAATAATCACATGCTCTGTAAAAGAGGATTAATAAAATACATAACACAAATGGTAGACATCTACTCTTTTTGTTACGTAATGTAATGAAATGAAAGGACAATGACTAGGTAGGTAGCTAGCTGATATCTCTGATATCAGTATTTTATTGTTTTTAAATTCCAGTTTAAATTTTTTGTTGTATGGATAAAATAATGAGATAGTTGATTTTCAAACCCGCTAAGCGCTGCATGAATCATATTTTAAGATGCTGTTGCCAATAATAATTATGTTAGTGAAAAGAAACTTACGCCGGATAATCGCTACAAACAAACAATGGCTTTCTTTTCCCTGTTTGATTGAAGGCTGCGCAGTTCTGTTTTGAAGGTTTCTCTTTCGGAGGGGGTCTGGGTGGGGGTTGATGTTCGTGGCGCATTCTCCATCGAGATTCCCTTGCACCCAGTCCATATACACTAATCTTCTGTAAAAAAAAGTAAATAATTATATCATCACACCACCACTAAACGATTCTTAGGAGTCCAGAATTAAAACCCGGTGAAAATAAGGACATGCCCCACCTCTCATTTACCACCGTCTTGTATCCATCTCCACCCTTTAACCTACATAATGAAATTTGAAATGAGCTCCAACACAAAGCAGTAGGTTATGCTCCTACAAGCAGCACAAAGTCTGCTGATATTTTTCTTCCAAAGGGGTCCAAGTTTGGCTAAGCAACACTTTTAGTGGAACACTGGATTTTTAGTGGTAGCTTCAAAATGGATTTTCAAGGGCTTACCCTATTCGTGAGATCATAAAACGCATCACGATCGCCGTCATATCTCCCAGGACCTAGGTTTGGGCGAGTTTCCCCTGTTAGCCGTCTCATGAAGGGACTCATAGCTGGGCCTTTTGTTGGCAGAACTTCCCGCGCCAGCCCCGTGCCGAAGCATATTCGTGGTGGAGCTTTCTTCGTCACCACATACTCGAAGTCTGTCAAAGTTAATTATCGAAAAATCATTTAAAATGAATATTTATTCCCGTATTGTGTACGAGAATCAAGTTGCTCGCGTCCGTAGTATTTAGCCCTCGATGTCCTACACGTGTCCCCTGGGTGACGCCAAAGGAGCATCACGCCCATGGTGGGAGGCCTCACGGCCGTGGCTACAATGACCACCCACCGGCCTAAGTTGTACCGCCAAGCGGCTTGCCGTGTTCCGATGCATTGGCCGGTGTAGCTAACGAGAGAGGCGGGTCGGAACAGTTGCGTATGGTACCAGAGGACCGGTCTGATGCTTGCTGAGGTGGCCGCATCGGTTGCCTAGTCGCGGAGGGTAGCGGGATCCGAGGCACGGTGCACCGCTGGCCGACCGCAGATAGTTGGGGGCCCAAGTAGCGAGCTAGCCACTCATGAAAGGCTGCCCCGTAAAAATCCCAGGAAGTGCCCATGGTGCCGGTTGGCGACCGGACGAAAGGGCCCCATGAACCTCTCTGGGGGGGCTTGGGCGTCCCCGCAGTCTCCAGCCTAGATCCCCATTGGTGTGGTTCTCAACGGGCGACTTAATGGTCAACGGTACTACTTATGCTTCGTTCCACTGCGCCGTCTCCCTCCACTTACACTCGCGACAAATGTTATGCAGAAACAGGAGAAGCATTGCACAGCGGCAGCACTCCCTTTCGCTGAAAGTGCACTAACATCCGAGGCCTGCACTCAAATCTCGCTCCAGTCCACTACCATCTTGGGACTGACAAGCCAGCACTCTTGTTTCCAATGGAGACGCAGATATGGTGTCCGTCCGACGTAGCGTACTTAGATTATCCTGGCTACAACCTAGAGCATTGATTTAAAGTTAAGGCTGGTGTGTGCGTCTACGTTCGGGATGACATCTGCTGTCTGCGTCTCCGTAATCTTGAAGACCCCCGCTTTTCCGTGATTTGTACAATGCCATTAGAGCATATCCGTTCTTCCACTACTCCACCAGGCAGACCCTCAATTAACACCGGTACATGGTAGAAATACCTAAAGTCCGCACAAAGAGGTTTGAATCCTGTTTCCTTATTCGTACTGCGAAACAGTGGAATCAGCAGCCTGACTTGTGACTCCACTGGTGTCGCGAGTGTCCATGGGCGGTGGCAATCGCTTACCATCAGGTGAACCGTCTGCTCGTCTGCCACCTATCACATAAATAAAAAGGAATTGCGGTAGTGGTCGTCCAGAACACGTACGAATACCAATATCTTTTTTAATGTCCATGACCGGCGAAAGACACCAACAAAACTCACCATAGCCACTTTAAACTACTGAACTGAAGTAGTTCTAGGTATGCTATAAATTAGTTTCTCTTTAGCGTGCATTTTATTATTTACGAAGTGAAACATTAATCCAGGTAAACCGCGCTGCTGAAATTTAGAATATGACGAATAATGTCTACTTTACCGCCATGAAATGCTTCTTGCATGCTGCTGGGGGCGAGGTACCGACGTCGGTAAGGTCTCTGCATGTTGGGGCACTAAGAATCGTCTGGTTACCAGAATTCAAAATCTTACTAGCCTTTGAAATGCCGAAAATATTTTCGAAAAAAAGTCGGATGTGTACAAAGAATGGAAGTACAACAATGGGAAAATCTGAGTTGTAAATGCATTTGATCAATTTTTTATCACATTTGGTCCAGGCATTAAAATTTACATTAATGTAATAACCAAATTTTTTGATAGACACTTTTTTGACACGAAATTGAGGCCACCGAACTGATTTAAACGGTGCAAAGAAGTATTCTCACATCTTGACTTTTCTTTCTTTCATAGCCCCAGTCAAAAGCTCTAAGGGTTAAACTCCTCAACCCAGGTAATTGGTTGATAAGGAGGATTTCTCTGATAGAACTGAGGAACAGATGACCCATCTACCAACGTTCCACCAGTTTTGCTAGCTGACTGGTTGCAACCTCAACGTCTGACTGAACGTTCACAATGCTAAAACCTTCGTGAGCAACGGGTACAATAAAAAATATGACGAATACGACCATTACGTTTTATTGGGGCGCACGATCGGTGCTGTAGGGCTTGCATGCGTCCACTTTTTTGGAGACGTCCTCATTTGAGACTTACGAGATTGCGTAAGTCCTTTAACTACTTACTCATATGAAATAATTTCCTTTATATTACATTAAGGTGACGGGTAGGGCACACTATCGACGCCAATTGATTTAAATTGTTAGCAACTTAACCGCATATCTTTTTAACAATTTCGAAACTGCAGCCTCTCGGAAAACACTTATACTATTTATTTGATACTTATACTAACTTTTGGGTCTGCTATGTACTCGCAATTTGAATTACTACCAAAAATGGCTACTTTTGACGTTAATCCAAATTTTGAGTGCAAAAACAGAACAAAAAGTAGTGTATTTAATAATTGTTATAGCGAGACAGCGCCCTCTATCGCGCCCTAAGCGCAATGCATTGCTGCCGGTTAGGGACCGCTAGCACTTATTTTCTGTTATGTTAGTTCCGTAAACGCCCGCAGGCCAATACTGGTTTGATTGGTACGGGAGTTCCTCTCCCCCCACACCTACCTCACTCTCTCGCTAACCAACCGCGTCCATGTTAAGTTGTTGCTCCGATATAAATAATTATTATCTTGTGTTAATTTGAGACAATATACGAAAATATATCTCCATAAAGTGTTTTGGCTACCTACCAACCAACCCTCACAGTACTAACACTACCCACTCCCAAAGTAGCTACGCTATAAGTGATCGCCCAACGTGTGTTAGTGAGTGGTGTGGACGCGAAGGTCTGCCGCCATTTTGGGTTTGGAAAACCGAATTATTAGGAAAATGCCAAGAACCAGGAGCCGAAGTTCGTTGCCGAGGGAGGCAAACCTCAATGAAACTATTATTCCGGCCGAAATTAACGCCGAGGAGTTGGTCAATGAAGACGCCGCGACTGAAACAGCAACCGAAGGTGCCACAGGAAGCAGCGCGGGCGCGTCCATCTTGATGACTCAGGAACATTTCGCCGCACTGATGGGACAGTTGCAGCAATCACAAGCAGAATTTTGTCAAATTCTATTACAAGAAGTACGATCATCTACACCAGTAATGCATCAGGTACAAACGGAGCCGTCGCTTACTATGAGGAGTACGAGCTGTCCGACAGACAGGGCCGCCGCCCCGGTTGGTGCTAATTTCATTACTTGTAGTGCAAGGTTTAGTGGCTCGCAGAACGAGTCTGTCGAGAATTTTATCGATGCAGTCGAAATTTTTAAAACTGCCGCCAACGTTTCCGACGAAAACGCACTGAGAGGACTTTCATTATTATTATCACATTCCGCCGCAACTTGGTGGCAAGGTATAAAACAATATACGAAAACATGGAGCGAAGCAATAGATCGCCTGAGGAGCGCATTTGGGGAACGAAGAGCACCGTTTCAAATATATAAAGAATTATATAGTATGCAGCAAGGAAAGTTAAACACAGAGTTATTTGTCGCACAAGTACGCGCTTTATTTGCTAAATTACCAGAAAACGACATCTCACAGAAGGTACAATTGGATATGACGTTTGGGTTGTTAGACGTCCGTATAAGAAAAAGAATAGAAAGGGACACATTGTCTTGTTTTGAAGATCTTATAAGGAAGGCTCGAAGCATAGAAGATGCGATGCAGGAGCGCTTGCAGTCGCCGGGTGCACCGTCGCGTGGGCCATTCTCCGCGCAGTTTCGTGGGTCGTCCGCAGTGCCACCGCCGGGACAGTCTGCCGCGCCACCGCCGATGCGGGTATCGCAGCCGCAAGGTTCGCACTGGGTGCCGCCGTCGGGTGGGCCATTGCCGCCACCGCCGCCACAGTCGCGTACGTCGCAGTCATATGGACCGCCGCCGCCGAGGTCGCGTGCGCCGCCGCTGGGTGGGTCGCCGCATTTGCCGCCACCGCCGCATCATGGATCCCTGAAAACAGACAAAAAGGAAAGTAAAAATTTGTATTGTTATGGCTGTGGTGAAATAGGAATAATAAGAGCAAGATGTCCAAATTGTAGTAGTTATAAGTACAATAAGTTTTATGCGTGTGAGACCACCAATGTTAATATGCAGGGGGAGTCAACTGTATGTAACAATAGGGGTTACACTAATGGTAATAAGAGACCAATATTAAATATCGAAATATTAGGTGGGAAAGGTATTGCATTAGTGGATTCAGCCGCTAAAGGCTGTGTAGCTAGCCAATCAATGTATAATTTTTTAATAAAAAGTGGTCAATGTTTTGATAAGCAAATTAGAGATGTGAAGCTTGCAGATGGTTTATCTAGGAAAATGGAGGTTTTAGTTACCTCAGTGAATGTGAAAATGTTACATAAAATAATTGAAACTGAATTTATTGTTTTTCCAGATGCTTGTAACAATCAATCTTTATTAGGGATAGATTTTTTGAACAAAGCCAAATTAGTTTTTGATTTTGGTAAATCATTATGGTACTTTTCGGACACGAAGCACCGGAAGTACAGGTTGTTTTATGAGGATTTAGAACAAGGTTATAATGAGGTACAGTCAACACCAAAAAACTGTGATAATGATAGTATGTCACTTAATGATTTAATAAACTCTTTCAGTGATGTGTTCCGAGAGACTGGTGAAGCCACGCAGTATGCAGAGCATTTCATTGATACCGGCGAACACGCGCCAGTTGCTGTTCCGCCGTACCGCATGACACCAGCGCGCGCAGAGGTTATGCAGCGCGAGGTAGAGAAGATGCTTGCTGAGGATATCATTGAGGAGTGTGAGTCAGCATGGTCAGCACCAGCACTATTAGTGCCTAAACGTGATGGAAGTTTTCGTTTTTGCGTCGATTACCAACCACTGTCAAGGTTGACTAGGAAACATGAGCCATGGAGATGGGAGACAGAGCAAGATCAAGCCTTCGAGGAGCTAAAAAGGTTGCTGACGTCACCACCCATCCTCATCCAACCTGACTACACCAAACCGTTTGTGCTCAGAACTGATGCCAGTAACTACGCTCTGGGTGCAGTACTTCTACAAGGAGAAGGTAATGATGAAAGGCCTATTGAATATGCGAGCCGATTGCTCAATCAAGCAGAAAGAAATTATTCAACAACAGAGAGGGAAGCCTTAGCCATAGTCTGGGCTGTGGAACGTTTTCGTTCTTATATTGATGGTCATAAGGTTGTCGTAGGTACCGACCACCAGCCGTTGAAGTGGCTAATGACTGTAAAATCACCATCAGGCAGATTGGTAAGATGGGCACTGAAATTACAAGCATTTGATTTGCATTATGAGTATACACCAGGGAAGGTAAATATAATAGCAGATACCCTGAGCCGTCCCAACTGCGATGAGAACTCCGCAGATGCATGTGGGATATGTTCAGTAACGATTGTCTTACCTGCGAAGAGACCCTCCGAGTTAAGATCAGGTCAGCTTGCAGACCCTGAACTTGCTAAGATAATTAAGAATCTGGAAAGTGAAGAGGAAATTGATGTTCATCGTTGGACGGGAAGAGGTTATATTATGGAGCAAGGAGTGCTCTATCGCTATAATCCGGATGCGGATACAGAAGAACCGCAATTAGTTATACCTGTGGATCAAAGAGAAGAAGTATTAAAAGAATGTCATGACTCTCCTCTGGCAGGTCACCAAGGGATCGAGAGGACATATCAAAGAGTTGCTCAAAAGTTTTATTTTCCAGGGATGCGTCGTGCCATTGTCGAGTATGTCAGAACGTGTACATCGTGTCAGCGCTACAAGGCTGCCAACGACAAGCCACCAGGGTTGTTGCAGACGCCGATCCTGAATCAGAGAAATGAGGTTATTGCTATAGATTTATTCGGACCCTTACCTCCAGGTGATAAGGATGAAAAATGGATTTTATTGGTCGAGGACACCGCAACTAGATGGGTCGAGTTATATCCGCTTCGAGAAGCGACAGCTGAGGCGTGCGCGCGTACACTCATAGAGGAATATTTTCTACGTTTTGGTCTACCGCGTCGCATTATTTCAGATAATGGTGTACAATTTATTTCAGCTGTAATGCAACAGTGTATGTTCGTGTTAGATGTGAAGCAAGAATTGTTACCGCTGTATCATCCTGAGGGGAACCCTGCGGAAAGAAAGAATAGAGATTTAAAAGTACAGTTATCACAATTAGTAGGTAATAAACATAATTCTTGGCCTATATACTTACCGTCTATACGTTTTTCGTTAAATTCTGCACGTTGTCAAACTACAGGAGTTTCGCCAGCGTACTTGATGTTTGCCAGAGAGCTGAGATCGCCTTTAGAAGTAAGAAATGATCCTCGTTTGGTTTTGGAGAAAGAAAATTTCGTTCCACAGATAACACCATACCTAAAACGTTTTCTCAATACGCTAGCTGCAGTTCGCGAGAAGGTCGAAAGTCAGCAGGATAAAAGAAAGGACTATGGTGATCAGTCACGTCGCGTAGGACAAAGTTTTGTTGCAGGTGACTTGGTATTATTGAATTCGCATGTACTTAGCAACAAAGGAAAGGACCTGACATCGAAGTTCGTACCAAAAAGAGATGGACCATACGTGGTTACTAAAAAGGTAAGCCCTACAACTTATATCATAGCACCCGCACAGGACTCCAGTAGGTACTTAGGGAAGTATCACATTAAACAGTTAACACCTTACCTGGGTCGCGATACGACCCTACCTCAACCTGTAGAGTTCCGGTGCGGAAACGTGGCCGTCCCCGTCGTAACTTAAATGAGAATAAATGTAATAATGGGTCTGATAGGGAGGAATGTATGTACTCGCCTAATCTTTATGTAACGAATAGAAATTACAATTCTAATGTGGATTCAAATAATGAATGTCATAATGTGTCTAACCAAAGTAGTGTTTCTGTAAATGTATGTAACAATGATAATGTATGGCCAGCGAATGAGCGAGGACGCTTTCATCCTCTGGAGGGGGAGTATATAGCGAGACAGCGCCCTCTATCGCGCCCTAAGCGCAATGCATTGCTGCCGGTTAGGGACCGCTAGCACTTATTTTCTGTTATGTTAGTTCCGTAAACGCCCGCAGGCCAATACTGGTTTGATTGGTACGGGAGTTCCTCTCCCCCCACACCTACCTCACTCTCTCGCTAACCAACCGCGTCCATGTTAAGTTGTTGCTCCGATATAAATAATTATTATCTTGTGTTAATTTGAGACAATATACGAAAATATATCTCCATAAAGTGTTTTGGCTACCTACCAACCAACCCTCACAGTACTAACACTACCCACTCCCAAAGTAGCTACGCTATATTGTTTAAATAAATAGTGTAAGTAGGTGTTTACGTGTGTGATGATTGAAGGATTTCAGGGTTCGTAAATAAGTTCGTAGGCACGGTTAAGGTAGCACAGTATTATTCTGTTTATCACAAATAGGTACAGAAAACTGGTAGAACAATGATGAAATACAATTTTATCACGGAGAGTTAAAACGCGCGTGTCGCGGCCATAGGCGGATTGCCGACCGAGCGCCCTCTGTCGGGCGTTGGGCTAGTGTTGGCGCGGAATATTGTCGGAAACGTGAGTTCGTAGATAGAGATAACTACGAGCCCGTTCGCTCGTGGCTCCGTGTGTAAATCCCTTTGCCCTACGACAGTATAAATGTTTGCTTTGAGACTCCCGCTTCGAAATTGTTTAAAATAGATCCGGTTTAGTAGCTAACAATTTAAATCGATTGGTGTCGCTACCCGTCGCCTTAAATGCCTATTTTTCATGTTCTAGAATGTTTTTACCACCCGCACCGCTCAAACGTCATTTGAAACCCTTTTACCTACAAAGTATCTTTTAAAATTACTTTTGTAAGGCCTTGGAAGTTGTACAAGTGCGCATAATACATTAGAAATGTTAGCATGGTCGGTCCCGGTTTTATTATTGCAGTTTGGTCACCGCGGTTACGTTACATTTACATCAGGGTGGGTTTAGGAACAAAAGTTGGAAAAAACGAAAGGTCATTCCATTGTCTCGTTCGATATAAGTATTTATTATACAATGACCTCTTTCTTACCTAATGTGACGTCCCAGGTCATCACGATACGGTGTACCCAGTAAAATCATCACACATCACGTACGTTCCAATTGAGCTAATAGCATTCCTGGAAATATAGGAAATAAATATAAAATAAAATGACATTAATGTAGCAACTAATAGAGATCAAACATATATAAAACTGAATGCTGAACAATAATATTTCCCTCCCACTGGAATCTGTATCATTTGAAAATGTAAGTGACTCTGTAGGCAGCGCCGCAAGTAATTTTGTGCTCTACGAATAATAAATTGAGACAACATCGATCACATACATTTTCCTATTCTCAAACAAGAGTTTTACCCTGTGAAAACTATCATCAACGAACATTATAAATTTTATTGTGTTGGTGGCGTAATTAAACGAACCCGCGAGCCTTGAGACTCATCCGGCGCTAACCACTGCGCTAAACGGGTCGTCAAAAACATTGCTTTACGGCATTGTCGTTATCATCACAAACTGTCACTAGGCGTATGGGAAAAAGCAAGTGTTAGACAATAAGGGACACTTTGATTACGTCACGAAAGGCACGCAAAGTGAAATTGGTGTAGCTGCACGCGATTTTGAGCTGCCATTGATATGGCATACCTTATCGTGTTTATAATAAGGAAGTGATGTAGGTACCTATTAATAATATCTTTGTTATGAAAATTTTATGTGAATTAGCAAATTTTTAAGACCTACAATAATAATTTGTGATTTATGACCTTTTTGATTTCATCTAAGTTTAAAATCTATAGGTACTTGATTCAAACTTAATTAAGTGATGTTTGATTAAATTCATTTATATTCTATCTAAAATTCAATATTTAGTCTCCTTTTGTAAAGATACTTGTGTATTGTTTTAGGAAGTAAAATTCCATCTGTTTAGAAAGGGCTAGGGCCAGTAGGTTCTCAACAGAGTGCCTGCAAGGCGAGAGAGACGTTAAGTATGGTATAATTTAACCAATAGATTTTTGATACATATCTAGTTTTTACTCAGCTTCACAGTAAAGGCTGAACCAAGGAGAAGACATATAGATGCGAAGTTTCCATATAAAATACGGCAGAGGTGGAGCTCAGTATCGCCGCCTAGATCTCCGCTCGTCTTCGTGCATCAGCTTTTGCCTCTATTTTGATGGAAAACGGCACTAAATCGTAATGTTATTAGCGTGTAAATCAAACCTTTCTTATTAAAAATACTAGAAAATACAAAATTCAACTAACTGCATCAATTGTATTTTTGACAGCTTCAATTAAAATCTTTTTTCTATTCATCTTTCCTTTATATCTTTCATTATCTAGTTTATTGGTTTCATTTCGCTATTTATTCGAATAATCATCTCGTTGAGTCGATTACAGATTTTCGATTCGTGAAATAACTGGGAACACATTTTTCCAATATTGAGACGTTCAAATAATATTTGTCACCTCATCTCTCATCGAACGGACATATAACGAGATTTTTTTGCAAAAACTGTCAGTGGTCAAAAAAACGTCAAATTGCGAGCTTTACGAACGAAACGTGAAAACTTCAGAAAATAAAAATAATCTGTAATTCAGGCGAAGTTCACTAAATTACTGTTTCTATTTCATGGTGGATTTTATGTTTATTTGTGTATGAATAAAAATATACGACGGTATTGAAAAAGTTGAAGGTAATATTGGTGAATCGTCACCCTTGTGCATGTAACAGGTATCATATTACTTTGAAACAAATTAGTGCTCTTGTTATTATGTCATAGCTGCTTATAGATCAGCCGGAGATAAATAAAGAAGTGTATCATCAAAAGCCATACCTAAGTGGAATTTTCTGCGAGGTTTGTAATTTTGAAAGTCCAGGCACAAACTTGCAGAAAAACTTTTGAACTACAAACTGTAGGTTTGCTAAAAAGTTTCTTGAATATTATCTGTCCGAAGCCCTTAGTTCCCCATAGAATTTAGATGACAATCCCTTTAGATTCAATGTGTTTTAGCTATGATTTTCTCCCATATTTATGTGTACCTATCAAAGATTCTTTTTAAATTCTGTGTTTACTCATTATAAGTAACACATAATGATATCCTGTGGCATTAATTGTTTTATTTACATGTCTGTACCTTTAGACGCACATTGACTCATCAGATTCAAACACTATGTTTGTTTTTCAGCAAAATGTCTTCCAAACTGCTGTTACCAGTCGCTCTCGGCGTGTCGTTGGTGTCTGTCACAGCCTTCGTAGTGTACTACATCTTCAAGAAGGATGAGGATGAGACGGGGAATGATAACAAGTCTATTAAGACATCAAAAGTTAATGTTATTGAGATCAAGATACCTAAAAGCATTGTGCCTGCCTTAATTGGTAAGTAACTAATAAGATTCTATTAAAAATTAAACCTTTAGGCCACGACAACACCTTGAGTGCACAGAAATCATTTTTAGTATAATGTGAGACATTTTACAAGTATGCGAACGGCCAGCGCTATGCATATGTGCTGCAGTTTGTACATACCTATTAACGAAAAAATATGTTTCTATTAGAATATGGGTACCAACCTACAGCTTTTCATATTTAAAACTAAAGTTCATTGTTTCTTGCAAATTCAAAAATGGTAGGAAGTTATTTACATGTTATCATTAAAATATTATGGTATGACAATGAACCTAATGTTAAGGGCTAACCTAAACTTTTAGGCTGCAACAAAAAAGTCTAGCGGTGACCTTGAGTGCACAGAAATCATTTTTAGTATAATGTGAGACATTTTACAAGTACGAGAATGGCCAGCGCTACACATACATATGTGCTGCAGTTTGTATACCTACCTACCTTTTAACGAAAAAATATGTTTCTTTTATAATATGGGTACCTACCTACAGTTTTTCATATTTAAAAGTCATGTTTAATGTTTCTTGCCAAATCTAAAATGGTAGGAAGTTATTTACATGTTATCATTAAAATATTATGATGTGACAATGTACCTAATGTCAAGATCAAAATCAGAATCAAAAATGTCTTTATTCAATTTAAGTCCATACAGAACATTTATGAATGTCAAATATTATGTAATCTACCGCTGATTCGGAATGTCAATTTCTACCGAGAAGAACTCAGTAGTTATTCTTTTCAAATAATATGGGAATTACAATTTTCATTCTTATGCAAATTATGATTACAGTGACAGTATGATATACAAGAAAAATTATGAAATGAATATGAACATGTCCAGGAATCCTTATCATTCAAATAATCATCTACTTTATAGTAGCCTTTCTGCATTTGGCAGTTTTTTACATGCAACTTAAATTTATGTACCGGTAAATCAATAATATTTTGAGGTAACTTATTAAACATTCTAATGCTCAATCCTACAAATGAATTTACAATTTTATGAAGTCTTAGATTTGGGACAGCAAGCCTATGTTTATTTCGCGTGTTAAAGCTATGAAAATCTAAGGGTTAGAATGATTATAACCTAAATATAAGTATGCATAATGTGGATAAGTACCTACTCGTATCTTTTTGCCACTTACAAAGTAGTCATTTCATAAGAAAATTACAATATGACATCATTATGAGTCATAAGGCTTATGATGATGATGATTACATACTAGTCAGTAATAAATATTAAGTTATCTCCCTCATCTAGTAATCCTATGATCTTAGCTCAGTGGGTCATAACGCGCCTTTCATACGGGGGGGACCGCGTTTGAACCCGAGCAAGCACCTATGGATTTTTCTAATATATGTGCGTATTTCTACCATTTGCTCGGCGGTGAGGGAAAACGTTGACGTCGAAACCTGCACGTTTCGGATAGTTTCTGAAACATGTAACCATGAGTCTCTTAAAGGGTTGCGTAGGTCAGACGGCAGTCGCTTCACTGTAATTACGCACGCGTCTAAGAGTACCCTGGGCTCCAGAGCGACAGCTTTTGACGAAACCAGGATTTACACGTTAAAATGAAGAGTAGTCCTATGATCTTAATTAATCCTTGAATTCATAATGGTATTAACTGTTTCCATGGTAAAGAGAATTGTCTAAGTATATAAAATCTGTAGGTTATGAATTGAAATCCCAGTTTGGTTAGGACATGTTTGACATGTCTCATGTCATGTTTGAGGTTTGACATGTTAGGGCACTCACTCGGACCCTCACAGGGCACTGCAAATTAAACAAGCACCTGCACAACATGGGCCTTTCAGATACCAAAATCTGCAGGTTCTGTCGCGAGGACGAGGAAACGATTATCCACGTCCTCGGCGAGTGCATAGCGCTGCACCGCTGCAGAAGCCGGCACCTGGGAGCACACATGATCTCAGCTGACGAGATCAAGAGCTCCCCCATCAGCTCCATTCTCGGGTTTATCCTGGAACTTTAGCTACATGAGGTGCTGTAATAGGTTACGGGGCTGCCACAATAGATCATCTTCTGGTCGCAGTGGCTATGAGACGCAGGGGTCACCCCATTTCTGTCAAATAATAATAATTGGTTAGGAAATTGCAGACTTTAATCTTGTAATGGATCAGTAGTGAAGCCACAAATGGATGTGGTAAGCTGGTGTCCACGTAACTACGTAGGGTATCTTATGTTTTGTAATTTGTATAAAGTGTAAGTAACTTAATCATTTGGAATACCTAATTTCTTTAAAATGTTATCGTTAAGTATATCAATGTTCTTATATGAATAAGTTCTCATCTCAGTGTGTAGCTTTTCTGGTCTAAAAGACCTTGAAATGTAATCGTACTTGCCTTTGGGAAGTAAAAAGTTAAAGAGTGTTAATCCAACCATTTCAACTGCTCATGCGTAACGCCAAAATGGTATTGATAACATTCCTAAGTATTCATTCATACCAAACATAGGCAACCATAGAATTAGATACTCAGTTTTTATAGTAATGTTTTTAGAAACACTAAGTACTGGATTCTAGAATGTTCAATACATATTTAAACTTCTGATTGACACGTCGTTATGCACGATTTGAAACGCTGATATGTATAGAGAAAATATATTAGGTAACTACAGCATTCACAGTCAATATTTCGCTCTTTTTTATGTTGTAGATGGCAGACGAGTAGATTACCGCCGCCCATTGATATCCTTAATACCAGTGGAGTCACAAGTGCGCTGCCAACATTTAAACTTCCCTTCTTTCCCGATTGATCCTCTGGTACCCTAACTTAATGGGCGATACACGTAGGCGCTGCTTCTCGCCGGTTTTCTGTATCACTCCATTCGTGTTGTTACCTACACAATCAATGTTGTTGACGCTCTTTCTTCTTTGTCGTCCGTCACACTAGGCAGAGTGGTCGTGGTCGACACATCAACGTTTATGGCTTACTTCACAATCCTCCGCCACTCCTCATGTAGAGATGCTTTTCTAGTGCATTCATGGAGTGGACCATTGAGAGCAGTTTTTCCCTGATCGGTCCAGCGCATTGGTGATCTGTCGCGCGCTCTTTTTGCCATCAACTTTGCTTTGCACCAAGTCTCTCCACAGATGAGTCGTCTCGACGCGTGATATGTCCAAATAAGGAGTGAGGATACGGCATTGGACGCTCTTTATTTTACGCTCTTCCCTAATTCACATTGCAAAATCACATTGAAGTCAAGGCAAGGCAAAATGAAATCCCTTGAGACACCCTGCAGTTTCGGTCTAGTGTTTACGTTCTGAAACGTTGAGTAGCTCGGTAACGCGAAAGGAAACTATCAGATGTCCGAAAAAAAGCAATCGGTAATTGTAACCAAAATTATGGCGGACAAATGAGCAGACGGCTGAGCTGAAGGGACAACCTGTGCGGATAAAGAATGGGATCAGAAATGGCGGCGCATCTAATTACTTCTCGCTCGCACACCCACGAGTGCGAGTATAGACTCAAATAGTGTGCGAGTATAGACGCAAATAGTGTGCGAGCGAGAAGTGAATAGATGCGCCGCCATTTCTGATCCCATTCTTTATCCGAACAGGTTGTAAGTGATTATTTACTGCCGCCCATGGACATCTGCAACACATGAGGAATCACAGACGTGTGGCCGGCTCTTAAGGGAGGAATAAGCTATTTATAATATCCTATCCTATCTCTCTTCTGCAGGGCGCAGTGGCTCCAACATAAAGGAGATAGAGAGCAAGTCTGGCGCTCTGATCCACTTCAAGAAGTTCAGCGATAAAGACTATGACGTATGCATCGTGCGGGGGCGGAGCGACGCGAGTCAGCTCGCTGAGACCCTGATCCACGACTTTATGGCGCAGCAGCCTACGTTTGAAGAGAGCACTATGGTGGTGCCCGGGTGGGCCTGCGGGAGGATCATCGGTGAGTATGTACAAGGCAGTAACTTTTTTCTTTCTTTATTAAGTGATAATGGCAGACGAGCCTACGGATCACCTGATGGTAAGCGATTGTCGCCGCTTATGGACACCCGCGACACCAGTGGAGTCACAAGTGCGCTGCCAACCTTCCCCTCTGGATTGGGCCCCCGATACCCTCACTCACGCAGCGAAACAGCACAGGATGATATCGACGTATTTGCTGTAATTTACGAGCTACGATCACAGTTACATACTGTGGGGTCGGAGAGAAGGGGTGATTTAGATGCAGGGGGATGGTTGGACCTCACTGTGACTCGGGCCGAGCGATCGGATGTAGGACCAACAGCTTAACGTGGCTTGCAAGTCACGAAACAAAACTTTATGAAGGGAATGTGTATCTTTGCGTAGCTTTTTTTTTGCTACTTTAGCCATCATTTTGTGTACCTTTTTGTGCATATTTTGTATTAAGTATTTTTTTTAAATCTTCCTGTTAATGTGGAAAGGTAAGAATAATATTTTACTAAAATAAGAGGAGGACAGCCCTATATAGGTAACTCTCTGTCAAAACTCTGGAATGAGCTTCCAGCCGCGGTGTTCCCTGATCGCTATGACATGTCCTTTTTAAACGAGGTTGAAAAAAAGTTCTTCTTACACGGTAGGCAGCGGCATGACTGTGCTCCGGCTTTGTTGATGTCTATGAGCGACTGTTACCGTATACCATCAGACGGGCCGCAAAAGCTCGTCTGCCTATTATAAGCAATAAAAAAAAGTTCAAAAAATGGCTCAGTATCAATACTGCTTAAGCGTATTTATCGACTGTGCCTATGTCCAGCAGTGAACTGCACCATGATTCTGTTCACAGGCACTGGTGGAGAGAACATCAACAACATCAGCCACCGGAGCGGCGCTCGCGTCAAGATCGACGCGCAGCACATCGGCGACCGCGCCACCATGCGGCAAGTTTCCTTCCGAGGGACCAAGGAGCAGATACAAGTCGCCAAAGAACTCATAGAGGCTTGCGTGAGTAGATAAATAATGTATATACTATTTGTATATATTGTAACATCGAACAGCGACTGCAGAGCATGCAAGCAGGAGACGGAAACCATAGAACATCTTTTACCTGAATGCGGCTCACTAGCCAGAGGCAGAATGTGTCTCCTAGGTAAAGCTTATCCTAAACCAGTCAATCCGAAAGACGTGACGCTCATGAAACGAATCTTTCGTGATTAGGAGTGGAAAAGATAGAGGAGGTATAAAAGATCCCTTAGGGTCGACGTGCCCCTAACAGATAAGATAAGATTTGTATAATGTTTGGCTTAGAAGAGCACAAGTTTCTATCTAATCGAAATGTCACAAGAGGTAACTTCCACTACGAGATGGTTTATACTACGAAATGCAGCACGACTCTCATTCTGCGGGACAAAGGAGCAGATACAAGTCAAGCCAAAGAGCTCATAGAGAGGTGTGCGTGAGTAGATAAATATGTTTATACTATTTGTATAATGTCTGGCTTAGAAGTGCATAAGTTTTTATCTAACCGAAATGTGTCATGAGGTGACTTCCACTAGGAGATGGTTTATACTACGACATGGAGCACATAGACGACCGAGCGTCCTTGCGGCAAGTCTCCTTACGAGGGACAAAGAAGCAGATCCAAGTCGCCAAGGAGCTCATAGTGGCTTGAGTGAGTAAATAAATAGGTTTATACTTTTTGTATAATGTCTGGCTTAGAAGAGCGCAAGTTTCTATCTAAACGAAATGTCACATGAGGTGACTTCCATTAGGAGATGGTTTATACTACGACATGGAGCACATAGGCGACCGAGCGTTCTTGCGGCAAGTCTCCTTACGCGGGACCAAGGAGCAAGGACCTCATAGAGGCTTGCGTGAGTAGATAAATATGTTTATAGGTAGTACCTATTAGGTACTAGTGTGTGGTGTCCGGCTTAAGGACCTCGCCCACAACGATACAGCCGCGAAGCGGTCGCTAGCTGTGTGTCCTGAGCTCAGATTCAGACGCGATACTGTCGCTCGATGCAATTCAGTAACGGCACCTGCGACCTCTACAGTTGCTACTACTCATGCGCCAACCTCCCTCCGTTCTCCCCCTATGCAAACGCGACTAACACGCTTTAGTAGCGATGCGGTCGTGCGGTTAGTAAACACGCGTTTGCATCGCTACAAGAAGTCGCCGTGGGCGCGGGGCCTTAGATGAGCACAAGCTTCTCTCGAACTGGGGTGTCGTACGGGGCGCAGTATATGGGCAGACGGGTAGACGAAACACCTGATGGTAAGCGATTGCCGCAGCCCATGGACACCCAAAACACCACTGCAATTCGCTGCCACCTTATAAATCTTGTTAACGATGGGTACCTGAAACTAAAAGGTTAAATATAAAGTTAAAAACATTGTAATAAAGTTAAAGCTTACGATAAATTAGTAATAAGTAGAATAATATCTTACCTTGTCTCATATACATGTACCTAAAGAAAAAAATTGAAGAAAATTGATTCAGTGACAGACGACTTGATGCATAGATGGGGGAAATTTTATTATTACGTCACGCACAGCTCCAATGTTTCTCTGAAGACATTGCGCTCCTACGGACGGGTAAACCCCTTAGACCAGGTAGTAGACTTCGTTCACTGACCTCTGTGTTTGACAACGAAGGCCTATTGAGATTAGCCGGAAGAATAGACGCCGCAAGTGTTCTATCTATGCGAGACGCTAATCATCTATCGAATTTATCGTGTGCTATCGAATTTCCTACTTGTTTACAAAAGGTTGACATCACTCGAATGATTCGACGCCATATTGCTGAATGAAGCGTTTTTGGCAGATTAAATAATCCTTATATTTTATAATGATCTTCTAAACTAAAAATTCTAAATGAAAATAAATATATTTTTTAGGGTTTATATACCAATAATAATACGAGGTTTTTCAAAACAAGTCAAATAGCCTATTTGTTTGTAGGTGGCCCAAGAGAAATGCCGTCGCGAGATCGAGCAGTCGAAGCGCAGCCCGCGCCTGGCGCAGGCGCCCGACGTGGAGCCGCCCCGCGCCGACTCGCCAGGTGACGCGCACACGCATGTCAAGTATAAGCGCCCTGGTAAGACTTGCTAACCGCATGGATGCGATAGGTGCTATTATACTATACAGTCCGCGCTACGAAAGTCGTACCGCGGAAAACTCGGAACTAAAATTTAAGTCACAAATTTTAGTCAAAAATTTGGTTGAAAAAGATATTATATTGTATTGAGTTTCCTTGAGAGAATCCTTGTGTCTATAATTGTAAAGATCAAATTTGAATGTTGATGGCGACTCAGGCACGCTCTCACGAGACTTCTTTTGTGGCATGGACTTAAATACTATTTACACCACATAGGGAAGGGGAATATGGCGCTTAAGACGATACTAGCGCCCCCAAGTGATTTTTAAAGTAGCAGCAAATACTATAAGGAAATGATTTTCAATTTTTTGAGATAAGCTTATGTAATAATTTCTTCTTACAAGTAATAATAAACTCCATAAGTGCTATTAGTGGCCGCCCTTAGCAATTATCAAGATTAATCTTACTTACTTTTCGGGATGTGATCGATAAAAATAACAGTGTATAGTCACTGGTCCAAGTTGTTTTTATTTTAGCGTGTATTTTCACAGGCATTATAGGTGAAATACATACTATACTTTACATAAATCAAGATGACATGAACCCCAATTCTGGGGATTTCGATATGAAAAAAACATGGCGGATATCACCTGAAAACCATACAAAAAAATTATGTTTTGGTGATATATGTCGTATGAAAATAAATATCACGAGCACGAGAATTGGGCTCATGGAGTGCAAAGACGAAATTTACAAAGGAAAAAATGAATGATCTTTGCGTAAACTGCTACTTAACACTTCAGAAAATCGGCTATTCAAATCATGTTTATCTCAGCACATATATGTTTTCTGCGCAAGTTGTGTCACTCGAACGTAACCTTACTATTATTATGTTAATATGTTTACCAAACCTCTCTTTAGATCATGGAGCACGCCCGTTTGTTGAAGGTAATGTGGTACAGTCGGTATCGATATCATCGTAGCATTCAAACCTACCAGGAAAATCTGAGCATTTGACAAAATACAAATGTCACTTATAGTCCAGTCAGTATCTGAAGGTGAATTGGACAGTTCTATTTTGACATTAAAAGTGAGACGCCCCTTTTAAACCTAACCAATATTTTTAAGAATCGGAATTATTTCCTTTAGAATTCAAATTGAGTTTTTATTTGTTTGATTTTTAATCTTAATCAACATATTATTTACGAATTTGAACTATCTGGATATCATCATCAGCCCATTTAAGTCCCCACTGCTGGGGCACGGGCCTCCCTCAATCACATGAGGGGTAATTGCCATACTCACCACGCTTGGCAGACGGGCTGGCGAGGGTTTTGATATAAATGCAGAGGTTTCCTTCTCTGGGCGCTGATGATCATGCCAGCAGCTTTACCTTAGTCGCCTTTCACGACACCTCGGTAAGAGTGAGGGTGGCCTATTCTACTCTGCCGGGGACCACACGGCTAATTATCCAGATATGAAATACAATATGTAAATATTCTTAGTGTGACACACGCAATAAATAATTAAATGATTCGTCTGAAAAGTAACAATTGTCGCTTGAAGTGTCGGAACCACCCTCGCCACCAAGAGAAATTACCAGTTCTGAAATTACCAGTACACGAGACATATTTTGCACGAGACAATATATGTAATCGCGATTCGATGGTAAGAAGGCCGCCATGCCGATAACTGATTTATTGCGATTTGTTTGTGTCAATCCCTATAAGCAAAAATTCCGATTAGCGCATTATGCAATTCATAAGATATTTTTTACAAATTTTATTGGTAATAATTATTTTAAATTCTTGTTCAGATAAATTGAGAAAGAATAATACTTGTAATTCTGGAAGAGTGAGAATACAAAAAAATAATGTTTTTTACAACTTAATATTTATTTTTTTTATATGAGAGGTGACAGACGAGCAGACGGATCACCTGATGGTAAGCAATCCCGCCGCCCATGGACACCCGCAACACCAGTGGAGTCACAAGTGCGCTGCCAACCTTTTCCCCTTCCCCCCCATTGGGCCTCCGGTAACCTCACTCACACGGCGAAACACAGCGCAGGCGCTGCTTCACGCCGGTCTTCTGTGAGGCAGTGGTATCACTCCGGTCGAGCCGGCCCATTCATGCCTAAGCGTGGCTCTCCCACATTTAAAAATTTTATTTGTAGAGAGTTGGATGCATGATACGAAACGTTTTAACTGTCCAATTTACCTTCTTCCGCTGAATGAACTATGTAGTATAGGTACGCCAAAGTGCATGTTCATTTGTTATTCGAGAACAAATGGCAACAAATGAAAGTACACCTTGAAGTATTGTGCTAAAAGTGATTTTTGTCCAATGCCCAGATATTTGTAGTAGGTTTGAGCGATAAGATAATTTTGATACTAACTGTAGTATACAATTTAATATGCGAATAGATACACTTGGTAGCAGTAAAATCGAAGCATTATGTATTGCTCACTTCAGTATAGTACCTATGTACCAGGGTGAATCAAAAAGTTTTTAGAATCACTATAAAAATATAAGAAAATGTAACCAAATATATTTTATTTTTCGACGTAATTCAATACATTTAGAATACCGCTTTTCTAATTTTCTTATTCCTTCCGAAAAAAAATCTTCTTCTTGACACTCAAAAAACTCATTTACGGCGGCCATTACTGCGTCATTATCGGCAAATTTAGTTCCACGGATATGCTCCTTTAATTTTGGGAATAAGTGAAAATTACTAGGGGCTAAGTATGGTGAGTATGGTGGGTGGTCAAGGATATCGAACCTAGCATTGCGGATTGCTACGAGCGCAACTTCCGAACGATGAGCGGGAGCGTTATCATAAAGAAACAGCACGCTCTGTGACAGTTTTCCACGACGTTTATTTTTAACTGCATCGCGTTCTTTTGGTATCAAACCTGCATAATATGTCTGTGCTTTCGGCATGTAACCAATAAATAAGATTCCTTCACTATCCCAGAATACAGAGGCCATAACTTTGCCAGCGGTAGGAGCAACCCGAAATTTCTTCATTGGCGGAGATGATGGTCGTTTCCAAGACATGCTTTGTCTTTAAGTTTCGGGATCGAAATGGTGAACCCACGTTTCATCCATCTTAACAACACGATGAAAAATTGATCTGGATCACGCTGTAACATTTCGAGATTGCACTTTGAAATTTCCAAACAACGCCTTTTGTTTTCGTCTGTTAACATTTGAGGTACCCATCTTGCTGTCATTTTTCTGAACCCCAGTAAATCTGTTAAAATGGATTGAATGCTACCAAACGAAATGTTCATTATCTCAGCTAAATATTTAATGTTATTCTTCTGTCATGCAAAACCAAATTCTCGACTTTTTTAACATTTTCTTTCGTAACCGAGGTCGAAGGCCGTCCGGAGCGATGATCGTCTTTACAGCTCGATATACCTCTTTTAAATTCAGAAACCCAGTAAGCAGCCGTTGAATAGGGTAAAGCATTATCCCCTAATGTTCGCTGAATATCCGAAAAAAAATCTTGCGTGGACATTTTTTTCAGGCACAGATACTTTATCACTGCACGTAACTCGATTTTTATCCATATTTTAATATTTTTGCACTAAATAATTAATTATTTGCGAACGATTAGATCAAATCAAATGAAGTTCTGCAATAATGTTTTGCGATTGACACTCTTTTAAAAAAATATAAATTTACCCTCAAAATAATTATAATTGTATGCAATGGACAACATTTCATATTTTTAACATGTCCATATTGTTTTTTTATATGAAAGTAGACATAAAATAAGCAGACCCATATTTTTTCTTTTTTCAAAATTTGTCCATTTTCATGCATAAAATAATTATTGAAATTCTTTTTATTCTAAATAGACGTAAGCGCCAAATGACGTCATCGGACGGCTGAATACAGCGATATTCCTTTGCTTACCATTGTTTTAATAAAAAAAAGGTACTACTGTCAAAGGTAAATAATACTAGTGTCAACATTGTCAACGTCATTCATACATTCAACGTTGACAAGTTGTCTTTTTTTTTTAAAGTTACATGTCATGAGTTTGGCATTACGTAAATTTAAAACTATAATGTGCTAAGCAAAGAAATATTTTACATTCTGCCGTCCGATGACGTCATCTTACGTTTCTTAGTTTTTAATTTTTTTCTCAGTAAATAAGCAATATAAAAAATGAATAAATATATATTCGAGCAGCGGAAAAGTAAACAAAGAATTGGTATTTTTTTGTTTCAGAGCTTAGCAATTTTGAAATGTTGTCCATTCTAAAAACTTATTGATCCACCCTCGTAGGTAGGTATTTATAAGGTATACACAAGTGGAACACACTTATATTTTATGCAAAAATCCCCCTTTATGCAAATCGCGATCTAAAGTTATTATCGTACTAAAGCTCATGTCTCATCCCGTTCCAACACCCAACGATAAAAGGGGCCGGCACGAATTTGCTCCGAGTTCGCGATTTGGAATAAGGGGGAACATGTTTAAATGTTATTAAATAATTTGAAAAATAATTATGTTTCTATTTTATTGTCTTGAGTGTATCAGGGGAAATGGATATAAGTAGCTTTCGTAAGTAAGTTTTTCCACCGTTTGACAAATCTACACTGGTTTGCCCCCTTATCCTCATTATTGATATATTATAGTGTTGCCATTAAGTTGTTAGAAATAATACATAGGTTTGGTCCTCTAATTATTTTGCAAAATTTAATTTTTAACCATTATTAATGGCAACTTTATACAACAAAGTCCTTATATGATTATTTGTATTGTAAATCCTTTAGTTGGTTTGTTTTGTCGTTTTAATATCTGTTGGTTTTGTGTGTTATCCTAAGACGCAATGTTTGATCCATCCGTGTTGTTTTATGCACTTCTGAATGTTACGTTGAATCAGGTATGCGTAACGAAGTTTGTTACTTATACAACCTGTGCGGATTAAGAATGGGATCAGAAATGGCGGCGCATCTATTCACTTCTCGCTCGCACACTATTTGCGTCTATACTCGCACTCGTGGGTGTGCGAGCGAGAAGAGAATAGATGCGCCGCCATTTCTGATCCCATTCTTTATCCGCTCAGGTTGTACACTTGTATAATGACGACCATAAGCCATTGTGACTGATCCCCGTCAGTTGGTCGGAAGCTTGATTGCCTTTGCACTAAAAAACTGTTTATTCATACATAATAAAAGTGACATGAATTAAGTGAAGTGAAATTAAATGACTCTAAAGAGAAACGTTATTTACCATAGCATACGGTATCCACGCACTCTGAATTGTGTTCAGATACAGCTTAAAGGCTCTTTAAGGTGACGGGTAGGGCACACTAGCGACGCCATCCATTTTAAGTTTTATCTACTAAACCGGATCTATTTTAAACAACTTACAACCTCTCGGCAAACACTTACACTATTTATTAAATAACCATGTACGAATGTTGGGTCCGTTTTGTCGCTAGTGTGCCCTACACGTCAATTTAATAAATACTATAAGTGTTTGCGGAGAGGTTGTAACCCCGAAATTGTTTAAAATACATCGGGTTTAGTAGCTAATAATTAAAATCGATTGGCGTTGCTAGTGTGCCCTACCCGTCACCTTAACGGTCCAATGGCGCCGCTAACAGATTTTATTGATTGTATTGATATTGGTTATTAAGACAATAAATAAAAAATGGTACCAGACATTTAAAATAAAAAAGGGTTAGTGATTTTTTAAGCTTATTTTGCACACGCTATTCATGTCACAATTATCTGTAACATGAGTTAAGGTTTTAGTGGCCACTTTTGTAAAATTATATTACAATGAATAAAAATCTGTTATCGGCGCCACTGGACCATAAAAGCCCTCTTTACACAAATGCAGTCTGTGCTAAATAGCATTCAGTTTTACTTTTATATTGGGTTATTACATAATCTAGGTGTATAACACGCTTCGTTACACATGATCTTGTAGTATGCATTATGTTTGAGATGTAAATGGTGAAGGGGTGTGTCGTTTAGTGATGGTAAGTGGTTATTATGCAGGGCTCAACTTATTCATTTTCATTTACGATTAGAATTATATTTAGTGTCAGATAAATCCGGAAACGTAAGGCGAACTTAAAATATTTGTCTTCTAAATGTTTAAAATATGATATAAAGATGTTTTTTTTTACATTATAGCGGACAAACGAGCAGACGGCACACCTGATGGAAAGTGATCACCGCCGCCCATGGACATCTCCAACACCTGAGGTATCACATATGGGTTGCCGGCTCTTAAGGAAGGAGTAAACCCTTTTCTTGAAGGTCACCAGGTCGTATCTGTTCGGAAACACCACGGATGACAGCTGGTTCCACAGTTTTACTGTGCGTGGTAGGAAATGACGTGAAAAACGCACTGTAGTCGATATAAATCCATCCAGATGTGATAAAATATTTGGATTTTATTATGAGAAAAGGAGCACACGAGCAGACGGATCACCTGATGGTAAGCGATTACCGCCGCCCATGGACACTTGCAACAGAGGAGTCACAATTGCCCTGTCGGCCTTTTAAAATGGAATACGCTCTTTTCAATTGACAATTTTTCATACGTTGAAGAAGAAATTCTAAAGCGTTCGTGAAGAGTCCAGTGCAGTGGGATAGCTTGTTTGACTGATTCCCATTCTCATACCGTGAGGGTAGGCTTGTGCCCCAGCAGCAGTGAAGTGATACCACGGCCTCACAGAAAATTCGCGTGAAGCAACACTTGTGCTGTTCCGCTGCGTGAGTGAGGGTACCGGAGGTCCAATCGGGATGAAGGGGGCTTAAAGGTTGGCAGCGCACTTGTGACTCCACTGGTGTCGCGGGTCTCCATGGGCTGTGGCAATCGGTGACCAACAGGTGAACTGTCTGCTCGTCTGCCACCTATCATGACATGAAAAAATAAGTCGCTTCATTGTGTCTTGCCTAAAAGATTTATGATCCTGACAACCATTTACAGAAACTATCTATAAATGTATATATATGTACGTTTTAAATTGCAAACGCCAAAAATCTGGTTTAATACCCTGTGTAAAGTTTCCGATATACCACTTTTAGGCCTTATTCCAAAGCATTAAGATCGCAAATCGAATTTCTTTTGTGGCTGATTTCCGCCATCTACCCTCAGCTTGTCAGCCCGGGTGGACATCGACTCCAGCGTTTAAATAATTCCCGTTGTCTACTGCTTCTCAGTAAAAAGAGGGGGTGGACAAAGGGAAATGTTTGAACATTTGTGCGAAGCAGGGGGTGGACAGAATTAGTCTTTCTTTTGCTTATACAATATCTTCAAATAACCAGGTATGCCTCTCTCCTACAGGGTGTTAATTTGTAACCTTTCGTGCGCAGAAGCAAGCAGCGCCTCCATAGAGGTGTACGTGTCAGCGGTATCGTCTCCCTCGCGCTTCTGGGTGCAGTTCGTGGGCCCGCAGGTGGCGCAGCTGGACGACCTCGTGGCGCAGATGACGGAATACTACAGCGACAGGGATAATAGGGCTGCTCATCAGGTACGTGAAAATAAAAATGAAAAAAGTTTAATAATATCTTTCAACCGATTACGGCTGCGGCGTCCAATCCCAACGATCAGCCACGTACGCAGGATATATTATAGTGTTCAAGTGTGTGCGCAAAACACAAGTGCACTCTCTATTCCCTTACCCTCATATTCCGATGGTATACTACTGTGACACTACCGGCACCCCCGTGCCTCGGAAAGCATTCCGAGTCACGGGGGTACAAGACCGCTAACTTCCAGACTCCGGGCTGCCACTGAGAATTTCTTAACAGAAAAACTCAGGTACAATTTTTGGCCCGACCCGGGATCGAACCCGGGACCGCAAGCGCACCGTCGCTTTAAATTGCGACCCACTTTGCGACACCGAGACCATCAACGTGCCATATAACCATGATCTGACTAATACAATCGCGTGCATGCGAACCTATTTAACACATAAGTGGCAGCTCGCTACTCGTGATGTACATGGACGATCGGTTTTGTTCTGCAAAGCTAACAGTGCCTATATATTACTGACCGGATGGCGCAATTGGTAGTGACCCTGCCTCTTACGCCATATGTCGTGGGTTCGATCCCCAGCCCGGACAAATATTCGTGCGATGAACACTTGTTTGTTCAGTGTCTGGGTGTAATATATGTATTTAAGTATATATTTGTGTTCCTCTGTTGTCTGATATCTGTAACACAAGTGCTTAAGCTACTTAGTACGGAATCAGGTCAACGTATGAGATGTGAGAATTATTATTATTTTTAATGTTTATTTGTCTCTCATTTCTGAGGGTTTACATTTTCACGCGGGTATTTTACCAAGCGTTAAATGATGTTGTGGGGAACCAGATATGTAATTAAATAAATATGTAACAAACATACGTATATAAATTTTATGACGATTATGTTAAATGGTTGTCATTCGAGAGGTTGATAGGAATTTTCGGGTGATACGGCATGTGTTTATGTTATTATTATTATTATTTTTGTTGAGAATTTTTCTTTCTCGAAACATTGTTCAAAATATTTCGGTATTTTGACTGGGTCACGGGCCTAGACCAAGTGAGTCCCAGTTTCCACTGTAGAATGGTTTATTGGTTACTATCATCCTTATTATGTTCTTTATATGCTTAGTATCACAGCTATTTGCTTTCTGTATCATCCTTATTATTATTATTATTCGTTTCATGCTATTTCTCAGCTCTGAAGCTGGTTTAAAGTACAGTTACGGGCATTACGCCAAACACCTGAACTTAGTGTGTGATTACATTTGGGAATCTGTATGTGTGTCTGTTAGGTTTGTGTGTTCGTATGGTTCGTCTTGTAGAAATCGCCGTACAATTCGGCAGGTGTTCAGTATAGCTTTCTGCCTTGTGATAAAAGAGTTTTCCGGAAGATCTAACAGTTTAATCCTGTGATGTAAGTGTTTCGGTATCACTCCTGTGCTGGAAAGTACGAGTGGCACAATGTACACCTTGTCTAAATTCCATATTCTTAGGATTTCTTCTTTCAGCTCTGAGTATTTGTGTATTTTTTCTGATATAGATTTTTTAATGTTATGAGTGTTAGGAACTGTGATATCTATTATATATGCAGTATTATTTATTTCGGCAGTGGCCGTGTGGTCCCCGGCAGAGTAGAATAGGCCACCCTCACTCTTACCGAGGTGTCGTAAAAGGCGACTAAGGTAAAGCTGCTGGCATGATCATCAGCACCCAGAGAAGGAAAACTCTGCATTTATAGCAAAACCCTCGCCAACCCGTCTGCCAAGCGTGGTGAGTATGGCAAATACCCCTCATGTGATTGAGGGAGGCCCGTGCCCCAGCAGTGGGGACTTAAATGGGCTGATGATGATGATGATGATGATGAATATTTATTTTGTCTAACAAAGTTATATCCGGTCTATTACAATGTGTGGTTTTGTCTGTTAAAATGGCTCTATCAAAGTATAATTTGCAATTAGGATTCTCAAGCACGGCTTTTTATTATATATGAAGTAGGTATGTCGCGTGTTGCAGCTGCAGCAGGTGAGCGTGGGGCAGGTGGTGGCGGGCGTGTTCCGGCACGACGGGCGCTGGTACCGCGCGCGCGTGCACGCCGTGCTGCCCAACGAGTACGACCCCACGCAGCAGGTCTGTGCTCACTGCTGACACTGCTAACACTAACCCAGGGGGGCTACCCCCTCACAATATAAGATCTTTACTCTTGGACAACACGACAAAAATAAAACCGCCTTCAAAAACCACAAACTAAAAAGTGTGTGTAAAACACAATTTCTCGATTAGACTCATAGAAATTTAAGAAAAATAATTTTAGAATTTTTAAACAGATAGGTATTTAGGGAGCTGCCAAAAAAGAGACACTGAAAATCACGAAAAAAAAAACAAAAAACGCCTTCAAAAACCACAAACTAAAAAGTGTAAAATAATATTTTTAACACTTAAAAAAACATTTTATAACAGTACACTCGAGAAAAGGTGTTACCGAAGTCTGCGGCCAATACTATCTTGTAATACAACATTCAATTATTCAAATTAGTAACCAGGATACAACTATCATATTACTATATTATTTTAAAGGTCGTGGGTTCGATCCCCACCCTGGACAAACATTCGTGCGATGATTTGTGTTTGTTTAGTGTCTGGGTGTAATATATGTATTTAAGCATATATTTGTGTTCCTCTGTTGTCTGATATCTGTAACACAAGTGCTCAAGCTACTTAGTACGGAATCAGGTCAACATGTTGTGAGAATTATTATTATTATTATATTTGATTACTACTATTTGCCGATATTCAACAAAGGCTTTTTTATCTTGTCAACACTTGAAGGTAGGTTGTTTATTATTTGGTGTGTACCTACTTTTAAAGGCTTCAGTTTCATTTTTAGGTGGCGGACGTGTTCTACGTGGACTACGGCGACAGCGAGTACGTGGCCGTGCACGAGCTGTGCGAGCTGCGCGCCGACCTGCTGCGCCTGCGCTTCCAGGTACCCCTGCGCCGGAGGAAAAGACTACCTCGACTATACTCGAAACTGGAATTCAAGACCAAAAAAGCTACTACAATGTTGCCACTGCAGTAAAATGATCGTACAATAGTACATACCTATTTTCTAAAAACATACGCTGACGTTATAATTTATTTATTGGTAATTTTAATTCTATAATTTAAAGAAGAATTTTATTTACTTATTTTTACATAAATACAAAACGCTTTAATAAAAACTTAATCATCCGTAATGTTTAGTAGAAAGACTGGTATTGAGCTTGTCTTATTTCAGGTGTTAATAACATTTAGTACAACATTTGAAGTTACATGTTGTTGTTTCGTGCAGTGAGGTACCGCGAAGTGAAATTAATATAAGAATATTTTTTAACACTGCTATTGTGTGAGTTTACACGTGAATAACTTGCTAGGACCTAAGAGAGTCTTAAAATATGCGATTTTGTTAAGAGTAGTCTCGCCAGAATCCTTAGATCGATAAAATGCTAAACACCCCCGTTTTATTGAGTGACTGAGACTTTGACTGACTTCGTATGTTAACTAGCCCCTTTTTCAAAATATCACTTGACCATTTTTCTTACGAGCTATTTCACTTATTAACGCCTAATATCTAAAAAATGTGCAAAACTGGACAAATTAATTACTGGAGTGGTGGAAACCTAATTATGAATTGTGCCAGCTTATACTAAGAAAATAAGTATGTAACAAAAAGGTTAGCAAAACCTGAAAACTTGATTTGACAATGACATAAGTGACATTGAAAGATTTGATAGTGACATATCTGTCGTAGTTTCTTTGGTCTTGAATTCCAGTTTCGGGTATAGAACAGTCCAAGGCGTTGATACAGGCGTTCGATCAGAAACGAGCTGTAGAAATAAAAAAACTGAGTAGAGGACATGTTAAGGACACTCACTCGGACCCTCACGGGGCACTGCAAACTAAACAAGCACCTGCACATCATGGGCCTTTCAGATACCCAAATGTGCAGATTCTGTCGTGAGGACGAGGAAACGATTATCCACGTCCTCGGCGAGTGCATAGCGCTGCACCGCTGCGGCACCTGGGAGCACACATGATCTCGGCAGACGAGATCAAAAGCTCTCCCATCAGCTCCATTCTCGGGTTTATCTTGGAACTGGAGCTATGAGCTGCTGTAATTAATAGATTACGGGGCTGCGACAATAGATCATCTACTGATCGCAGTGACTATGAGACGCAAGGCTCACCCCATTTATATCAAATAACTGCCGGTGGAGGGGTCCACCGGCAGCACGGATGCTAAACAGCTCCGGCTATCCGATATATATACTAATAATGAGATAACTTTACTAACAACGACAAGGCTTTAAGGTGACGGGTAAAGCACACTAGCGACGCCAATCGATTTAAATTTTTAGCTACTAATCCGGATCTATTTTAAACAATTTCGGGGTTTGATTCTCGCCAAAAGCGGCCACTTTTGAATCAATTTTACACAAATTGTACAAAAACGGACCAAACATTTGTGCATTGTTATTTAAAAATAGTATAAGTGTTTGCCGAGAGATTGTAACCTCGAAATTGTTTAAAAAAGAAGCCGGTTTAGTAGCTAAAAAGTAAAATCGATTGGCGTCGCTAGTGTGCCCTACCCGTCACTACACAGTAACTTTATAAGTGGCAATATGTTGTATTTACTAAAGGTCAGAGGTACTCAAGCTATATCGCCTCATATACTTTTTTAAGAAACTTCACTAATGAAATTAGACTCTATGTCACTTAAAAGCAAAACTTTATGCAAAATGCATTTATTGACATTATCAAATTGACACCAACCACTATTTTTTAAAACAGATTGTTTTCATTTACGTTTCAAAATAGGAGTCCATTGTTAAATCTGTTGGCACCACCGACCGGTCGATAGGTAAACCGAAAAGACAAAACACTTGAACGGCATCCAGTACTATCTATTAGAACACTTCGAAACTAATACATTTCCAAAACGAAGTGAGTCCGAAATAAAATACTTTAACCGTAACCACAATTCTTCCGTGGGAGAGAAGAGTTACAGAACATGGAATGGTTTGAGAAAAATTCAACCGTTTTTTAAACGATCTACTTCTAGGCGATGGAATGCTTCCTAGCGGGGGTGAAGCCGGCCGGCAAGGGTTTGAGAAAAAATCAACTTTGTTTTAAACGATCTACTTCTATACCCAAAACTGGAATTCAAGACCAAAAAATCTACTACAATGTTGCCACTGCAATAAAATCATCGTACAATAGTATATACCTATTTCTTAAAAACCTACGCCAACATAATTTATTTATTGGTAATTTTAATTTAATTAATATAAAGAAGTAATTTTATTGACTTATATTTACATAAAATCAAGACAATTTAACAAAAACTTAATCATCCGTAATGTCTGGAAAAAAAGCTGGTATTGAGCTTGTGTCACTTCAGGTGTTAATAACATTTGGTACACCATTTGAACTTACATATTGTTTCGTGCAGTAAAGTGCCGCAAAGGGATATTAATATAGGAATCTTTGAATTTTAATCGTTTTAAACAATGCTATTGCGTGTTGAGTGAGTTGTCACCTGAACCACTTGCTAGGACCTAAGAGAGTCTTAAAACCTGCGATTTCGTTTAGAATAGTCTCGGCAGAATCCATAGGTCGAGTGACCGACTCAGATTCCATAGTCAGAGATTCTGACATTAGTGATGGTGAAAATGAAGATGTAATTAAGTTTCTATATTTTTAGAGAAAATCCTCATCATGAATTGTGCCAGCCTATACCTAAGAAAATAAGCATATAACAAAAAGGTTCAAAAAACCTGAAAACTTAATTTGACAATGACATAAGTGACATTAATAGATTTGACACTGACGTATCTTGAATTCCAGTTTCGAGTATAGGCGATGGAATGCTTCCTAGCGGGGGTGAAGCCGGCCGGCAAGGGTTTGAGAAAAGTTCCACTTTTTTTTAAACGATCTACTTCTAGGCGATGGAGTGCTTCCTAGCGGGAGTGAAGCCGGCCGGCAAGGAAGAGGATGTAGTGGGAGTGACAGCGGCCGGCCAGCGCTGGGACCGCTGGAATCCACAGGCTATCGAACGCTTTGAAGAGCTCACACAGGTGAGTCATGTTGTGTAGTCTACTGCTAGAAAGCATCCTTGAGTACCGTTCAAGTTTTTTTTTTATATCACACAGCGGCAAACAGCAGGACGTCGATTGAGAGCCAGGCCCAAAAAGAGATGGCGTGATGATTTTGACCACTTCTCGGGCAATTGGCAAACCATCGCTACAAATAGAGTCCAATGGCGATTTTTAGGGGAGACTCTTTGCTTTTTGCTCAGCAGTGGGACGACGCAGGCTAAATAAAAAAAGAGGTGGCGGACGAGCAGACGGATCGCCTGATTGTAAGCGATTGCCGCCGCCCATAGACCGCGAGTGTCTATGGGCGGCGGCCATTGACAATCGCACCAGTGGAGTAATAAGTGTGATGCCAATCTTTAAGGCCGGAGGTCCAATCCGGGGGAAAGGGGGGTTTCCCCTGGATTGGACCTCCGGTACCCTCACGCAGCGAAACACAGCATGTGCTGCTTTACGTTGGGTTTCTGTTAGGCCGTGGTATCACTCCGGTCGTTGCCGTGTGGTCCCGGCAGAGTAGAATAGGCCACCCTCACTCTTACCGAGGTGTCGTAAAAGGCGACTAAGGTAAAGTTGCTGGCATGATCATCAGCACCAAGAGAAGGAAAACTCTGCATTTATATCTAAACCCTCGCCAACCCGTCTGCCAAGCGTGGTGAGTATGGCAATTACCCCTCATGTGATTGAGGGAGGCCCGTGCCCCAGCAGTGGGGACTTAAATGGGCTGATGATGATGATCACTCCGGTCGAGCCGGCCCATTCATGCCGAAGCGTCGCCATCCCACGGAAAATATTATTGTCATAAAAGGCCCAATCCTGGGAAAGGCGCACTTGTGACTCTACTGGTCCATGGGCGGCGGCAATCGCTTCCCATCAGGTGATCCGTCTGCTCGTCTGCCACCTATCACATTAAAAAAATTAGAACCATCCTAATTTTGTTCCCATCCATCAGGTGGCGCGATGGAAGCCATTGATATCAAAAACGTTCACATATAAGAAAACGGCCGCAGCTGGCGAGAAAGAGAAGGAGATACCTGGCATCAAGCTCTACGACCACACTGATGGTAAAGACTATACTCATTTTTTTATTAAGAACAGAACTAGCTGTAGCAAATGTCTAAACATTTTGGCCTTAGCCTTTGAAATGCAACAGTCAAAATGTATGAAAGTCCCTATACTCCATAAAATATAGCTTTATTAGAATGACAGCTGTCACTTGACCTTTATTTCATTCGACATGAGGTTTAATAATATCCTCCTACCGATTATGCTACGGCGGCCAATCTGATCGATCATCCACGTACGCAGGATAGTGCTCATCATCATCCACGCACCCTCATATTCCGATGGGACACCAGGGTGACACGAACAGAGAGGGATTGGGCGCAGGAGCAACGGCTTAACGTGCTTTCCGAGGCACATGAGGTTCAACATTTTAACCAAGTTTCATTGTATAGGTTAATAACTATAAATTTAAAGATATTTTTTTCTGTAACACCAATGGCTGTCATTTATTTATTTTATTTATTTATTAAGGTACACCAACGATTGTTACAACTATACTTATGTAATACTTCTAAACTAATTGCTCAATCAATTATAGGTATACAATGCATGCCATTATATTTGACATTCTACATTAGTAGAAAAATAAAATATAGCTTGATTGGAATGAGGATATTAATCCTCATTCCAATCAAGCTATATTTTACGGACTACAAGTTGGTAACACTAGCCCATAAAGACGTTTGAGGGAGAGGGCTCGTGGGACCGGGCTACCCATAGTAAATTCGCAAAAAAGATTAACAATTTTCCAATGAAGTTACTGCGCAGCCTAGTAGTCACTCGCACTTATATATCACTGTCCACCAAAGACAATATAATCTGGTTCTGTCCTCCTTGTTGTCCACACATACTTTTTACTACTCACTCGCAACGTGAATACAGCCCTTTATAGATGATATTGATTATACCCGAAACTGGAATTCAAGACCAAAAAAGCTATTACAATGTTGCCACTGCAATAAAATGATCGTACAATAGTATATCAATATTTTCTAAAAACATACGCTGATATAATTTATTTATAGGTAAATTATCATGCGTATGTCGCTGATCGTTGCGATTTGCCGCCTAAAGGCCGATTTATTGATCCGTAGTCACCTTTTAGTTAAATTAAATATTGTTAACTGTTTAACCAATAATCAAACATAATTCCTTAATAACTATTGGTTTAGTAACTATTATTCATAAAACACATTTGAGCGATATTTGGTTATTTTTTTAAACCATTACTTTAGTTACTTAAGTACGGATCAAAAAATCGACCCTTGCCGATCGATCGGTTGGAGGATATTATTATAATATTTATTTATCGTAAAAATATGTGGTTGTGTATTTATCCAGAGGGCGACCTGGACATCGGGTCGGCGCTGGTCGCGGAGGGCTGGGCCGTGCACGCGCCCGCGTCGCCGCGCCCGTCGCCCGCGCCGCCCACGCCCTTCGGCGACCTCGGCCACTCCAGGTATACCCTACACACAGTATACAATTAACTGTTTCACTGTTGTTACGGAAAGATATCAAAGTTGATATTTTTTATAGCAATCTTTTGCAATTTATTCTTAAGTAAATAAGACACTTTATTTTTTTTAGTTATTTATTAGGTCTATCAACTATTGTTACAATGTCTCTTAAGTCTAGCGGACACATGTTTGTAGGAATCAAGTTATTGCACAATAGATTTACAGATAAACACAGCATGCACAGTAACAATTCGTACGAATACAGATATTAAATATTAAAAAAAAAACTTATACATACACAAAAAAATAATTAATGTTTTTGATTCTAATTGAGACAATTTTACTCAAGGAAATTTTCCTTGATGCACAACCTACTTATCAAGATCATGGTTCTGATCTCAGAGATCTTAATTTTTTCCTAAATTGAAAGATTGAGTCCCAGTGGATATCCAAAAAGTCATATTTGTTGTACAGTTTACAAAGATTGGAATAGGGGAGCTAGCACCGAAAAGTGTTCGACGTTGTGGCGGGCATAATACCATATTTATTTTGTTGCGAGGATAGCGGAAAGGAATTTTAATTTAAACTTACTTAAGAGTTGAGGGCAATCGATCATATTTCTAAAAAAAATTTAATAAAAAGTTAGTCTAGAATGTCATCCAAGCCAACCATCCTGAATTCGGACAGTCTGCCACTGTAGGATCTAATGCTTTTGACTTTACCTTCCGCGAAACATAAATGCCACATAAATCTTTTCTGGATTCGCTCCAATCTAAGCGTGTGGTCGCCGTACAACAAAACAATATTCTAATATACTACGTACCAAGCAATTGTATAATAGCACTTTAGTTTTGTAATTTTTGAAAGCCTTTGCGTTTCGAAGCACAAATCCAAGCGTTTTAGAAGCTTTAGTGGCTATTTTGTCGATATGTGGAGCAAATGTTAATTTTTTATCGAGTAGAACACCCAAATCTCGTATCGAATCTACCTCAGATAGGGAAGAGTTCCCGATCGCGTACTGATAATCGTTTGTACCATTGACTTTTCGAGTAAAGTTTATGATAAAACATTTACTGGTATTGAGGTACATGCTATTAAATCGGCACCAAGAGGCACGGCTGTCAAGATCAGCCTGAAGCAAAGCCGAGTCCGTAGCCGTGTCAACAACCTTGAGAATCTTTAAGTCATCAGCGTACATGTATGGTTTCGAGTATTTGATTTGCTCCGGGATGTCATTTACGAAAATTTTGAAAAGGATAAGGCCTAAATGAGATCCCTGAGGAACGCCTGAGGTAACGCTGTATCTTTTTGATTGGTAACTGTTTGCTACGACGAAAAATGACCTATTCTCAAGATAGGACTTTAACCAATTGAAAAGCGATCCAGCAAAGCCATATGATGCGAGTTTTCACGCCGGTTGTCTGTGAGGACGTCTTATTTATTTAAGATATGAAATGTGTTAAATATGGTTGCTTGTAGGTTATAAATAATAATACAATACATGTTTTCCATGAAGATTATCTGTAAGTATTTTTATTTTTGTAAAATAGATTTGAGTTTTTTTTTACCTGTTGATACGAGAACCCAAATACGGTTGGCCATGATTAAGCATCGTATGATGTCACATTTCGATACTTATGTCATCGTGAAGCAGCGCCTGCGCTGTGTTTCGCCGTGTGAGTGAGGTTACCGGAGGCCCAATGGGAGGGAAGGGGAAACGGTTGGTAGCACACTTGTGACTCCACTGGTGTTGCGGGTGTCCATGGGCGGCGGAATTGCTTACCATCAGGTGATTCGTCTGCTCGTCTGCCACCTCTCATATAAAAAAAATCGTGCTGTCAGTATCGCCATATATTTTTTGCATTATTTATTGAAATAAGACGTCACAGCAGCAAGTGTCACGTGACCGACTGTTTTTGGCGCGAATTTCAAAGTCATAAATTAAATTAATTATATTCCAACTAAATAACATTGGTTAAATATATTGTATAAAACTAGGTCAACTTATCTCTACATACATCATAATGAGGGTTTTCGCGTGTGAAAAATCCGCTAGATGGCGTACTGTTGGACTAAGGTCGAACATCAATCACATTTATTGTTTTATAGTTTTTCGCGTTGCATTATAACTACAATGTATCAATACGGGGTTTAACACGATATTTATTATGTGCACTCACATATTTGGCTCGACGTTTCGGCTACGTTACAGCAGCCGTGGTCACGAGCGGACTGGCGGAGCACGGCGTCGTCTGCTGGGGCCGGGCTGTGAATCTTCGGACACCCTCACATTTTTTGATATTAATTCGCCACTTGATGAATCGTCAGTGAAGCTACTCCGACACACTACACTAACAGTATCGGTGTTTGTTTGCGTTAGTAACGGCCTAACACGGGGTTTGCACTTGTTAATTACTGGATTCCATGTCGATGATAATTTAAATCCATCCTCCCGATTGAAAGTCTTATACTTCTTGATCTCAATCGCTTCACGTGCTATCCTGGTATGATAATGACGATCGGTGGAGAGGATTTTCGGGTCATGTAGTTCCATCCAATGATTAACTCCCATTTCAACGCTGCTGCTGCTGTAACGTAGCCGAAACGTCGAGCCAAATATGTGAGTGCACATAATAAATATCGTGTTAAACCCCGTATTGATACATTGTATTTATTGTTTAGTTTGTCAAATTGACATTTTGACCAATCACATTATATATAGACCTCACTCATATAATACTATATCTAGCGGATTCTTCACACGCGAAAACTCTCATTAAGAAACCATTAAAAGAGATTCTCGGCCTTTCAGATATTTTTGGTACAAATATGAAAGTGTCGGCCAAAAAGAAATTTTGCTGTATTTTGTTAGGACTTCAAAATGTCCATTTCTGAACTCCAATCCTGATCACAGACAACATTCACTTACTCAGGAGACAAGCTCTACAGAATAAAGTAAAACATTTTCTGGTCGGCACTTGGACCAAAAAAGAGGATGTCTTTTAAGTCAATGCAGAATATTTTTTTACTATATTGATGTCATGTTTATAAAACATTCATTGTCAAGAGTTGATTTTATTATTATAGAGAAATCATCATAGCATAGCAAACATAGTACATTTATTTATGTTGGATTATTTTTGGTCAGTCATATAGAGCAGGAACAGTAATGGCTCCAATACGGTACCTTGAGCAACACCAAGATGGGTTTTCTGAAATATCGAACGAAACGTGCTACTATTTTGGTTTAATAATGTGATTGTTGTGTATGTCCTGCAGGTTGTTTTATGCCAAGAAATTGCCTGGCCACAGGCCACATCATAATAAACTGTTATTTCTGAAGCTTATAAAATAATAACTTATGAACTATTCAATCAAAAGCATAAGAAACATCAAAATTGAGTACAAATAAAAAGTATTATAACTATTATTTTTGGCGATGAATAAATAAATAAATGATTTATTTTTCCTTTCATAAGGTAGGTAATGCTTATTGTATTACATAATATGTACATTATTGCATATAGTGGTTCACCTTGTGAAGGACTGGTGCCTGAATTAGATTTAATAAAATCTATGACACAGGTCACAAGGCCCTCCGCAGCCCCGGTACAAAAACCGAATAAAAAATAATAGAAAATAAATAGAAAACAATAGTGTAAAAAATGAGTGTAGATGTAGTGTACCTAATTATGTTTAAAGTGTGTACTGTGTATACGAGCTGTGTATGTGTGTACTATGTATGTTATAAGTGTAATAACGTAAGAAGAATTAACTTTTGGGGGTAATCAATTTTACGCGTACAAAAACGGACCCAACATTTGTGCATGGTTATTTAATAAATAGTATAAGTGTTTGCCGAGAGGTTGTAACCCCGAGATTGTTTAAAATAGATCCGGTTTAGTAGCTAAAAATTCAAATCGATTGGCGTCGCTAGTGTGCCCTAGCCGTCACCTTAAGACAGTCATAGCTAAAAATGTTATTATTCTTCTAGTGTATTGGGCATCCTGGGTGGAGGAGGGTCGGGAGAGCGCGCGGCGTCGCTGCCCAAGGACCACAAGGACGACGGCAGCGACCTCAACGCCAACAAGACAGACCACACCAAAGGTAACTACTCCATGCCCAACGCTACAGGCCGATCACGGTTATTTGACACGTGGCAAAAGTGGGAACTAACACTGTTTCCCTTACAAGTGTTAGCGCTTTTGACATTTTCCCAAAGAAAAAATGTTGTACAGCGCCCCCATGTCAATGTCACTGAACTGCCAGCCTGCTATTGGTTGGTCTGTAAAGTGACAACACATCCCTGTAAATGACAGCTGTCACACATTTAACACTTGTGCTAATTGGCGTTCAGTTAAGTTACGATCCAATTCAAAGGTTTTAAATTAGTGTCTAGTGGTTTTTAGTGTGCAAATTTGGTGTTTATTTGGGCAATGAAGTGCCGCAAAGTGATTCTAATAAAAAGAAGAATCGTTGGATTGTATCGTTTTTAACACTGCTATTGTGTGTCGAGTGCGTTGTCTCGTGACAACTTGCTTGGACCTAATTGAGTCTTAAAACACGCGATTGCTTTTAGTCGAAGTTTTTAAATTAGTGTCTAGTGGTTTTTAGTGTGCAAATTTGGTGTTTATTTGGGCAATGAAGTGCCGCAAAGTGATTCTAATAAAAAGAAGAATCGTTGGATTGTATCGTTTTTAACACTGCTATTGTGTGTCGAGTGCGTTGTCTCGTGACAACTTGCTTGGACCTAATTGAGTCTTAAAACACGCGATTGCTTTTAGAGTTATATCCGCTGAATCTCTAGGTAGATAAAACGTAAAACTTTGACTGACTTCGACTGTTGACTACCCACTTATTCTAAATACTGTTACTTGACATTGGCAAGGTATCTTCGGGTAGAGCCATAATATAAAAAATAGTCATGTTTGTGACTAAATAATTGAAGTGAATTTTCTACCGATATAGTTTATTTACATTTATATAAATAAATAAAGTATTATTTGCAGAAAACGAACGAATAACGACATCAAAATCTCACGCCTCGGGCCTCGAGAAAACGAGCACAAAATCCATCTCCAACTTCGATCTCACTTACCCCGACCACAAGCCGAAGCACGTAAACGGATCACAGGTAAAGATGCAAATAAATAGCATGGATATCAAACAATATTTGTAATTAGTGTATAACTATTCTTGTTATGGGGGGCCTGATGACCTGAAATACAAGCTTCCAAGCTTAGATAAGGCATCAGTCTCCCACAATTGCAATAACATCTTTCTTTGTACTTTACATTCAATTGTACACTTGTGATTAGTTTTGTATATTGTGGTGAGAAAATAAACGATTTTTATTATTGTGTTTGAAATATATAAATATATTCTCCCATTTTGGGGTACGCTAACAAAATTGCGGGCTTTTGGCCAAGCAAAGTTGTAGAGGAAAAGTATTATGTTGTTATGATGTCAGAATCCGATTGAAGCTGTAAAAATTTGCGGACTATCCTGCAAGTGTTAAGAATCGCTGCTTTTTGGAGAGTTAGATAGGTGAATTTTGGCAACTGTAAATTGTTGAGACTAATATGCAATTGTTTAGGTATGACGCCAGTGGTAGACACTACTATTGGCACTATGGTTACGCGATCCATCTTCCATACTCTTTTTATTTGGTCCTGTAGTTCTGTGTATTTTCTTACTTTTTCTGTTATAGTTGATTGAATATTATTAGTATTAGGAACTGCAATGTCAATTATATATGCATGTTTATTTTGCTTGTCTACGAATGTAATGTCTGGTCTGCTGTTGTGAATTGTGTTGTCTGTCAGAATGGTGCGATCGTAGTAGAGTTTGTAATTTGTGTTTTCGATGACGTGTTTGGGGGTGTACTTGTAATAAGGAGTGTGAGGGTCATTTGTGAGGTGATATTTCTGACCTAGTTTCTGATGAATTATGTTAGCAAGTTGGTTATGTCTGTGGGTGTAATCGTTTTGAGTGAGAGTGACGCATGCTCCTGTGATATGTTGGATGGTTTCCGGTTTATTATTGCATTTTCTGCAAAGGACATTTCTAATAGATGTGTCTTTTAGTATGAATTTCCGATAGTTTTTAGTGCTTATCACTTGGTCTTGTATAGCTAGCATGAAACCCTCACTTTCAGGAAACAGCATACCTGCTTCTAGCCATCTGTTGAAAGCCTCTTTGTCAATGTGTGTTTGATCTAAATCGTGAGGGTGCCTACCATGCAACTCTTTTTCTCTCCAACGTCTATGTTTTCCTTCTATACTTTTGTGTCTGTCAGTCGATTCTATATTTTCTTCATTTAAGTTAAGGGGGGTACATTTTTTATCTATTTTAGTTATTACATTATGGAGCGGGCTGTCTATTTTCTTTTGTATAAAAAAATGTCTTAAGTTTGCAATCTGTCCGTCATGCAATCGCGAGATTTCTATAAGGCCTCTCCCGCCTTCTTTTCTCGGTAGAGTTATTCTTTCAATAGCAGACTTCGGGTGATGATGCCTATGCTGTGTAAGGATTGTTCTTGTCTATTATTATTAATAATTATTGTTATTTTATTCGATAGGGGGGATAAGCGATTGCAGTTTCCCAGCATAACAAGAGGAGTCACCAGTACGCTGCCGGCCTATAAAATTGTTCGGTTATGTTGGTTTTTTTATCTCATAGGTGGAAGACGAACATACGAATGCCGCCGCCCATGGACATTTACAACACCAGTGGAGTCTCAATTGCGGTACCAACCTTTAAACTCCCCTTTCCCACGGTCTGGGCCTCCGGTATCCTCACGCAACGAAACAGCACCGACGTTACCTCACACCCTTTTTCTGTGAGGCCGTGGTATCACTTCGGTCGAGTCAGCTAATTCATGCCGAAGCGTGGCTCTCCAACGATGCTAAATTATTTACTTATTGTCTTTTTTTTCTCTCAATCCAGGAGGAGTTCCTCCACGCGGAGAGGACGGACATGGACTCGGGCTCGGCCGAGACGCTGGTGCCGCGCCCGAGCCCGAAGGTGCTGGACGACTTCAAGGCCAACATCAACCGGATAGACTCGCACCACGGCAGCCTCGAGGCGCTCGCCAGGCAGGAGGTACATAAATCCTGAATCTAGGAATGGAGTTACAGCACAAAAAGACAGAAGGTTGGCCCTAGAAGATCTTCATATCGAAGAGTACGTTGACCTACGCGTAATGTATCTTTACTACAGTTGGGCCAAAGTAATTGGTCACATTTGACACTTCAACAAAATTCAACAACGTAACCTTGTAACAACGGTCATTGAATTTATCAAACTTTCTATTTTATAAAAGCTCAATTTCTTAACTTTTTAAAATTATGTTTGCATTTATTTATTGCAATAAAGACAAAAAAGATAATTTCACAGATTTAATTTCTTTGTTAAACTACTTATAAACTTATTAAAAAAAAACTTTGCTACAGAATTGAACGTTGGTACAATGTTGTATCAGGGCTCTCACTTTGTCTCGGAACTTTAATCTTTCAATCACACACCTCAATTTTATGGTACAGTACTCTATTAACCCCTTATTACAAATCGCAATATAAAGATAGACCCGAAACCGAACTCGTGCCAGCCCGTTTTAAGATAGCGTGTTGGAACGGGATGACATGAGCTTTAGTACGGTAATAACTTTAAATCGCAATTTGTAATAAGGTGGTTAAAGTTTAGTATAAAAAATATTTGTAAGTTTTGAATGCGAATAAAGAGTATTTGACATTATCCTTCAACAGATGTAGACCATAGAGTTCTCCGCCGGACCATAGAGTCTTAGTTTATTTAACAGATCGTTTGATAGAAAAAGACAAGAAACAGGTTCAATTTAGTTTTGGGTCTGTAACATTTAAAAAAATTTACCATCCCAAATAATTACATTAACAATGGTAGTCCAAAAAATATATTTTTCGTATGATGCAATTAATGTTGGGACATTCGTTTGTGTATTTACTATTAAAATTTTAGAGAATTGAGTTTGAAAATCGTTTTAACACTCCGCTCAAAACATATACGTAAAAAACTGTACTGTACTTACTAATGTATAAGACATAGTGGAGGATGAAATCAATATTAAAAGGAAAATACCGTCCGATGGCTTTAAAATTGCATTAGTGCCTATTTAAATGTAATAAGTCGTATGTACAGTCATTAAGTAAAAAAATCATCTAAAAGTAGCTATTCTTATGCTGACTGTACACTGCTCTTAAAATCATTAAGTAAAAAAGTCATCTAAAAATACCTATTCTTATGCTGACTGCACACTGCTCGAGATTTTATAATCTCACTCAATTTATTGAAGAAAAAAAAATCAGTCTTCTATGAACATTTTTCTATCTTTCGTTCTGTATGTAAGCAAACGGCCTCTGTTGTACTTTCCTCAGCTTTAACAATAGTTTATAAGAAAAATTAAATGTATCTATAAGAACCTAATCTCTTCTGTCTATGGCACTCCCATAGATTCAAGCAGATCTGTTATTGTCTATGTAAGTGGGAGTATCCTTTCTGAACGCTTGTGTTTAAAACCATATATGCAAGCTTCACCCACTAGGCCTTAATTGGCTGCAGTATTTAGTACGTTCTATAATGTTTTTCATGTAGTTCCCAATCACAAAGGGAGTAGGTTTTTGTAAATGTGTATTTATTTTTAGGCATTTTACCTTACTAGTATTTGTGGTTGTAATAATTTAAAATGTCTTTATTACATATCGCAGCATGGTCTTATTTTGTTCCTTAGTGTTACAGATAAGACCTTATAATTAATTTAGGTACTTACTTAGGCTGGATATCCGGTCAGTTAATGTAGGTACAGTTTTCGATGCAATTAATTTTCCATATCTTTTTATGAGACGATATGAATTGCTACAACCGCGTTAGTCTGTGATTGTCGTTAACAATTTTAACGTAGGCGCTAACATGTCGCTTATAGGGCTATATAGCGTGTTCCAAAACTGTCACTAACATGTCGCATTTTCTAGTGTTAAAACGCATGCTTCTATTCAAAAAAGATGATCTTACTATATGGTTTGTAGAAATCATTTGACAAATTCGGACTCATTAAAATTAACTGGCAGAATTTGAGTATCTATGTCTATTATTTGTCTAGGTATAATAACTATGTATTTATAAGAAAAGTATTACATGTATATAATTATAATCGCTCTATTGATTCTGATGTCCGTAACACAGGTGCTTGAGCTACCTATCTCGTAGTCAGATCAATATATTATGCGATGTTTTGGAATATTTTTTTATATTTATTTATTCTTATCTTTTGTCACTGACTTTATGCTAACCATAATGTCCGATGATTTTCATTGTACATTAAAACTTTATATCAAATTTATATTTTCTAAAATAAAATTATGTCCGAAATAAGATTTCCTATTGGCCCATAATACAGTGCGAAGCATGCGTTCACCTACGTATGTATTCAGAATTATTTTCTGTACGTTTGTAAAAATAAATTGTGTAATATTACGGTAGGTAAGTTGAGTAAATAGCATATTCCTTATGCATAATATGTATTTATAAGATACTAACCTATATGAATACTTCTCCCACTATATAGGTACCTAGCAGCATCTAGGTTGATTAATATTGTTACCTATAAAACTTGACATACTTTTTTTACCTATTTTGTTATATTTTTTACTACTCGGAGTATATTTTAGTTTCATTCTAAAGTTGCACTATTTATTAAAAAGTCTAAATACTTGAGCACCATTTTCGAATTTCAATAAAAAAAAATCTGGGCTTATTGTTCTCTAACAAATTATTATGTATTAAGGAAAGGTGCATATTTAATGGGTGCTAAGGAATTCCATCTTATGGAATTGAAAGTAGGCAATAAGTTTAAATAGTACTTAATTTAGGTTTCCTACTCGTTTATTACTAATAATTCCTAATTATGCACACCGGGAGGTACATAACTTAGCGCGTGTGTAGTACGGACTGTCAATTATAATTCAGCTATTTTGTATCAAAAAATGCATCAGCTAAGCGAGCTAAGCCAAACTAAGCTAATCCCACGGTGTGCAAGACATAGACACAGTCCCTCCACCAGCCCATGGTCCTTCCTACCGTCTCGGCATACGGACCGAATCTTGGGAGACGCTCACCAGGTACTTGCTAAGGGCTCTTTCCCCGGTGCGTTTCTTCACTCCCTACCAAGTCTGTGTCTGTGTCCCATCTCAATGTCACTGCTCCCCAAATGGGGCGTGAAACACCACAACACAAGCGACTCGCGCTCGGGCAGTTCCACATCAATCAATCTCCTTCCTAATGTTAAGCCTTTTGTGTGCAAACGCACGCAACCGTCGAAAACCTTCTGCAGAGTTGACCATCTCTTGATGGTATACTGGTCCTATCTCGTTTCTGTTCCAGTCATTCAGCAGGTGTGCAAGACATATTATATTGGCTGGAAATAATTTAAAATATGGAATATTATGTTTAAAATTCGAGTCAACATCGAGACCCTCAGCACTGAGGAAAAACGACACAAAGAGGATGTTTAAAATTACAGTTCGACCACCGTTTCTTACAAATAATACTCCATATTTCAATTTCGCAACTAAGTATCGTGTTTCTGAACGAATCGAATACAAAATTGTTAATACATAATTATTTAGTTTAAAAATGTAAACGACATATCTCTTCCATTTATTTCTTGTTATTGGTGCCATACCTTTCAGTACAAATATATAATTTAAAAGTATTCAGATTTTCAAGTCAACGTGTATAGCTGTTAAGATTGATCCCTTATTGTTATGTACAGTTATATTCTACGTCATAATAATAATGTTAGTAAGACTTGAATATTATTATTACTGCAGTGAAGTTTGTAATAATTTTATATTGTTGTCTACTTAGAATAAACGTTCAAATTTATATACGTTTTTTTATTTTCATCTAACTTATGGTTTCCTAGACCAGGTAGGCACCTAACCTGTATCACTAGACCTTTAGTTTTAAGTAAGTTAGTTTATAATTGTCAATAACTTTATTGATAAACTAACTTATTTAAAATTTATTTTCTTATAATTTATAAATGATAAGAAAATAAATGATGGCGTCACTGTCACTTATGTCATAGTGGTATGGTGTGACTACCTCAGTGGCGCAGTGGTTAGTGGGTCGCACTACAAAGCGACGGCTGCCGGTCCCGGAGCCGTGAGTTGTTGAAAGAAGTTGGTGTCAGCCCGGAGTCTGGAAGTTGGCGGTCTTGTACCCTCGTGCCTCCGAAAGCACGTTAAGCCGTTGGTTCTGCGCCCAATCCCTCTCCGGCTGTGGCACACTGGTGTCCCGTCGGAATATGAGGGTAAGGGAATAGATAGTGCACTTGTGTTTGCGCACACATTTGAGTCCTATAATATATCCTGCGTTCGTGGCTGATCGTTGAGATTGGCCGCCGTAGCCGTAATCGATTGGAGGATATTATTATTATTATGGTAACCTTTGGTATTAGATAATGGGAACTACGTTAGTTCCTCAAATATCCGTTGTCACGACTTTCTTGACGCATTATACCGGGGGAAACTCATTTCCAATTTAACCTAAATTATTAAGTCACTAAAGGTAGGTAGAGATCAGTACGAACTTGAAATCAGTCACGCACGTACGTCACTATTGGGGGCTTGAACCCGACCTACAACGACGATGACGCAACGCTCTTGGGTATCTATTGTTGCGGTTTTCTCAGTAGGTACTACTGGTACTACTTACCTACAAGAAATTACTTCGATTCACACATTGGAATAGCGTGGCCGAAAGCGAAAACCAGATCGGACCAAGAGTTTTCCTGAGCGAGCCTACAAGATGTATCGGACATTTTTGTGTCATCCATCAATAAAATACCCGACGATATAAAAACCCTCAGTATCAATCTGTTGAAAAACAGGTTGTATAAATGGCTTACTGCACATAGTTTTTACGACATCAGGGATTTTTTGACATTTAAATAAACTTTTTCGACATTAGTAAATTAATTTTATCTATACATATGGCATAGAATTATAACAATTCTATGACATATGGTTTATTTTTAAATTTACATTCAATGTTTTCTGACATTTTTTTTAATGTAATAGGTAGGCAGACGAACAGACGGATCACTTGATGGTAAGCAATTGCCGCCGCCCATGGACACCAGTGGAGTCGCAAGTGCGCTGCTGACTTCTAAACCCAAGCTTTTTAAATTATAAATTAGTTTCAAATACCGTATTTACAGCATGTATAAATCAGATCGAGAAAAGAGCTATGATTTTCTAGCGCATTTTTCATTTACCATCCCGGGATCAAACATGATCAAGATCGCAGTAGAAACAGGGTCACTAAGGCCGAGAGAACGGCTACCTAGGCCACTAATTATGCCACGGTTTAGCTGTTAGAAAATGCCATTTCAGGAGAAAGTACTAAAATACTAAACCAAAGCCAATTTAAATTATGAACTTGCGGCTTAAAGAATTAAAACAAACCTGCAATAATAAAATGTGGTAAGGCCGGTAAACCAACTGTAACATTGTTTTAAATATTAAGGTCACTATTTAGACTTGCCCGACTAAATATTGATGTATGTACAAACAGCCACACATCAGATTACTACAAGTTGTCAAAACAAGCGATAATGAACCAAATGTGTTTGATATTAAGAGAGAATCGAATAAAAAAATTGACAGTTTTGTATAGGTAAAAACTTTGATGTGTGTCTGTACGTACCAAGTAAGAAATAAAACCTGACGATTCGTTGAGTGCAGTGGTTTGAGCGCGCCGGTTGAGACACAATGGTCGCGGGTTCTATTCCAACACAAATGTTTGTTGGTAGGGCACACTAGCGACACCAATCGATTTTAATTTTTAGCTACTAAACCGGATCTATTTTAAACGATTTCGGTTACAATCTCTCGCAAACACTTATACTATTTATTAAATACTTTCACTTAACTTTTGGGACTGCTTTTGTACTCGAAATTAGAATTACCGCCAAAAGCGGCCACTTTTGGCGTGAATCAATTTTTCGCGTACAAAAACGGAACTAACATTTGTGCATGGTTATTTAATAAATAGTATAAGTGTTTGCCGAGTGATTGTAACCCCGAAATTGCTAACATATTTTTAGTTATGTAAACAAAATTACACATTTGAAATGTGCTAAAAAAGTTCTTTTATTTGATCCCCTAGAGGGCGCTGTAGTCATTTTAATGTGAAGTCATGTAACCTATAACCAGAAGACAATCAAGACGCCTATAACGACACCTCATTTGTACAAATATGATAACAGTGTGATTTCGATGTATACCTACCTACACTCTCTGTTTTGTCCACCAACTTATAATAAGAAGTACAATTGGTTATTTATTTAGTTTCTTCATTTACTAATTATGTAGATATAATTAGCCTATGGTTAAATGAAAAATATTTTTTTAACTAAATTAACTTAATTTTAATCTGTCACAGAGATTCATCGTAAAAAGGCGGTCTTTTCGCTAGGGGCTCTCTACCAAACAAACTTCATTCTTTACTAACGATCGTATTTTAATATCGGAACTATTGTATTTAAGGCTGAGACTACGCCCCAAATAGCTGTCAATGATATAAAAAATTACTTCTGCTCTGTAGGTAAACTCCTTGCTGACATTATCAGTAAGAATGATTATAGTGTTAGTTCATGCGCTTTTAACTGTAACAAATTAGAAAACCCTCTAATATCATCATTTATTCTACTTAACACGGACCCTGATGAGGTCAAAAACGTAATCATGAGCCTAAGAACAGAAAGCGCCCCGGGATGGGATCATATTCCAACTGTTCTCTTAAAAGGCGCACTAGAACATATTGTACCAATAATTACACACTTGGTAAACCTGTGTTTTGAACAAGGGACATTTCCAATAGCATTTAAGGAAGCCCTCATAACAGCAGTGCATAAGGGTGGAAATGAGGATGTTATGTCAAACTACAGGCCGATATCAGTGCTCTCTTCTTTATCTAATGTCCTGGAAAAATTGATCAACACGCGATTGGTAAAGTTTCTAAACAAGTTCGATTTTTTCGAAGTGACATATCCACAGAGGATGCTTTGCTCGCTTTTTTCGCTCTTATGTTGTTATTAAGGTTGATAGTGGCAGTAAGTGTCTTGCTGTTTTTTTGGATCTTATAAAGTCGTTCGACACTGTTTCTATAGACATTCTTATAAAGAAACTTGAGCACATTGGCATACGTAGAACGCCACTGTGACTGTTCAGGGACTATCTGTCTGGGCGGAAACAAAGAGTCAAGATAGCAGAATTTGTCAGCAGTGAGGAAACTATAACGTATGGTTTGCCCCAAGGTAGTGTTCTAGGCCCTACCTACATTAACCAACTCAGTGGCATGTTCATTAAAGGAGGGCAAGTTTTCTCATACCATGGCCATGGGGCCATGTTCGCAGTGTGGTTTAAGAACACACACACACACACGCACGCACGCACGCACACACGCACGCACGCACGCACACACACACACACACACACACACACACACACACACACACACACACACACACATACACACACACACACACACACATACACACACAAAATCCATCACACATCACACTTTCTAACTATTTATGTTTAATGTTTAAGACCAAATCGCTCGCTCACCGACGTAGAGTGGCCTTTCTATCGGTTTTTTATAGGATGCATTTTGGAGAGTGTTCGAATGAGCTTCACGACCTGATACCACCTTCTCCTTTCTACCACCGGACATTACGGAAGACGACAGGAATCCACCCTTACACTGTGCAAGTTCCACCAGCTCGTACTAAGCGTTTCGCTTCTTCTTTCTTGGTACGAACTGCTAGGGAATGGAACAACTTGCCGGCTTCTATATACCCAGAGAGCTACAATTTGGGTGTATTTAACTCGAGAGTGAATAGGCTTCTTCTGGGTAAGCAAGCTACATCTTAGGCCTTATTGTCACTTTCCATCAGGTGAAATGAGGTCAAGTGCAAACCCATTTAATATTTAAAAAAAAAAGTCAAATGTATCTATTAACTTAAGTATACTAACTGCACCGATATAGAAGAGCGGTCTCTCCTAACACAAGCAAGTATTTGCTTAAAAGGAGTCCAAACCCATTGTACAATACTTATACCTAAGTGACTAAAATAAATTATTTTGTATTTTGTAAATTAAGTATTTGTATTTGTTAGTGACCATGAAAGTTTAAAAGAGTATAACCTTCATTCATATAGGTAAAGAACATCAGATAAAAGTGGGGACAGATAAGTACCTAAACAAAATCTTATACAAAAGAGATAAGATAAAATTGGCCTTTTATTATCTTATAGACAGCTTATGAATTAACCTATTTACCTAAAATTTCCCCACCCAAGACACATCAAAACCCATCATTACAAAAAATAAAATAGATTTTTAGTTATGTGACTACGAGGGAGACTTACTTCTCGTAGTCCCATTAATAAAATCTCATTTCTGTATATTAATATAAATATCATCATCATCATCATCAGCCCATTTAAGTCCCCACTGCTGGGGCACGGGCCTCCCTCAAACACATGAGGGGTAATTGCCATACTCACCACGCTTGGCAGACGGGTTGGCGAGGGTTTTGATGTAAATGCAGAGTTTTCCTTCTCTGGGTGCTGATGATCATGCCAGCAGCTTTACCTTAGTCGCCTTTTACGACACCTCGGTAAGAGTGAGGGTGGCCTATTCTACTCTGCCGGGGACTACACGGCCATTATCATAACCATAATCGTACATTGTATATAAATATACAATGTACGATTTTAGAACCTCTTCGTATTAACAAACTTTATCTATTGCTGAATTAAGTAAGTAGCAAGAGTGAGGTGGTAATTGTCGAATAATATTATTCATACATTTTATACAGGAGGTTCAAGATACTGTCAATTGAACCGAATGGGACTACGAGAAGTAAGTCTCCCTCGTAGTCCGATTAATGGGATAAATAGACGCTTAACAAAATAAATATGTAAAGTAAAGGAATTATGAGATAATACCATTAAAATTTCAATTTCCATTGTTAGTTAACACAGGAAATGTTTGAAATAGATACTTAGTTATTTGCAATCCAGAAATCAGTTTAAACTAGTTATTCAACAGTAATAACAAGGAAACGACTGGAAATCTCATAGTCCACGGCGATTACGACTAGATCGGCGGATAATTGTTCTCCACGCGTAATTTGAGCACTTTCGACTGTCATGATTCGTCTCGGAGACGGTCTTGACTTCTTGTGCCGCAAATGATGTAATTTTTAAACTCTATCGTTATTTTTCTTAGTTGTTTTCTTAATATTTATATAAAGTTCGTCTTGTTATTATTTAGTAGGTAGGAATAGCTCTAATCAGAAAGTTACGTTTCTCTTATGACTTAACTTTACCGTGGGAGAACCACGCTTTGGCATTAATGGGCTAGTTCGAGTGATACCACGTCCTCACAGAAAATTGGCGTGAAGCAACTCCTGCGCTGAGTTTCGCTGAGTGAATGAGATTACCGCTGGCCCAATCTGGGGAGACGAGGAGTTTGAAGGTTGGCAGCATCATTTATAATTTCACTGGCGTGCAGGTCTCCATGGGTGGCGGCAATCGCTTATCAACAAATCCGTCTGCACGGTGGCTTAAGTCTATGCCATACACCTGCGCCACTACTGAGTGAGTACCATGATAGCTGCGGCGTTACTCGAAAGCCTTTCAAAGCCAATGACAATTCGTTCCGAGTTCGAGTTCTCAGAGCATTTGCATGCCCGCCATTATACACCATAACTGTTCAGATTAATTATAATTACACTGCACTGTTCAAATGGAACACCAAAACAAGAATAAGATATTACTTTAGTAATGAGAGCAGATCAAGTAGAAACGTAGGCAAATGAACATCAGTAATGTATAGATAGATATAATACAGGGTGTGTCTGTGAACATTTACATCCCTTTAACCACGATGTTCTATCAACCATTCTGAACAACATTTGTTCTATGACTTTTGGAAATTCGCATAGAAAAATTTCTACTTCTCATACAAAGTCGGTCACGTGACTTGGTCATTTTGTATGGGGAGTCCAGAAAATTTTTGACTAATTTCCAAAAGTCGTAGAACAAATATTGTTCAGAATGGTTGTTAGAACACGTGGTTAAAGGGATGTAAATGTCCACAGATACACCCTGTAGATACGATTACTTAATTGCACAAAGTTTAAAAGAAAAAAGAACAATTGAAATTCCAAATAATCAATTTGGAACCAATAATTACATAATCGTATCATTTTTTTTTAGTTTTTACAGAACAAAATATAAACTAATTAACTACGTAATTACATAATAGGTACCAAAATGTAATGTATACGCCACTGGTATTCTGCGGATGCCAAAAGAACGAGGCACGCGGCCTCAGCCGACGACAGCTATTTTTAAACATTGCAATAAATCAGTTACATAAAGATATCACTTAGTACTTAAACATAGATGTGGAAAACGAAATTATTTAGGAAAATAAATACATAATATAATATAAAATTATGTAAGATAAACTGGATACTATTTCTTAGTCTATGGGGGTGGTTTATACTAGTACTTACAATGTAGGCGGTTTTATCGCTAATAGCGATCTTTTCCCGACAACCTCAGGGTAGAGAAGAAAATATAGCGATAGAAAAGGGTTAAGGCAGAGCAATTCAGAAAAAGAAAAAAATATATTGTATAATCATCATCATCATCATCATCATTTCAGCCAATAGACGTCCACTGCTGGACATAGGCCTCCCCCAATGTTCTCCACACAGATCGGTCCTGTGCCGCCCGCATCCAATGGATTCCCGCGATCTTCACCAGATCGTCGGTCCACCTTGTGGTGGGCCTGCCACGGCTGCGACTTCCTGTGCGTGGCCTCCACTCCAGGACCTTTCTGCCCCAACGGCAGTCTGTTCTCCTCGCTATGTGCCCTGCCCATTGCCACTTGAGGCATGCAATCCTTTGGGCTATGTCTGTAACCTTAGTTCTCCTGCGGATCTCATCATTTCTGATACGATCACGCAGGGAGACTCCGAGCATAGCTCTCTCCATTGCTCTCTGGGTGACTTTGAGCCTCCTTAATCGGCACATTGTAAGCGGCCACGTTTCGGTTCCGTGTGTCATCACACGCATTGAAGACTGTCGTCTTGAGACACTGCGGTAGATGAGCCGAAAATATGCTGCGTAGCTTTCCGAGAACTAATTATAAATACTAATACATAATAGACATATATTACAAAACAAATATACAAAAATACATTCATACTAATTAACCTTATATCGAATTGATAGATAAATAATATAAAATATACTTATATTTTATTGCACAAAAAATAACTTTAAAAAAATAGGCTCTGTAATAGCTTAACACTAAAAAACTTTATTTGATTTATTGCATTAATGTTTCTTTGGTGATAGTTTTCAAGGTATTTTTTAATGTGATATATGGCAAACGAGCAGCCGGATCCGGATCCCTTTTGGTAAGCGATATAATAATACAATATAAAAAGACTTTCCGTGATATGCTACCAAAATAGTTTGCCACTCAACAGTATGACGTAACGCCATGACGCTGGTATTCTGTGGGAACCATCGGGGTAGAGAGTCACCAGCCAACATTATCTAATAAAAATACCTCATCATCATCATCATCATCGTCATCATCAGCCCATTTAAGTCCCCACTGCTGGGGCACGGGCCTCCCTCAATCACATGAGGGGTAATTGCCATACTCACCACGCTTGGCAGACGGGTTGGCGAGGGTTTTGATATAAATGCAAAGTTTTCCTTCTCTGGGTGCTGATGATCATGCCAGCAGCTTTACCTTAGTCGCCTTTTACGACACCTCGGTAAGAGTGAGGGTGGCCTATTCTACTCTGCCGGGGACCACACGGCACATAAAAATACCTACGCAACATCAAAGGTTATGCTTAGATATAACACGGTTAAAAAGAAAAAATACAATGAAAAGGAGTCTTTTTCTAAGCTTACCTGTTGTATGTTTATTTTGCCTTTTGTGTGATGAGAAAATAAATCATTATTCTATTCTATTCTACTTGGTTCTTTCAACACAGCTTACAAACCCTTTCCCAATCAAACTACTACACCAGAAGTAACGTAGAGAGTGCTTAAAGCGCCTCTCTATCGCCTGTATCTAGATTTGCCGGCGTTCGTGAAAGTTCGCACTCGACAAACCAGAAAGCCTATCTCTGTAAGAAGGTACACGCAGAGAACCCTGTCCGTTTGACAGGGGCCTACCGCTCTCTAATCCCAACTATTGATTGACTTTTGTTAACCTTTCTATTCATAAATTAATGCATTCTCTAACCCATGTTACTTTGCCTGGAGAGATCGCTATTACCATAATAGGACATAGACTGTCTTGACATTTTTTAGGCGGGCAACAGGTCTTTTTTAGACTAGCAAGGTCAGCATCAAAAGTAGCTTAACACTTTAGTACCATATCAAAATAACTGTTCTGTTTGTTATAGGCAGTTTCCAAGGGGTTCGTAAAAAATGTTAAGTACTTTGACATGGTACAAAGGGGTAAGATACTCTTGATGCTGACCGTACTATATCACTGCGACAAGTTTAATCTATGTTTTTTTATTGAATAACAATAGTAATACCTATCCTCCAACCGATTTCAGCTAAGGCGACCAATCTCAACAAACAGCCACTTACCTACGCAGGATATATTATAGTGCTCAAGTGTGTGCGCAAACACAAGTGCACTCTCTATTCCCTTATCCTCATATTAAATATTTTTAAATATTCAATTTTTTTGACGAATAGCTACTAAACCGGATCTATTTTAAACAATTTCGGGGTTACAACCTCTCGGCAAACACTTATTCACTTATTCTATTTATTAATTAACTATGCACAAATGTTGGGTCTGTTTTTGTAACGCGAAAAATTTATTCACGCTAAAAGTGGCCGCTTTTGGAGGTAATCAATCTTTCGCGTAGGTACAAAAACGGACCCAACATTTGTGCATGGTTATTTAATATAATAAATAGTATAAGGGTTTGCCGAGAGGTTGTAACCACGAAATTATTTATACCAGCAGTAAGCGATAATCGTATGGTGTGGACGAAGCTAATCCCAGGCTCATTATAGCCCTTTCGCTTTATCATGATATCGGTGACAGCAGGACGGAGTTATACGTACACGTTAGAAAGAGACTAAACCTAAAAAAAGTATAGTTTTTGACAAATCTCACCCATACCTATCATTCTAAAGCGAAAGGAGTAGGTATAGTACTTAGGTAGAGTACTTGTCTATTCGTGTCCCTGCGCCCACGCTTAGCTTATAGTCCGTAAAATTTAGCTTGATTAGAATGACAGCTATTTTTGTCACAGAAAAATGATCTTTAGGTCTATAGTAGGTAATACAATTATATGAAATAACACATGGTTAAGTGATAAGGTTGCTAGCTTACTTGTGACTTCACTGGTGTTCCCAGGACACCCGTCCATAGGCGGCGTCAATCGCTTACCATGAATCCGTCTGCTCGTCTGCACCGATCACATAAAAAAACCTTATGTTTATTGAAATAAAGGTCAAGTGACATCTGTCATTCTAAACAAGATAGTATTTTTTACGGACTACAGTGCAAGGGATTTTACTGGCTAACTGTTACCACCTTATTCTAAATCACCTAAAGTTATTACCGTATTAAATGTCATATCATCCCGTTCGCGTACGTAATGTTCAAAGGGGGTTACACGAAAATTGTTCACTATCCATATTAGTTCATGATTTGTAATAAGGGGTTACCGTTCGCCGACCGTCTAGCCGAAATAAAGTATTGGTACTTCGGCTATTAACCTCTCATTTCTCTTTCGCAGCCATCGAACACTAAGCAATGCGCCATCACGCTCTAAAGATTGCAATTACAATTACTTTGATCGATAATTCTCTTGACCTCACATTGCAGAGGACTATAACGAAACGGAATAATTCACTACCGAAACATTTAACCCTGTCCCTTTCACACGCGCTGTGCGTCTCTTTACTTTGAATCATCATCATCATCGTCATCGTCAGCCCATTTAAGTCCCCACTGCTGGGGCAACGGGCTCCCTCAATCACATGAGGGGTAGTTGCCATACTCACTCACGCTTGGCAGACGGGTTGGCGAGGGTTTTGACATAAATGCAGTTTTCCTTCTCTGGGTGCTGATGATCATGCCAGCAGCTTTACCTTAGTCGCCTTTTACGACACCTCGGTAAGAGTGAGGGTGGCCTATTCTACTCTGCCGGGGACCACACGGCACATAAAAATACCTACGCAACATCAAAGGTTATGCCTAGATATATAACACGGTTAAAAAGAAAAAAATACAATGAAAAGAAGTCTTTTTCTAAGCTTACCTGTTGTATGTTTATTTTGCCTTTTTTGTGATGACAAAATAAATCATTATTCTATTCTATTCTATTCTACTTGGTTCTTTCAACACAGTTTACAAACCCTTTCCCAATCAAAATACTACACCAGAAGTAACGTAGAGAGTGCTTAAAGCGCCTCTCTATCGCTTGTATCTAGATTTGCCGGCGTTCGTGAAAGTTCGCACTCGACAAACCAGAAAGCCTATCTCTGTAAGAAGGTACACGCAGGGAACCCTGTCCGTCTGACAGGGGCCTACCGCTCTCTAATCCCAACTACTGATTGACTTTTGTCAACCTTTCTATTCATAAAGTAATGCATTCTCTAACCCATGTTACTTTGCCTGGAGAGATCGCTATTACCATAATAGGACATAGACTGTCTTGACATTTTTTGGACGGGCAACAGGTCTTTTTCAGACTAACACGGTCAGCATCAAAAGTAGCTTAACACTTTAGTACCATACCAAAATAACTGTTCTGCCTATTAGGTATAGTCAGTTTCCAAGGAGTTCGTAAAAAATGTTACTTTGACATGGTACTAAAGTGTTAAGATACTCTTGATGCTGACCGTACTATATCACTGCGATGTTTTTTTATGAATAACAATAGTAATACCTATCCTCCAACCGATTTCAGCTAAGACGGCCAATCTCAACAAACAGCCACTTACCTACGCAGGATATATTATAGTGCTCAAGTGTGTGCGCAAACACAAGTGCACTCTCTATTCCCTTACCCTCATATTAAATATTTTTTAAATATTCAATTTTTTGACGAATAGCTACTAAACCGGATCTATTTTAAACAATTTCGGGGTTACAACCTCTCGGCAAACACTTATATATTCTATTTATTAATTAACTATGCACAGATGTTGGGTCTGTTTTTGTAACGCGAAAAATTGAAAGTGACACTAAAAGTGGCCACTTTTGGCGGTAATCAATTTTTCGCGTACAAAAACGGACCCAACATTTGTGCATGGTTATTTAATATAATAAATAGTATAAGGGTTTGCCGAGAGGTTGTAACCACGAAATTATTTATAACAGCAGTAAGCGATAATCGTATGGTGTGGACGAAGCTAATCCCAGGCTCATTATAGCCCTTTTGCTTTATCATGATATCGGTGACAGCAGGACGGAGTTATACGTACACGTTAGAAAGAGACTAAACCTGAAAAATGTATAGTTTTTGACTTCTGTCACCCATATCATGCGAAAGCGAAAGGAGTATAGTACTTAGGTAGAGAAGTACTTGTCTATTCGTGTCCCTGCGCCCACGCATAGCTTATAGTCCGTAAAATTTAGCTTGATTAGAATGACAGCTTTTTTTGTCACAGAAAAATGATCTTTAGGTCTATAGTAGGTAATACAATTATATGAAATGACTGACCGGATGGCGCGATTGGTAGTGACCCTGCATCTGACGCCAAAACTCGTGGGTTCGATCCCCACCCTGGACAAACATTCGTGCGATGAACACTTGTGTTTGTTCAGTGTCTGGGTGTAATATATGTATTTAAGTATTATATTTGTGTTCCTCTGTTGTCTGATATCTGCAACACAAGTGCTTAAGCTACTTAGTACTGAATCAGCTCAACGTACGAGATGTTGTGATAATTATAAAAAAAAAAAAATAACACATGGTTAAGTGAAAAGGTTGCTAGCTTAATTGTGACTTCACTGGTGTTCCCAGGACACACGTCCATAGTCGGCGTCAATCGCTTTCCAAGAATCCGTCTGCTCGTCTGCACCGATCACATAAAAAGCCTTATATTCATTGAAATAAAGGTCAAGTGACATCGGTCATTCTAAACAAGATAGTATTTTTTACGGACTACAGTGCAAGGGATTTTACTGGCTAACTGTTACCACCTTATTCTAAATCTCCTTAAGTTATTACCGTACTAAATGCCATATCATCCCGTCCGCGCACGTAATGTTCAAAGGGGGTTACATGAAAATTGTTCCGGGACTATCCATATTAGTTCGTGATTTGTAATAAGGGGTTACCGTTCGCTGACCGTCTAGCCGAAATAAAGTATTGGTACTTCGGTTATTAACCTCTCATTTCTCTTTCGCAGCCATCGAACAATAAGCAATGCGCCATCACGCTCTAAAGATTGCAATTACAATTACTTTGATCGATAATTCTCTTGACCTCACATTGCAGAGGACTATAACGAAACGGAATAATTCACTACCGAAACATTTAACCCTGTCCCTTTCACACGCGCTGTGCGTCTCTTTACTTTGAATGCCACAGGTATATTCTCAGTGGCGGATCACATTTTCCGCTATTGAAATTTTGCGGCCCCTATTAGCTATAATAATAATAATTGTCACAACATCTCATACGTTGACTTGATTCCGTACTAAGTAGCTTAAGCACTTGTGTTACAGATATCAGACAACAGAGGAACACAAATATATACTTAAATACATATATTACACGACACCTCGGTAAGAGTGAGGGTGGCCTATTCTACTCTGCCGGGGACCACACGGCCTTACTTTGAATGCCACAGGTATATTCTCAGTGGCGGATCACATTTTCCGCTATTGACATTTTGCGGCCCCTATTAGCTATGGTTGCCTTAATAAAAGCATTGCTCAAATTTGCCGCCCGCGTCCCCTAAAATCTGCCGCCCTAGACTTTAGCCTACCTAGGCTAGATTCGACCAATCTCTATCCGTGGATAAATCTATGGTATAACGTCAGATTTTTATAGAAAGATAGTGCTATACCATAGATTTACTATCGGAATGAGGTCGGTCGAAGCGATCTTTAGTCTCTGTGGTAAACCCGCCACTGTATCTATATTCCTTTGAATAGGGAATCGAATGGAACTGACATAACTGCGAGAAAAACGTGTATGCTTTAGTCAAATAAGTAACGAAAAATGGCGTTTTTTAAGTGATAGGTGGCAGACAAGCAGACTGATCACGTAATGGTAAGCGATTGCCGCCGCCCATTGACGGACACCCGCGACACCAGTGTAGTCACATGTACGCTACCAAACTTTAAACTCCTCTTTCCGCCGGTAGGAACCTCTGGTACGGTCAGCATCAAAAGTAGCTTAACACTTTAGTACCATGTCGAAGTAACATTTTTTCGAACCCCTCGGAAACTGACTACCTATAATAGGCAGACCAGTTACTTTGACATGGTACTAAAGTGTTAAGCTACTTTTGATGCTGACTGTACTCTCACTCACGCAGCGAAACACAGCACAGTGCTGCTCTTATCGATATATTATTATCGTCTCTTCTCTAAGGTATATTCTCATACTTTACCGGATGGTTTCGTTGTAGGCCCTCAGTTGGAACAAACCGGTTCCCGATAAAAATATGTAACTAGGTAAAGTGGGTAAACAATCATTTGCAAACCATTGTTGATTTGCATCTCTGTGGCAATGCTGAATTCCGAATACACTTTAATTGCAAAGTTATTACGTTACCTAAGGCCTACTGGAGCTTGAAAGGCAAAAAAGCTCTGCTCGGTCGGAAAATAAAAGAACGAAGAATCAATTATTAATAGATTGTGTTTAAAGATTGTTGTCGTGACATAACTAAATATCTACTCAAATGACTTAGGTACTTCAGATTTTTCTACTCCATACAATGGACAACATTTCGAAATTGCTAAGCTCTGAAACAAAAAATACCAATGGACAACATTTCAAAATTGCTAAGCTCGGAAACAAAAAATACCATTTCTTTATTTACTTTTCCGCTGCGAAAATATATATTTATAAATTTTTTATATTGGTTATTTACTGAGAAAAAAATTAAAAACTAAAAAACGTAAGATGACGTCATCGGACGGCAGAATATAAAATATTTCTTTGCTTAGCACATTATAGTTTTAAATTTACGTAATGCCAAACTCATGACATGTAACTGTCAAAAAAAAAGACAACTTGTCAACGTTGAATGTATGAATGACGTTGACAATGTTGACACTAGTATTATTTACCTTTGACAGTAGTACCTTTTTTTTATTAAAACAATGATAAGCAAAGGAATATCGCTGTATTCAGCCGTCCGATGACGTCATTTGGCGCTTACGTCTATTTAGAATAAAAAGAATTTCAATAATTATTTTATGCATGAAAATGGACAAATTTCGAAAAAAGAAAAAATATGGGTCTGTTCATTTTATGTCTACTTTCATATAAAAAATCAATATGGACATGTTAAAAATTTGAAATGTTGTACATTCTTTATTTTCTTTTCCGCTGCTCGAATATATATTTATTCATTTTTTATATTGCTTATTTACTGAGAAAATAATTAAAACCTAAAAAACGTAAGATGACGTCACCGGACGGCAGAATGTACAATATTTCTTTGCTTAGCACATTATAGTTTTATATTTACGAAATGCCAAACCCATGACATGCAACTGTCAAAAAAAAAGACAACTTGTCAACGTTGAATGAAAGAATGACGTTGACAATGTTGACACTAGTATTATTTACCTTTGACAGTAGTACCTTTTTTTTATTAAAACAATGATAAGCAAAGGGATATCACTGTATTCAGCCGTCCGATGACGTCATTTGGCGCTTACGTCTATTTAGAATATAAAGAATTTCAATAATTATTTTATGCATGAAAATGGACAAATTTTGAAGAAAGAAAAAGTATGGGTCTGTTAATTTTATGTCTATTTTCATATAAAAAAACAATATGGACATGTTAAAAATATGAAATGTTGTCCATTACAGAAATAAAAAATTGTTAGGTAACCGGCCGGTTGGGTTGGCGGCAAGATTTGACAAAGAAGCGATTATGTATTATGTATATGTAGAATAGCAGGCATAGATAGATTATACAAAATATGGTAATACTGTATTGCAATCTAAGAATGCCTAAAACTTGTGACTCCACTGGTGCCGCGGGTCTCCATGGGCGGGGGCAATCGCTTACCATCAGGCGATCCGTCTGCTCGTATGCCACATACCACCTAAAAAAAAGTGCAGATATACAATCCGTTTACATACATGCGTTTACATATATATGTATGTGTACCTACTTACCTACCTTTTTATTTTGTGTGACTGTGTGATTTAATTTTGAAAACATTCTGATCTTTTTTAGTGAAGTGTATCGGAGTCACCAAAGTTTAATCATAATATCATTAAATAAAAGAAACGAGAATATGTCAGTAGATTCACAGGTGACGCGAGACCTACATACGACTGCAATGCGCACCGCCCTATTAAGTTGACGGGTAGGGCACCCTAGCGACGACAATCGATTTTAATTTTTAGCTACTAAACCAAATCTATTTTAACAATTGCAGGTTTACAATCTCTCGGCAAACACTTATACTATTTATTAAATAACCTTGCACAAATGTTGGGTCAGGTTTTTGTACGCGAAAAACTGATTCACGCCAAAAGTGGCCGCTTTTGGCGCTAATTCAAAATTCAAGTGCAAAACCAGATCAAATAGCTAACTACAACTATTAAATAAATAGTATAAGTGTTTGCCGAGATATTGTAACCCCGAAATTGTTTAAAATAGATCCAGTTAAGTAACTAAAAATTAAAATCGATGGGCGTCGCTAGTGTGCCCTACCCGTCACCTTTAGTAGGTATCCTGTCCATGGGCATAAGTAGTCAGATTCGGGCTCAGAGTTGCACAGCCATGGGATCAGGGTGGGCCAGCAATTGAAAATAATAAATAAATATTTTACAACATCACATACTCCTCGTACATTGATCTGACTCCGAGATAGGTAGCTCAAGCACCTGTGTTACGGATATGTAACCAGAACCAAACTGTGGGATTACAAATATATACATATAATACTTTTTTTTGTAAAATACATACGTATTATACATAGAAACACCCAGACCAATACAAACAGACATGTTCATGCACACAAATATTTGTACTGTGCGGGGATCGAACCCGCAACCCTTGGACCAAAGGCAGCGTTCACTACCACTGTTATAATACTCGTAATAGTTAATCGCTTTTTGTTTTGATCGCAATTTTTCTGTGTCTACTGATGAGATGACTCTCGAGTGTGATCTTTGTGTTGTAGGTACCTAGATAATTAATTTTTGTTAACTTTTTTAGTTTACTTATGAGGTTACCTAACATTTTAACTAAACATAATGCTATAAAACTTCCTTACTTGACTCACGCGCAGCGTTGTGCAAGACGGTGGCAGTTTGTATGCTTCCCGCGGCGGCGGACACCGCGTGTGCTGCGCGTACGCAACGCGACGTGCCACTCGTGCCACGGCGCACGGCAGGCAGTTAGGGTCTATATAAGTGACATACGTAAGTATAATAATTTCTATTAACCAACACCAGGGTTGCAGATGCTAGCATTGCTAGGAAAATTTTCTTAAGGTGACGGGTACGGCACACTAGCGAGGCCAGTCGATTTTAATTTATAGCTTCTAAACTCTAGGTATTTTAAACAATTCGGGGTTACAACCTCTCGGCAAACTTTTACACTATTTATTAAATAACCATGCAAAAATGTAGGATCCAACGCGTACGCGAAAAATTTTTCGCATACAAAAACGGACCCAACATTTGTGCATGGTTATTTAATAAATAGTAATAAGTATTTAGCCGTGTGGTCCCGGCAGAGTAGAATAGGCCACCCTCACTTTACCGAGGTGTCGTAAAAGGCGACTAAGGTAAAGCTGCTGGCATGATCATCAGCACCCAGAGAAGGAAAACTCTGCATTTATATCAAAACCCTCGCCAACCCGTCTGCCAAGCGTGGTGAGTATGGCAATTACCCCTATATACTATCGATTTCGGTAGTATATAGTGATTGACGGAGGCCCGTGCCCCAGCAGTGGGGACTTCAATGGGCTGATGATGATGATGAATAAGTATTTGCAGAGAGGTTGCAACTCCGAAATTGTTTAAAATAGATCCGGTTTAGTAGATGAAAATTTAAATCGATTGGCTTCGCTAGTGTGCCCAACCCGTCACCATAATAATGGGGAACCAGACCCAAATAACACCTCCGTCCTTGTTAGGACAATGTATAGGTAACCTATCATCTATTAGTAGGTACCTAAGGGTTTTTAGTGGAACATTAACTACTTAAATTATTATAATTCTCACAACATCTCAGACGTTGACCTGATTCCGTACTAAGTAGCTTAAGCACTTGTGTTACAGATATCAGACAACAGAGGAACACAAATATATACTTAAATACATATATTACACCCAGACATTGAACAAACACAAGTGTTCATCGTACAAATGTTTGTCCAGGGTGGGGATCGAACCCACGACCTTTGGCGTAAGAGGCCGGGTCACTACCAAATGCGCCATCCGGTCAACATAGTCAGCCGGTATTATGTTGATTAGCCTGATAGTAACCAAGCAGAGAGCTCACGTTGCATCCGTCAGCACTGCCATACTGACTAGGTACCTATTTCAATAATTGTGACGCACTTAGACGTTCAAAGCCGGTGCTTCGGAGCCCAAGGTCCGCTTGTTCTATGATCCAGGAATAGGGAATTCTCCTTTTTTTTCAAATATTTTTTATAATGCTCATATATATTAGATAATCAAGCATTATTTTTATTTCTGCAAAATATGCCTGCTAAATGTTATAAAAAAATTATCAAAAATTTGACGTAAAATATACGCGCTAAAACACCGACCGCCGCCATGATGGTGACGGCGCATGACGTCACTATAACTAAATCAAAGGGCATTGAACTAAAATTGAGAAATGTCAAAATGCTAAAGTTTGTCTTGTAGGTAAGTAAACAAAGGTGTCAAAAAGATGTTTTAGTATAATGACGTCACATCATGGCGGTCGGCGTTTGAAATCACGTGACATAGGTACAGATACTAAAACCTCAATTTTGATTTTGAAAAATAAAATTTATCTTAGGATTTCATGGGAAAATAACGTTATATTTGCATTTCCCGTGATGAAAACTATACAAGTAATATAATTTCATAATTTATTGTTGATAGATGTAAATGGCCTATTGGGAATTCTAGTAATTTAAAAGATGCGATGCGACTAAGTACAGACTGACCTTCGCAACCCTTAGACACTTACTTGATCAACATGATCATGATTACACGTTTTGAACATGTTTTAAACTGCAGTTATCACAAACATGGAGAGACTATCTGTTCGTGTGTTCATTGTGTTCGTGTATCGTTTAATTTCCTCTCGATGTTTTCTCTCACCGCCTAGCGAATGAAAGAAGTATCTACGCACATAAGTAGATTTGAATTCCAGAGGTGCATTCTCGGATTCGAACCTATGTACATATATACGGCCTTAGCATGCTCTTAGCCACACGTCGTAGCTGACGTTACCGGGGTTAAACAACCCTTACAATAATAAGGACAACCACGACGATATGGTGAAGGTTGCGGGAATCCTTTGGATACGGGCGGTTTGGCGATTGGACTGTATATAAAACTCTGGTGAGATTGCCAATAAAAACCACTGATATGGGCAAAACAATGATGGTGTACTTCTAGAGGTTTTCACAGACACTAGGACACTAACTAAGACAAAACAACAGCACGACAATCTATCAAAACTAGTATTAAAACAAGCAATATAAAAGAGGCTTCTCCAGCCACCGATCCTCAACAGGCGGTACAGGAGTGATCTGTGTGGAGAACATTGAAGAAGGCAGGTCCAGCAGTGGGCGTCTATTGGATGACATGATGATGATATCATTAAGGAAACATGATCTTATTATTTTTTTATCTGATAGGTGGCAGACGAGTAGACGGATCACCTGATGGTATGCGATTGCCGCCGCCCATGGACACCCGCGACGCCAGTGGAGTCACAAGTGCGCTGGCAACCTTTAAGCCGCATTGGGGCTCCGGTACCCTCACTCAGCGAAACACAGCACAGTGCTGCTTCACGCCGGTTTTGTGTATGGCCGTGGTATCACTCCGGTCTAGCCGTTCAAGCCGAAGGCGTGGTTCTTCCCACGGTTTTATGCGAGGTAACCCTAATGTATGGACAGCTGAAACGTGTTGGTTACTGTACCAATAGTATTTACCATGTCTTCATAAGAGTACTATTACCACCCGTCGTAATATTACACAATATTATAGGCGGAAGCCCGCGGCGGAGTAGATCTATCTGCATTTCTTTTAAATTACATACAACCTGTATGTAAATCAATCAATCATTTTTAATTTTCATCTTCCTGTTGCAACATAATATAATTAGATCTTCCTGGCATTGCGTTTTTCACATATAATCAGTATAGAATCGATAAACTACGATATCTAATGCAGCCATGACCGTGGAAGAGCACGCTTCGGCATGAATGGATCGACTCGACCGGAGTGATACCACGGCCTCACAGAAAACCGGCGTGAAGCAGCACTGTGCTGTGTTTCGCTGCGTGAGTGAGGGTACCGGAAGCCCTATCCGGGAAAGGGAGGTTTAAAGGTTGTCAGCGCACTTGTGACACCACTGGTGTCGCGGGAGTTCATGGACAGCGGCAATCGCTTACCATCAGTTGATCCGTCTGCTCGTCTGCAAACTATCACATAAAAAAAGTTTCTGAAACGTGTAACCATGAGTCGGTTGGTCAGGGTTGCTTCACGCCGGTTTTCTATGAGGATGTGGTATCACTCCGGTCGAGCAGGCCCAAACTATCCGAAACGGGCAGGTTTCCTCGCTATGTTTCCCCTCACCGCGGAGCTTATGTTAGTTTCATTCAGTTAACAGATTATGGTTAATTGTTTACATGAAAGGAATACACACAAGCATACCGTGTTTCCTATGATTAAATGATCGCCTGTTCCCAAGGAACTTTATTTATTTATTTATTGGCACACAAAACAGAATAACATTAAAAAAGCATCAAAATTAACAAATTAAATATTTTTAGTCCAGACATTATCCCAAAATCATGTGTACACATCATGACATCAAAAGCAATGAGACTAAATAAAAATGTCTACTATTTAAAAAAAAACAAACCTATAATATTACAAGTAACGTGCGGCTATATTGGTCTAAATTATACATTTTTGGAGATATTTTTTATTGCTGACGTTTGAAACTTGGCAGGTTGTCATTAAATATATCTATAGAATTATAATTATTTATCAGGAGTTCATTGTAGAGGCGACACATTCTAACTACAGGGTTAAAGTATGATGTGTTGTTTATATATGTTAAAAGGGAAAAGGTATTTAGGAATGGATACCGATGTCTTGGTTTGGTGTTAAAAGTGATAAAGGAAAGGAGACTCGGGGAATCTATATACTTAGGAGTGTATAATTTTAATGAGATTTACTATGTCATGGTACGAGCGACGAGCCTGGAGAGATAGGATATTAAAACGTTTAAGTTTGTCTTCGTATTTGGGTAAACTGAACTATGGGAAACAGCTCAAACAGCAGCACCAGAAAAAAAATCACCTGATAGCAAGCGATTGCCGCCGCCCATGGACACGCGCAATACGAGTGGAGTCAACCTTTAAATCCCTCTTTCTCCTGAATTGGTCCTCCGGTACCCTCATTCACTCAGCGAAACGCAGCACAAACGCTGCTTCACGCCGGTTTTCTTTGAGACCGTGGTTCACTCCGGTCTAGACGGCCCATTCATGCTAAAGGGAGAGCCTTTGGGACGATTACACGGTATGTAACTGATTTTAGCTACTGCTAAGAAATAAATGTTTTTTGTTTTACAGCGTGTCGTAAGAGCAGAAGACCCACGTGAATCCACTTAATGGTCAGCATGAATGAGCCCCGATTAGCTCCGCGTCCATGACGCAACGCAGAGCGGGGGCATCGTAGCCTCGTGTCGAATCCTGATTCACACACTGTCAACACGTGTCTCAGGCTTAAGCGCTCATTCATAACTTGTGAAGTTGTGATTTATTGGGTAACTTTGCAACTGCATCACACGTAAGTATTGGGCAGATCGCAGTGCAATTTTTTGTTTTTTTTTTCGGAAGGTTACCAACTTTATAAAGGAACAGTCAGCATCAAAAGTAACTGATTAGAAACTCATTTTCAAAATTACTAACTCTTCTAAGGCGATCCTTGGACTCCTATATTTTTGGTACAAATATAAAAGTGCCGGCAAAAAAAATGTTGTAACCTGATAGGGCTTGTCCCGCTGATGTTCAAATGTCAAAAAATGACATGACGAAAAAAAATGATAGTTAAAGCACTGAAAATGTACGTAGACGTTGATTTTTGAACTCAAATAAAACCAAGGATAATGACCCTACAGCTTTGGTGCCATATTAATCAATACTCAGGGGGGCAAGTACTACAGAATGCTGCAAAAAAAAAATATTGGCCGGCACTTGGATCAAAAAAGAGGATGCCCTTTCACAATAACCCGAAATCCACATTTATTTAAAATTAATGAGAAAGTAGGTTTAGTAAATATTGGGTGTTTGTTCTTAGTTCAGATCGTACTTGGAACATTCGATGCTAAAATATAACATTAATTAGGATTTTTCCATGCTCAACCAAGCTCAAGGGCTAATGGGAGGGGAGATGTTGGTTTTTAAGTGGAATTTATAACTCTATATTACCTACAATCATACCTAGACGATGAATAAACTAGTGCCTGTATCCCGATGGATTCACCTTCCTACTATTTGACCCCCCTGACATATAATATGGATACGTCCTTTGCTAAGCTAATTTTGACGCTGACTGTACCTACTTGTTTTACACATTGAAAAATTAAATGACGATTTGGCCGACCACATCCTCGGTCGAATTCGAAAAATGATTCGCAAAACTTTCTTTTCAGAATTTATGTTGTAGGGAGCAATCTTGCGTTGATTATTTTGTTATTATAATATAACGAACAAAATATTAACCATAGGATGCATGGTACGAGCAGCATTATCTAGACAAAACAAGTTCAATTTATCTGGAGTGTACCTTCTCGTAGTCTACTTATCTAAAGTAATATAAAGTTCCATTTCTGTTTAGGAAAATTTTATTTTCATTAAAATGTTCAAATGTAAGGTGAAATGTACTTGTTTTTGTCACAGATTTTTAATATCAAAGTAACTTGTAGGGACAGTACTAAGAAGATAAAGAACAGGAAAAAATATAATTTATTGCTGCATTTTCATAAAAGTCAGCAAGTATTAACAAGACAGCCCTGATATTTTTATCTCATTTTATAAGGTCAAAGTTAAAAAACGTAATTTATTGCACCCTTGACTCCACAACCATACAAGTGAAATGCAATAAGTGCATTTAAGTACTCGTATCTACTTCGGAATGGAGGAGACTGGTAATGAGACTGGTAATGAGACTGGTAATGAGACTGGTAATGAGACTGGTAAAGAGACTGGCAATTACAATGTCGCGATTACCGTCAGACCTTAGATAGAGGAACTAGACCAACAGAATCATAAGCACTGAGATTTATTAAATATGCACATTTCGAAAATCCAGGAGCCCAATTCTCGGGCTCGTGACATTTATTATCATACGACATATATCACTGAAACATAGTTTTTTTGTATGGATTTCATGCGACATCCGCCATGTTTTTTCATATCGAAAATCCTGAGAATTGGGCTCCAAAGGTTTGCTCAGATTCGAACCTACGACCTCCCGTCAAGGTAGCACACGTCCGCTACTATGGCTCTATAATGTCCACATCTTAACTAAATAATGTATTATTCACATTATGATACAAATATTCGGTATCTTTCTGATTTCTTAGAATATATTGCCATAATGCCTACATTAATTTAAAATAACATTTTGTTTATGCACTGATTATTTCAGTTATAATAATAATAATTCTCACAACATCTCATACGTTGACCTGATTCCGTAATAAGTATCTAGCTTTAGCACTTGTGTTACAGATATCAGACAACAGAGGAACGCAAATATATACTTAAATACAAATATTGGTACACCCAGACACTGAACAAACACAGTGTTCATGTTTGCACGAATGTTTGTCCAGGGTGGGCATCGAACCCACGACCTTTGGCGTAAGAGGCAGGGTCACTACCAATTGCGAATTATGAACTGATTCATAAAACAAATCCGACATCTCATGGAAATTTTTACCTCAAACCATGACCGACCTGAGTATTCAACTCATGATATACTACACAGTCCCATCCAGGGAAAAGAGGGGTTCAAAGGTTGGCAGTGCAGTTGTGACTCCACTAGTGTTGCGAGTGTCTATAGGTGACGGCAATCGCTTACCATCAGCTGATCCGTTTGCCATCTATAACATAAAAAAAGAAGAAAATAAATATGGCCGACTCCAACAGAGCGACATATCAGAAACGTAAGTACCTATACCGAAATCGAAAGTACATCAAGTCTTGACACAAAGACAAAGTGATGTGACCGTAACAACTAAGCCTGCAGTGAAATGGGTCTGCCCATAATGGCAGTCAAATTATGTAGCATGCAGTTCACCGTACACCTCAGCCGCATAATTTCCCTCAGATTTCACGCTGCCGCCACACCCGGGGGTGAAACGGGTGCCTTTGTTTACCTTTTAAAGCCAGCGTTATGGCAACCGTAAAAAAGTGGTTCACGTCGGACCGGACCCAAGTAGAAAGTGAAACTGCTTTGTCGAGAGGTTGCTATAAAAATTGTTGCAGACGCTATAGCGAGCTCAGTCGAGGCGAGCGCGCCAAAAGTAACGGTTGCCAGTGCTGCCCCCACTGGGAAAACAATGGTCAGTTCTTAATTTGCATTTCAACTTTCGATTGTGTTTGTTTTCTTAATTAAGTATTAAGTAACCGACCAGCATTGTGATTGAATTTAGTATGTAGTGCTAACATAGTGATAAGTTTCTTCCTTCTCTTAGTGCATTATGAAATCTTTTCTATCCTTTCTTTCTTTTACTAAAAACGCACCTACTCTATAAAAATAACTTATACCTATGTATTGACTAAACTATCACCACTCGCCTGGAAAGTATAACATAGTAAGTAGCTACACACTTCACGCCTCTTGACTAATTAGCACCTGATTACCGATTGCGTTTATCTCGACGACTTAAGAGTTAGTAGAGCATGTCGCGACGAACACAAGGCCACCTATAATTCAACTATAACGTAACTTACACAACTTAATTCACGCCATTGTTTAACTAATTCTATTAAAGCGATGTTGAATTTTTCACACAGATATCATCAACTTACCACATTGCAGCTTTGTTGTCAAAATTTGGGAAACAAAATACAATACCAAAATAAGACTTCATTTTGAAACTTTCTCATATTCATAAAACGAGGAGTTCTTATTGCTGACAATTTAAATTATTTTAGAAATTTAATAAATAACAAAAGATGCATAAAATCAAAAATTTGCATGCTAAATTTGCTTTCATTTCACTAACTATTGTATTGAAAAATGTCAAATCATGTCGATTGCAAGCAAATGGTGCACGCACATTATACAATGATAAATTTTGGTGACTAAAGATAAAAGCTCCTATTTTAACACAACTACATTATACACCATATTAAATTACTTAACTAAAATTTAAGTCAATCGCTGCTCCTTTATTCTCAACATTGCCTATAAAAAATAAGAATATGTCAACAACATAACATTCATAATATGTTTCATGTAAAGTAAGGCCCTAAAAGTAAGGCCAGTTTTTATAAAATATTGAAGTATTTTATTCTTTTATTACATAATCATATACCACCTCATTACAAATCGCGATCTAAAGTTAATACCGTACTAAAACGAATGTCATACCGTTCCAACACAAAATGTTAAAACGGGCTGGCACTAGTTTTGTTCCAGGACTGTCCTTAGTTCGCGATTTGTAATAAGGGGTTCAAAGTTTACATAATTTAAAAATTTAAGTGACCAAAAAAAAGACGGTAATAAATGGCTCATTCTCCTTATTAGGTCTTCTGATTGAAAATATCATTGAGGTCATCATCATCATCATCATCATCAGCCTATCGCAGTCCACTGCTGGACGTAGGCCTCTCCAATTGTTCGCCACTGTGATCTATCCATGGCTTCTCGCATCCAGCTCTTGCCAGCCATCCTGCGCAGATCGTCCCCCCCACCTAGCCAGAGGGCGCCCTACATTACGTTTGCCAAGACGCGGTCTCCACTCCAGAACCCGTTTACCCCATCGGTTGTCGGTTCTGCGGCTAATATGGCCAGCCCACTGCCACTTAAGCTTGCTAATCCGGTAAGCAATGTCGATAACTTTGGTTCTCTGCCGGATCACCTCATTTCGGATTCGATCTCGGAGAGAGACGCCGAGCATTGCTCGTTCCATAGCCCGCTGAGCGACCTTTAACTTGTGGACCAGCCGTACCGTAAGTGTCCACGTTTCGGCTCCGTATGTCATGACGGGTAGGACGCACTGATTGAAGACTTTCGTCTTTACGCACTGTGGTATCGACGATACGAAGACACTGAGGTACTTATAACTATTGACCTCAAAAATGCACACGAAACTTGTAGTTTTTGGTTTAAAAACACTATACATACAGAACCAAAAACACCTTAAAAGTAGTGTAGTTAAGTACTCTACTTTAAGGCCAGAAACCAGATAATCAATTATGCCGCGTGCATTTTAATTTACGGTCCACTGCCGCAACCTTGGGCTGCCCACGGAAATATCACATTGTCCGGCTGTCACGTTAAGTAAATGGCATTGGGACCTTTCACCGACCGAAGGTGATCGGGAACGAGCGGAGCTGATGCCAGCTGTTAAGGGTGAGCTAAGGTCCATAATAATAATGAATGTCAGACAGCAGCAAATTAGTGGTATTAATTCCAAATGAGATTAATTTTTAAAATAACTACCACAGACCTGTTATGAAAATGACTATGATGGGAATAAAATTCATACATTTTTATAATTTCTCAATTTAAAAAATAGTTGATTAAGAGACATTATTATCTTTATCAAAGTATCAATATACATTTTTTTTTTCATAAAATAATAGAAAATTATTTTAAAAGTTCAGATAGGTCATTAAATAAAAAAGGAACACTTACGATTTTTTCAAATCCAATATTATTTAAAAGTAAAATAATTTAATGATTAGTGGTGCTAATTAGCTCTATTCTTCTTAAGGTAATTGCTATAGCTTTGACTATAGATTAAAAGGCCATGACTCATAAAAAGATAAATTGTAGGGCGCTGCTGTTTGTAAGTTTATTTATCATCCATAATTCAATAGGCAGACACTTAGACAATTTAATGTCTAAGGGCAGACATTATTGCCATAACTTACTGCTTTTGATAGTTAACTACTTGATCTGTAATATTGTGTATTGTATCTGACAGAAAAATAAGCCAAAACCTAGTTTTACTCTGCTGTGTAATTGGGTTTGTAATAAAAATATAATTAAATGTTATAAATAGCGGTAGGTGCCTACCGCTAATCTATTATTCAATTTCTTTTGCCTGGTAGGATTTTCAGATTAAAAAAACAATTACGAAGCATTTGTACTTTTTTCAATACCTAGGTATCTACAATAATGAAAATATCCAACTGTTTTTCAAAGATTGAATCATGTTTTACAACTACTCACTCTATTAAATATATAGTATTTCTCCAATCGCATGGTTTACAAATCAAGCCTTTATCTCTAAAAAATACAAAAACTAAACACTTAAACCGTGTTACCAAAAGAAAATTGACAATATTGATGACAAACCGATAACAGGTTTCTTAACCGCCAATTGTGTAACAAGAGACCATTTACACAGCCGTGAAATCTTATTTAGACTACTTTCTAAAGGTAAATTGCACACGTAACCGATGGCGGTTGAAATGCTCCAAGTGCTACGACAAACAGGGCTGCCAATGTAATTTTTTAATCAATATTTTTATAGCAGAGATGTAAATAAGTAATTAAATTCTTACAAAAACTATAACAATTATATAACGACATGAAAAAAAATGCTAGATTTTTTTTATTAAATAATTACTCTAAATTCTGTATTTTGGCAGCCCTGGTGACCAGCCTGAGCGTGCGCTGGCGCCTGTTATGCAACCAATTTCGCTTTTGACAGCTGTTTGAAAGTAACCCGTCGCACTCAGATGTTAAAATACGTTTCGATCAGTAAACAGATTGAATTTTCTCTTTAAACTTTATTGTGGGTTAAAAGTCAATTACTTACTGGATTATTAGCCGTAGTAATTACGATTTTAGTATCGATAAACCCCGACCATCACTTTCTCGGTTACCCTTTCGAAGGTCAATAATAGAGAGATAGATCGGTTACTCTTTCGAAGGTCGGTAATGGAGATATAGATTTTATGACTCAAAAAAAAAGATAGGCAGGCCAAATTTGATCACATTATTACTAGTAATGAGGCGGCATAAATCTTCTTTTTACTGTTCCGATTCGTCTATTTCGTTCTATCACGTTTCTGTCATTAAGGGGCATCAGTGCAGTTCTCTTTGTATAGAATATTTGGTAACATCATGAGAATCCGTTGCATAATAAAAGCAACATTTTGAAAAACTGCACGCTAAATATGGATTTACCGTAACAAAGGCTATGTCATGTAACTCGGACACGTGGGAGCATTGAAAGGTTACAAAGCTTTAACAATGTCTTTGGAGACGGACGTGACGTAGCTATAAAGGCGCCTACGCAGGTATTGTTGCGGAAAGGAAAATGAGGGCGACATTTTCCAAACTGTTACGATAGCTGTTTGTTGCCTAACACCCCTTTAGTTAGTGTCGATGACAATTTTGGTCCGACTTTTTTATGGGCTGGACAATTCACACCGATGTTTAGTCCTCAAACTAGGATATTTCCTGGTACTATATACGGATTGCTGGGAGCGTCTTCGAACACGCCTAGACTCGAGACAATTAGAAAAGTTGTTTTTTTTAGACGTTATTCGCTTAGACTTCTTAGCCCCGACATCGTCGAGGTCTCTAAAGAAATAACTCAATTCTAACTTAAATTGATGTTACTAACTTAAACTTAAAAAATATACTTTTATTTTATTAGCACAATGTTACGTGTCTAACGGCCGCACTCAGAGACGTCGTTTAAGCTAATGTTCATTAACTTCAATATCTGTATATGCGTATCAAAATAAGTGTCAATATTTTTTCTTAAGTAGTCAACGACTCTTGAGTGCGGCAGTTAATAATATACTTAAATGATTCTAAATCGCAACGATCTCCTTTAGTAAAACAACAGTTTCCAGCGCACAATATGGCTTTAGTATTAAAGCGATTTCTACAAAGCAGAAAATGAAAGGGCCATGTGATTATTAAGTGAATGCCCACGCCCACAGGCTGACCTCGCTATGGAGTTTAAATAAATTGTTATTACACTGTTTGCAACCGCCTACAAGCCTCTAGCAGTGCACTATATCGAAATGTTTGATCAACAATGGTGTTGCTCAAAATATATGTATAAAGGAATTTATATGTATACATTATTCATAACTAGTGAACAGACCACCCGTGACTTCATACCCGTGGAGTTAGGCAACCAACCCCCGACATTTTAGGAGGTAAATAGAGGGTATACGAATCTTACAGTTTTTATTAAATATCTAAAACCTATTAAATAGCCTATTTGTCGTAGTTGTAGAATACACTTCTGAGATATCGTGATTAATTCTTTATCCACATGTTCTCGGTACCAGTAAAAGAGACAGGATCTGGTAGCAAAAATAGGATTGACCTTCTCTGATATTGGCATGTTCCACCACATCTTGGCCGACCCAACGTCAAAACGTGCAAGGTTTTTGCTGGATTTTGCAATAGACTGCATCAAAACAAGAGGCTGCGAAGCCACTTGTCTCATTTATATTAGTTATTTAATACTAAGTGTAAACTAATGTATTGTCCTAGGACTGACATGTACTTTTGTATAAAAGTCCTTAAATAAAGAAAAGCAAATTCTATAACCACAGATAACCGACCAAGCATTTTAACCGTATGCTTATCTTTCCTATACAAAAACTGTATTAGTAAAATTAAATGGACTTTTAGTTGTTAAAACACTATTTTCAATATAAACAGCTGTAAATGCTAACCCACACTTAATTCTTTAAAAAAAATACCTCTATGTACTTACTACCTACACAAAACATAGGCTATAAGTACCTACATACTTTTGTCTAGCTCGAGATTCCTTATTTGGGAACCAGCTGTAAAAAGTCAACCTAATGATCGCTTTGAGCATTATTTTATACTTAACTATGAAAGGTTTCAATGAGGTCATTGAAATGTGCTGGCTCGCTTTTATGGCGTCTTGATTATTGCATAGTGATATTAACTGGTTCTTAAGTAGGTGTTCATGGCCGTTGTTTAAGGTATTTTTGAAGCGTGTTAAGCGAATAGTAGATCGATTCGAGTTACGAGATTGCAGTACAAAAAAGCGCTTGCATCTTAGACATAGGGCTGGACCAGATTCCAACAATCTGTGAACAAGAGTAACCCCACGTGACGCCGTGGTACATCCAATATTTAATTACATCTTTTAATTTGTTTTTACAGACAGATTAAAAACGATTGTATCTATCTATGTCATGGCGTCAAAAGCCCGCATGCTGATAAAAATGCAAATGCAAACGTGAACTTGCGCTTCACTATGAGCACACGCAACAGCGCGTCGCGTACGCAGCGCAGAATAACGCAGCTCCAGTTAGCGAAGTTGCGGAAATTGTCACGATTGCAATATTTTCTTTACCGAGCACTCAACACTGGCTTCAATTCTCACATTTTATTGCGTAAAATGTTTGCACCACAAATACCCCATCCCTAGTGGCGTCTGTCACTCGAGCTGTCAGATTCATTGTAGGTTTTCGCGCGTACTGATTTTTGTTAATTAATTTAGCGCTATTATAATTTTAATCCAACTGAGAATGCGTTTCATTATTTAAAAGTAAGAAACAAAATAATTTTAGATAAGTCCGTAAGGTCTAGTAATATTCATAGGTTATGTGATAGGTAGCAGACGAGCAGACGGATCACTTGATGGTAAGCGATTGCCGCCGCCAATTGACACCAGTGGAGTCAAAAGTGCGCTGCCAACATTTACCCCCCTTTCCCTCGAATTGGGTCTCCGGTACCCTCACTCACGCAGCGAAACACAGCACAGTGCTGCTTCACGCCGGTTTCCTGTGTGGCCGTGGTATTACTCCGGTCGAGCTGGCCAATTCATGCCGAAGCGTGGCTCTCCCATGGTAAACTACCTACTTATTATTTTAGTTCTAGGCGGGTCTATATCTAAGTTTCGAAACGTGCATTGAATCAAACAATAAGGAAAGGCAACGGACGTCCGGCTCAGATCAGATAAGATTTTCCGCATTTCCAAATACCTCGTTACAGTTTAAATAACGCTACCTATACCTACCTACCTAATGTTGCAATTAGCCAGGCCTTCATCTAGATTGTTGTGTTTATTGCTTCAGAAAACCAAAGTAATTGTTCCGCAATGAACTACATATGCAGGAAATAACACCTTATTATCAAGAATTAAATCTGTTAAATTAGTTTTAATCATCCCTGTTGAATAATTGATTGTTGTAGGTATTAAATTACAAGATAGTATTGGGCGCCGAGTTCGGTAGCACCTAGCGAAATTACTGTCTTTAAATAACGATATTCAAATTGGCGCGCTACAACCGTTTAAGTATGTGGTTACATTACATAAATGTTGGGTAGGTACTTATACTCGAAAGTGGAATTCCAGACCAAAAAAACTACGACAGATACGTCACTGTCAAATCTTTCAACGTCACTTATGTCATTGTCAAATCAAGTTTTCAGGTTTTGCCAACCTTTTTGTTATCTGCTTCTTTTCTTAGTATATAGGCTGGCCCAATTCATATTAAGGATTTTCTCAAAAAACTTGAAACTTAATTACAACTTTATTTTCAACTCAACTAACATCGACAAAATTTTATTGTAAAGAACTTCCATGAACACCCACGAAAGTGAGGCATATTATTAAGACAGTATGGAAAAGTAAAATAAAACCATTTTTTAATTAATTGTTCTGTATAATCTTCATCTTCACCATCACTAATGTCAGAATCTCTGACTACGAAATCTAAGTAAGTCAATAGTATAAAAGTGTCCACCACTCCAGTAATTAATTCGTCCATTTTTGCAAATGTTTTAGATTTAAGGCGTTATAAATAACTCGTAAGAAATATTGTCATCTGATATTTTGACATAGTGACTTCGACTGTTGACTACCAGTCGAAGTCAGTCAAAGTCTCAGTCACTCAATAAAACGGGGACGCTTAGGATTTTATCGGCCTACGGATTCTGTCGAGATTACTTTTAATGAAATCGCAGGTTTTAAGACTCTCATAGGTCCTAGGAAGTTGCTCACGTGACAACTCATTCAACAACACACAATAGCAGAGTTAAAAACGATGTGATTCAAAGATTCTTTTATTAATATCACTTTGCTGCACTCACTGCATGAAACAACAACATGTAAGTTCAAATGTTGTACCAAATGTTATTAGCACCTGAAGTGACACAAGCTCAATACCAGATTTTCTACCAAGCATTACGGATGATTAAGTTTTTAATAAAGCGTCTTGTATTAATGGGAATGGCTGAAGTAGGTATCTATATTGATAATGTTTCAACTTTCTACTCCAGGGAGTCATTAAGAGTTTCCTGCTATTTTTAAAAACTTGATATAAAACATAATGTGGTTTACTAATTTTGTCGTCGTGATAAATCAATTTTTGCTCATTAGATAGATAACGTTACGCAAAGTGACGCGAAAGCTTCCTCAATTCCTTCCTTAAAATATCTGACGGTACATGATTTAGTTATTAGGTATAACAAATTAACAATGAAATCAACTAACCTTCCTGTCCATTCCAGAATACACTGATCCTGTCAACCCTGGTGGCGGCCGCAGTGGCCAGGCCGTCCTACATCGCGGTCCCCGCAGACCAGATAACCTTCGTGGACCTCTCGAACCTCCACGTGCGGGTGCCTCGGCAGACGCTGACGCCACCGCCGCTGCCGCCACTGGCGAACCTCTACAGCCAGGACTACCAGCCAATTCCGCTGCTACAGTACCAGCAGGATCGTGAGTACTTGATAATGTTACTGCAAGAATAGAACATTAAGCGGAGAAAATCGGCGGACGCCTAGACACATCACATTGTTTTATTATTAAAACTCGTCAAGAACACTAGAATAATTTGTAAGTATTTTAGGAGATATATTCTTCAATCCAGATGATGAGAAAAAGATTCTAAAGAAAAACGTACCCGTAATTTGCTACTTAGTACGTAGGTAGGTATATTAATATGCTATTTAGGATAAAATCTACAACAAAATTCAAATAAAGGTGCATGCATCACTAGCATGTTTAATAAAAAAAAAACACAAATAGCACAAAAAGAAAACTCAATGCAAACAAACGAAAGCAGAAAATTGCTTCACAATGAAAGTCGCTGCCATCTACAAGCCCCCTGAACCGTGATGTCGTAATGTCAAACGGAGCGAAATGGTCCCGCGATGATCCATCCGTCAAGTACCTACGAGATCAGCTTTCTCCTGCGCCTGAGCACAAAGGACTTTCTACGCATCCGGAGCGAACCCGACATACATTCGTTCGTTAATCATTCAATGCGGTACGATTACGAGATATAACTCGTTCACTTTCATCTATTGTTCTTAAGCTTATTTCATTAGAGGTGGAACAGTCCCTTTTGTACTTGTCTTGTAATTAAGAGCTTAGATTTTCAACCTTCCTATTGTTCTGGAAGACTGATCTCTTCCGTGTCGGTAGATAGATAAGATACACATCGATTGCTAAATAGTAGGCAGTTATACTTAACGAAAGTATGTAGTAATAGTTAAAGTACCTTACCATTTCCAGCGATTTGAATAATGCATTCGATCTGTTATTGAAAGGATCTGGCAACATTCTTACGCAAGCCTTGACTTCATTCACGATTTATAGCTAAAACTCGTGATTCATTCAATAGCGCTCAATTTTGTAGTTTGCACTCAATCTATGGTGCCATTATAGGTATGGTTTACTAAATCGATAAGGTACAGTCGCGGACACATCAAGCTATACAAAACTGTCAAATTTCTTCATTCGATTATAAACCTTATATTGTTACTCATTGAGTTCGAAATCGATTGAGCAAATTTGACAGTTTTGTATAGCTTGACCTGTCCGCCACTGTACGAGCCGGGATATTTCACCAGACGGCCTAGTATGCGTGTGCACATGACGCAACTAGCGCCACTTGCGCGCTTAGCAATGTCGGTACTTACAACTTACTCTATCTTATTGTTGCCCAACTTCTGCAATCATAATTGGTAATTAAAGAGGTTACAAGGGTAATTAGTTGACATAAAAAGCGAAGCAAAACACGGTTGACACAGAAATAGTTTCTGAGTAATGTCGAATCAATTACTTATGTACTTGTTCCAATTAGGTTCAAGAGAGAATAGACTTGAAGGTAAATTGCATATAATTGCGTACCTAGTACCTACTAAATTTATTACGCGGCAGTCTTAAAATAGTTTCCGATATAATAGAACTCTATAATAATTGGTAGAATGAATACTCATTCAATGTATAAATTAGTGGGTTATTTTTTACCCGATTACGGCAATGCAAAAAAGGAAGGGGGTTGATTTTAGTAGCAATATAGTTAATTTTTTTCTTCCAGCTTTGGCCCTCAACCCACCTCAGCAGCCTCCAGCCCCAGCGCGCCTGGTCCACGTTCAGCAGGCTCCAGAAGCCTCCCCTCAAGCCTCGGTCCCGCATTTGGCCGAGAGGCCCCCCGATTTCGGCGAGTTCGTGGACTTCGGGGCCCACACCGGCGACCACGGCGCCTTCGGCTGGTACGCCGACTACCCCATAACTAACAACCATGAAGACCATCATAGCTTCAGGAAGTAGCTCGGCGAAGTATGAGCCGAAAGGCACGATATGCACTTGCCAATTTGCACCTTACTATAAGTTATTTAGAACGATTTTTGAGTTAGCATTGGCGTAATTTTAACTTGGGGAAAAACTGATGCTAAATATACAACAAAGGATGTAGACAAAGATGATAATAATACCAATAATAACATTCAAGAAAATAGGATATATTGAGTACCTATTTTTTTATCAACCCGTTGATTTCGGGAAATCTAAGCAAGTTACGCCAATGCTAAAATTTTACCAAAGACAGTATTATTTCCAAGTGACCTTAGATTAGACGTCAAGCTGAATTACCGCACATTTGTTTTAGACGGTAAATTCCGCAAATGCACTTTTTGAAGAAACATAGTTCCTTTACTTAGACTTAAGTTTTACAAAGTACACTGTGATACGCACCAAGATAGTTATTTTCTCTTCATTCTCACATCTTTCTTGCGCTTTTTCATCACATACTGCTTCTAAGCTTAACTCTATCTGCTTTTATTTTTAATTTATCCTATTTTATTTTTCATTATTGTTTTAAATTTATTCTTCCTAAACTTATCTTTGATTCTTTTATTTTATTTTTTCTTTGTCTTAAATTTTTCTATTACTTCATTTATCAATGTGCTTAGTTTTTATATTTTTATTTAGACTTTTTTCTATTCTTTGCATTTCTATATTTCTGCTTTTATACTTATTCGTAAGTTTAAATTAAAACAAATTAGTGAAATATAAGCTTTTTATAATTGTTATCTCTCGTTTCATTTCACACATTTATCACTCATCTGCTTTACTTTTTCTCTCCTTTTTATGCTTTTCATACTTTTCTAATACTTTTTCGTTTAATAAATATACTTCATATTTCAAATAATTTCGTACTTGTTACTATTACTATTACTGTACCTAATTTACAACAAAATTATGTTACGTCTTTCACTAAATTTTATAATGCAAACATATCATAGTTCATAAAGAGTCTTGCTGTCACATTTATTCTTACAAAGTACTACAAATTTATAAGGTGTTTCATATGTTTTTATTTATATCCTAAACTTCTATTCACTACTCACTTTTTCTCTTTCTCTATTTTTTCTTATTCACCCTACCTATTTGTTATTTAAATGTTTACTCTAATTTAAAAATTAAACTATCAACCATTTATTATTATTCTGCATAGTTTATAATACCTTCTTCATACATACCACCTCTCATATATAAAAAAAAATAATGCATCATTTTTAAACTTGAACATACTGTTGTTTACTATATTACTCTCTTCCTACCATCTTCATAATAATAAATGTCAAAAATATTTTTTCTACTATTTCTCATACCTTCTACTTTACTTTCTTATATTTCTTCCACTCTTAACTTTTCTAAATATCTTTATTTTATGTTTTTATTTTAAAATGTAGCTATTACTTACTATACTTCAATTTAGACACACTTTGCTTCACTTAGCCAACTTAATTAAAGTAAATATCATTTTAATTTTATATTTTTAACACTTTCCTATCAGTATGTTATACTTCATCGTCTTTCCCAACTTTTCCATAATTTCATTCTTATCCTATTTACAACTTTTTTGGTAGTCAATGTTTTTATTATCACCTACCCTGAATGTACTCTTTTTCATTCATGTTTTTCTTGTAATATATTTTCCTTTGTTTTATTCTTCGATATTTTTTCTTTATCTATCCCAGTTTTGCTTCTTTGTAATCTTCTAAACTAACGGTATTTTCTATCTAACGTCTTTATTCGATATTTCCTGTCCTTCTAATACTTGTTTTCTTTCTTAAAGAAATATCTTCGTCATCTTCATTCAGTTCCTCCTTTAATACGATTTATAGAATAAAGCTTATATCTACAAAGTATCATTAATTCTATAAATACATATTTTCTTACTTTTATTACCTATCTACTCATAACTATCAATATCATACTTACTTTTTATTTTCACGGTAACTTAAATAATTTATTTGTTTTCATTTCTTATTATATACTTTGTTTCATATTCATACTTGTACGGTGGGTATCTTTTTTTCGCTGTATTTATTTATCAAGGTTCTCTTCCTACTATTCTTCACACCTTAGTCTACACTCTTTTATCCTTCTTATAATATTATTTTCTTTTAACTTTTCTTTCCTTCACGTCTTTTTCATCTATATGTTCATTATTGTTTAAATGTCTTTATTAGATCTATAACTGCTGTATGTACTTACTATCACTTAAATTACTATTTATATATTTTATTTCTGCAAGTCTTTATCAATGCTTCAAAAACGAAACTTCTGTCCTCTTACTACCAAAAGTTTAGTACTTTAATATTTCTGTTTTCCAATATTGCTTTTAAAATGTATTCTTCTAAGTCGCATTATCATTACAATCACGAACATACTCTGCGATTTATTTTCATAATCATATCTTCAGGTACACATCAAAACATTCCTATTTTTTCGAATGTCTCTTTTCTTATTGTTCTCCATAAATGCTTTAACTTTAACTGCTTTTATATACTGATATTTTTACTGTATTTTCTAATCTTTACTATTACCTTCCCCTATATTTAATAAAAGTTGTACTGTGTTATTACTATTATATTCTTTACTATTTACTCTGAACATATTTATAACAAAATTGTATCAACGACGTAAGCCATGTCCGTTCCGACTATACTTTATAAATATGCTATTTGGATTGTATATACATACTATACTTAGAAGATACTTGTATTTATTTATTAAGAAGTGTCATTGTTTCTTTATTGTACTTCAGTGGTTTTCTTCTATGTATTTTCTTTATTTTTCAAACTTAATTTTCTTTTTTACGCACTCTCACTATTTTCTTTCTATTTCTACTCTAAAACAAGGTACTACTATAGTTTAAATATTTACTCTTCTTCTTGATTCTTTTTTCTCGTTAATATGTTTCATTACTATCTTCTGTTTGTCTTCTCCTTTTTTAAAATGTTAACTTACTTATCCACTGCTCCTATAGATACTTTAACTTACCGTCTACCTTTGTTTATCTATTTATCTTTTTTTCTTTACTTTTTTCTGCACTGCAGCATGGTATTACTATATTCATCACTTTACATACTATATTTTGTCTTTCATCACTTCTGCTCATTATTACTGTCACCTTCCCTACTGTTAGCTTCTTCACTTTACTTTCCTTTCTTCACTGCTGCTTACTGTCTTTTCTTCTTCACTTTACCTTAGTTTTTTTTCTTCATTACTGCTTGCTATAACTGACTTTTCTTCTTCACAACTTTCATTTTCTCTTTCTTCACCGCTGCTTACTATTACTTTAACTTACACTTTTTTATATCTTTATTTTCCGCCTAACCACTCAATCCTGTTTTATACGGATTACACTTGAACCATGATCCAGGTACACCAAATAGATCATGGATTTCATGGATCATGGATTTCACTGACTTTTCATTTTCTCTTTCTTCACTGCTGCTTACTATTACTTTATCTTACACTTTTTTCTATCTTTATTTTCCGCCTACCCGCTCAATCCCGTTTTATACGGATTACACTTGAACCATGATCCAGGTACACCAAATAGATCATGGATTTTCTAACTTTGTATTCTTAGAATTTTTCTACTCTTTTCCCTGGCTGCTCTTATACTGTTGCTTTATCCAATTCCTTATACAAACACGTATTTCTTTAGGTGTCATGTTAAAATTATAGCAAGAACCTGTTAGTAGCCCACTATTCTTATTTTTTCTGCTACTTTATCACGCTATATTTGTTAAGAAAGCTCTTTAATATTGCTCAGGTAATCGACAATATTTAAGATAAGTAAAACACCTTGCTATACATTTTAATATGAATACAAAATAGATAAGCATTACAAATGTTTAATGTAAGGCCCTTTTTATCTACGTTTCTTAAACTACTTGGTGCGCTTTAGACTTCGTTGAGAATACTCAAACGTAATTCACAAATTGTTATCTTTGTTTGTTGTTATAATGTTATTGTAATTTGGTTAAATTATTCAAAAAAGCAACGAAAAAAGAAATAAAACATCTGAAAGTATTTTTATGGCTTTATTTAGTACATTTAACATATAATCTCATACAATGATATTTAAAATAGATTTCTTTTGATTTTGTTAACAGCACAGAGTTACAGAATAGATATAGACTATCTAAAAAATCAACAGACCTAGGCCATTTTGGTTATGATTACAAAGATCCATCCCTATAATAAACAGGGTTTCGCATTATACAATTTTGCCTTATCTCTACCATCATTCTCATGAGCAAAAGAGATCCGATGTAACTATTTCAACATCCTCCGTAATTTACCAAAGTTAGTTGTTTTTTTAGATAGATGTGTTAGTAGGTACTATCGTTAGGTTTGATTCTACAAGACTATAGACTATACATTTAATTAGGTCAACTATACACCATACCTACTTTCTTTACACACACATGTATACCTACAGTTACATGCAGAAAGTTGTAGGTACAAAGTTACAAACCATTTATGTAGAAGTCAAGAATTGGAAAAGATTACACGTTTAGTATAATCTCAAGCTTTTAAGAGTTTTTTTAGGAATAGGTATTTTACAGTGAATCTTTTACTCTTGATAGATACAAGATAAACATTTACACTCTTACGATTATTTGAACCGAAGTTGAACGACAGTTAGCCAATCTTTGGCACATTTTGATGAACACTATTTTCAAAGTGCACGATGCTTTAGAAACACCTTCACGTGCTCTTAATAGGCCCTGAAATCGAAAATCCATTCCTTCCTAATCCATTCCCATAATACCCTGAACGGCATGCTGCGATGACTCTGCTTGTTGATAAGGAGCATTGTATTGTACAGTATGTTCATCGTATGTTACAGTCAAACTAAAAGAATCTGACTTTCAACCTAAAACCAGCTAAACATAAGTATTTCTAGCAAACGTGCACTGACCAAAATCTAAAGTCATTTTATAACCGTTACCGTGTAAGCCGAAACAAGTGTCTAGGCATTTTTTTTTTATATTATAGGTGGCAGACGAGCAGACGGATCACCTGATGGTAAGCAATTCCGCCGCCCATGGACACCCGCAACACCAGGCATTTAGTAATAAAACTTAAGAGGCATTATAAAGAGGTTTGCAACAAAAAAGGTCCCATTCAACTAGGGGTCAAAAATGTATAGTTTCTAAGTTTTAAATAATTAATGCATTAAGAAAACGGATAGAAGTTAAACTTCCATACATTTTTTTACCTGTATAGGTACCTATATTTTTTAATAGTGTCGACGATAGGAATATTAATCTGATTTAAGCCGTTGGTAAAGAAAACTGTTCAACTTAAATACCGTTGTTGTAATGTTAGTTTAAAATTTTAATAGCCTAAATGGAGAATATTGCAACACTGTCTTAATTTATGTTTTTTTTTCATTATCAAAATATTTTAGGCCATGTTGAGGTATATTGTTTAAAATGAAGTAACGATTTTGGTATGAATTTCTGAGTTACAAAAAACGTATCAGTGGTACAGTAAATCTCACTCTTAAGTACAAAATTAAATCACAGTGATTCCTTACAGTATGTAGAGAATATTAAAATAAAATGAGATCATTTTGTGCAATATAATAGTACAAAGATTCTTAGGTTGTAACATACCCACTATATTTTGGTTAACCAGCTACAAAAATGTTATAACGATATGCCATACCTAGTTATTTTCAAGTACACTTAATCACATATAAAACATATCTGAATAAAACATTTACCTATGAATAATAATATCTGTGCCTATGACAATAAACAAAATATATGTTGTATAAAATATAATACTTTTTTATCGTTTTTCAGAGTTCGATGAAGGTTCATATTTATTCAAGTAACAGCAGGTTTATTGAGTTACCTTAAAGAAATATTGAATAATATATTTGTATAGCATGTGTACTTGAAAACAACGTACCTAATTAGCTTTAACAAGACTGGTCTACTCATATTCTAATAAGACACTGTCACACAATCTTATTGTAGGTTTCATCTATGCCCTTTCCGCTATATCCAAACCATTCACCAACCTTCATTTCCTAATTCATGTCTACTAGAGAGTATGTTATACACAATCCATCAAACTTTTATATTCTCAGAAAAAATATTTTGTCAATAGAGATAGAGGTAATATGACTTCTAAGATATATTACACTATACATCGATACACATACATAACTGCCAAACCTAATCACGTCAAACAAAGAGTTTTACATATTATAGACATACACAACATAATATTATTGATATGCTGGATACACATTATTGTAGGCGGACCTGCAAGGAGAGAACTTCGTAATGACTTCTAGCTGACTTACACGATGACCATGATGTGAGATATAGGTATGATAAATAAATATTATCTCTGTAATTTGGAGTAAAGTAAATAGTAATAATAGTAGTATTATAAAAATGATTTTAATTTGCCTTTCCTTGCATTTCCTTGCTATATGACATATAATACGGGTAGTATAAGCTAAATATAAATACAATATACCATTTACAAAAGTGTAAAATATTAGCGACATAATAATAAACCCTACGTAGGTACACAAAAAATGAAAATAATGTTAAAAAATACTAATAATATTTACTTATACATACAAAAATAGAGTACATTTTTGTCTAAAAATTAAATGCACAAATGATAAATTTAGAGCACCATAATTTTAAAAAGCATGAGCAGTTTATGGCTAAACATACAATATTTATTAGTAACTTATTCAGCTCCAAACATAATAAATAACCATTAGCAAAATATTATAATAAAAATTATACATAATTGCTACCTTTAATATAAAAAATAGGTAAGTTTTCAGCACATTAAATACGTATGTTATTATTATAATTCAAGCTGTAGCTTGAATTCGAATATGTTCGAAAGACAATTTCGTACGGGAACAGAATTGGAGCTGAATAAACATTATGCCATATATTTTACAAAATAGGTCTATAGCTGATATATAAGCCTATTCCACAGTTTCACACCAATTTCTACCATTGCTAGTCTAACCATTTTATCCACCATTTTTATTTCGTGTATTGATTAATCGAGATCTACAATACATACAATACATTTCATAAATATTATAATAACAGGTTCTACGCCCCACATAAACATATAATATAACTCTATTTTCTCTATTGCCTTTATATTTATTTTTATATGAAGGAAAGAGAAACATCGGAAATTACTTTTATGGCTTATGTTTATACACATTTCGACCCAGTGTATAACTAGCCTTATTATAACAGTGAACACACATTATAATTAAATTCTTGGAACTTGTATTAGGTCCGATTCCCTATTTAATTTATATATTAATTTACATCTTTGTAGTAAGTTTGAAGATTAAATAAATATATATAATTTAGTGCAATTTATATATTACCTTTATATTAAGACGTGTAATATTTTAAAATAACATCCTGTAGATTCAGCACATTCTATCAATTCCTTAAGTACAGTAAGTAATTATATAATGTATTTGTTGCATAAATATTATTACATAAAACAACTTAATAGGCCCTAATTACAATACCTATACATATTATAGGCTTACATCTTTGGTAATTTAGTTATACTTATGTGTATAACTCCTAAATAGGGGAATACTTTTCAATATTTTTCCATCTATGTTCATATTATTTAAATTATATTCTTCTCGATAATAGCAAAATTATCATGTTTTAGATTTATCCAAGCTAATTTTAAATTAGTAATTAAAAATTACTTTCATAAATATCGCTATTAGATTCATTTGTGTTTGTATATTATTATAATACATTGTGCAAATGTAAAGAAATTCTTAAGTAAGATTTTGCAATACTGGTTATTGCTGCTTCATTTTCGTCTTATCAGTGAATGCTAATATTCCGACCAACTTTGGCTAAATTCCTCTTTGGCTTACATTTATCCAATTAGTCGATGCCTGTCCTTAATTTTCCCCACAAAAAGTTTTTTAAATGATAAAATCGACTTTGTTTATAATTTAATCTTTGGCGAACTATCCGTTTGAAAATCGTCATAATCGCTGTTAGCGCGCCATCAGATCGTTCCGAATTGAAATATCGATATCAATGCTGTAAGCACGAAAACTAAATCAGAACGGCTGTTGGCGTTGTGAATGCTGACAGCGCTCAGAGGGTATCTCGGAACGCGGCCTTAATCAGCACAGAAAAACGTCAGACTGACTTTGAAAATGTACCATTAAATTGTCACAGCATGATTTAATTTTTAAAATGGTGAAAGCAGTAATATCTATATAAATTGTATAAGATTTCACCTGAGTTTAAACTTTAATTTTAGTTTAGTTCAATTACGATCACACATCTAGATCACGCATAATGTAGATGAATAAATCGGCTTCCAAGATAAAATTGACTTAAAATTCGATTTACAATTGCCAATTTATCTTCCACGTTAAAATGACAAATCACCTCAAAGACCCTAAAATGCCTAGGTCTATTTTCTGGTCAATGGCATGCAGGTTGTTATTATTATTTAGTTAAACTAATCATGATGACCATTTCTAGTTTGGGTACCTATTTACTTCGTCTTCTCGGTTAAAATGGATAATTGACTCACAACTCGGCTAGATATGGACACCACCAGTATAAATTCTATATCCAACTGAGTATGGACGCCATGGCGATTACTGTTTAACCCCAGATTTAAAACGGTGAGTCAAATGTCTTGATCTATATTAACTCGCTAATAAACTGTCTATAGGGAACGTGCATTAAATTAATCGTTTCAAATGGATGGCACCAGTTGGCACCACCGTCTATGTGGACTGATAGAACTTTGTATTGACTACTTAGTTCAAATAAATGGCACCAGTTGGCACCTCCGTCGATGCGCAGGTTCCCTATATTTTTCCATTGGAGTTCTTGCTGGTGTCTTTTCAGTAGAAACCGACATTTCGAACCAGCGGTAGATGATAATATGATGACATGATGTGACTCACTGTGCACTCAGTTTGCTTTGCCCCGCAGTTGGACAGTATATAGGCTGATGCTGATCTTAGTCGAGTCTATGTCTGTTTGACGTCCCGACGACAACGGCATGATGTGACTCACTGTGCACTCAGTTGGCTTTGCCCCGCAGTGTGCAGTATATAGGCTGATGCTGATCTTAGTCTAGGTTACTTTTGTTTTACGTTCCGACAACAACGGCATGATGTGACTCACTGTGCACTCAGTTGGCTTTGCCCTGCAGTGGGACAGTATATAGGCTGATGCTGGTCTTGGTCTAATCTATGTCTGTTTGACGTCCCGACGACAACGGCATGATGTGACTCACTGTGCACTTAGTTGGCTTTGCCCTGCAGTGTGCAGTATATAGGCTGATGCTGGTCTTAGTCGAGTCTATTTCTGTTTGACGTCCCGACGACAACGGCATGATGTGACTCACTGTGCACTCAGTTGGCTTTGCCCTGCAGTGTGCAGTATATAGGCTGATGCTGGTCTTAGTCTAGTCTATTTTTGTTTGACGTCCCGATGACAACGGCATGATGTGACTTACTTTGCACTCAGTTGGTTTTGCCCCGGAGTGTGCTATATATAGGCTGATGCCGGTCTTAGTCTAGTCTATTTTTGTTTGACGTCCCGATGACAACGGCATGATGTGACTCACTGAGCACTCAGTAGGCTTTGCCCCGCAGTGTGCAATATATAGGCTGATGCTGGTCTTGGTCTAATCTATGTCTGTTTGACGTCCCGATGACAACGGCATGATGTGACTCACTGTGCACTCAGTTGGCTTTGCCCCGCAGTGGACAGTATATAGGCTGATGCTGGTCTTAGTCCTAGTCTAATGACAAGGGCATGATGTGACTCACTGTGCACTCAGTTGGCTTTGCCCGCAGTGGGACAGTATATAGGCTGACGCTGATCTTAGTCTAGGTTACTTTTGTTTTACGTCCCGATGACAGCGGCATGATGTGACTCACTGTGCACTCAGTTGGCTTTGCCCTGCAGTGAGACAGTATATAGGCTGATGCTGGTCTTAGTCTAGTCTAATGACAAGGGCATGATGTGACTCACTGTGCACCCAGTAGGCTTTGCCCCGCAGTGGGACAGTATATAGGCTGATGCTGGTCTTAGTCTAGTCTAATGACAACGGCATGATGTGACTCACTGCGCAGTCAGTTGGCCCAGGCCATGACGACCTTGCTGAAGGGCACGAAGAGCGCCGTGTGGTGCGGCGGCGCCAGGAAGTAGCGGCGGCCGCGGTGCACGCCGTCGTTGCGCGCCAGCCCCGGCGCCGCGGCCGGCGCCAGCTCCGCGCCCACCACCACGCCGCTGCTGGCCGCCGTGCCGCCCGCCAGCCCCACGTAGCTGCACATCATACATTCAATAGCTCTTTACCTATGACGACACGTTTGGAACAGTGGTAGTCCAAGGGTTGCGGGTTCGATCCCCGCACAGTACAAACAATTGTGTGCATAAACATGTTTATTTGTATTGGTCTGGGTGTTTCCTATATATTTACAAAAGAAAAGTGTTCCATCGTCGACGAAATTACAAATTACGTCGGCTACGAGATGAAATTTTAAAGTGTGTTATTTACTGGGAACAAATACAGGACTTTAAACTTTCGCGTTGCATTATACAAATAATTAATGTACACGGGACAAAACGCGGTTATTATTATATGTAAGTACATACTCGTTGTAGCATATACTCACAGCTTAGCTACGAGTAGATATGTAATCTATAATATAAAAATGAATCGCAAAATGTGTTGGTAAGCGCATAACTCAACAACGCCTGGACCAATTTGGTCAATTCTTTTTTAAAATGTTCGTTGAAGTCCAAGGATGGTTCTTACGGCGAGAAAAAATCGAATAATTGTCGGGAATACCCTAAAAACAGCTCTTTTCTTCTTCACATACAAACGTTTTCTAACTAAAACGTCGAATCAATTAGAGTTTTATTGCTATTATATAAAGTTAATATTTGTTGCCAGATTACAATTTATTTTGACAGGACGAAGTTTGTCGGGTCAGCTAGTTACATATAATAATAACCGCGTTTTGTCCCGTGTACATTAATTATTTGTACAAATACAGGGTTTTATGTACAATATAACAACAAATAAAGGAAGAAAACTCACCGAACCCGCCCGATCGCAAGTCTTCCATGTGGCGCGATCACTTTGACCACATGTCCCAGCCTCAGATGCTTGGGCTCCCGTGGTATGTACGGCCGCCCGCCGCCCAGCCCTGCGCCCGCGAAGCTTCCGCCCCCGGGGTGCGGCGGGCCGCCCCCGCCTACTGGCTCGGGGGGGAGCGTCTCGCCGCCCCGCACCTGCATGTGCGTACAGCCGCACGCGCATGCGGGACCCACTGAAACGTGGAATAACATTTTTATAAATGGACAACATTTCAAAATTGCTAAGCTCTGAAACAAAAAATACCAATTCTTTATTAACTTTTCCGCTGCTCGAATATATATTTATTCATTTTTTATATTGCTTATTTACTGAGAAAAAAATTAAAAACTAAAAAACGTAAGATGACGTTATCGGACGGCAGAATGTAAAATATTTCTTTGCTTAGCACATTATAGTTTTAAATTTACGAAATGCCAAACCCATGACATGCAACTGTCAAAAAAAAAAGACAACTTGTCAACGTTGAATGAATGAATGACGTTGACAATGTTGACACTAGTATTATTTACCTTTGACAGTAGTACCTTTTTTTTATTAAAATAATGATAAGCAAAGGAATATCGCTGTATTCAGCCGTCCGATGACGTCATTTGGTGCTTACGTCTATTTAGAATATAAAGAATTTCAATAATTATTTTATGCATGAAAATGGACAAATTTTGAAAAAAGAAAAAATATGGGTCTGTTAATTTTATGTCTATTTTCATATAAAAAAACAATATGGACATGTTAAAAATATGAAATGTTGTCCATTATAATAAATAAATAATAAATAATAAAAATATCTTTATTTTCCACCTTACATTACAAGTTAACTATAATCTAACCCTTACATTACAAGTTAACTATAATCTAATGAGGTAGAACATTATAAGTTAGGAGATAGGGCCATGCAATGTTGGGGAGGACTGGAGCCTAAGGTAGGATAATCCTGTATTTCAGGACTCCAGGGTCTCCCACCCGGACTGTTATAACTAACTTAAGTGAATTATAATAACTAACGTACCACCAGAAATAATAGCAATACCTACTAAGATCTATTCATCTAACAATAACGGTTATGTTTGTGGTGTGTATTATTATGTGTTCGTGAGTGTATGTTAGAGAGAGTGTGTTTGAATGTGTGTGTGTGTGTATGTGTGTGTGTGCGTGTGTGTGTGTATGTGTGTGTGTGTGTTTGTGAGTGTAGGAGAGGGCGTATGTGGGTCGTATGTCTGGTTTGTGTGTGTGCTTTTATTTATTTGTTCATTTTATTTTATTTTTTTCTATGCATTCATCTATTCTGTTACTGTAATGATAATGATTCTTGACGTATCCTTCAATACGTCGTCGTTTAGATTGTCCGATGCTTCTATCTAAGGTTTATTTATTTATTTATTTATATTTATTTATTGCATATTGTTGTTATCAATGCTCCCACAAAATTACCACGACCTTCTAAATATACTTTGTTTTCCACTAAAATGTTTAAAAGCAATCTGGGTCACTTCTTATCAGTAAATAGAATGCAACTGCTTTACAACAAAATCTCTAAGGGAACAAATATTGACATATTTGATAAGCCAGGAGTTTTTATGAGATCTATCTGTACTTACTTTGAAAACGATAAATAATTAAGCCTGCAGTAGGCAATGTTGTTTAATCTGCGGTGAATGTTACGTCTGTGGCAGTTGCATTAGCGAGAATATCTCGATCCCAAGACTTATCCTTATATTATAATATGTCGCAGGGCTACTGCAGCTGCCACAGTATTACATATTACATAACATGTAGATTTTCTTTTTCCTTTCATATTATGCATGTCGTGGCAGCCTGTAATTAAGGCGTCACTTTAGCACCTATATAGTACTAGAGTAAGAGTCAAGTTACTTAAGTGATGTTTTGTTGGCTGTCCTTAATAAATAAATAAATACGCACTATTGGTCTAGCTAGTGGTTTAAGTACCGGGTCGTGATCTCGGGTTCGATTCTGAATCCTGGGTCCGAACTTTGAACTTTAGACACCACACCCAGCCAGGACATAATGCCTGATTCCGGTCAAACCGGCACACCAGGGGGCGCAGATTTTAAGGGAGTTAAGGAAGGACCCGCTCAGGGATGGGAAAGGACGGTCGGCTAGCCGCAACCGGCCGGTGTTTCGAATTTTTCGAACATATCTCGGGTTTGTGATCACCAATCCGCATTTGGCAAGCGTGGTGATTAAGGCTAATCCCATCATAGTAACGATGACTTGATTTCTACGATGGAGGCCATCGCCCTGCAGTGGGACAGTTATAGGCTGATACTGAATCCTCCAACCGATTACGGCTACGGCAGCAAATCTCAATGACCAGCCACGTACACAGGATATATTATACTGCTCAAAAGTGTGCGCGAACACAAGTGCACTCTCTATTCCCTTACACTCATATTCCAATGGGACACCAGCGTGACACGACCGGAGAGAGAGTGGGCGCAGAACCAACGGCTTAACGTGTTTTCCGAGGCACGGAGGTACATGACCGCCGACTTCCAGACTCCAGGCTGACACTAAGAATTTCTTACCGAAAACTTAGGTACAAATTTTTGGCCAACGAGGTAGTCACTATAAAAAAACATGAAAACTAACTGCCACACTCAAGAGTCGTTGATTAACTTAGTTGGCTACTTAAGGTGACGGGTAGGGCACACTAGCGACGCCAATCGATTTTAACTTTTAACTACTAAACCGGATCCATTTTAAACAATTTCGGGCTTACAACCACTCGTCAAACAATGGACAACATTTCATATTTTTATCATGTCCATATTGATTTTTTATATGAAAATAGACATAAAATGAACAGACCCATATTTTTTCTTTTTTCAAAATTTGGCCATTTTCATGCATAAAATAATTATTGAAATTCTTAATATTCTAAATAGACGTAAGCGCCAAATGACGTCATCGGACGGCTGAATACAGCGATATTCCTTTGCTTATCATTGTTTTAATAAAAAAAGGTACTACTGTCAAAGGTAAATAATACTAGTGTCAACATTGTCAACGTCATTCATACATTCAACGTTGACAAGTTGTCATTTTTTTTGACAGTTACATGTCATGGGTTTGGCATTTCGTAAATTTAAAACTATAATGTGCTAAGCAAAGAAATATTTTACATTCTGCCGTCCGATGACGTCATCTTACGTTTTTTAGTTTTTAATTTTTTTCTCAGTAAATAAGCAATATAAAAAATTAATAAATATATATTCGAGCAGCGGAAAAGTAAACAAAGAATTGGTATTTTTTGTTTCAGAGCTTAGCAATTTTGAAATGTTGTCCATTGTTTAAAATAGATCCGGTTTAGTAGCTAACAATTAAAATCGCTTGGCGTCGCTTGTGTGCCCTACCCGTCACCTTAAGTATTAAGACAGCTGTTGGTATTCCGAATGAAATAAACAAATAATCTATATTTTCGTCCGTGGGAGAGTCACGTTTCGGCATGACTCGGCCGGCTCGACCGGACTGATACCACGGCCTCACAGAAAAACGGCGTGAAACATCACTGTGCTGTGTTTCGCTGCGTGAATGAGGGTACCGGAGGCCCAAACCGGGGAAAAGGGGGGTTTAAAGGTTGGTAGCGTACATGTGACTACACTGGTGTCGCGGGTGTCCTTCAATGGGCGGCGGCAATCGCTTACCATTACGTGATCCGTCTGCTCGTCTGCCACCTATCACATAAAAAAACGCTATTTTTCGTTACATATTTGACTAAAGCATACACGTTTTTCTCGCAGTTATGTCAGTTCCATTCTATTCCCTATTCAAAGGAATATAGATACAGTGGCGGGTTTATCACAGGTATATATGGCTGCGCACTTGTGACTCCACTGATGGCGCGGGTGTCTATGGGCGGCAGCAATCGCTTACCATCTGGTCATCCGTCTCCTCGCATCAGATAAAAAAATACATGAAATTGTAGGTAAAACTACCCATTACACTCGCTACCTCCCTCCATAAAACCAAGAAGCGTGACGCCGAATAGGGTAGTGAGATCAGAACCATGACGGTTTACTCAATTAATTCCTTTATCGCGTCAATTAAAAACATAAGCTTTACGGAAACAATAAAATAACGGAGAGGGTAATTTTGCTTTTTACTAGTTGTTTATTTTGAGGGTGCTACATCTATAGGGTGGGAGTATCGAGAGGGTGCGGAATCATTACGACCAAAATTAAACACTCCAATTTAACAGGGGGAAAAAGGGAAATAACAATAAAATTAATTACGGTGTACGAGAGGCCCAAATAAATAAATAAATCAATATTTCGCAACATCACATACATTGATTCGACTCCGAGATAGGTAGCTCAAGCACCTGTGTTACGGATATCAGAATCAACAGTGGGATTACAAATATATACGTATAATACTTTTCTTTGGTAAATACATACATATAATACATAGGGAACACCCAGACCAATACAAACAGACATGTTCATGCACAGAAATGTTAAATTAAATTTATTTTTCTTAAATTTCTATAAGTCTAATCTTGAAATAGTATTTTTCATTTCGGAAAATGTTTTTTGCCATATCGTGTATTGTATGTAACTCTACTGGTGTTGCGAGTGTTCCTAAGCGGCAACAATTGCTTACCATCAGGCGATCCGTCTGCTCGTTGCCATTTATTGCCACCATCATAAAACATAATGTTGGCATAAGCCCAACTAGAAAGAAAAAAGTTATTCGCCCATGCGTAGGTACCTATTTATTATGTCAAGCGTATACGTACACGACGCCCGACAATCATTCACATTCTATGTAAATAAACTACTGGATACTGGCTACTGGACAGTGTATAAAGGGATCTTTTCAGAGACAATGTGGGAGAGCCACGCTTAGGCATGAATGGGCCGGCTCGACCGGAGTGATACCACTGCCTCACAGAAGACCGGCGTGAAGCAGCGCCTGCGCTGTGTTTCGCCGTGTGAGTGAGGTTACCGGAGGCCCAATGGGGAGGGAAGGGGAAAAGGTTGGCAGCGCACTTGTGACTCCACTGGTGTTGCGGGTGTCCATGGCATTGCTTACCATCAGGTGATCCGTCTGCTCGTCTGCCACCTCTATATAAAAAAAAAAAGACATAAGTACAACATGGATTTCTTCAAATGAAGCGTGAAGAAGCATCTCGCGGGTCATATTACAGTGCCAACGAGAGCGTTGCTTTGACATCGCATCCTTTGTGACAGCAACGTGGGATCTCCTTTTGCTTAGCAACACCAACAAATGGGACACCAGTGTGACACGACCGGAGAGGGATCGGGCGCTGGACCAACGGCTTAACGTGCTTTCCGAGGCACGGGGGTAGTGACCGCAAACTTCTAGACACTGAGAATTTCTTAAGGCGACAGGTAGCCATAACTAGCAACACCATTCGTTTTAAATTTTTTGTTATTAAACCGATTTATTTCAAAAAAATCGGAGTTACAACCTCTCGTCAAACACTTATACTATTTATTAAATAACCATGCTCGTTTTTGTATGCGAAAAATTGATTATAGCCAAAAGCGGCCACTTTTAGCGTGAATCAATTTTTCGCGTACAAATGTTGGGTCCGCATTTGTGCATGTTGATTTACTAAATAGTATACGTGTTTAACGAGAGGTTGTAACCCCCAAATTGTTTAAAATAGATCCGGTTTAGTAGCTAAAAATTAAAATCGATTGGCGGCCCTAGTGTGCTCTACCCGTTACCATGAAAATTAAGGTACAAATTTTGGCCCAACCAAGTGATTGAATCCAGGTCCCCAAGCGCAGCCATCGCTTTAAATGCGACACACTACTCATTTCACCAACAAGGCAGTCACTATAAAAATACATAAAGACTAAGTAACAACACTTACGATCCAGCGAAGTGTACCGCAGGTTGTCTGTGGACCGGCGCAGGTAGAAGTCCGCCTCCTCCATCAGGTCTTCCGTGTCGTCTTGCCGCACGTCCGGCAGCGAGCTGCGCCATGGACGGCATTCTGGATACACTGCTTAACAAAAAAAAAACTCAAAGTGTGTACAAGTTGATAGGTCATCCGTCATCTTCATATACGGAGCCCGGGTCCGCTTTCCTACTTTGACTCCTCCACTTCGCAAGGTCTTGTGCGTCCCCAGTGGCCAGTTTATTAGCAAGCCTGTCATCCTTTACGATGTCAAGCCATAATCATCACCGATAATCGGTTGATATAATTTCTCATTACCAAAATCCATTCTATTGGCAAATTGTTTTATCCATAATCGAATTCGTCATCGCGGGACTGTCTGACGAGGATCACTGTACAGCAAATCGACCCGCCCTCCCTCACGAAGCCTAATTCGCATACATTCGTAACCGTACCCGTGTTCCTTGTATTTCGCTTTCCAAAAGGGTTTCGTTACCGAAATAGTTTGAGAACTGCCGTTTTAACAAATTACACGTTGGGCGCCAATATGGCCACATTGGCGCCCAACGTGGGACACATTTCATTAGCCCATTGAGCGTAAGAAAACTTTGGTGACAATTCTAGTTAGACTTTAATGCTCTTTTAAAACCTAGTGACACTATTTTTTATTAAAGAATGGCTGAACCAATTTTTATTTATTTATTTTACCTAAAAATGTCACTGACCTTCGGTTTGTTGTTTTCGTTGATTCGAAAACTTTAAGAATATAACTTGTGTATAAACAAAGGAGGTTACTTCGAAGTTTACTATGAGCCATATATATTTTTATTTCGGGAAACTCAAGAACTCGATAAATATAATGACATAGAAGAGACTCAACCGATATAAACAGAGCGCCGTGTGTAAATTTATGACATGCTGACACGCAAGCTTTTGAAGATGGCAAGAATATTCGACCCTTTTTTGAAGATTTGATGAATGCTTGTATACGGAATGATATAGGTATTTATTTAAGTAGACTTTTTGATAACACTAGTCAACAAAATTTTAACTTTTTTTCGTAACAAATAACAGAGGTCCATAATTTTACTAAATTGCACTCTCTGATTATGAATCTGTTTTCAAAATTTTGATACCTCGTTTAGTATTTGATTTATAGAGAATCAAATATCTCAAAATTTGGTTTTAGATTCTTTTTCATTGGCAATTTCAAAACAAGTTCAAGCACTTTAAAAAAATGTTTTCGGTATATCAGTAAAGCTCATTTTCTCAATTATATATCAATAAGATTTATTTTGTAGTCTTTAATCTATATTGAGTAATATTCATATCAACATCCGTGTACTTATAGCGCATACAAATCATCACTTAATTCTTGTAATGGAAAAAACATAAGATAGCTTAATTGGCTGTAGCGTTGCAGGGAAATCAGGTAAAATTATAAATTAAAAAGCATTTCATAATTTGGGGTTTTTATTTTCAAAATATCTATTGAATTTTGTTACATCCCAATTGATACATATTTAAATAAATCCCAAAAAAACACTAAATGCTACTTTTCAGATTTTCGACCTTCCGTAACTTAATAACTTGACGTGATATGAAAATTCTGATAACAGATCTAGATTCAGCATATTAAGCTCTTCATATTTATCATATTTTTATTCAGGTTGTGTTTTCTTGTTGACTTGTGTAATCCATTTACGATGAAATGAAATAAAGAAGAAATATCTGTATGTATGTAACGAAAAAACACCAAAACACTGGACCGAATTACAAATTCTTACATTGTAAGAATTACACCATTCATGATTAGCGTAGGCTATATTTTACTACGGGAAAACGTCTCATTCCTACGAGAAAACATCATTTAGTAAACGCGGGCTACGCTGCGAGCAGGAAGCAACAAAAAAAATATTTTGTTCTACATAATGCCATGTCAATATATTGATGATGGGTTTGCCCTTGGCTTCATCATCATTTCAGCCAATAGACGTCCACTGCCGGACATAGGCCTCCCCCAATGTTCTCCACACAGATCGGTTCTGTGCCGCCCGCATCCAATGGGTTTTTTGCGACCTTCACCAGATCGTCGGTCCAGTTTGTCCACAGATCGCCTGCCAGGGCTTCGACTACCTGTACGTGGCCTCCTTTCAAGGATCTTTCCACCCCAACGGCCGTCTGTGCTCTTCGCTATGTACCCTGCCCATTGCCACTTGAGGCATGCAATCCTTTGGGCTATGTCTGTGACCTTAGTTCACCTGCGGATCTCATCATTTCTGATACGATCACGCAAGTAGAATCCAAGCGTATTCCTCATACTGAACCCTATAGTTGAGAAGTAACATACGATGGATGTACTTACACCGGTGTGGAGCACAGGGCACGTAGACGGCCTGCGGGATCCAGTCGCTGCTGCGGTCGATGCTCAGGCACGGCGAGCGGTACGATGACCCGCGCGACAGAAACCTGCGCCAATTCGCAACTTAATACTCAATCGTATATTGCAGAACTATAATGTACAATAAGTTATAGGTGGAAGAAGAGACCAGTGACCCCCCTCTCCCCCGGATTGGGCCTCCGGTACCTTAACTCACGCAACGAAACACAACACATTGCTGCTTCACGCCGATTTTCTGTGAGGTCGTGGTATCACTCCGGTCGAGCCGGCCCATTCATTCCGAAGTGTGGCTCTCGCAAGCTCAATTGATGTTACAATATTAATGGAACAAGGTTATGGACCCTGTCGGGCACGCAAACTTAGGTTTAGGAAAGAGGAAGCGCTTGGTTTTAAGTTAAATTAAATAATTCGGAGAAACCTAAGTTAAGTATACCTATAAGTATGATCAGCAAAATATTCATTATTGTTATAATAACTTTTATCAATTAGGTATTTCTTAATTTTTTTACTAAATATTTTATTTTTATTTTTTTTATTCTTTAGTATGTCTGGTAATTTGTTGTATATTTTTATAGATGAACTGAAGGTGCTTGTAAAATTTGATTTAAGGCAGGAATTTGGTAGAGCTAATTTATTTTTATTTAATGTTACTACTTACCTTAGACAATTTTACACGGGACGTGGCATGTGGACGCGTTCTGCCAAAGTACACGAACAAACGTTCGTGTACGTTCATTAAAACTAGATCGTCGCGATCAATCGCCATTTCGAATTCGTATCTTTCGCTAAGCCGAACTCGTCAAAATGGTTGTTGTGAAGTTTTTACTTGCGAACGACCGTCAGAAAAATCTTATTTATCTTTCTCTAAGTATATCTTCTAATAAACCTTAGTTCACGCTATAATTACCTTTTTCATCTACATTTTTTAGACAGAAATAACCCCAAACAATAGGCGATATGGTTGTACGAATAAACGATGGTGCACGATGATGATTAGTGTTGTGACAGTAATAAAAAGAATGAATAAAACATGCCGTGTGGTCCCGGCAGAGTAGAATAGGCCACCCTCACTCTTACCGAGGTGTCGTAAAAGGCGAATAAGGTAAAGCTGCTGGCATGATCATCAGCACCCAGAGAAGGAAAACTCTGCATTTATATCAAAACCCTCGCCAACCCGTCTGCCAAGCGTGGTGAGTATGGCAATTACCCCTCATGTGATTGAGGGAGGCCCGTGCCCCAGCAGTGGGGACTTAAATGCGTTGACGATGAATAAATGTCTCACTATTGCTATCAGTTATTGAAGACTTCGGTTTCTCTAAGATTCCATTATCAGATCCTGACATCAGATCCTGAAATATTTTGCAAATTTTCTACGGACAGCCTTTAGATGCATATTACATTTTTACTAGAATGAACAACTAACACTGTATGACTGTTTAAAAAATCCAACCCTTTCACTATCCTGGTGACCGCCTAGACCACTAGGCCACCGAGGTATTAAATTAGGTATAACTTTTCTAGCACTTATCTGCATTTTCGCTGCTGTGAGCAAGTAATTCACCTATGTTCGTACACAAAAATCTTCATTTCATTTCATTTCTTATAAATAAGCAATTTACATGTACATGTACAAATGCATGTAGCTTTTGTACATGTACCTAATAACAACATTTTTGTATGCCATTTTTGTAACTCATTCCTAGAATGTCACTTATTTATTCATATCTAGCCCATCACTAAACTTCCCTTCCCCCCGCGGATTTTGGCAGAATGTTTTAAAACTAGATCTGCCCTTGTTAAATTGTCTAAGCTACTTACTGACCAACATTATTGTACAGGGTGTATTGGTGAACACTTCCATCCCTTTAACCACCTTTTCTACCAACCATTCTTAATAACGTTTTTTCTACGAATTTAGGAAATTAACATAAAAAAATTACACCTTTTTCTGTATCGGATATGTGACTTAGTAATTTTATAAAAAATATTTTTTTTCGGGCATAACCAATATCGAAGATAGTAACAGTGACCTTATAACTATGTTAATATTATTATGAATTAGTTTTGATTAAGAGAAAGTCCGTTATTAGCTGTAAGATTAGTATATAAGAGTTTTGTATCTAACATTAAGAGCTGTGGATTTTTGTATCAAATAAAATAAAATAAAAATAATAAAATAAATTTTAACAGTGGGAGAGCCACGCTTCGGCATGAATGGGCCGGTTCGACCGGAGTAATACCACGTCCTCACAGAAAACCGGCGTGAAGCAGTGCATGCGCTGTGTTTCGCTGCGTGAGTAAGGGTACCGGAGGCCCAATCCAGGGGAAGGGGGGTTAAAAGCTAAGCAGCGCACTTGTGACACCAATGGTGTTGCAGGCGTCCATGGGCGGACGGTAATCGCTTACCATCAGGTGATCCGTCTGCTCGTCTGCCACCTATATCATAAAAAATAAAATATGAGTAGTCGAAAAATTATCGACGAATTTCCAAAAAAAAGTATCTTTCGACGACTTTCGACTCTTGACGATTCGTACCTGGCGTATTATTCTATCCTCAAGGATATTTATATGAAAAGTCTGGAACATTATTCTTGAGTTTTGATCGCGTGCATATCGGTTTGAGCCATAAATCATTGCGCATTTTGTCGGGACTCGAGCCATGCAAATATCGGGCATGCTCAGTGCTCGGTAATAGTTTAACATGTCTTTACTTTCTTAATCCCTTCAAATATAAGTATTATAAACATATATTTGCTATCGTAGGTACTACATCATATGGTTCAATTTTGACTGCAGCAGACAGCTTATGTTTACTTCCCATGCGAGTCGTATTTATTTCAAAACATTGTTCAGTATTTTAATCTCAGTTGACAATTTGTCAAATAGATTTTGTCTGCTTGTCTTATAGTCTAAGAGCCCACGACGGACAGACTTTCGTAATTTTATAAACTCTGAAATTTTCCCTGTGCATGTCTGCAACACAGCTAAGAACTACCGACGACTATAGATATTGGGTTGTCGTTACTTTCCAAGACATCTTGATCTGAAGGAGGCAGGAATTGACAAAAACCACTTTCAGCTCAATACCTTAAGGTGTACTTTCATTTTGACAGCAAATGTTTTGTTCTCGAAAAACAAATGAAAATGCACCTTGCGATTACTGACATAATATGGTTGTCTTTTGTCGAATGCTCAGATATTTTTGGTAGGTTAGAACGCTATAATTTTGAATCAAGAATTCAGAAATTTCAATAAAAACTACACTGGAGAATCAGATCTTACATCGGCGAGACCCAACATTTTGAAACACTTAATCAACATCAAATTTATTGAAGGATAATAAATTTATAATAAACAATGTTTTTGTTTTTACTATGTATAGCATGAAATGGCTTTAAAAATAATAAAAAAACTGTATATCTTAATCCCTAATGCATTTTCTCTCTATTAACTGGTTATATTAAAAAAAAATTGCACTTTTCAAACCACTTAGGTAACATTTTGGAATTATATAAATCCTTTCTTTTTAGATTTTCGCGTTGCATTATAACTATAATGTATCAATACGGGTATTAACACGATATTTATTATGTGAAACATTATTGTGTACTCACAAACTCAGTCCGCTCGTGACCACGGCTGCTGTAACGTAGCCGAAACGTCGAGCCAAATATGTGAGAACACAATGTTGTTTCACATAATAAATATCGTGTTAATCCCCACATTGATACATTATAATTATATAAATACTATTGGAGAAAACTGTTCAAAGCATAAATATTATATTCGTGTTATCTAAATGCTGTTTGTTTTCCATGTAATAAATAAATAAAAAACATTTTTTCACTTACTTAGAAGTGGAAGTGGACGCGGGCGAGTCCGCCATCCGCTTGCCCAGCGCCCACACCGGGTCCGCCGAGCGCGACAGCTCCGGCACCATCGACGTGAACCCTGCAACAACCAGATGGTTAGAACAGATGTTTCATAGTTCACCAGGGCGTTCCATTTTTCGGAACTCCCTGCCTACGTCAGTTTTCCCCAATGACATTAACCCTAATTTTTTTTAAAGCTGAATGGGCTTCTTCTCAACTCACACAAGTTCCAGTATGGTGGCAAAAGCAAACATGCCTATCAAAAATACCCTCTACGCCTGTTGACGTCACGGTGGCAGGCCACGGCACGTAAGTGTAGCGCTGGCCGTTAGTTTGCGCACTTGTGAAATAGCTTACTTTATACTAAAACTCATTTCCGTACCCATAGCTACATTGTGCCATATGCAAAGACTCGTGGCACGCGGAGCAATAAAACGTGCAAAAGAGACAGCGCACATAATTTTCCCATCCGCCCTTGCTCTGTTTATGGAGACGTCACAAAAGGTCCGAGTTTGTTATTGCGCGTGTGCGCATCCTTTAGAGTGTCGCAAATCATATCCTCTTGAGGTGGGTGCCAGCCTCACGTTAGGTACAGTTAGGTATCTCCCTCTGCCTCACTTGCCACGTCCGGGTTGACGTCACTGTGATAGTAGGGACCTATAGCTACATTAGACCTACCTATGTCACTGAGCAGGACACGTCGCGAATCATCTCCTCTTGAGGTAGGCACCGGCCTGGCATTAGGAACAGTTAGGCGTCTCCCCCCCGCCCCGCAGGCCACGCCTGGTCCTGACGTCACTGGCGGCGGCCGCTGCGGCAACGTTGGCATGCCCCCGGGGACTATTGACATCTGTTACAAAGAGATAATACCTGAATAATGAGGGCTATTGCGTGTGAAAAATCAGTTAGATGGCGTTAGGTACAGTTAGATTGAGCGACCTCAGAGGAAACAGCATTGGTTGTTTCGTTTGTTAAATTGTGATTTTGACAGAACACTTTAAAAATAACCAATCAACTTGTGGATGGGACTTTGGATCTCAGTCCCATAGTACACCATCCAACAAATTAAATTTTCAAAAGGGGTAGTTGCCATTAGATAGATAGATAGATAGATAGATACTCTTTATTGCACAACATACAAAACTTAAAAGCTAGGTATACAGAGATACAATGTACAATTTAGGCGGTCTTATCGCTGGAAGCGATGTCTACCAGACAACCTTCAGGTAAAGGACATCAGATAGAAGAGAGGAGGGTGGTGCAATCCTTTTGATTTTGAATATTGATTAAGTAAATTTATAGTATAAATACATATATCTAGATAATAAATAAATAAATAAACACGTTATCATACACTAATATATACGAATTAGTTGGAATTCGTTTTCAATTGCTATTGAAAGCGCTCTCATAGTGGACATTAGCCCTCTGACATAAGGAGCTAGTGGCTGGACAAAACATTTGCACACCTACAGAAGATTTTAAATGGCAAATAAAAGAAGCAGCTGGTAGTCAATGTTTGAAAAACACCGCTTCAAATTCGTAAGAACTTGTCAGTATTAGATCAATAATATGCACCAGATAATTATCAGAGCTCCACCGGTTCGGCAGCGCACAGACAACAATCTGAGCGATGGAGATACGGCGGTCGTATCCCGATACACCACTCTCTTAAAACACCAGGCATCGTCTAATTATAACTCACCTTATGCGCAAGGTAACCATCAGAGCTCCACCGGTTCGGCAGCGCACAGACAACGATCTGAGCGATGGAGATACGACGGTCGTATCCCGATACACCACTCTCTTATACACCAGGCATCGTCTAATATAACTCACCTTATGCGCAAGGTAACCATCAGAGCTCCACCGGTTAGGCAGCGCACAGACGTCGGTCTGCGCAGCGGAGGAGCGCCGGTTGGCAGCGGCGTCGCGGAGTACGGGCCGCACGTGTCGGCACACGCCGCCCGCCTTCAACGGGCCGCTGGCTCGCGACCCGGTACGGTAGCCGCTCGGCCTGGTAGGGGGAAATAAGAGTGGCAGTGGGCACAATTTACCACTATGGGAGCGTCTCTTGCGCAAAATATTGTGTTTAGAAAAAAATGATGTTAAAAACCTTAACATCATTTTTAAAAACCTATCCATAGATAGTATCTATGGATAGGTTTATCTATTAGATACCCCACACGTATAGGTTTGATGAAAAAAAAAATGAATGCATACATTTCAGGTAAAAAATTTAATGGAAATGGCACAAATGTCAGTCGCAGGCGGCGAGCCTTGTGGCAAGCCGCAGTAAAGTGAATATGAAAGCACTATTATACCTGACCGCAACTCAATGTTACATTTCATCCTATAATTAGAATGGGAACTATTTATTAACACATCTGATGTAACTTGATGATTTATGTACCCTCAAAGACGAGCGTACTCCGTACTAAAGGGGTGGCAACGCATCAGCGACTCATCAGATGTTTATAGCCGGCGATAATCTTTTATAGTTATTATAGTCTAAGAGCCCAGGACGGCCAGACTTTCGTCATTTTACAAAGGCTGAAAACTTCGCAGGGCATGCCTTAACCTAACCCATTCCAATTACAAAAATCGCTGATAGCTCTTGTGTTAGACATATGCAAATTGTCAGCTTTTGAAATATCACGAGAGTCTGACCCATCGGCTCTTGCTATAGTACACACGTGTTAGTTTGCCGCTTCTAGCAAAACAACTTACCTATATTGAAATGGGTTAGGACAAGTGTTCCTCCTAACGTTCAAATTGGCGGCTAAATCGTCTTCCGAAATTCCGCACTTCGATATATCCGTCTCCGCAAAGACTGAGAACCTGTGGCCGAGGTGGTGCGGCCGGTGGAAGCTGTCCACGCTCTCCTCCCGATGAAGGATATCCATACTCGACCCCAGCTCAAAGCTAGAAGACTTCGTGTTATCGAAGCTCAAGCCTCGGTTGTACTCGCAGGTGAGACTGTCTATGCTGTCCAGTCTTCTCGTGCTAGTATTTGGACTCTTCTTGTACAGCATATTATCCGACTTGTTTTCGTAACTCTTCAGAATTCCACGCCCAGGCAAATCTAAACTGCCCTTCCCGTTAAACGCAACGTGACGTATCTCTTTATCGCTAGGCAAGGAAACCCTTTTGTTTCTGAGTGAGGACTCGGCTATAGCCCCCTGGAAGGTGCTGTTCTCCTGGTTTTCATTCTCGGCGTTGTCCTTGGTTTCTCCGCCGGGCTGGAAGTCGGGGTCGAGGGTGTGAAACTTGATCAGCACTGGGGTGGAGTGGGCGGACGCCGAGGACGGACCCCACTGGTCTGTCTCGCGGATTGACACAAGATCCTCCTGTGAAAATTGGATTTTTGTGAATACGCTGTATGAAGACCATCTAGAATACAGAGGGCCTAACGAAAGGATATTCACAACCGAATCTTAATGCCAGTCCCTATCACACGCGCTGTGAGTCTCATTTGTTTGGATGCGACAGGTATATTCTCGATGGTAATGAGACGGTTTCGTTGTAAGCCCTCTGATCCATCCTCAGTCACGCCGAATGCAGGTCGCTAATGATGTTGTCGGATGTATGACGTAACTCGTAAACACCATACTTATTTTGATAAGTATTAATTAAGTGAGTGAAATCTATTACATATGACATGTATATGTATATCAATTAAATATTTTTAATGTATGCCTGAAATAAATGAATTAGTATTATTATTATATTATACCAACGTTTTCTACGAGGTATCTATACTGTAACTAACTTTATATTAAAATTAACATAGTTAATTACTGTACACGGTGAAAGTCGCAAACTTATAATTATTTATTTAAAAGAGGCCCTTTTTATGCTAAAAATATACGTAACGTATATCGTGCTAAAAATTAAGATCACACTTTCACTTGGCGACTTTAACAGCACTGGAACGGGTTCCGAGTTCAATTCTCTGCCAGGTCGATCTATTAGTGGATGACCTACGAGGTGGTATTATGACAAAAAAACGAGAGATGTAAATAGGTAAAGCAAACGTATTCGAACTGTTCACTAACAGACGGTTTTATACATAAAACTGTAATTATTTGAGCCAGTTCGATTTGCACTAAACGAGCTAACTTAATGAACGAATGAATCAATATATTTATTTCAGATTAAAACATCCATGTACACAGAAAACCTTAAATTAAAATATAGAACACACACAGATATATATGTTTTTTTATAAATAAATATTTCACAACATCTGACTCCGAGATAGGTAGCTCAAGCACCTGTGTTACGAATGTCAGAATCAACAGTGGGATTACAAATATATACATATAATACTTTTCTTTTATAAATACATAAAAGTTTATAATACATAGAAAACACCCAGACCAATACAAGCAGACATGTTCATGCACACAAATGTTTGTACTGTGTGTGTGTGTGTAATTATATTTTATTGACACAATCCGGTTTCAATCCTAAAAACACACTCCTTTATGCTAGATTGTTGTTGGGATTGGACCGGACGTGCATACACCTCCTATGTGCGATGATCGGACTGTCCAGTCTCGCCGAGATTATGTTCATGAGGCTGCTAGTGCTGCCCCGCACTCGCTCCCACAGAGCGACCACTTAAGCACGGGTTTAATCCATCCACTGGAGAACGGACGGGTTATTTGAGGCTCTCCAACAAAAGAGCCTGTGTTTGATCTGTGTTCACACGACTCACCTGCAAATTGCTCATATCCTTCGACTCGTCCGTCGTGAATATGAGCTCTATGTCGTCCACCTCCTCCGACTCATTCCCGCTGGCGTTCTCCTGTTCCTTGTCGTCGCCAGCGTGGGGATCCATCGGCGTGGTCGCGTTCTCCGAGAACACGGAGTTGTCCCCCTCCGATAGCGACCTAGGGGTACACTTGTCATTAAGATTCGTAATCATATAAGATTATAATTCGTAATCGTAAAGAGCGGGAGAGCATGGCATATGGAGTCGCATTTGTTTCTTCTTTCGTGGCGTGGACTCTAGTCCACATGGGCAAATTTCCCAAAGCCACGCCTCGGCATGAATGGGCCGGCTCGACCGGAGTGATGCCACGGCCTCACAGAAAACCAGCGTAAAGCAGCACTATGCTGTGCTCCGCTGCGTGAGTGAGGGTACCGGAGGCCCAACCCAGGGGAAATGGGGGTTTAGAGGTTGGCATCGCACTTGTGACTCCACTGGTGTCCCGGGTGCCTATGGGCGGAGGCAATCGCTTGCCATCAGGCGATCCGTCTGTTCGTCTGCCACCTGTAGTGATAGCACTACTCTACGTCGGTCAGTTTATACTTTTTAAGCATTTTAAAGCATTTTATACTACTATAGTATAAAATGCTTTGTCCTGACTAACTGACCGACGGATCATCGCACAGCCTTAACCGCTGAGCATAGAGACCAGACACTTGGAGAGTGTATAATTTGTACGACGTAGGCATCTGATACGGTAAGGTTACCCAACAAATAAATAAATGTATTTTCTTTCTTTCATTCATCAGTGGCGTAACGATAGCACCTGAGGCCTGTGGAAAATTCTTCAGATTGGGAGGGCCCCACCTATCACTCAACTAGGATCCCTCGGTGGCTCGTCGTTGATCATATGGAACGAGAATTTCCCTGTGCTCCCTTGGCACCCTATGGTCACGCCACTGATACCCATTTCTGAGAATTCCTGAAATAGGGTGACATCCTGTGTGTAGATCCATCCGTCCCACGATATTGTGATGGCAGAAGGTAAACAATGGACAAGGCTGGCAGGAGACCGAAGAGAGTGGTGTGATGAAGAAGAGGCCTATACCACAGATATTATAATACTAGTCCTATACTCAGCAGTGGGTGGAAGTGGGTTGGTGTCGCGGGTGTTCATGGGCGGCGGCTACTTACCATCAGGTGATCCGTTTGCTCGTGTGCCACCTATCAAAAAATAATAAAACAATCTATCTATCTAGAGCAGACCCATAGAGGAATGAGTAAGCCTGTTAATAATTAATGTGACTGGTAATCATGATATATAAGTAATTAATTAAATCGATGCTCCAGAAAAATATACTTTATGGTTAGCTAAAGGGGCGGTAATCCATAGATAATATCAAGAAAGGGACCGCGCGAGTGTGTGAAGCGAATTCAAACAAATTCATACATATGCAATGTATGGTAGTTAAAAGGTTGAACTTTCAATTGAATCAACAAGTACCCTACCTCTTTGTATGAACGTTGCAGAATAAATTGGTCTACATTTGCAAGATGTGTAGATAAGTTTGGGTGTTAGAAGATATGATAAGGCAGATGGCCGAAATCACATCAAGAACAAAGACCCTTCTTTGTCTAAGAAATTAGATAAATAGATGGTTTGTTTTAGTTCGCCTAGGTGAACCAAAACCTAGTCTAGTTTCCCTGTATAAGGGTTGCAAAGGACTATGGGTAGTCAATCAATAAGCTTATCACTCTCCACGGTAGGTGCTCGATTGTAATTTAGACCAGACTAGACTTCCCAAATGTTGAACCCAAACATCCTGGAGTCCAAAATTAATGGCGTTGAACGAGATGAGATAACTTCTTACTTAAAAATAAAATAAGACTCACCTAAGGCTCAGCTCATCCACATCCAAATTCAGTGTGTCTTTCCTCCTATTCCGCTCCACAGCCTCCTGGACCACCAAGTTCTCCTCCGACGTTATACGCACTTGCACATCAAACTTCTCCCCTTTAGCCTTGGCCTCTGCCTCGCTAGGCACAGCCATCTTCACACTTTCACCCGACACTGTCTTAACGTTCACTCGTGATCCTTTCGGATCTTCAGCTCTCTCGAAATGCTCCCTTTTCTCTTCAAAATGAAAACTAGCTTTAGAATCTGTTCTTTTGTCTTTTCTCTCTCCACCTGTGGAATCACTATCTGAAGTTGAGCTTGAAAGGACAGCTCCGTCTTTCAAAGTTCGTACTTTAATTCTTACGTCAAACTTGGAAAGTAATTCCAATTTTGTTTTGAAACTTGGCTGAGATGTGTCTTCTTCTTTACTGTAACTTGCAACTTGACTATTAGGATCTGGTACTTGCACTTCTTCAGTATCTTTGTGCGGTGAACTCTCCTCACTGTTGCTTTCTCTAGCTTCACTGAGACTTTCCCTAATGTCACTGAGACTACCTCTGTCACTAACGCTTTCTCTCACATCAATTATGTTCTCTTCAAGGGAAAATAGCTTTTCTCCGCTCTCTTCTAAATTGTTTAAGTCATCAGTACCGCAAAAATTATCTCCCTCTAAAACTTCTGGATGATCAGGGTCTAAGGTTTCAATGGTGGTATTGAAATCAGTTGTAGCTGTCTTAATCACAACTTCACTGCCAAAGTCCTCAATATTCTGTGACCGAGGACTGTAAGTTACCTCCAATTTTATATTCTGTGTATTTGATTCTCTCTCATCATAGTCTGAGTCAATTATCTTCCGTCTCAATATGTGATTTTCTATAGTCAACTTTTCGATTACATCTGCATACTCATTGCACCTGGAATGCTGCTCATACTTCTCCTTCAGCTCCCTTAGTTCATTCTTTGAGACCTCCAAGGCCGTCCTCAGAGAGACGACGGTCTGGTGCAACGCCCTCACTGTGTCCAGGTGCACCGCCCCGGCAGGGACTGCCTCCAGCCTGCCGCTATCCATTCCACCTGATTACCCGCCTGAACGCCAACCAACATCCCATACATGACTATTGCTCTTTCAAACTCTCTTCAATTCACAATCACCACGGCTACCGACGCCTCGCGGGTATTTTTAGACCTTAAATAAATAAACATGTTGTCGACAAACACAGAAACTTCATGAATAACGTTTACGTGCTTCGGAGCCACTTACCGCTGACCTAGTTCTTCGACAGCTTCACCCCTGACACAGAATGTCGCTCCATGGCACATTTTTAGATTATTATCACTACTTGTATGATAGAAATATGCCCGCGCGTATCAGGCCACAAAAGGAGGTGTAATCGATAAAACAACTCGGCCCGAAGAGGTAATTAAGCTTTTAAGGTCCTCCAAAGTTGGCTCGGGGCGCCGCTCAGCTGGCACGAATCACTGATAAGGTCCGACACGAAAGGTTGTAATTTACGTAGGGATATTATCTCCTAACGTTTTGACAAGGTTGTGAGGGCTACACACACATAGTATAGATCCCTTGAAAAATCTTGCGCTGCACAGCCACTTGTAAACAAATCAATACTCCAATTTGCCGTTCGCGGGCGTAAGTGCGAGCGAAAAAGCATGCACTCGTACCATTTCAGTCTAGCACTGTCAAATTGACAGATGCCACTTTTATTGCGTTCAATAAATATTAATTTACTAATACGTTAAGCACAATATTTTTACCTATGAAAGGGATAGAATCTATCAACATCGTTTTCGAATAAAGATAGACTTGGAAATATTTAATAAGCAGGCTATTATAAATAGAAATCTTACAATAAATGCATTTTCAAAATTTAGAGCTGAAAGAATGCAGCAGGATATCTTTGTTAACATTTCATTAAAAAAAAACAAACAGCTGGGCTGTCAAAAAAAACATAACCTAAAAACTGATTTGTTTGTTGCACTTTGCAGCAATTTATTTGTTTACAAAAATTGAGTGAGACTACAGATAAACATGTTTAATATTTCTAATATATGTAAAAAGTATTCATTGAATACCTACATAGTCATTCAAACACGAAATAAAGCGAAGACTCATTGGGTAAAGTTTTTAACTTTCTTACCTATTTATAATAAAAGTATGTGTTATATTCTAATTGAATTGTATTTATTGTATAGGCCAAACTCAAGAAAAAGACTGGGCCTAAGTATAAAGGCTCTAAATCACTTCGATGACTTCTACGGATCAGTGTTTGGTAGCGAATGGGAAGGGATGAAAGAGGCTATGTTGCGGAAGCCCAAGTACGTCGCCGTCGTCAATAACTACGGAGACACCGAGGAAACCATTGAGCTCTTGACTAATAGAGGTAATATGGGCTGTAACTTCATTAACATTGCCGTCCGATAACTAAACGGTAAGCCACACTGACTCCCTGTGGCTTAGCGACCTTTTAGTTAGCGGACGGCAGAACACAGATGTTTGGTAAAAGAATTGCATAAAAGCTTTCAAACTTTAATATATTGTATAATATATGAGAGAAGATGCAGACAGAATCTCGAGGAAGGCTCTTGGGGAGGCCTTTGCTAAAAAGCAAGATAATGTATAATATAAATTTTATGTAATAAATATAAGTAAAAGTGTGCAAGATAATAAATAAATAAATTAAAGAGAGGTCTAAAGCTGAAAAATATGGTTATAATACATGAATGATATTAATTTCAGTACAAAGATCATTTCAATTTCTGACTAACTACTTTTTTTAGGTGGGCAGACGGATTGCCTTTGGTTTGGTAAGCAATTGCCGCCGCCCATAGACACCCGTGAAACCAGTGGAGTCACAAGTGCGCTGCCAACCTTTAAACCCCCTTTCCCCCGAATTGGGCCTCCGGTACCCTCACTCACGAAACAGAGCACAGCACTGCTTAACGCCAGTTTTCTGTGAGGCCGTGGTATCACTGCGATCAAGCCGACCTAGTCATGGTGAAGCTTGGCTACTACCTTTCATACTTATTATGTTACTTAAGGATTTTTTTTGTATAAAAATACAATTTTACATACCTGTTATATGAGTACATTATACAATATCGATTATAGGTGCCCACTGCCTCAAAAAACTCATGGCAATCCAGCAAGACTTCAACAATGAATACAGTCCGAAGCCAACAGAAGCTCCCCCTCCTGGAGATGGCTCGGCTAAGCTTCAGGAGTACATTGAACGAGTGCAAAGTGAAGACATATCCCAAGTATACCCTCAGGGGGAGAGTGGCCCAGACCGGTTGGACTACAGTGATAAGAGGGATGATGGGAAGACAGAAACACTAAAATTGAGTAAACCTGAGTTGTAAGTTATGGTGACACTACGACAATGCTAGCGCCACTAAGTGAATTATATTTTGATTGTGGTAAATAAAAGACAGTTTTTATAAAAGTGAGCAACAAATACTTTAAAGAAATGTAATAATTTCTTCCTAGTGGCTAAAAGTTTCCACTTTTAGCAATTATGGAGATTGTTACTTGTAGGTAGTATTTATTATATAAGTGTGTCTCAAAAATGTTTAATACATCCCTTAAAGTATTTGTTGCTTGCTTTTTAAAGAAATTTCTCCTAAACGCCACACTCAATATAAATCACTTGGCGGCGCTAGTATCGTCAGAGTGTCGCCTTAAAAGACAGTGACTACTAATTATTTGATCAGCCTACCTAATAAACTAACTGGTTTTTTTTTATTTCAATTGCATTAAAAAAACTATAAATATGAAAGAAATTGATATGTGGAGTCGTGACGATTTATATTTTGAAAGAGATTTGTAAAAATGTATGAACCGAAAAAATAATCTCTGTATTCATAGCTTCTAATACCTAATAGATAGAAACTAAAAACCTATATTTTATCTTTTTTAGAGAGAGAAATAGTCCAGAAAATTTATCAGAGCCCCAAATAGACGAATCACGCATAATCGACCCATCAATGAGGCTATCATCAGAGGTCTTGTACCAGTACATACCAGCAACAGAACTCAAAGGAATGGATGAGTGGGTTCCTGAGTCATTACACTATTCATATTACTCCAGTAAGTATCATAGAATGTAAGCCATAAGTATTTTGTAAGCACAACTGTTTGCAAAATTCTCAAAGATGGTATCAAATATTCAATACGTAGATATTTAAAAAGTTATCTTTACTTTTTCAATAAGCCTTGGACACCTGGGCAGTAATAAGGAATCATACCTCTTTCATTAAAATCGGCTGGTTAGTTTAAGCAGAATCTTGGAACATACAAACATATTTACATACAACCCGTGCGGATAAAGAATGGGATTAGAAATGGCGGCGCATCTATTCACTTCTCGCTCGCACACTATTTGCGTCTATACTCGCACCCCACGAGTGCGAGTATAGATGCAAATATGTGTGCGAGCGAGAAGTGAATAGAAGCACCGCCATTTCTGATCCCATTCTTTATCCGCACAGGTTGTACATACATTGTGCTACATCTTAGACCATATTATCACTTACCATCAGGTGAAATATGGTCAAACGCTTACCTATCTACAGTAAAAAAAAACATAAATAGACGGCTAAAATCATAACCCTTCCTTTTTTGCTTTGCCGTAGTCGGGTAAAAAGTAAGTTTGAAAGAACAACAAAACATATAGCTTGTGTAATCGAAATCCTAAGGCCATCTTTTGTTATAGTTTGGCATAAATACAGGGCCACTATCTGTACTTATTTTAAAAAAAATAAATTCTACAGACAACAATGCGCGACGCGGATAATCGAAAAAGCAAAAGACATGCGCGATTTAATTTACCCCCAGCCCGATCTATAAGCACAAATTGAAACTAATCTCCCGAAACAAAGTGAGGGTGGGCCACTATTACTAATATTTTCATCATAGTTATGCGCTGCGCTATTCATATTCTATTAATTTAAGTTTTTTGTATTTCAGCTGACAAAGACTTTCCATTAGTTGTTGAACCAGAAACAGAATTCAAATTGCCTGAACATTTAAAAGTGTACACATATGAAATGGACAGTGAATGGCACAAGTTTCCAGAGCCAAAGAGAGGTCAAACAGGTACTATATTCAACAAAAGTCAATTTTGATTTGAAATACAATTGTTTTTTTTTATAGAGACACAGTATATTGGCTCTCCTTAGCCTGATGGTAAGCGACACAAGAACCTAAGTTACATTTACAACGGAAGCGATGTCAAGGAATCACGTCCGTTATTGTAACATTAAATTGGAAATGAAGAGGAAAGATTTTTATATTTGGACGTTTGTAATCGTCCAATCAATTCAATCAAATCAAATCAAAAATATATTTAGTAGAGGGAATGCAATGACCCGCCATGACTACTTGTCTTTTATTTAGTAACGTTACTGTCTTCGCACTTTGTGCGGTTCGGGCTTTGGGGTAAACCCTTTTAGGATGCGGAGGTGTAGGGGCCTGTGGTGGGGTGGGGGGGCCTGTGGTGTGCCGTGGTATGCCTAGTATTTAGTTTTTTGGTTGAATAGAATTCAGTTACAGTGCCATCTAAATTCTCATCATCTGAGTACAGTGACAACTGAAGATCAAAACCAGACTGTCAACTATCTGCTACCAAAGAGTACTAGGTTACTTTGGCCATATCGTCCTTAGACACACTTGGACAAGTTGGTTGTTGTGGGGAAGGTCAATGGTAAAAGACGAAGAGGTCGTTCACCTCTGCGTTGGGCAGACCAAATAAGGGATGTAACCGGACTAACTTTGCCGATTGCCCTAAGACAAGTCGACGATAGGGAAGAATGGAAAGACCTTGTCACCGCTTCGGTAAAGGCATTTCAAGAAAGGCACGACGTCATCTTCGCACTTGGTGCGGTTCGGGTTTCGGGGTAAACCCTTTACCCGGGCTGCATCTCGCGCCATATCTTGGCGCGGTGTTTTCGCTCCTCTGGGAGAGGAGGCCTCCCGACACTGCGCTGTTAGGGCGGTCTTCGACCTCTAAGAAAGGGGCCTGCCGGCGGCCTATTTGGCGCTAGTCTGTCAGGGAGGGGGGAAAGGGGTAGTCGCCGTGTTCAGTCTCGAGGGAGATGTACTCAGCGAGCTCTTTTGCTGTAGATTTTTTTTTTGTGTGCAGTTTTTTTATTTATTTTTTTTTATTTCTTTTGTAGTTTGTACATCTCCCTCAGTCGGTCTCTCAGCCCGTCAAGCCATTGCTGGCCGTCGTCTTCCGTTTCCTGCTGGGCCGGCAGGATTCGAAATCGTGGTCGGGGGCAGGGGCGAGGGTGGGGGGGGTCCGGAGGGGGATGCGGGGGTGTAGGGGCCTGAGGTGGGGTGGGGAAACGACCTTAAGCAATAAAGAAATCGATGAAGAAGAGACAGTGCCACCTAGTGAAGTATTTAACCTAGTGAGGTATTTTAGTAACTCAAACGGTTTCGTCGCCTCAGGCGTGTTCAACTACTACCCGATGGACTGCGGCAGCGTGCTGGCGGTGCTGGCGCTGTGCCTGGCGGGCGGCGAGCGCGTGCTGGACGTGTGCGCGGCGCCGGGCGGCAAGGCGCTGGCGGCGCTGCAGACGCTGCTGCCCGACACGCTGGTCGCCAACGACGCCTCGCTCTCGCGACGGAACAGGTCCTCGTCTTAGCGTGTGATTCCCAGTTGCGTCCAATGTCTTAGCGTGTAAAACCAAGTTACATCATGGTTATACGTTTCAAATACAAATCGAAACGTGCAGATTTTCTCATGATTTTTTTCTCTCACCTCCGAGATAATGGTAGTAATACGCATAAAAAAAATATATTAATTTTGAAAAGTCTTAGAACAAATATAGTTCAGAATGGTTGATAGAACATGTGGTTAAGGCGACAGGTAGGGCACACTAGCGACAACAATCGATTTTAAGGTTTAACTACTAAACCGGATCTATTTTAAACTATTTCGGGGTTACAACCTCTCGGAAAACACTAAAATAGATCAGGTTTAGTAGCTAAATCTTAAAATCGATTGGCGTCGCTAGTTTGACCTACCCATCACCTTAAACGGAAGTTCACAGATAAACAAAACTATAACGGTTGGAATTTGAAATTTTAACTAAGAATAAATTTCACCCTCTAAGTCAATAAAACGAGGGTTTAAAAGTTAGTATGAAAAATAAGTCTAAGTTTAGGCCTCGACACCATATTCCATAAAGAATAAAAAAACGTTTTAACACTTTACAATGCACAATAAAGTGTCCTAAACGAAATGAGGGCGGGCCATTGTTGTCTTTAGCACACTTGTGACTCCACTGGTGTTGCTGATGGTAAGTGACTGAGTGACATGAACACCCATAGGCGGCGGCAATCACTTACCATCAGATATTGTTAGCTATAACGGTATTATAAAACAGTTTTGACGTTTGAAACAAAAAAAAACATACAACATTTTCGAACAAAGAATGAAAACTTTTATACAGTAGGATCACGGTTATTTGGCACGTGGCAAAAGTCGGAACTAATGCTGTTTTGACATTTTCGCATAGAAAAAACGTATAACAACGCCCTCCTGTCAATGTCACTGAAGTGCCTCCTGATCGTGGTTGCAGTGTAGCGTTGTTGTAATTCACAAAGGTTCAATACGTTTATAAATAATACCCAAATGTTCTTCTTTCAGAATGGAGAGGATATTCAATGACTACCTGTTCGACTACAAAACTAGTAACAAATGGCGCGAACGTATTCTGCTCACCAATGTTGATGGCAGAGAGTTCACTGACTGATCATGGTTTCGACAAGGTAAGATTTTTTACTTTTGATTTGAATTTTTACGATTGATGATATAGGTGGCAGACGAACCGACGGATCACCTGATGGTAAGCGATTACCACCGCCCATGGACACGTGCAACACCAGTGGTGTCACAACTTTACCTGTAAAAACATTTTGATGTTTAAAATCTCATCATTCTAAATTGGAGTAAAAACAGCCTCAATCTTTGGATTGAGGCTTTTATTCCTATTATACTCCAATTTAGAATGTATTATGCAGCATTTTTTTATCCGGTAATTACTACCCTCACTTCCTTTTCAGAACATTAGTTCCACTTTATACCAACAGTTGGCGCTAGGTAGTCAATAACATCTCGCAAGTGTTTCGGATTACCTATAAGCGTAGCCGCTGTGTGTGTAGGATTTACCTCTTTGTAAATAGTATTAGACAAGTACTTTTTTTATGTGATAGGTGGCAGACTTACAGTCAGTATGTCGGTATCTGATATTTCGACTGCCTCGGTGGCGCAATGGTTGGTGGGTCGCACTTTAAAGCGACGGTTGCGCTTGGGGTCCCGGGTTCGATCCCCGGGTCGGGCCAAAATTTGTACCTGAGTTTTTCTGTTAAGAAACTCTCAGTGTTAGCCTGGAGTCTGGAAGTTGGCGGTCTTGTACCCCCGTGCTTCGGAATTCACGCTAAGCCGTTGGTCCTGCGGTTCCATCGAAATAAGAGGGTACGGGAATAGAGAGTGCACTTGTGTCTACGCAAATACTTGTGCACTATAATATGTCCTGCGTCGATGGCTGATCGCTGAGATTGGCCGCCATGACCGAAATATCGGTTTGGAGGACATTATTACTTATCTGATATTTAGTGTCAAAGAAATGAAAGATTCTGAGGTTACGGAAAAAGGAAACCTATTATCCAGAGTTCCAGCACAAAATAAATATACAGAACTTCGACTACCTACATCGCGAGCTGAACAGGCTGTGCGTGCACACATACCTACGTTTTACATGCGTGCTTACAGTGATCTCAGCATGGTTCAGCACAAATGACAGAGACAGACGCGTAGAAGAGACACGATAGATATACTGATAACGCATAGGTCGGATTCTAGGGGTAGGAGTCAAACACTCCGTGTGGGCTGATGCAATTCATTGGTTTTAAATTAGTATCATCTAGTGGTTTTAGTGAACACATTTGGTTTATTTGTGCAGTGAAGTGCCGCGAAGTGATGCTGATAATAAGAATCGTTGAATTATATCGTTTTTAACACTGCTATTGTGTGGCGAGTGAGTTGTCACGGACAACTTCCTTGGACCTATGAGAGTCTTAAAATCGAGCGATTGTGTTTAGAGTGGTATCGACATCGACATTTTATTTACTTGTAACTTTGACTGACATCCACTGTTGACTACCCACTTGTTCTCAATAAGTAATGACATTGACAAGATATCTTCGAGTAGAGCCATAACATAAAAAAACGCATAGGTCAACGAACTCTTTTGACTTTCTATATCTAATTAATTTGTGGTTCTGGTTCCACTTCAATCCTTAATCATATTCATATAAACCGGTAATCCTGCGACCCAGTAATTATACCTACCTGGTGTCCATGCGAAATATGATTTGATAAACAATGTGTTTTTTCCCCTCTAGGTTCTAGTGGACGTGCCGTGCACGACAGACAGGCTCTCCATCAACGAAGACGAGAACAATATATTCAGACCGGACCGCGTCAAGGAGCGACTCCGGCTGCCTGAGCTGCAAACGCAGCTGTTAACGTGAGTGTTAGATAGATAGATACTCTTTATTGCACAACATACAAAACTTGAAAGCTAGGTACACAGAGATACAATGTACAATTTAGGCGGTCTTATCGCTGGGAGCAATCTTTACCAGACAACCTTCAGGTAAAGGACATTAGATGGAAGAGGGGAGGGTGGTGCAATCCTTTTGATTTTGAACATTGATTAAGTTTCAAAAAAAATGGTTTATTGATCTCAAACAGACATTTTAGCAAATTGTAGCTACAGTCTTGTGTTAGCAATTGGTAAGTGTCTCAGCATGTGCTGGACCAGGTGGTTACCCAGTCAGCGCTGATTTTCAGACACTTCCCCTTTTCAGGGATGTTATGCGAGAAGTTTGGTCATGAGGGCTTTAAATTTAATAAAAATAAATGACACTACAAATGACAAGAAAGAAAATAAGAATAGAAACAAGGAAAATAAGAATTTATTTTATTATAATCATCATCATCATCACCTCATTGTGTTATTCCCTCGGCTCGGAAGCGACTGCAAACTCAAAGCATTCGCTTCCGAGCCCGGCGTCTTTTGGGCCATGATCCAGGATTCGAGAAAGCTCGTTATTATAATGAACCGACCAGAGATGCGCAGAATAACTCTTTAAAATGATAAAAGATTTACAACTCTTTTGACGAAAAGAGTTATATCACTCTTTTACAATTTCATCTCCCTAGTAACTCCGTAACTCTAAAGACTGGAAATACTCAGTGATACATTGATGAGTAATGTTTTTGCACTCTATTCCAAGTACCTAGGTTATTTTTTTTTATGACATATGTGGCAGACGAGCAGACGGATCATCTGATGGTAAGCGATTGCCGCCGCCCATGGACAACCGCAACACCAGTGGAGTCACAAGTACGCTGCCAACCTTTAAACTCAAGGATTGGGATTTCGGTACCAACTATATTTAAAAAAAGTTTTCATAACGTATTTCTCCTAATCTCGCTCATTCACTATCTCTTTTCGTCACGCACAATCCTAATATGGCCATTTCGCTCTACATCTTTTGGACTTAGTCATTCTAAAATCGATCTTCACGTCAGGCAGTTAAAAATTAATAAAGGAATAAAAAGAGTTACGGATTTCTCATGTTCCATCCCTTTTTGGCTTACAGAAACCCGCTATGGCGATTTCAAACACTCTTTCAAACCAATCACTATCTCTTTTTAACACGTACTATTCCAATATGGCGATCTCGCACTACATCTTTTTAAACGACGTAATTTGGGAATTACGGAGTTAGTAACTCTTGCAAGGATGTACATCTTTTGTTCCAATCACTCCTGAGCTACATATGTGTAGAAGCGACAGCTGTCTGACCTTCCCAAGGGAACTAGACCAACTGAATTGGATGAACTTCATCGTCATCGTCATCGTCAGCCCATTTAAGTCTCCACTGCTGGGGCACGGGCCTCCCTCAATCACATGAGGGGTAATTGCCATACTCACCACGCTTGGCAGACGGGTTGGCGAGGGTTTTGATATAAATGCAGAGTTTTCCTTCTCTGGGTGCTGATGATCATGCCAGTAGCTTTACCTTAGTCGCCTTTTACGACACCTCGGTAAGAGCGAGGGTGGCCTATTCTACTCTGCCGGGGACCACACGGCATGGATGAACTTATTTATTATTATTACTTTTAGTAACGCGCTCCGGCTGGTGCGCGTGGGCGGGGCGGTGGTGTACTCCACGTGCTCGCTGAGCCCGGTCCAGAACGACGGCGTGGTGCACGCCGCGCTCAAGCTGGCCTTCGAGAACCACTCCATACTGGCCGCCGTCAGGTAAAAATGATTTTTTTTAATGATATAAGTAGCAGACGAGCCGACGGATCACCTGATGGTAAGCGATTACCGCCGCCCATGGACACCTGGAACACCAGTATATTATTTGGTTCTTGGTAGGTATATTTATATTTTTATATTAACTATTCGATATTATAAATTATGAAAAAGCGATTCCTTTATCCTAACCCTAAGTTGCGTGCCCGAGAGGCTCCTTAACATTGTTCTTAAACTTTTTTTTCTTTATGATTTGACAAAACAATATTGAGTATTGAACTTGTCACTTTTACTGACCATTCCGCACACAGATCAGGGAAATTAGTAACTAGGGTCCGCGCCATCAAAGAAGTCCCTCGAAATGAACGTTTCAGTTCACGTCCACATTCAAATTTGAGCTAAATGTGTAAAGACAAGGAATCTAAAATTTCGTTGATCTGTTATTCCGCCCCACGGGTCTCTTATAGGCAACAGAAAAAAATTAAACAATACAGTAGAGTTTCATTGTTGTGGAATTTTAAAGGAACGAATCATTTTTGTATGAAAGCTGGCATATGAAGTCGCATTTTTTTTCATGGATGATAGAACAAGCAGACGAATCATCTGATGGTAAGCGATTGCTGTCGCCCATAGATACAGACAGACATACAGATTATACCAAATGGAATAAAAAATGCACTGCCACCCTTTTCACTTTCACTCACTCACTTGGCGAAACACAGCGCAGCCGCTGTCCAAGCCAGTTTTTCGTGCCGTGGTATTACTTCGCTCGAGCCGGCGCGTATGTCGAAGCTTGGTTCGCCCACGGCCACTAGCTGCAATACTTTATTTGAACAGTAGATTGTGTGAGGTGTGGACTGAGAAAAAAAAACCTCCCTTGTCCTTTTTAGGGTTCCGTAGCCAAATGGCAAAAAACGGAATCCTTATAGATTCGTCATGTCTGTCCGTCTGTATGTCTGTCCGTACGTCACAGCCACTTTTCTCCGAAACTATAAGAACTATACTATTGAAACTTGGTAAATAGATGTATTTTGTTAACCGCATTACGATTTTTACATAAAAATTAGAAAAAATAATAATTGAGGGGATAATTGATACTTGAAACTGAAACTCAAAAAACCTATACGTGTGGGGTATCTATGGATAGGTCTTTAAAAATGATGTTGAAAACACAATACTTTGCGCAAGAGACGCTCCCAGTGTTAAATATTATAAACTAAAAAAAATATATGAAGTACATAAATATTATAAAACTAAAAAAATATATGATGTACATAATCATGAAAACTAACAACGTAAATTAGTTTGAACTAGATATAGTGAGTAGTTTCTTTTAATCCGTTATAAGCCGTAAACCGCAATTTACCTACCATATATCTTACTTGCTGCTACGGAACCCTTCATGGGCGAGTCCGACTCGCACTTGGCCGTTTTTTTTTCATGGGTAACCATCATGGCCGTCACCTTGCTACATGTAGGGAACAAGGTGGTGTGTGGGACTCAAACCCTAACTAAAACCCATGGGGTGTCCATCTCCGCGCAATCTTGGTCGGAAACCCCACAGCCGGGACTAGACCGTTCCGCTAATCGCGCTCGCCGCTTCACCCCTATCTGGCGCAATACAGCCCTTCAACGCTGTACGACCTACCAGGACACCTAGTAATGTCGTCCCGCGCGGAGTCGTATACTGAGCAAGCCTCTCACCCTCCCTTGTCCCTAATGTAACTATTTCTATTTACAGAGATTTGACGATCCCCATGGGAGCCCTAAGCAGTACGCTCTCGCTGGCGAAGAACGCGGCGGCGCCGAAGTACGGGCAACTAGTGCTGCCGTCCGTTTCGGCCAACTTCGGCCCCTCCTACATCGCCCGACTGGTCAGACTGAAGTAGATGCTATTGTAAGAATCTTTATTGTGGATTCAACATCATCATCATCAGCCCATTTAAGTCCCCACTGCTGGGGCACGGGCCTCCCTCAATCACATGAGGGGTAATTGCCATACTCACCACGCTTGGCAGACGGGTTGGCGAGGGTTTTGATATAAATGCAGAGTTTTCCTTCTCTGGGTGCTGATGATTATGCCAGCAGCTTGCCTTAGTCGCCTTTTTACGACACCTCGGTAAGAGTGAGGGTGGCCTATTCTACTCTGCCGGGGACCACACGGCATGGATGAACTTATTTATTATTATTACTTTTAGTAACGGCCGCTCCGGCTGGTGCGCGTGGGCGGGGCGGGTGGTGTACTCCACGTGCCGCTGAGCCCGGTCCAGAACGACGGCGTGGTGCACGCCGCGCTCAAGCTGGCCTTCGAGAACCACTCCATACTGCCGCCGTCAGGTAAAAATGATTTTTTTTAATGATATAAGTAGCAGACGAGCCGACGGATCACCTGATGGTAAGCGATTACCGCCGCCCATGGACACCTGGAACACCAGTATATTATTTGGTTCTTTGGTAGGTATATTTATATTTTTATATTAACTATTCGATATTATAAATTATGAAAAAGCGATTCCTTTATCCTAACCCTAAGTTGCGTGCCCGAGAGGTCCTTAACATTGTTCTTAAACTTTTTTTCTTTATGATTTGACAAAACAATATTGAGTATTGAACTTGTCACTTTTACTGACCATTCCGCACACAGATCAGGGAAATTAGTAACTAGGGTCCGCGCTCATCAAAGAAGTCCTCGAAATGAACGTTTCAGTTCACGTCCACATTCAAATTTGAGCTAAATGTGTAAAGACAAGGAATCTAAAATTTCGTTGATCTGTTATTCCGCCCCACGGGTCCTCTTATAGGCAACAGAAAAAAATTAAACAATACAGTAGAGTTTTCATTGTTGTGGAATTTTAAAGGAACGAATCATTTTTGTATGAAAGCTGGCATATGAAGTCGCATTTTTTTTCATGGATGATAGAACAAGCAGACGAATCATCTGATGGTAAGCGATTGCTGTCGCCCATAGATACAGACAGACATACAGATTATACCAAATGGAATAAAAAATGCACTGCCACCCTTTTTCACTTTCACTCACTCACTTGGCGAAAACACAGCGCAGCCGCTGTCCAAGCCAGTTTTTCGTGCCGTGGTATTACTTCGCTCGAGCCGGCGCGTATGTCGAAGCTTGGTTCGCCCACGGCCACTAGCTGCAATACTTTATTTGAACAGTAGATTGTGTGAGGTGTGGACTGAGAAAAAAAAACCTCCCTTGTCCTTTTTTAGGGTTCCGTAGCCAAATGGCAAAAAACGGAATCCTTATAGATTCGTCATGTCTGTCCGTCTGTATGTCTGTCCGTACGTCACAGCCACTTTTCTCCGAAACTATAAGAACTATACTATTGAAACTTGGTAAATAGATGTATTTTGTTAACCGCATTACGATTTTTACATAAAAATTAGAAAAAATAATAATTGAGGGGATAATTGATACTTGAAACTGAAACTCAAAAAACCTATACGTGTGGGGTATCTATGGATAGGTCTTTAAAAATGATGTTGAAAACACAATACTTTGCGCAAGAGACGCTCCCAGTGTTAAATATTATAAAACTAAAAAAAATATATGAAGTACATAAATATTATAAAACTAAAAAAATATATGATGTACATAATCATGAAAACTAACAACGTAAATTAGTTTGAACTAGATATAGTGAGTAGTTTCTTTTAATCCGTTATAAGCCGTAAACCGCAATTTACCTACCATATATCTTACTTGCTGCTACGGAACCCTTCATGGGCGAGTCCGACTCGCACTTGGCCGTTTTTTTTTCATGGGTAACCATCATGGCCGTCACCTTGCTACATGTAGGGAACAAGGTGGTGTGTGGGACTCAAACCCTAACTAAAACCCATGGGGTGTCCATCTCCGCGCAATCTTGGTCGGAAACCCACAGCCGGGACTAGACCGTTCCGCTAATCGCGCTCGCCGCTTCACCCCTATCTGGCGCAATACAGCCCTTCAACGCTGTACGACCTACCAGGACACCTAGTAATGTCGTCCCGCGCGGAGTCGTATACTGAGCAAGCCTCTCACCCTCCCTTGTCCCTAATGTAACTATTTCTATTTACAGAGATTTGACGATCCCCATGGGAGCCCTAAGCAGTACGCTCTCGCTGGCGAAGAACGCGGCGGCGCCGAAGTACGGGCAACTAGTGCTGCCATCCGTTTCGGCCAACTTCGGCCCCTCCTACATCGCCCGACTGGTCAGACTGAAGTAGATGCTACTCTAAGAATCTTTATTGTGGATTCATCATCAGCATCATCAGCCCATTTAAGTCCCCACTGCTGGGGCACGGGCCTCCCTCAATCACATGAGGGGTAATTGCCATACTCACCACGCTTGGCAGACGGGTTGGCGAGGGTTTTGAACTAAATGCAGAGTTTTCCTTCTCTGGAGTGCTGATGATTCATGCCAGCAGCTTTACCTTAGTCGCCTTTTACGACACCTCGGTAAGAGTGAGGGTGGCCTATTCTACTCTGCCGGGGACCACACGGCCAATATTGTGGATTATTAAAACATTATCTCTAGATCCTAAAACTCCGCTAGATGGTTGATAGACTACCAAAAATGTTGTATGTTATTTTAAGAAGATAATGTCAATAGACTTGTACATAATGTAAATAAGAAGATACTGAAATACAATTTAAGATGAAACATTTATTTTATTTGCTTATAAGTACATAATTCTTAATTCATAAGTACAATTATCTTTGGTTAGCAAGATTCTTACAAAAATGCATATAGCTAGCTAAGTACATAATACATTTGCTGTTTTTGACACCCAAAGCTTACACTTAAATGTAAAACACTACAACAGTCGATAAAGCTTTGAGATATTGTTTAATATAATATCGTCATCACATTTAATAATAATCACAATTTTTAATCATATTTTTCATTGCAAAATCTCACATCCAAAATGTTCTAAAATATGCAAATGTTTGCGAGTAGAAAAATTCAGTAAATAGGTATATGTTAATAATACAAAGAATATAAGTAACAAAACAGGCGTGTCAATATAAATATAATAACAAATACCATAAGTAAACTTGATTATTTAGAAAAATGCAATTACTTTTTTATTCAGTCTATAAAAGTTTGAAATAGCGGTGCCGAGCGGTAAATTATGGCACAAACATTTAAAATGAAAATAAATGAATTTACATTTTAGATCTATGTATTACATATTAGGTAAATAAATCAAAAATAATAAAAACCATAAATAAGTACTATGCCTTCAGGAATAACTTAGAACATGAATAAACATGGAAAACCCACAAGTATGTTATGTTTTTTTTTTGAGTGAGGATTGTAACAAACTGAATATTAAATATTAAAATAAAACATATATCATAATACGCAATAAAGTTACAACAACAAATAAAAAATATACTTTTCCTTACAAGTAATATACAATATATGTAAGTTACAACAACTACATACATACTTTCATTGTCTGCGAATGTAGAATTTAAATTTCAAAACATTTTGTCTTAAAATAAGTACATTGACTGCCAAGCAATATCTATGCCAAATCTATATTATAAGTAGTAAAATTTCAATTCATATTCTTTAAAAGAATCTTCCACAAGCAAAATTGACATTGATAAAAACATTGTAATCTTAGGGTGTCGCTACACCGAAGACATTATCAATTTCTCGAAACATTGTAATCTTAGGGTGTCGCTACACCGAAGACATTATCAATTTCTCGAAACATTGTAATCTTAGGGTGTCGCTACACCGAAGACATTATCAATTTCTCGAAACATTTTCGAATTATCTTAGGGTGTCGCTACACCGAAGAAATTATCAATTTCTCGAAACATTGTAATCTTAGGGTGTCGCTACACCGAAGACATTATCAATTTCTCGAAACATTGTAATCTTAGGGTGTCTACACACTGAAGAAATTATCAATTATTGTGTTCGAGTAAAAAAAAGGGCGACTAAATAGTTTTCCGCCCCGGGCGGCCGACACACATGCTACGCCACTGCTTCGACATCATTCAAATAAAAAGTTGTAAACCCTTTATTAAAGCGTACAACCTGTGCGGATAAAGAATGGGATCAGAATGGCGCATCTATTCACTTCTCGCTCGCACACCCACGAGTGCGAGTATAGATGCAAATAGTGTGCGAGAGAGAAGTGAATAGATTCGCCGCCATTTCTGATCCCATTCTTTATCCGCACAGGTTGTAGTGATTATATTCTATTTGCCCTTTATACGTCATCAGTTTTGTTCTCGTTGTTGAGGGGCTTGACCTCGTGCGCGTCGTCTGTTTGCGGGAGCCGGTTCCAGGGCTGCTCCTCGCCGGAGCCGAACAGAGTGTACACCACGATCTCGATGATGTACAGCCCTATCGTCACGAAGAATATTATGCGCCACGCTGTGATCGTTTGCTGAAAATATAACACGTCATAATGATAGGATGAAGATATAACGTCATACGTTAAACCGTAACTCCCTTAACAAAACGTGAGAGTTGCTGAAGACGAAAAATAGGTATTTAGCCAATTTAGTCTTTATTTTTGATCAAAGTACAATTAAATACTTTTCTGCACATAAACCAGACGTACTAGCCTTTGACCCTTTACTACAATTGTTATTGTATTATTATGTTTAATGCTGTTACAGGAATGGTTCTAGTAAATGTTGCAAAAGACTATTTCTTAATTATTATTCGACCATCGCATTTACAATTACCAACTCGTGTGCCTATCTAGAATAGACTAAATGACTAGAAAATACTTCCGTATTTTCTAGTCATTTAGTCTATTGTAGAAAACTGTGCTTATTTGTGGGCTTTATTTCCATAAAGCCCACAAATAAGCACAGTTTTCTAGTCTGAAATCTTTTAACATAGCGTGTTGGGTTGGATCGGGATGGCATGAGTTTTAGTACGGTAATAAACATGAGATCACGTTTTGTAATAAGGTGGTTATACCGATCGTTCGCCAATCGATGGCATTGAACTTTGATGGAAGTCGATGGCTCGTTGTGAAAGCTTTGTTATCGACGGATACACCGTTCAACAAAACGTGGGCTAGCGAATCGATCGACGTTGATCGGGTCGACTAATCAGTTCTGCCACCAATAGGTGCCATCGTCAGATAACACTAGTCAACAAATGTTTAACTTCTTTTCGCAACCAATGACAGAGGTCCATAATTTTACTAAATTGCACTCCCTGATTATGAATCTGTTTTCAAAATTTTGATACCTCGTCTAGTATTTGATTTATAGAGAGTCAAATATCTCAAAATTTGGTTTTAGGTTCTTTTTCATTGACAATTTCAAAACAAGTACAAGCACTTTAAAAAAATGTTTTCGGCATATCTACTGATAAGCTCATTTTCTCAATTATATATATCAATAAGATTTATTTTGAGTAATATTCATATCAAAATCCGTGTACCTATAGCGCATACAAATCATCACTTAATTCTTGTAATGGAAAAAACATAGATAGCTTAATTGGCTGTAGCGTTGCAGGGAAATCAGGTAAAATTATAAATTAAAAAGCATTTCATAATTTGGGGTTTTTATTTTCAAAATATCTATTGAATTTTTTTACATCCCAATTGATACATATTTAAATAAATCCCAAAAAAAAACACTAAGTGCCACTTTTCAGATTTTCAACCCATAACTAATAACTTAACGTGATATGAAAATTCTGATAACAGATCTAGATTCAGCATATTAAGCTCTTCATATTTATCATATTTTTATTCAGGTTGTGTTTTCTTGTTGACTTGTGTAATCAGTCGATTAGTGTGGTGGACAATATCGATCCACGTCGACCATCAACTTAGTAGTTCATCGATCGATCAGTGTAGTAGACAGTATTACTTGTTGATTTTTTTATGCTAGAGGCGACAAACGATCAAGCGAGTCACCTGATGGAAAGTAATCAAAGCCGCCCATTAAACATCCGCAAAAGAGAGATCGCTAATATGTTGCCGGCCTTTTTATATAAAAAAGGGTATCACCAAAATAATGCAATAAACAAAATAATAATTATGATGTGATTATTTTTTTTAAATCAAACGATTAAACAGAAACGGAACGGGTAAACTTACATTTCCGTGTGTCAAAACACCCACAAATATTGGTACGACGATCCCAGGGATAGTAGCTACAGTGTTGGTCATCGCCATGAGGGTTCCTAAAAAAAGAAAAATAATTGGAAAAAACGCTAGGTAATCTTCAACAGAAGCGACTATAACGTTTAACTCCTTTCGCTTTAGCATGATATGGCTGACAGATGTCAAAATCTATAAAATTTTCAGATTAGTCTCCTTCTAAAGTGAGACTCAGATCGTAAAGTAGGGCCAAAATAAAAGGCCACATTTGACACTACATTACAATGGACAACATTTCAAATTTTTAACATGTCCATATTGTTTTTTTATATGAAAGTAGACATAAAATGAACAGACCCATATTTTTTCTTTTTTCGAAATTTGTCCATTTTCATGCATAAAATAATTATTGAAATTATTTTTATTTTAAATAGACGTAAGCGCCAAATGACGTCATCGGACGGCTGAATACAGCGATATTCCTTTGCTTATCATTGTTTTAATAAAAAAAAAGGTACTACTGTCAAAGGTAAATAATACTAGTGTCAACATTGTCAACGTCATTCATACATTCAACGTTGACAAGTTGTCTTTTTTTTTGACAGTTACATGTCATGAGTTTGGCATTACGTAAAATTAAAACTATAATGTGCTAAGCAAAGAAATATTTTACATTCTGCCGTCCGATGACGTCATCTTACGTTTTTTAGTTTTTAATTTTTTTCTCAGTAAATAACCAATATAAAAAATTTATAAATATATATTTGCGCAGCGGAAAAGTAAATAAAGAAATGGTATTTTTTGTTTCCGAGCTTAGCAATTTTGAAATGTTGTCCATTTGGCAACGTAACCTTGTAACAACGGGCATTGAATTAAAATAGCACAATTTCTTAACTTTTTAAAATTATAGATAGATAGATATTCTTTATTGCACAAAAATAAAATACAAGCATGATACAACAACAACAACAGACAGTACAATAAGGCGGTCTTATCGCTTGTAGCGATTTCTTCCAGACAACCTTTGGGTAGAAGAAAGAAATATCGTATTCGTAATAAGGGAAGGCAGTGCAAAGTAGTTTAACAAATGAAATTGAGAATGGCAGAAATATACATATTTTATATATTAATAATATTACATAACATAAATAATAATAAGCAATACATACATACCCAATAATATATACATAGATAAATTATGTTTGCATCAATTTATTGCAATAAAGCCAGAAAAAAAATCACGATTTAATTTCTTTGTTAAACTGTTTATAAACTTATTAAAAAATACTTTTCTAGAGAATTGAACGTTGGTACAATGTTTTATCTGTCAACCCATTTTTTTAAGCTCTAGGGATGTTCCCCAAATAATCGTACGAATACAATGTTTACTCGTGTAGGAATTTTCAACGATAAATGAAAAGCCGCATTCGGATTAAATAAAACGTATTATTCTATTATTTAAAAATATGAATACACGTATAACTTGGTAAACAGAAAACCCATGTGTGGCACACAATATAAGCGTTTTGATTTCGAACAAAAAGAAATAAACTGGCCGCGGATCAATATGTAGGAATCGGTACCTACTACCTATATTCCTTTTTTTTCAATAATTCCTTAAATAAAACTACTAATAACTTCTTTTCTATTGTTATTCTATTCGATTCACGTTAATTTGAAGTACATATCGATTATTCACTTTAATCGAAGTTTTTAAGTAGGTCACACCTCTATGAAAGAAACGTCAGATCTGGTCTGTTATTTTGGCTGAACTGTAACATTTATAGATCAATGTATGTTAATTCTCACAACATCTCATACGTTTACCTGATTCCATACTAAGTAGCTTAAGCACTTGTGTTACAGATATCAGACAACAGAGGAACACAAATATATACTTAAATACATATATAACACTCAGACACTGAACAAACACAAGTGTTCATCGCACGAATGTTTGTCCAGGGTGGGGATCGAACCCACGACCTTTGGCGTAAGAGGCAGGGTCACCATCCGGTCAGTCCGGTATGTTGATAACTAATAGTGTGCATACCTGCAAAGTTAGGCGCGATGTCGATATGGTTGGAGAGGAACCCGCAGAACATGCCGCCGATGCACGTCACTCCCGCCGCCATCAGCGCCACCGCCGCGCCGCGCGCGCAGCCCACGTAGCACAGCGCCAGCAGGCACGCGCCCGGGACAGCCGACGCTGGAAACCAAATGGCAATGGACAACATTTCATATTTTTAACATGTCCATATTGTTTTTTTATATGAAAGTAGACATAAAATGAACAGACCCATATTTTTTCTTTTTTCAAAATTTGTCCATTTTCATGCATAAAATAATTATTGAAATTCTTTTTATTCTAAATAGACGTAAGCGCCAAATGACGTCATCGGACGGCTGAATACAGCGATATTCCTTTGCTTATCATTATTTTAATAAAAAAAAGGTACTACTGTCAAAGGTAAATAATACTAGTGTCAACATTGTCAACGTCATTCATACATTCAACGTTGACAAGTTGTCTTTTTTTTGACAGTTACATGTCATGAGTTTGGCATTACGTAAATTTAAAACTATAATGTGCTAAGCAAAGAAATATTTTACATTCTGCCGTCCGATGACGTCATCTTACGTTTTTTAGTTTTTAATTTTTTTCTCAGTAAATAAGCAATATAAAACATGAATAAATATATATTCGAGCAGCGGAAAAGTAAACAAAGAATTGGTATTTTTTGTTTCAGAGCTTAGCAATTTTGAAATGTTGTCCATTGTTCTTAAATTATTACTATAATCCATTGAGTATTTGAAGGTGAATAGGACAGTTAAGACGTTTCGAATCATGCATCCAACTTACGACAAATTAAAATATGAAGCTGTAAAAATCATGAACTTTTTGTGTTCTCATTCTTCCAAAATAACAAGTATCAATATTTCTCAATCGTCTCGGCAGAGAACCAAAGTCATCGACATTGCTCACCGAATTAGCAAGCTTAAGTGGCAGTGGGCTGGCCATATTAGCCGCAGAACCGACAACCGATGGGGTAAACGAGTTCTAGAGTGGAGACCGCGTCCTAGCAAACGTAATGCAGTAGGGCGCCCTCTGGCTAGGTGGGGGAACGATCTGCGCAGGATGGCTGGCAAGAGCTGGATGCGAGAAGCCTTGGATAGATTACAGTGGCGAACAATCGGAGAGGCCTACGTCCAGCAGTGGACTGCGATAGGCTGATGTTGAATATTTCTCAATTAATCTGAACAGGAAGTTAAAATAATTATTACCAATAAAATTTGTAAAAAATATTTTATGAATTGCATAATGCGCTAATCAGAATTTTTGCTCATAGGGATTGGCTTACTATTGAATCGCGATTATTGTCTCTCGTGCAATATATGTCGGCATGGATTGCATTAGGGAGCAAGAACTGGTAATTTCTCTTGGTGATGAAGATGGTTCCGACACGTCAAGCGAGAGTTGTTATTTTACAGATGTATAAGATGCATATTATTTCATTATTAATTAACTTATTTCGTGTGTACCACTAAGAATATTTACATATTGTATTCCATATCCAGATAGTTCCAATTCCTAGATAAAATATTTATTAAGATTAAAAATCAAACAAATAAAAAACCTATTAGAATTCTAAAGAAAATATTCTCGATTCTTAAAAATATCGGTTAGATTTAAAGGAAGCGTCTCACTTTTAATGTCAAACTAGAACTGTCCTATTCACCTTCACATACTGAATGGACTTTTACCGGGCAAAATCGATTGGCGTCGCTAGTATGCCTTACCCGTCACCTTAAAGGTGACTCTGACAGGCACTAAACTCGGTTTATATAAATAAATAATAGAAATATTACCGAAAAGAGTGCCAATCTTCCTGGCAGTGGTAGTGGTGATGACTCCCTTCCCCCGCAGCCAGTCCAGGGTCTTGCTGAGAGCGATGCTGAAGATCCACAGCGAGAGGAACGGCAGGGCTGTCGTCACTGCGTTCTGGTGAATTTGATTTGCAAGTTTAGCACTTACTAGTGGCCCGCCCTCACTTCCTTTTGGGACATTAGTTCCACTTTATGCCAGTAGATGGAGCTAGTTGCCCATTACATCGCGCAAGCGTGTTTTGGATTACCTATAGCTAGTGGGACCGTTAGAAAACCTCCAGAGATTAGGATTCACCTCTTTATAAATAGTATAGAATCTATACTAGATAGATTAGTTAGACAGAATTATTTTATATATTCAGTAATATTTTGTTTTTCCTTCAACAATGGGCAGTTAATATATTCCCATTTTTTTATTTTCAAAAGTTTAATAAAAAATATCAAATACTTACTTTGCCTTTAAATTTTAATAGATCAAAGAAATTACCGTCATCGTCATCGTCAGCCCATTCAGGTCTCCACTGCACGGACACGGGCCTCCCTCTATCCCCCCAAAGAAATTACCGTATTAGGCATTAAGTATACTCGTAGGCACGTGATTTAATTACCTACTATTTTCACTGTAGGTATTTTGACATTACATTTCAACTCAATGTCTGTCTTGCCCTCGAATATATCATGATCTTATTATAAAGCATGATTTACAGTTACCAATTACCAGTAGTTTATTTAATAAAAATAATAACTACTAAACATGTTAGAGAACTAGTCAATGATGAATCTATACTGACTACAGAAGGGCAATTCTCGTAACGTGCACTCGACATTAAAGTTGAATTTAGAGATTTTATACATTCGTCCTCCATCCACCCATAAAAATCTGTCACTCGACATCAATGTCGGGTTCCGAGAATAGACCTTCAGGACTCCAGTGCTCTCCACTTACGGTAACCATTGGGCATTAGCTCAACTCACCTCGGTCATGTTGAACTTGAGCACCTGCTTCATGTAGAAGGGCAGCTCGATGAGCAACATGTACCAGCCCCAGTTGGAGCACGCGTGAGACACCAGGATGGCCAGGAATGCCGGGGAAGTGAGCACGGCTCTCCAAGGGACTGCCAGTTTCTGCATCAAGTGGACAATCGTGTAGGACGACAGATTTTGTAGGACTTATTGCTGCTAGATTTTTTTATTTTGCATATTTTAATTATTCCATTTCCAGTTAGTCTGGTTCCCCTGTTTAGTGTTGCGAAGGTCAGACGGCAGCTCCCCGTACGACAAAGTACCCCGGACTGACAACTGGAATTTCACGCTGAGATAATGATTGTATGAATTATTCGATATTAAGTTTTAATGGCCAAAAAATAAGGGACTAAACTAAGGGGCCTAAATTGCAACCTTGAGGCACTCCTATAACTTTTTCGTTTAGTACTCAAAATAATGGGATTATTTTTATATTAAATTTAAACGTAAATGTATCATGATTTTACCTACAATTTAGAGAGCGTAGCAATAAATTTGAAATTAATCAAACTTGCTACTTGGACGTGAACGTCATTCTAATATAACTCATTCCAAAGCTTTAAATAGATCACGGTGATAAAAACTTTAAAAATCGTTAATGTAAGACAAACAATCAATATTATTAATAACAAAACAGGGTGACATACTTTCGCAAAAGTAAAAGGGGTGGTGCCACCAATTTAATAGCCATGAAAAACCAATTTAATTCCTGCACACAATACATCGCACTAGATGTGATAACAAAAGAGCATGTTAGTAATGGCATTGCATTGTCACTATCTCTAGGGAAATACACTGAATGTTTAACCATTTTCCTATAGTTAAGAGTTTAAATGTAGTGCTAAAGAGGATACATATTACGGAATATCGAGTATTGATTGTACTGAGGAAGGATTTTAATGGCTTACCTTTATTACTTATAAGTTATACAATTTCTGCGAAAAAAAAACGCCTTTTTTTTCGTAGAAATTTATTTGAAGTCTTTTAGTGTCTCCTTCTTTGGCAGCCCCCTCCTCCCCCTCCCTCTTCCACCCTCGCCAAATAACTAACAAACTACAGAATGGAAAGAGTTATCCTTTAACTCCTAACCGTTGAGGAGTTGACCTTCCATCATCAGCAGAGCCACAAAATGAATACAGTCAGGCGTTAATACTGGTGCAGGTTTGAAAAAATATACAAAAACATTACGTGTCCCCATAAAATTTTATGTTTGTTCGCCGATTACTTTGCCATTTATGAACCGATTAAGATGATTCATTTTTAGTTGGAAAGTAGATAGCCCTGGATTAGTATTAGATCTGATGATGGGATCCTGGAAAAATTGAGGGGAACTCTCAAATTGTATAGGGACACGTAATGTTTTTGTATTTTTTTTTCAAAACTGCTCCAGTATTTACGCCTGACTGTATTAATTTTGTGGCTCTGCTGATGATGGAAGGTCAACTCTCCAACTGTAAGGAGTTAAAGGATAACTCTTTCAATACTGTAGTCACAATTAGTTTTTTAGTTATTTGGCGACGGTGGAAGAGGGCTGTTAAAAAATGAGACACTAAAAAGCTAAAAAGTGTAAAATAATATTTTTAACATTTTATACACTTAAAATACAACACCTAAAACTTAAAATAACTTAAGTCGGCGCCTAATCCCTGTTGAATATATGAATGTTGTATTAAATTACAAGATAGTAGTGGGCGCCGACTTCGGTAACACCTTTTCTCGAGTGTACTGTTATAAAATGTTATTTGAAATGTTAAAAATATTATTTTACACTTTTTAGTTCGTGGTTTTTGAAGGCGGTTTTGTTTTCGAAGAAAATTTTGTGTTTTTGTCATCTTTTACTTTACCTAGACTTACCTTATGTGTGGAGTGGTCATCAGCCTTCCCGCCGAGGGAGGTGACGATCATGTTTCGCTCTTCCGCGCTGATGAGCGGCTGTTGCTGTGGAGAGTCCTGCACCAGGAACACCCACAGCACGCACCAGATGCAAGATAGGCCACCCATCACGTAAAATACGCTCTCCCACCCTGAAGATCGTAATGAAGAGTTAGTAGGTTAAAGTTTTATCAGTTCCAAATACCAAACCCTTTGGCTTCTAATTAGTTATTTCGTTCTATAATAATAAGATTTGAATAAAAAGTAAAGTATCAGCCTATAACTGTCCCAGGGCAAAGGCTTCATCATAGAAATCAAGTCATCGCTACTATGATGGAATTAGGCTTAATCACCACGCTTGCCAAATGCGGATTGGTGACCACAAACCCGAGCTATGTTTGAAAAATTCAAAACACACTTTTAGCTCGACCCAGGATCGAAACCCGAGATCACAGCCCGGTACTTAAACCACTAGACAAATAAGGCGTCAAGAAGATTTAAATATTGGTTTTTAAAAAAGATTGCGGTTGATGAAAGATCAGATGGATTACCTATATTATACACCCCGAGTATTTTTGGTGGATCCTCCAACATTGTGGTACCTATATAACCTTAGGTAGGTTTGTATAATAATATGCCGATTTCGTAAAGGACCTTTAAAACCTACTTACTTAGGTACCTATGTATATCTTTCCAACGAGAACCAATTTGTTTGTTCTGTGTGCTACGGCATGTTCGAAGACATGCGCCTTGCGCCTAGAAAGACTCTGTTCTTAGAAAATGGCTACCACCCCACATACATATTTAGTATACATATGTTGCGAGTCCTACCCAAATCTGATGATTCAGAAGTCTCGTGTTGAACGTTGAACTTACCAACGTTAGCAGTCAATACTCCAGCCATGAGCATAGAGATGACGGTGCCGAGAGAGGTCCCGGCGTACACCAGCGCCGCCATCACACTGCGCTCAGCTGGGGGCGCCCATTTTGATAGCAGCACGTGCATCGATGGGAACGTCACACCCTGTAGTTGAAAATTTATCTTAGGTAAATTTTTAAAGGCCCACATACCTATCTAAGGAAGGATCTTAACAAACAACGAGGACTCTGTAGCGTGGGGCTCGCGGTAGGTAGCTACGCTTATCTAAATACGACTACAGAATGTTGGTAAGTACGGTACAGAGAATAAAAAGGTTCGTCACCTTAAGGTACATTTTCGCTTACATAGCAAGAATCAGTTATACCAACATACCGTTTTAAAAAGATCTGCCAAACTTTAAATGTTCATTACATCAAAAGGAATCAACGTTGCTTCTAGCAAATCTGAACGTTCTGATCTAACAGTTAAGCATAATTTTCTGTGTGTCTTCAGGTAGGTATTACTCTGACAAATTTAAGAAAGGTAGGTAATTAATGCTCATATCATATCAAACGAATCAATTGAAAACTTTTTTTTTCGTCCTTTGACTGAACAGGGTAAGACGAGAACGATTCGAATTTTATTTGTATTCGATATTCAGCGCCAACCGTATTTTCTAAACTTTGAATTGATTTAAAAGTAGTTAATATAAATTCAATAAGTCAACTAATCCTGCCCTCGTATGCGCACGCGATCGGATCAGATATCGCCCACATTGCGTCCTTGACCGTGAAACTGCATAATGCGGGAGTACACTTTAATGTTTCATAAGATCTGATAAAATGAATTGGTTCCCGCCCATGACCCCCCATGGAATGATCAACCTTTGGTTTTTTACTCCCCCTAAGCGTGGGTGTTTTCTTCCCCGCAAGGATATTTGATCCTTTACCTCTGTATGAATCTTTATTGTGCAATAAAGACTAGGTTTCTATGAAAACTTTACTCGATGTGGATTTTATTTTATTATCACCGAAGTTAATGTCTTTACTGTCATTAGGGAAGTTAATGACCAAGTGGCATTTAGAAAACCTAATCAGATCAGTAGGTATTACTGAAACTAGCTTCATCTAGGTAGATAGTGTGATTAATCGGCTTACCCTAGCGCGAGCGTAGTACCTACCTAAACGATAAATCGCTGAATAACATAAAATGCAAAAAAGTAGTCGTGCCTGATTGATTGGTGATAAGGACTGTCAATTAACGAGTCATTATTTAACCAATATTTACATTATTATAATAATAATATAATTCTCACAACATCTCATTCATTGACCTGATTCCGTACTAAGTAGCTTAAGCACTTGTGTTACAGATATCAGACAACAGAGGAACACAAATATATACTTAAATACATATATTACACCCAGACACCGAACAAACAGAAGTGTTCATCGCACGAATGTTTGTCCAGGGTGGGGATCGAACCCACGACCTTTGGCGTAAGATGCAGGGTCACTGCCAATTCCGCCATCCGGTCAGTCAAATTATGTAATTGTCCTCTTACTCCTGAAGGAACAAGTCTTACCAATTATGAATTTAGGTAAATATCCTGCGTGGCAGCTCAGTCCCGTTTTTTTCAGTGACCTCAATCACACTTGATGGAAGATGAGATGACGTGGTCCATGTTTATTCGACAAAATAGGGACCCCCCCACCCCCCCCCCTTCTCGCATTGACAGCCCTACCTGTAACCAATGCTGCCCCATATTCAATTCTAGTTATACTCTAGCTACAGTCCTGGTACTAAATCAGAAGATCTTACCCCACCGATCCCCTCTCCGACCCTCATCACGACGGCCGCAGCGTAGTGGGCTTCAGCCATGACCGGAGTCAGTAGGGTGCACACCACATTGATGGTCACACTGAAGAACATCACCCATTTTGCAGAGAATAGCTCCGCGATACGCGCCCCTGCAAAAGAGGTCAATGTAAAAAACATACACATTTCGGAACATTATGCCTAATGAGTTTATAAACAAAAGAAAAAAAAGCTAAGAAAAGGAAAGCAAATACTGAAAACTAAATACACAGCAAGTCCTTTGGCAGAGTCCACAAATGCTGGCCGCGTCCGCATGATCACGATGGATTACCGCTGGGTGAAGTAGTCTATCCAGCCTTTGGGATCTCCCATTAAGTCCTCTACTTCAAGTAAACGCTTAGCTTCACGGAGGAAAGCGAGAGCCTCGGGAACCGGGTCACTCACTTTGGGGATTTCGGTCTCTCTGCCCCATCGACCACGTTTCGGATAGTTCCAATTTTTTCATTCCATCCCCATCGTCTCGATGGATGGCGGTCTAATACTGTGCGTTTTTCGCGGAACTTTCTACCACGTACCTCAGTTCTGTGGAACGGTTTGACAGGAGTATTTCCCGATGGCTACGACTTAAGGACCTTCAAGAGAAGAGCGTACCTACTCTTTTTTAAAAAGGCCGACAACACATTTAAAACTAATTCAAGATTTTCGGGTCCAACGTAAAATACGTACATACATACTTATGTGTGCGAAACATGGAAGGTCACCAAAACTATCTCGCACCGAATCCAGGTTTTTGTCAAAAGCTGTCTTCGCCGGATTCTTGGTGTATACTGGCCGGAGAAAATCTCCAATGAGCATCTGTTGGAACGCTGCAATAAAACCCCGATCGACCAGCAGAGCCGCAAGTGGAACTGGATAGGCCACACTCTCCGGAGGGACTCTGATCATATTCCTAAACAGGCTCTGGATTAGAATCCCCAAGGGAAACGCAAACGTGGCCGTCCCAAACAAACTTGGCGACGTACTGTAGCAGACGAGGTGAAGAACATCGGTAGGACTTGGAGTGAGGTCAATCGCGAAGCTCAAGACCGAACGCGATGGAAGGCCACTGTGGACGCCCTCTGCCCCAGCTCGGGGACATAGGATAATAAGTCAAGTAAGTCAAGGCTACACATTAGCGATCTCTCTGATTTCGCGGATGTTCATGGGCGGCGTTGATTACTTTCCATCAGGTGACTCACTTGCTCGTTTATCCGCCTCTAGCATAAAAAAAACTTTGGACACCTACCTAAAATTGTTGGGATAATAATGATTCTCAACGTGTAACTATGATCCTGCCAGTTGATCTGGTTGGTCTGCTTCGAAGATACGTTATTGAACGCGACACGCTAAGATGAATATAACGACTTGAAACTGAAAAAATGCAGATATTTCCAGGGTACCTATACAAAGACCGCGATCTTCAATTTAGCTGGCTAGCTAGTAATTTTTCACTGTCAGTAATATAATTTTATCATTTACTGCTTACCTGGAATCTGAGATACAAAGTATCCCCAGAAGTAGCAGCTCAAAATAATTCCTTGCACCTCCGAAGACCATATAAAAGGCCCGTCCAGTTCCTGCAAGAAAAAAAATATAGTTGATGATGATGATGATTGATGACGCAATAAATTATAATAATCGGGGGTTAAAAATATACGAGTCGAATTGAGAACCTCCTCCTTTTTTTGAAGTCGGTTAAAAAGATACTATGTATAATAGATAGCGGCCACCGGGATTTGAATTTTGTTTACGCAACCGGAAAGAATATTATAAGTCGACATCGTGATAGACTAATGTAGAGACCATTACCACAATATAATAACACTATCTACCTTACAATTTTAAAAACAATAAATGTACCTATTGTTGGGCCTCTTCAAACCGGTTAAACAAGTTTCTAAATTGGAATTAGGTAAATTGATAAAGAAAAGAGCTTTTTTGCTCAAAGCCGGTGGAGTCAACAACTCTTAAAAAACTGACCATTAAATTCATATTGAACCTTATTTGCTGGATGGTAGGAATAAAATTGTTTGAAGTTTGTAGTAACTCAACGACGACTGTACGTATAATTACAGACTCATAAATTACAGGCCTAAATATCAAAATGTAAATTGCGTTGAATGTAAAAATTTGTTCGACTCAAAGTCGCGTTGGAACAAAATTTTCAACTGTTTGCTCCAAATGCTGTACATAGACGGTAGTATGCACTGATTTTGACCAATCAATTCAGCGGCGATGAATCCGAAGCGACAAGTTGGTCCAGCACAACACTTTCATTGAGTTCGATTAATTTACGCGAATATTTCACGTCAAATGTGACCCGAATATTAGCAGATTCATATATGTATGGACACAAAGATAGGCTCTTGATGTAGATCGCAGAGGTTTTCGATGGACTTTATACTGCCACCTAGTGTAACCTTACAATTTAACGTCTTTCATTTTCTGTATTTTATTTAACAGATTTATTTTATTCTTTTCTCCGTCTTAAACTTATTCTATTGTTGGTCTACTGCGGCTTCATAGTAATCTTTAAGGTGACGGGTAGGGCACACTAATCGATTTTAATTTTTAGCAACTAAATCGGATCTATTTTAAACAATTTCGGCAAACACTTATACTATTTATTAAATAACCCTGCACAAATGTTGCGTCTGTTTTTGTACTTGAAAACTTGATTCACGCCAAAAGCGGCCACATATAAGTGTTTGCCGAGAGATTCTAACCCCGAAATTGTTTAAAATAGATCCGGTTTAGTGGCTAGTGTGACCTACCCGCCACCTCTTACAAGGATTTTAGCGGTTCTATAGAATGGTGATCCAAGCCGCTCTTTCCTTATCTTTTCTTTAATAGTTCTTCACACAGACAATACCCAAGTACTAAAACAATGTAACCTATATATCTAACTTACATAAGCGTATTGTCCTCATTTTGCTTCATTATTACAAACTTATTATATTTTGGTAACCATTAAACGTTTGTTTTCAAATAATGTCATGTGGTTTATGTGCTCATTAAATTGTAATGTTTTGGAATCAACCCAAATTTTATCTAGATCGTAAGTACGAGCGTTTATGACTAAGGGCTATTTAATTTCAGGTTCTTCGCCCTCATGTTTTTGCTTCTGTGCTTCTATGCCAATTTATAAGGTATTGATGGTCCTTACCTTCCGCACCTCTTAAGGTAATATCGTAATACTTAGTGAAAGGTTTTGCTAGACGTCTGAAATGACGTCCTTGATAAATTTGCAACAAAATATGCATCCTGCAAATAAAACATCGCCATTTAAACGAGTATTGCAACGATTCCTACCATTTATTTATAAATCAGAGACGCGCGCCGCCTTGACTGAATTGATTCATTGGCGAAAACAAACAGCTGCTCTCGATTCAATCAAAAATTTGACTGCCTTCCCAATTTAGACGATAGTTAAACATCGATCAATGTAGATATAGATTTTTGTGGATATTTTTTTAGCGCAGGGTTTTTTTGGAGACGATTAATTTGTCCTCAAAAATCCGACAACCATAACCTAAATACTAGAAATAAACACAAGCTTGCTGTTCCACATCTCACACTTCATAAGATTGGTAGTTCATTTGTAGGAATGAGTATTAAAATATTTAATTAGTTACCATAAAAGCTTGTTGATTTACCAATGCCTAAATTTAAAAAACATGTTAAAAATATTTAATGGCAAAAGCCTATTATGCAGTTACCTAATGATTACTTAAATGACAAGAATTTGTGGCAATGATAAACTGTTCGCCTACACCCATGATACTGTACTTACAAAAATTTTGGTGATTAAAAATAGTAACTGGCGAGTTTCTTGCCGGATCTTCTTGTCAGAATCAACTTTCCGATTCCGGTGGTAGAATCACATTATATTTATTCATTTCTTAGTATATTTTTTGTATCGACATATAATATGTTTAATTACATGTATAATATACATAGCTTTTATTTATATTTTTCATGTATGACGATTTGTAAGAGCTGTATATGATAAGCCTATGCAAATAAAGTACTTTTGAATTTTGAATGGACAACATTTCAAAATTGCTAAGCTCTGAAACAAAAAATACCAATTCTTTGTTTACTTTTCCGCTGCTCGAATATATATTTATTCATTTTTTATATTGCTTATTTACTGAGAAAAAAATTAAAAACTTAAAAACGTAAGATGACGTCATCGGACGGCAGAATGTAAAATATTTCTTTGCTTAGCACATTATAGTTTTAAATTTACGTAATGCCAAACTCATGACATGTAACTGTCAAAAAAAAGACAACTTGTCAACGTTGAATGTATGAATGACGTTGACATTGTTGACACTAGTATTATTTACCTTTGACAGTAGTACCTTTTTTTTATTAAAACAATGATAAGCAAAGGAATATCGCTGTATTCAGCCGTCCGATGACGTCATTTGGCGCTTACGTCTATTTAGAATAAAAAGAATTTCAATAATTATTTTATGCATGAAAATGGACAAATTTTGAAAAAAGGAAAAATATGGGTCTGTTCATTTTATGTCTACTTTCATATAAAAAAACAATATGGACATGTTAAAAATTTGAAATGTTGTCCATTGTTAACGTACAGGATCACCTTCAAGTATTCAACAAATACTCACAGGAGCAGTTCCATTGGACGCCGTAGCCTCACACTCCTCTACACTATCCGTGACGTTGGCGATGACGTCACTGTGCGCGTGCGCATGCGTCAGCTGTTTGATGGCGGTGTGGTTCAGCATGCCCACCATGGCGACGGACAGGTTCACCTTCAGGCCGTACACGATGGCCATGCCGATGGATCCGAGGACGGCCAGGACGTACCGGGCTGGGACGAAACCTGACGATGAAAAAATGTAGGTAACATCTGGATTAACCAGCGTAATTAGAATTACAGTACATACCCTACATACTTTGTAAATCATTTTATGTTTTTAAGCAATTTCAAAGAACGCTTCGTTGGAACAAGGTTCGTCATATAGAAATAAAAACCTTTTACAATTGTACTCCACTACCTTGTGAGTCCACTGGTGCCGCGGGTGTCCATGGGCGACGGCAATCGCTTACCATCAGGTGATCCGTCTCGTCTGCCACCTATCACATGAAATTAGTCTCATTTGGACTTTACAATTTAATGTCAATACATTAACTTCAAAATCATGCAAAACTTTTGTATCGTATTATTTTGAGTTCGGATTGTCTCATAATTTAGGTTACAGTTGCGATCGCTGAATTCAAGGTTTATTGACTGACGCCGACATAATAACACATCCCAACGTTATATCAATATATCAATGGTATGCAGTACCTACTCATTGTTATACTATGTCAATGGTATGCAAATGCTATAATCGTGCTTGTCATTATAAATTGGAAGCCTCTATCATATTTTGTTGAATGTTTCTCTTTTAAACTCAACTTTAAAAGTGTTCGTATCTGAACCAAGAGAAGAGCGTACTCTTTTTTAAAAAGGCCGGCAACACATTAGCGATCTCTCTGATTTCGCGGATGTTTATGGGCGGTGACTCGTTTGTTCATTTGTCCGCCTCTAGCATTAAAAAATCCATTCTGAACTCGAAAGCTGCGAATTTTCTTAGAAATTTCGGCTTAAGGTTCATCAGCATACCTACTGATAGCGTGTGTCAGTGACCTTTCGCTGAAGGACATTGGAAACGTGCTAGATATTTTATTACGATGTGAAATACCTAAATACGAATAGGTATGTAATTTGATTCTATTGTATAGAATATAAACACTATCACTACTAAGTACTTACAAAAAACAAACATACACACATATAAACTTACAAGTTCCTCAAAAAATTTAAATACTTTTTTTAGTTTTCACATAATCAATACCTTCATTCTAAAAAATTAACATGTATGAAATGTTTTATTTGTTTAGAATTAAAATAAAAACGATAAAAATATAAGTTCCTCGCTTACTCTTTTGTCTCCCTTTCACATAAAACAAAGCTGAACGAAAAAATATATTTAGATAAACACTACTTAGTTATGTATTTGTAAAAACTAGTAGGTAAGTCTATTTAAACCTGCAAAATAATAAACGTTTAAAATGTATTCACTCACGTCCCAAAATATTCCCTTTTGCCGGCACATCCATTTTACATAAACTTTCCACCAACAGTACCTACGTAATTTAGTTACACTTTTAAAGTTTTCAATAAATATTACTTCAATATGTAACTTAGACGATCTATTTTTAAGCACTGAAAACACACAACGCGTTCAAAGGACGCCAAGACAGGATAACGACTGCACTGCACCCGATATATTGAAATGCAAAACGAAACAAGCTGTCGTATGGTGAAATCATTCGTGGAACAGCAAGTTTTATTTACGTATTTACATATGAAACGTGCGGCTTTACACGTCGTATAACAAGCTTTTGGGCACGGTTTCTTTATCTGTTTGAGCTTTCGCGCTTTTTCAAGGTGACCTTCAGAGAAAGCTAAGTAGGAAGAGTGAGTGAGATCAATGAATTTGGAAACACGCTTTTCTAGTTAAAATTACGCAACTCGTTGTAAGGTAGGAACGACTAAAAATTTGATTATATTTTATATCTCTAGTATTTTAATATACAAAATAATTACATTTGATTAGCAATTTTATTAAACACAGACATTTTGACAATGTAATCGCTTTTGGTACCGCCTTTTCCGTATCCGATCATATTATGGCGCCAAACATTTTGATTGGTTGATTTTTAACGCCATCTAGCAACATGTAACAGACTTAAGTCAGTAGTTGATGGCTTGGGTATAACTTACGCACTGGTTCTAAATTAAATGAACAGATGGCAATCGCTCACGTCCTCATAATAAAAAGTTAAAATAAACAAAATTCACCAAGGAAAGTGGTTTTTAATATATTTTTATGCTAATTTAAATGATTTTTAATAAAAATAATATTTAGTAGTGGCAAGCAATGTAATAAGTTGCAAATTTAATGTTGGGAAAAACGGAATAACCCTGTCAAAATGACAAGTAGTTAATGTCATTGTCACCAAACTCACCAACTGTCAGTCGAAAAAAAAGGGCGCGAACTTCGAGGCGGGAGGTTCAACTTTGTTTGCTCAATTTGAAAATTTTATTTTTCATAGCTAGTTTATAGTTTCTTTCAACAAAAGCGTTAGTACAGAGTGTCATCATGTCCTCTGAAAGTGGGGGAAACAATAGTAGTGCGAATAAACACAATCGTAAACGAAAAAAGGAACCACCAGATGCAATCTCTGACGATGAGGAGAAAGAAGACAACAAACATCTACCATATTTCAAGGAAAACCATGTCAGAAGCTATCCAGTAAATTCTCCAGGCACAGTATTCCCAGTCTTTATTCAAAGTACCAATGAAAACACTAAATTTGGCAATAAAGATCCCATTTATTTGAATTCAATTTTCAGTCGATACAATAAAGGAGTTAAGGAAATTAAAAGGATTAATGCTCAGAAATACGCTATTATTTTTGACAATCCTAAAAATGCAAATTCTTTGCTTACAAACACAGGCTTTTTAACATCTCATGAAATTAAAGCTTTTATTCCAGCTTCTAATTCTGAGTGCACCGGTGTCGTAAAATTTATTCCGACAGACCAGAGTTGCAAACATTTGTATGATAAACTAATTAGTTCACAGGAGATACTGTCTGTTCGTCGTTTCACCAAGAAAACACCAGAAGGTATTGTCCCCTTACAAACTGTGTCAATAACTTTTGCAGGAAATGTCCTCCCCACTCATGTGAATTATGGTCTATGTGTTATACCTGTGGAAGAATATATTAAACCAGTTTTACAATGTTATAAGTGTATGGGCTTCGGACATACTACTAAATACTGTAAACGAAATGTTGTTTGTTCAATTTGCTCTCAAGCTCACTCATTTAAAGAATGCACTAATGTTGATAAACCATTTTGTATTAATTGTAAAGGAGAACATGTAGCAGTATCTAAAGTATGCCCAACAAAACAACAGAAAATTAATGAAAATAAAAGTAGAATAATGAATAAACAAACACTAGGCTCACATTTCCCAGCCTTAAATAAAACTTTTGCTAAAGCAGCGGGTTCACAACCACAAAATCTTATTAAAAAAAATAATAAAGAAAGTAAGGACTTATTCACTGATATAATAAACAATGATAAAATAATAAAAGTTATTGTCGAAACCTTGTTATGTTTGTGTAACAAAGATAACAAATCACCTGTAAATACATCTACCATTAAAGAGATGTTTATCAAAAAAATAAGTGATCAGTATGGGTAGTAGTGGTCACTTATTAATTGTACAACACAATATCCAAAGTTTAAAACAAAAAATGGCTCTTTTTAAACAGTTTCTGTATGATTATAGTGTAGATATTTGTATATTAAATGAAACTTGGCTTAAGCCAATCGATATAATAAATATTGGAGGTTATAAAATGTTTAGACAGGACAGTAACAATGGTTATGGTGGGGTTGCCATCTTATGTAAAAATTACATAAATTGTACTAAAGTTACTATCCATAGTACTGATAAAATTCAAACACTTGCCATTAATGTAAAAACAAAAGATAGTTCATTCACAATCATGGGTGCTTATTGTCCTCCCAGGAGTGGTCGTTTTCCCATTTCTGCATTAAAACGTATTGTCAGTTCATTACCATCGCCAGTTTTAGTAATGGGAGATTTCAATGCACACCACACAGCGTTTGGCTCTGTCTATAACAAACCAAGAGGAGTTCAAATCATTGATATGCTTGATGAATTAAATATGTGCATACTTAACACTGGTGAACCAACTACAATAAATCGTCCGAACCAATCAGCTTCAGCCATTGACATAGCTTTTTCGTCCCCCAGTATTGCAGGTTCCGCAGAATGGTCCGTATGTTCCGATGACGCTCTGGGAAGCTATCACTTTCCTACGTTAATTCGTTTATCAGTAACTGTTGATGTTTATGAATATGTACAAAGTTTTGAAAAATACCTTTATAAAAAAGCTGATTGGAGTGGATATTACACTAAGTCAAGTACTATTTTTAATGTTTTATTAGAAGAACCTGATGCTCTTAAAGCTTATGACAGTTTTTGCAATATATTGGACAATCTTAGAAAAGATTTTGTCCCTATACACAAAGGGTCCTACAATGAAAAAAAAACACGAAAACCAGTTCCGTGGTGGAATGATATTTGCGCCAATGTTGTAAATCAGAGTAAGTTAGCACTACACGCTTATAGACGCTATCCCACAGTAGAAAATTATTTATTATACAAAAAACTTGATGCCTTTAAAAAACGTACTATCAAAGAACAGAAAATCTTAAGTTGGAAAGCTTTTTGTTCAAATTTTGATAGGAACACTCCCCTCAACGAAGTATGGAAGTTAGTTAAAGTCTTTAATCGTAAAACCACTACGACGAAATCCAAAGATGATTGCTTCGTTGATGAATTTCTTAACAAAATTGCATCACATCAACCGTCAGCTGATATTGAAAATCTTGATCAGTATTTTCACGATAATAATTTTAATATGCATTTAAATCTACCTTTTTCGGAACAGGAATTTAATTTATCATTAAATAGCAAAAAAGATACAACTCCTGGTTTGGATGATATACCTTATATTCTGATCAAACGTCTTCACTTTTCAGCTAAATCAATCCTTCTAAAAAATTTTAATGATTTGTGGCAGCGTAATATAATTCCAAATTCGTGGAAAAGTATTGCTGTTGTTCCTATACTGAAACCTGAAAAAGATCCAAGTCAAGCGGAATCATACAGACCTATTTCATTATCTTCCTGTGTAGGCAAAATTTTTGAAAATATGATGAAAAGCAGATTAGAAATGTATGCAGAGTCTAGATTATTAATTCCGCACGATCAATTCGGTTTTCGGAAGGGTCGGAGCACTACAGACAGTTTAGTCAAATTTGGTGGTGATATTCTTGAGGCATTGTCTAATAATAAATTTTTAGTGAGTGTATTTCTAGATGTAAGTGGCGCATTTGACAACGTAGATTTAGAGTGTTTAGTTAAAATTTTACATAGTTATAATATTCCTGGAAAAGTTTGCAAATGGATATTCAATTTTTTTTACTCGCGCACAGTTTATATCAAATTTAATCGTAATTTATATGGCCCTAAGATAGCATATAAAGGGGTTATGCAGGGAGCAACATTATCACCATTGATTTACATTTTGTATACAGCTCAGTTGCATTCTTTTCTTACTGTAAATAATTTAGAAGTTTTACAATATGCAGACGATATTGTGTTGTACACATCCAATAGAAACTTATTGATAGCGCAAAATGATATAAATGAAAGTTTAAATAATTTATTTGAGTACTATAAGGGAACGCTGAAGCTAGATATTAATCCTCAAAAGAGTACAGCAATGATATTTAGTACGAAAATTGATTATTCTGTAAATATAAATGTAAAATACCAGTCTGTAAATATTAGTGTAGTTGAGGAAAAAAAGTTCTTAGGCGTAATTTTTGATTCTAAAATGAATTTTAATTCACATATTTTAAAAGTTGAAAATAGTATGCAAAAAGGATAAATGTAATGAGGCACTTGGCAAGCGTAACTTGGGGTATGGACCCTAAATTATTGAATATCATTTATAAGGCTATAGTCAGAAGTCATTACGATTACGGGTTAATAATTTTCGGTAAGTGTATAAGTCCTTCATTATATCGTAAATTAGAAGTAATGCAAAACAAAGGGCTTCGTATTATAACGGGAGCAATCTGCTCTACGCCAATCAACTCTCTGGAAATTGAATCTGGAATTTGTCCCATTGATATTAGAATAAAATATTTATCAGAGAAGTTTTATTGTAAAATATTAGCAAATAGACCGTATTTATATATGTATAAAGATAATAGCTTACTAAATTTTAATGAATTTAAGGATTTATGCCAGTACATAGACCATAAGGATCAGTGGGACTTTAGCACTTTAGATACTCAATTAACAATACCTTTTGTTTGTAAGAAAATAGTTAAAAACAATGACGATTTTTTGCAATATGTGAATACAGAAAAGTCTAGTTATAGAAGGATTTATACGGACGGATCTAAAACACATGATTCTACAAAGGCGGCCTATTACGACTCAACTGCGAAATTTGGTCGATGCTTTCCCCTTGACCAGAATGCTTCAATATTTACTGCTGAAGTCTACGCTATATACATAGCATTGCAGTATATAAGAGGGATTGAAAACAGCTCTGAGTTTTTGATAGTAACTGACTCTTTAAGTTCATTGAGATGCCTTGAGAATCCGAAAATAACTTATAAAAATAACATTTATGTAACCAGAATTCGTGAATTTTTGTATTTTAATAATAAGAAGAAGATAGAATTTATTTGGGTTCCATCACATTCTGGAATTACAGGAAATGAAGTGGTTGATAGTCTAATGAAAATCCCAACTCCTCTCATCATTCATGCTCAGAGTCAATACTCTGTTCCACCAGTACCTATGACTGACTATTTTCCAATGATTAAAAAACGGATGTTCGACCATTGGTCTCGTGACTGGGAATACACAAGACAGTATAAAGGAAAGTGGTACGCAGATATCCAGAAAAATATACCAATAAAGCCCTGGTACTTCAAGCTGGAATCTCCAACACGAAATTTCATAACCACTATGAACAGATTGAGATTCGGTCATGGAAAATTCCCTGCCCACTTAAAAAGAATCAAAATCAAGAGTTCTGCGGCGTGCGAATTTTGTTCATATGAAGATGCCAATCTGGATCATTTGATTCTCCACTGTTCCGCCTTTAACATTCAAAGACTACTTCTAATAGATGGCCTATTAAAGATATACAAAAATCAGGATATACCCCGCCTCTTGCCATCTATACTCCAGAATATAGAAACTTACCAAGAAATCTATAAATATGTCACTACTACATTTCAAGAATTATAATCGCATCTAATTGACTATAACTGAACACTATGAAACCTATGAAGACTAGAACAACAAAATAATAAAGAAGAACCATTCAAAATTTACGTACAAAAATCTTAATAAATTGGCCACACCAAGAAAATGACAGCTTTCACAAAAGATTGGGCTGTATGGTGAAAACCCAAGCCGTGAAACCTTTATCAAAAAAAAAAAAAAAAAAAACAACTGTCAGTCAGTTGTTTTTGACAGATCCGGTTGCGGCGGCTTGGTTGATTTTTGGATTCGGATTTCTTCATTCTTGGCTAGTTTTCCAACTGGAATTGGAATCTGACAACTGGTTTGTTGAATCATTGGCATCCAGCCATTCATATTTCATTCATGCTTGCTTACGTACCGGGCCAGACGGGCTAAGTAGCGCTCGGACTCGGACGAGCAAGCGCGCGACTAAGGAAAGAAAAGTATTTGTGTCCATTTTCGATTCACTGGTGAAAGTTGCCATAAAGGTTGCGTGCCAAATAGCCAACAAATGCCTTCGAGTGTGTAGATATATCGTGACGGAAATATTCACATAATATTGTTCCATTTAAGCCATGAGTTGTCCTAAGCTACTATGAATATTCAGGTGCAAATGTAAATTCCTGTTGTGTTAATGAGGGAACTATTTTAGCGTTCTATTGGAGTGAAAATGGCATTGAAAATGGAGCAGAAAAACGATCTCGATTTTATAATGAAGAACCTGCTGGCTGGAGGTATGCTATCATTTTTTTCTGTTATATTAGAAGTCCTATAAAATGTCCGAATCTTTGATCAAATTATACTATGCAAGATATTCATCTGACAAGTTTTAATATATACTTTTTAACATAATTAAAAAAACCATTTTTTTTTTTGTTGTGAAGGAGTTGCTGGCATGTGTGCAAAGACTACCGTAGCCCCTCTGGATCGGATCAAGATCCTCCTGCAGGCACAATCGTCGCACTACAAACACCATGGAGTGTTTGGTGGCCTGTCTGCAATAGTCCGGAATGAGTCCCTCCTTGCTCTGTACAAGGGAAACGGTGCACAAATGGTCCGGATATTCCCCTATGCAGCGACACAGTTCACAAGTTTTGAAATTTATAAAAAGGTATGTATCACTTTTTTTTATATTAGTCTGCAGTCCCACTGCTGGGCAAAGACCTCCCCTAAGTTTCACTTAGTAAATTTAAATATTAGCTAAGCTAATTCTTTGTAAATTAGTGTATATCAAATTAGTGCTTTTTAAACATAAACTTTATTTACTACAAACTAAAGTAACAAATATTATCTGATGGTAGTTCAATAATGTCAGTGTAATGTTTATAAAAATTAAAAAAGAGGTTAAAAATATTTAACAATTTTAGATAGTTTTAAAATATGTATATTTGAGTAAATATTGAAGTTCATTTCCCTGACAATACTTGGAGGTTAATTCTCTTTATCACAAATATAATTTTACAGAAGTCTTTGCTAGACGCACTACGAAAAGCAACATGTTATGATAAACTAGATAATATTGATAAGGTTTTCTGTTATGTTTAGTATGCAAGATTAACCCAAGATAAGATACCTCGCATGATTTATCAATTAACTAATCCATTTGAAAAAAAAATCAGTTTCCTTCACATTGATATTGGAATATTGCATTAATAAAATTAGTAAAAGAAACTGAATCCAATTGTACTACTTATATAGTAAGCATTTTGCTGTCAGAAAATATAATAGACATTATGACTAAAAACTTATGCAATTAATTAGAATGAGTTAAATATTGAATAAATTTGTTTTGTATGCAAATAGGTAAAAGTTCTAGTCTCTAGTGATTAGCAAACTGACTAATGTTGAATTAATAAATGTAGGCAATTAGAGATTTCACTTAATTATATGACTCAGAGAAGTTTTGGGACAGACCATGTAATTATTAAATCCTATTTATTTTTATTCAGTATGTTTGACCTTGGGCAACTATTGGAGTCCTACCCTATGTGGCTAAGATAATGTTGTTTTACACAAAAAGGGTGGTAAAAAATTAGACCACCCTTTTTGTGTAAAACAACATTATCTTTTTAGCTATGTAAAGGTAGACCAATCATTTAATAAACTGTAGAAATTGAAATTAAATTAAATGTTATTGCATGGCACAATATTTTATATTTCGTAATATAATGCAAAGTTTCGAATTAGGTGAAATTAGAGTGTATTTTAGTCGTTCTATGCTAAATAATATAAATATAAGAAGACATACTCTATAGAAGATAAGTTAGGTACAAAAATTAATTTGAAATTGAAGACTTGTTTTATTACTTTTATATTTATATGAAGGTTAGTATCGAAAACATCGAGTATTTGAATAACGAATATTTCGAACTTGATAAAATTGATATTGATTGAATTCTTGGAGCAAGAAATTTTATGAATTAAGAAATAGATATTTGCTGTTCATATTTATTAGATATATGGGAAAATCTTAGTTGATGACTAAGTTATTATGAATCGTGCATATTTTAATGTGATTCTTGGTTTTTACTACTGTAATTAAGTAGAACATAAATTGGGTTGAACATATTTATTATTTATGATGAATTACTAATTTCTTACCTGTTTCCTTATTATTAATTGCAATCATTTATACTCCTTATGTGAATGAAGTTTGTGATTCCCAGTTGCGTCTAAATCTTTATTGTTTCATTTGGTATACAGGTCTTAAAAATAGCATAATGTCCTCAAATGAACCCTCGATTTCGCAACCCAACAGTGGAATCTGACCAACTGAATGATGGTTACTCATTTCAGAAACTATCCGATACTTGTAGGATTCCTCACGGTGTTTTCGTTTGATTGTAAAACCCAAAGGTGCATGCTCGGATTCGAACCCGGATCCGTATGGAAGGCGCGTTCTGAACCACCGAGCTACTATCGCTCATATCGCTCATAGCGAAATCGTTAATAGTTTTCCATATTTTAATCACCAAGACAGAGTTAGGTATCTTTTTTAAGCTTGGTGTCAACATATTTGATATTGACAACCCGTTTGGATCAGTTGTAGTGAATTCTGCCTCTTTGCACCAGAGGTTGCGGGTTCGATCCCCGCACAGTACAAACATTTGTGTGCATGAACATGTCTGTTTATTAAGTATGTATTTACAAAATAATAGTATCATATGTATATATTTGTAATTCAGCTGTTGGTTCTCATATCCGTAACACAGGTGCTTGAGCCACCTATCTCGGAATCAAATCAATGTATGTGATGTTGTGAAATATTTATATATTTATTATTAATATCGATCTAAAACTTGTTTTTTTATCGTTAGTTTAAAACTATGAAAAGACTTCGCTATAAGGACGATCGAAGATGTACATAGCAATAAAAGTGACTAACGCATGTAATCCCGAAAACGTATACAAAATCAAACGTTTATAGTTCGCTTCATGCAAGTAGAATGGACCTGTGTGCGTTTTTTTTTACTTGACGTCAACTATTAAGTAGGTAGGTAGGTAAAGTAAATTTTAGCACAATACCTTAAGGTGTACTTTCATTTGTGGTCATTTGTTGTCGAACATTGAGAAGGTGTCTCGAGTTTTTCGGACACGTCGCTAGGAAAAATGGACAAACTAGGATAACCTGGAGAAACTGCTTCTGACAGGCAAAGTTAGTTCGAAAAGACCGAGAGGAAGAAGCCCAACGATGGTCAGATTAGATCAGTGCCACGCTAAACACCTCAGTATGCGATGATATCCACGCCGCTGAAGACAGGTCAGGCTGGCGAAAGATGGCTAGTGCTCCGTCTGCTCGTCTGCCAACTATCACATAAAAAAAAGAAAATCCTGGAAAGAGTATGTAAGTCGGGGTCACGACTCTCAGCATTGAGGTCATCCACACAAGGAGCAGGAGGAGAACAACAAAAAATGCACCTTGGCGTGTACTAACATACAGTTGTCTTTTGTCAAATACTCAGATATGTTAGTACTTAGGTTTAAACATCTTAGCGTTTTGAAGCTGACCACACGCTAACGCAGTCATGACGTAGTGTATACCACACGCTAACGCAGTCATGACGTAGATATTCCTATTTTCCAAATTGCATTCAGGCCTTGAATAAAAGGAATGGCCATCAATGGAACCGAATGCTCGCAATATCGCTGGCGGAAGGATCCACAATCAATTACAAATTGCTTATGATTATAAAACAAACTTGGCTGGTAATCAGCTGCATACACGCAAAGAATAATTGATATTTATTGAGTCGCAATAAAAGCTAACAGTTCTATCTAAAACTGATAATGATTCTGAACATCATTCTTCATTGTAGTAGTTACCAAACTTAAATGTGAATCATGGTTACAGCGTGGCTTTAAAGAAACAGCGTTAGACGTAACCGGAAATAACACGTTGGGACGAATGAGATGGAAGTTCTACTCTAAATTTGTTAGCGTCTAGACCCTCGGTAGGAACTGCTCCTGCTCCTACGGAGGGTTATATTAACACTTTTTACACTGTAATACGTACGTACGTGTGGTTCCCGGCAGAGTAGAATAGGCCACCCTCACTCTTACCGAGGTTTCGTAAAATGCGACTAAGGTAAAGCTGCTGGCATGATAATCAGCACCCAGAGAAGGAAAACTCTGCATTTATATCAAAACCCTCGCCAACCCCTCATGTGATTGAGGGAGGCCCGTGCCCTAGCAGTGGGGACTTAAATGGGCTGACGGTGATGATGACGATGACACTGTAATAGATAATGAACGGCATGATCATTCCGTCATCGTTCCACTCATGAAGAGTTCCATGTCCATAATATAGCTGGTTGGCAGTCTTTAGCTGTACGTTTGTCTAGAAACTTTCTACCTCTTACGCCTAAACTATGGTATGCACTATCGCCTGCGGTGTTTGTTTCCGGACCGACACGACCTTCAAGAAAAGAGCGTACTCCTTTTTAAAAAGGCCGGCAGCGCGCTTGTAACTCCTTTGACCTTGCAGGTGTCCATGGGCGGCTGTAATCACTTACCATAATCTGATACGTCTGGATACTGGTACATACATACCTTAATCACCATTTTTTAAATCAACTACATTATTATACTCACCTGCTATCGGTATTTCTACAAAATGCGGTCAACCCGCTATTTCAAAGAGTCAGCTTTAGATTTGGACTTAACAAAACAGTTAATTAATAATCTGATGATGTGCAATAAAATTGATAACGGCACTGTTATCTCAGATAAATCTTGTTCGTGTGTGTGTGTGTGTGTATGTCTGACTTTGTGTTAAAGGTGAAAAACAGAGACTTATTATCATAAAAGTAATTTACTATGCATGGCAAATTACCTGAGCCTGTTAACAGTGGGAGACCCACGCTGCGGCATGAATGGGCCGCCTCGACCGGAGTAATACCACGTCCTCACAGAAAACCCGTGAAGCAGTGCATGCACTGTTTCGCTGCGTGAGTGAGGGTACTGGAGGCCCAATCCAGGGCAAGGGGGGTTAAAAGATAAGCAGCACACTTGTGACACCACTGGTGTTGCAGGTGTATAGGCGGCGGTAATCGCCTACGATCAGGTGATCCGTCGGCTCGTCTGCCACCTATATCATAAAAAATAAGCTTATAAGTTCAGTTATATTCCGATGCTAATTCTCGTGCTTTTAATATTCATGGAAAATATAAATTTATCGAAAAAACATGGCAGTTTATGGTTCTTGTCTCTAGAGAACAATTGGGAAAAGCTTTAGCCCAGCAGTGGGACAGTACCTATACGCTATAAACATAAAAAATGTCGAGTGCGTCGAGCACCAGAATTGAGGGTTTGGTTGCAAAAAAAAAAGTTTTAAGCTAACATTGTCTTAATAAGGTCCATAGTAAGCAGTAACCATTATACAGTCACGAGCAAACAAATCGACTCAGGACCAAACTTCCATACAAACATACTAATTTCAGAAGCCTATAAATATAAAAGTATCTGTGCTTAGTGATAATTTAATTGTAAATCGATTTCAAAAGTGTTCAAATTTCAATTAATCATTTTAACATATTACAGAAACGTGCCGATTTCTTAAAAAAAGGGTAATTGTGGTTACTATTCGCATGCCATAATAATTGCATGAGGGAAGACAATTGCTTAATCATTTTTTAGAAAATTGGCATTTTTTTTTTATTTATTTTATAACCGGTAGACCAGGATTTACATTTCTTATGTATGTTTACATCAGTATGGTTACAGAGAAATCTAGAAAAACAGAAATTAAGTAGAAGTATAACAGATATAAACTTAGAATATAAATGAGGATATTCAGCAAAACGAAACATTCCGGAGGCTTGTTAAACGATTAACTAAAAGAATAACATTTTTGACATCGATTTACATTAAAATTATTACTAAAGCACATAAACTTTCATATTTATAGGCCTCTGAAGTTAGTATGTTTGTATGAAAATTAGGTCCTAAGTCGATTTGATTGCTCGCGAGTGTAGTTTCCAAGTTTTGTTCCAAGGACTATTTGAGCAATGTAATCATAAGTTTATATCTCCGGCAATATATGACTAGCTAATGAAACCGTGTTTCGATAACTATTTGGGCTTAGTCACGTTGCTTTTGGCCACTAACCTTGTATTCATTGACCTTTGGTATCACATACATACAAGTTATTCTATGTAGCTAACAAATAAACAAATGACTGACCGGATGGCGCAATTGGTAGTGACCCTGCCTCTTACGCCAAAGGTCGTGGGTTCGATCCCCACCCTGGACAAACATTCGTGCGATGAACACTTGTGTTTGTTCAGTGTCTGGGTGTAATATATGTATTTAAGTATATATTTGTGTTCCTCTGTTGTCTGATATCTGTAACACAAGTGCTCAAGCTACTTAGTACGGAATCAGGTCAACGTATGACCCAAAGTAATCTTTTGCTTTTGACAATATCAGACACCTACTGAGATCTTTTACTTACCTAAATGATAGTTACATATCAATAAAACAAAATGAGAATCGTTTACTGGAATAGAATGAAATAAGTATAATTGACAACAAAAAATAAACAATGCCAGACAGTGTACAGTCGGTATCTAAAGTAGCTAATCAAAAACTTATTTCCAAAAGCACTGTCTCTCTAGCAATAACCTGAAATCCGAAATGTTGTTCATATTTCAGATACTCTTGGAATATTCATATACCAAGCTATTTATGTCGTTGAATGTACGTTAAAGTATGTTTAATATTACATCTGGCATCTAGTCTGTATTTAAAATATTTTCTTTTAGAGAAAATTTAAGTCAATATAACTAAAGTAGGTATTTCTTTTTGTTTGAATACAATACTGTAACATGGGCATGTTACTGTCCGCTCTCAGTTTAATGTATGTTCAACGGCATGAATGGGCCGTCTCTACCGGAGTGATACCACGGCCTCACAAAAAAACCGGCGTGCAGCAGCACTGTGCTGTGTTTCGCTGCGTGAGTGAATGAGGGTAACGGAGCTCCAGGCCTAATCTGGGGGGAAATGGGGGGTTTAAAGGTTGGCAGCGCCAAAAGGTTGAATCCACTGACGTCGCGGGTGTCTATGGGGCGGCGGCAATCACTTACCATACAGACTGTATCTGTAGACTTTTACGTCCCTTTAACCACGTGTTCTACCAACCATTCTGAACAACATAGTTTGTTCTACGACTTTTCGAAATTAGTCGAAAATTGTTTCGACTCCCCATACAAAATGACAAGTCACGTGACCGACTTTGTATGAGAAGTTGAAATTTTTTTATACGAATTTCCAAAAGTCTTAGAACAAATGTTGTCCAGAATGGTTGATAGAAAACGTGGAAGCAAATGTTCAAAGGTACACCCTGTATATTAAAAAAAAACATGAATTTCTAATCTGCTGGCATAAAAGATAGGTAGATAACTCTAGAATGTTTCGGTCTTCCAATCGACCTTGGGAATAATTTTACTCAAACCAGGTTGACAGCTTGACGTCAGCGCGTTTTTTATTTTCTAATAAACTGGACTTGCTCATTGCTGCCAAGAGATAATAAATAGCAACAGTATACAATTGTATAAACATAACAGCAGATGCACATCCTTTATAACTCCCAATGCCACAATATAATATCCTCCAACCGATTACGGCTACGACGGCCGATCTCAACGATCAGCCACGTACGCAGGATATATTATAGTGCTCAAGTGTGTGCGCAAACACATGTGCACTCTCTATTCCCTTGCCCTCATAATCTGATAGGACACTAATGTGACACGACCGGAGAGAGGCCACCATAAAGACAGCATTAAGGCAAAGAACAGAAAAATCAATGTTAATTTCAAATACATTTGGTTCATAGAAAACCGGCATGCAGCAGCACTGTTTCGCTGCGTGAGTGACTGGAGGCCCAATCCGGGGGAAAGGGGGGCTTAGAGGTTTGCAGCGCACTTGTGACTCAATCGCGGCGGCGGCAATCGCTTGCCATCAGGCGATCCGTCTGCTCGTCTGCCACCTTGTAGTAACCTGATCTGTGGCTCCTCCCCCTCCTCATCGTAGCGTGTAATTCCCAGTTGCATCCAAAGCTGTCACTCTGGAGCCCGGGGTACGCTTGGACCATGATTTAGGATTTGGGGACTATTGTTATTGCAGTGAGGCGACTGCCGTGTAACCTTCGCAACTCTTTTAACAGGGGACGAACTGCTGTTTTTCCTCACCGCCGAGCTAATGGTAGAAATACGCACATAGATTTGAAAAATCTAGAGGTGCGTGCTCGCATTCGAACCACTGAGCTTCCGTCGCTCTAACCTGATGTTTGGCTGTTTGTACAATAACAGAAGTCTTAAAAAATAGCGTATCGCACTAGGCTACTTGAATTTCCTCAATAGATATCCCACTTTGTTTACATTAAGATCACTTTAAAAAAAATCGGAAAAGCCTGTCGCCATTGCCTCTATGTACAGTCTCTAATAAGTATACAACCTCATTCAAATATGAACCTTATTGTTCCGCCTTAAAGTCGTTTACATTTCATTGCAGGCGACACTGTATCATCGAAGCGTAGGTAGCCGAGTTGTCAGTAGAGGTGATTTACCTCAATTAACTGATTCTGGTTATTTTACTGTACGAAACCTCAATTATTATTTTTAATAAATAAATATTTCACAACATCACATACATTGATCTGACTCCGAGATAGGTAGCTCAAGCACCTGTGTTACGGATATCAGAATCAACAGTGGGATTACAAATATATACATATAATACTTTTCTTTTGTAAATACATACTTATAATACATACAAACACCCACTACAATAATTAAATCTATTAATCAAGGAATACACTTTGCAAGACATAATATCAAAAGTGCCATATTGTCTCGATAGATATTGAAATCTATGTGGGTAACATTAACTTGAGAATCACTTAATAGAATTTGATGAATTTGGGTAGGTCGCTCCTACCTATGGACACACCTCTAGCTTACGTGTTTCGAGTAAATACGGATACACACCGATAAAACGTTGTTGACTTGCGTCCGTCGCTTTTTGCTCTGCCGAAAGATTATCTCTATGATTTCTTCTTAGTCGCGTTCTTTTGAAGGTCGCGCCCGTTCCGTCATGGTTTCTGTGGAAGACTTGACAATCTGCTTCCACGATTTCTGAGGGTTAGGAGCCAGTGCTATTGAGCCAATCGCTTCAAAGTTTGGTATCCGCTATCTTTATGACATTATTATTCAATAGTAGCTATGCTTGATTTAATGCGAGAGAGAATGCTTGCTCATTTACATCAAATTAGTTCGAACTCATAGGAATCAACGTATATAAACAGAATCCTGTCCATTTTTTTATATTGCTCTACCCGAAGATAATTAATGTCAAGTAACTTATTGAGAATAAGTAGGTAGTCAACAGTCGAAGTCAGTCAAAATTACAGTCACTCAATAAAACGTCGGTGTTTTACGTTTTATCGACTTATTCAGCGGATATCACTCTAAAAGCCATCGCGGGTTTTAAGACTATTAGGTCCAAGCAAGTTGTCACGAGACAATACACAATAGCAGTGTTAAAAACGATACAATACAACGATTCTTATTATTAGGTTCACTTTGCGGCACTTCACTACACAAATAAACACCAAATGTGTACACTAAAAACCACTAGACACTAATTTAAGACCGTTAAGGTGACGGGTAAGGCACACTAGCGACGCCAATAGATTTTAATGTTTAGCTACTTAACCGGATCTATTTTAAACAATTTCAGGGTTACAACCTATTTGTTAACTGTTGGGTCCGTTGTACGCGATAAATTACTTCACGCCAAAAGTGGCCAAAGATATGGGCAAAATGAATAAAGATATTTTGTTTTTTTTATTTGTGTTGCTGATGTACCTACAAATTCATGCCTACAGTACAGACAGCCACCAAACTCCTCAATCGGTTCAATGTCAAATTTTAGGAAGTTTGACAGATTGTAGGCAGCTGATGTGTTGCTGCCTGTACATATACTTAACCTCCTCATGCTATAAATCCACAGACTGTAGAGTAAAGCAAAACGTGCTCGCATATCTTAGCGCTGCTGTATGGTCCGTCTCGGTGCGTGGCCTGGCGACCGTTACCCGACACGATTTGCGCAAGCGCAGACGCCGGCACATCAATAGTAATCAGTTTGATTCGCAAACCTAATCAATGATGTTTTTGAGATACCGTCATTTCAAGGTATTTTATAGCAACTCTAACGAAGACTCATTTGCATAAACGATCTTTAAGGTTTAAAGACGATTTTAAGCTCTAATTAAATGAAAGTTTTTAGCTTTCAATTAGGCGGAAAAGCTCGCCGTGTGGTCCCCGGCAGAGTAGAATAGGCCACCCTCACTCTTACCGAGGTGTCTTAAAAGGCGACTAAGGTAAAGCTGCTGGCATGATCATCAGCACCCAAAGAAGGAAAACTCTGCATTTATATCAAACCCCTCGCCAACCCGTCTGCCAAGCTTGGCGAGTATGGCAATTACCCCTCATGTGATTGAGGGAGGCCCGTGCCCCAGCAGTGGGGACTTAATTGGGCTGACGATGACGATGAGGCGGAAAAGCATTACATGGACATACGATACGATACGTACCAGTAATTGACTGGGTAGTTTAGGCAGAATCTTGGAACATTCAAACATATTTACATGCTTACATACTTAGACTGCTAAAGTCATAACCCTTCCTTTTTGGCTTTGTCGTAGTCGGATAAAAATATAAACCCGTATAACTACATACACATTCTTGTAACCACGTAGTCAGAACCACTTTAACTCTGAATAAGTAGGTACTTTTACGTACTATACATATTATGTACTACTTACTATTAATTTTTGAAAAAAAAAAAAGATTATTTTATACCACCTACTTCTGACCGGATCTATATTTCTCATTTTATAGACTCCTTTAGGATTTTTACGATGTTTCCGTTATATACAAAACTTGTTTGGAACTTCCAAACAACTTTTCAAAATTGTTTTGAAAAGGATGTTCTGTTTACTTAAATAACATCCTGTACTTACAATATTTTATTATATTCTTACCGTGCACCATATATGGTAGAATAGGTACATTACACTAGTCGTGATGTATGATGGCAGAACCAAATAGCAAGTCCATATAAAGTGGGACATTGACGCAAGGCGATTTCATCATGGCACTCAAATTATGCCCATTTTCCATGCCATGGCCTTTAGTTGTGCGGTGCGACAAAATGTGTTTGCATAATGGCACCAATGTTTTATGTAGTTTATTTTTACAGGGTTGCAATGAAATATGTACCTAACGAAAAATATTGGTGGGTTCTTGTAATATTAGATAACATTCCGACAATATGCGAAAACTTGGCAATCATTATTTTTGATATCTACTAAATCGTTCAGACGACTAAGCAAACCAATCGTACGTTGTTGCGTGCTATCGGCAATCCTTATTGACATTGGCGAGATATCATCGGGCTCTACCCGATATATGAATACCCGAATATGGCTCTATATTATAAAAGAAATATTTTTATAATTAAACTTTGCTTACATATAGTTCCACACAAAATCGAGATAATTGAACCATATCATTCACAGCTGTTTTCGCTGCAGACGCCATATTTGTTTTGATGGTTGCTAGCGCTGCAATGGAGAAAAGAAATATAAATACCTAAATTTTAATAACTTGGTTGAGTTTTGAACAGTCAATTCCAAATGCGCCAAGCTGGTAGACGTTGAGTGATTTTAGCTCTAACAACTGTTGGTCTAGCCATCCTATTTGAACGCCCTCATCATACGACTCCGCGGGGGCCGACATTACTGGGTGTCCTGGTAGGTCGTACAGCGTTTAAGGGCTGTATTGCGCCAGATAGGGGTGAAGCGGTGAGCGCGATTAGCGGTACGGTCTAGTCCCGGCTGTGGGGTTTCCGACCGCGATTGCGCGGAGATGGACACCCCCAGGGGTTTTAGTTAGGGTTTGAGTCCCACACACCACCTAGTTCCCTACACGTAGCAAGATGACTGCTATGATGGTTTCCCCTGGGAAAAAAAATGCATCCTATTTGATGCCGGCGTTTGGCGGACACCCTGGGCGTCCAATTGGATGGGAAATTTAGACAGATGGCTTATAATAACCCTGTGTAATCTTTGTCTAGTAGCAAGCAGCATTTCCAAACAATTTGTATAAAAAACACAAGGTTTGTAGATAGATATACATACAGATATTCTTTATTGCACAAAAATAAAATACAAGTATTATACAGCAATAAGAGACAGTACAATAAGACGGTCTTATCGCTTGTAGCGATATGTACCTGTGTATGGAAAGACTGCTTTACCTACCAGTTGAAAACAAGGCCGACATAGGAGGTAGGAAGGCTATGTCGGTCGGGGCATGCTCTTAACATTTAAGGGTCGCATCCGGATAAACACCACACCTACTGAGCACAGGTTTGTGGGCGCCCTTGACGTTTAACGTCGTCAGGTCATACATAAAGAACGATTCACACAATACGTCTCGTAGGTACTTTTGACGATGCATCGTCACACAATACGTCTCGTAGCTACTTTTGACGATGCATCGTCACACAATACGTCTCGTAGCTCCTTTTGACGATGCATCGTCACACAATACGTCTCGTAGCTACTTTTAACGATGCATCGTCACACAATACGCCTTGTAGCTACTTTTGACGATGCATCGTCACACAATACGTCTCGTAGCTACTTTTGACGATGCATCGTCACACTATACGTCTCATAGTACTGTAGGATTGGTGATCGGTAGATGCATGATAAGGAACGTGTAAGAGATCGATATTTGAATTATGGAATGACGTGCGAGAGGGAGATAGACGACGCATGGCCGACGACGGTGAAAGGTGTAAAGACGTAAAGACGATTATAATTAATATAGAAGCCTTATTCCCGAAACCTAGGTGTATTATTTATCCCATCCCACACTTGGGGGCTCGTATGGGATGGATAGAAAATAAACATCATAGGAGACGGAATAAATTAAGACGAATAACGACGAAAGAAGAATAAAAAAATGACGATCGAAGAAAACTAGACGAAATAAGACGGAAAAGAAATTTGGAATTATAAACAGTGAAGAAGATGGGTGACGAAGTAAGAAGGCGACGAATCTTACATGCGAACTTCCACGTTAACCGAATGCGTTTCAGCGGAGACGGAGAAGAGCGCAACGCCGGTGGTGATTGGCTCGGAAGGCTCGAAAGGTGCGCACGTGATGAAAGATGGAGTGACCAGTTTACGTTGCATATAGCCTTAAGTTCCTTGGCTCGAGACGCTGCAATGTTTCGTGAACTACAATACCAGGACTTTGAGATGTTTAAAGAGGAGTTTTTATACATCTTTGGTTCGGAGAGGTAAGCTGACTTCAAAGAGGACGCACAGTGTGGATTTTATTACGACGAAGACGATGATAGTGAGTACGATGAGGAAGATGAAGAAAGTATGGATGACGAAGAAAATGATTGTGATGAAGAACGTGACTTTAGTAAGGAAGCAGAAAACAACCGATGTGAAAGTAAAGAGGAGCGTGAAACCAGCAGTACAGACCTGGATGTGATAGAGAATTTGGACGTTCAGCTGAAAAACATAATAAGTGGCATAAAAGAGTGCAGCGACAGCTGCGTTTACATTGTTGACAATGACAACCATGGCAGCGACAACATTCATAAGAAGTTGAAGATGGCACCGATTAAAGAGGAATGGCTAAAGACAATGCCAATGGCAATGGAAAGCCTGAAGGGCTGTCAGGGAAATAAGCCACACGCCAAAACAGAATCTGTTTATGGTTTACAAGACGAAGTCTCTGACAAAACATTCACGGCTGTCAAAATTGTAATGTTTGACACTCCAGTGAATCTCGCAAAAAATAATTATCGAACTCAATATCGGAAAATAATTTGTGGAAAAGAGAATCGACACAGAGGCAGTCAACAGAAAGGGGGTAGAGCAAAGACGGCTTATTGGAAATTCAGTAAAAGAGGGAGATTGAAATCAAGGGGAGAACATAGCGTTTGGAGAGAAGAAATAATGATGATTTATAAGAAGAGGAAGAAGTTTTGATGTGTTGTTTTTATAATAGTTTTATTATTGTAGAGTGGTTTTGTTTTGTTAAGATGTTGGTGTTTACGTTGTTTTTTTCATTGAGGTTAATGTTATTTTAAAGATGTAAGTAGATAGTTAAGGTGTATAGAAGACGTATGAGTGCAGTATGAGGGCATACTGGATGTAGGATGGCCGAGTGTAGGATTGGTGATCGGTAGATATATGATAAGGAACGTGTAAGAGATCGATATTTGAATTATGGAATGACGTGCGAGAGGGAGATAGACGACGTATGGCGGACGACGATGAAAGACGTTTGACTAAAAGATTAATTATTAATATAGTATTACTTATTCCCGTCCTTGGATTTATTTAGAACCCTATCCCACAGTACTTTTGACGATGCATCGTCACACAATACGTCTCGTAGCTACTTTTAACGATGCATCGTCACACAATACGTCTTGTAGCTACTTTTGACGATGCATCGTCACACAATACGTCTCGTAGCTACTTTTGACGATGCATCGTCACACAATACGTCTCATAGTACTTTTGACGATGCATCGTCACACAATACGTCTCGTAGCTACTTTTAACGATGCATCGTCACACAATACGCCTTGCAGCTACTTTTGACGATGCATCGTCACACAATACGTCTCGTAGCTACTTTTAACGATGCATCGTCACACAATACGCCTTGTAGCTGCTTTTGACGATGCATCGTCACACAATATGTCTCGTAGCTACTTTTGATGATGCATCGTCACACAATACGTCTCGTAGTTCTTTTGACGATGCATCGTCACACAATACGTCTCGACGCTACTTTTAACGATGCATCGTTATCTAATATGAATACGAGTAAAGTGTGTACTCGTAATGTGAATTGTCAATGAACTTTATCACTTGGATTATAATAAGAGTATGATGAAGTGTTTTATTTTTAATTAGTTATCAGGAAATACCTGATAACCTATCCAGTTAGTCCACAATTAAGCTTCCGCTTAGATTGGATTCCTAGGTTCGATACCCAATTAGACTTAAAGTTGTTTTTTTTTACAACAACAATGGCATAAACTGAAGGAGGCCTACACCCTAGAGGTTGAAATTGGCTAAAGAAGATGAAAGGATCAGAAAGCACGGTTAGGCCATTTTTCCTGAGCCCGATCGGGATTGGAAAACACACGTTTAAGTTTTATCGTCACATTTTTTTTTCAACCCATAACAACAGACCTGACTTTGAGATCAGGTCGATGTATTCACATAATATACATATACTTACAGAGTACCGATTCGATGGTTCAGCGACCAAAAAGCAGGGTTCAGCGACCTAATCAGACTTAAGGAACATTCACACTTAAGCGAGAGTCTTCAGTCGACACAGAACAATTCTGTGCGTCCTGTGAAAAGTGGTACAAATCGACTTATATCGAATTAGATTTTCTTCTTGCTACTTTATCACATAAAAATCCTCTATTTTTCTGTCTAATCAGACATGCAAGAAAATCCTCCATTTTTCCGTTTGATTAGACAGAATAATAGAGGATTTTTGTGATGAAGTAGCAAGAAGATAAATCTAAATTCGATATAAGTCGACTTGTACCACTTTTCACAGGACGCACAGTGTGATCAAAAGAAAAAGCTAGTTACTATTAGTTTAGACTTCTACCCGACCCTGAGCCCATGACAGCCCCTCCCTGAGCCTATGATTGCCCCATCATAAGCCCCTGGCTGAATACGCCCTTGTCAACTGGTACCGATTTCGCGATTTTACGCCACTGGCTGGGAACTCCTGAAGATCCGCCTGCACGATGATGACATCTGATATTTATTTATTATTTCCTATGTTCCAGTATCTCAGCGGGCTCCACATCCCGATGGTGCAGCACGGCGACAAGTTCGTGGCGGGCGCGGCCGCGGGCGTAACCGCGGTCACGCTGACCTACCCGCTGGATACAATCCGGGCGCGGCTCGCCTTCCAGATCACGGGGCAGCACTAAGTACACGGGCATCGCGCACGCCGCGGCCACCATGTTCCGCACGGTGAGTGACACACCACGCTTACGCTGACCAACCCGCTAGACACCATCCGGGTGCGGCTCGCCTTCCAGATCACGAGGCAGCACAAGTACACGGGCATCGCGCACAAAGCGGCCACCATGTTCCGCACGGTCAGTGACACACCACGCTTACGCTGACCTACCCGCTAGACACCATCCGGGCGCGGCTCGCCTTCCAGATCACGGGGCAGCACAAGTACACGGGCATCGCGCACGCAGCTGCCACCATGTTCCGCACGGTGAGTGACACACCGCGCTCACGCTGACCTACCCGCTCGCCACCATCCGGGCGCGGCTCGCCTTCCAGATCACGGGGCAGCACAAGTACACGGGCATCGCGCACGCCGCGGCCACCATGTTCCGCACGGTGAGTGACACACCGCGCTCACGCTGACCTACCCGCTCGACACCATCCGGGCGTGGCTCGCCTTCCAGATCACGGGGCAGCACAAGTACACGGGCATCGCGCACGCCGCGGCCACCATGTTCCGCACGGTCAGTGACACACCGCGCTCACGCTGACCTACCCGCTCGACACCATCCGGGCGTGCCTCGCCTTCCAGATCCCCCTCCTCACAGAGAATTCACAGCCTTATCACATTTGAAATTGCAAATTTTCATAATTTCTAAAATTCTTAAATAGCACGATACCTATATCTATATTAGAATAGTTATTCTGTAAAAGTAGCATGATAATTTAAAATTATCGAAAAATATTATATTATTAGCACTATAGTTACAATAATACGATGATTCTTATTAGGATAGCAATAGCACGTAGCATGCTTTTCTTTGAAAATAGCAATTAAAATTATTATCGAAAGATAGCGCGGATCGTGGGAGAGTCACGCTTCGGCATGAATGGGCCGGCGGTGCTACCACTGCCTCACAGAAAACCGGCGTGAAGCAGCACTGTGCTGTGTTTCGTTTCATAAGTGAGGGTACCCAATCCGGTGGAAAGGGAGGTTTAAAGTTTGGCAACGCACTTGTGACTCCTCTGGTGTCGAGGGTGTCCATGTGCGGCGGCAATCGCTTACTATCAGGTGATCCGTCTGCTCGTCTGCCACCTATCCCATTAAAAAAACCTATATGTTTGTTTGCAGGAGGGCGGCATCCGCGCGCTGTACCGCGGCTTCGTGCCGACCATGTGCGGGATGGTGCCGTACGCCGGGTTCAGCTTCTACTGCTTCGAGTCGCTCAAGTTCTTCTGCATGAAGTACCTGCCCACCAGCCTGTGCCGCAAGTGCGACAGGAATACAGGTGCGACTTCTGCCCAGAGTGCCCAGGTCCCGGGCTTGCGGGTGCCCTCGAGAACCCTCGTCTATTAACTGAGGTGCCCTCGGGTGCCCTTGTCTATGAACTGACTGTATATTTTATGTGATAGGTGCGGACGAGCAGACGGATGACCTGAAGGTTACCGAATGCCGTCGCCCATGGATATCCGCAACACAATTGGATTTAGAAGAGCGCTGCTACCCATTTTCCCCTTTTCCCCGAATTCGGGCTCCGGTGTTCTCACTTACTCGACGTAACACAGCAATGACACTGCTTCACACAAGTTTTCTGTGAGACGGTGGTGTCACTCTGGTCGACCCTGCCCTCTCCCTCGGTGATAATTTGAAATAACGTTGACAATTTTTTAAATTGTCTGTATAATTAAGCTTGTGAACATCACAAATATAACGCGAAGTGACCCTCATTACGTCACAACAGCAATGCAACCACTCTGGGCCATGAAGGACAGAGCGAGCGGCAACGACACCATCGCCTCCTCTTCCTACTCGATCCGTAGATTTAGCCTTCCGCTGATTGGCCCTAAGAGAAAATAAACTTTAATTGATCAAGCGCACTGTGCCGACATTGTGCCGGTAAAGCTATAACCCTTCCTTTCCATCATATGATACTTGAACGCCTATATCTCGCTATGCTTTGAAATCCTCCTTCTTAGTCGTTCACTCTTGACAGAGAGTGGTTGTGGTTGACGATGTAGCATTTTCGTGTGCTGATGCGGCTCGCGCGATGTGTCTCTACTTGTTGCGATCCACAGCGTCTCGGGAGTTTTGGACAATGGATTTTCTGTGTTACAGCCCTAATGAGGTCTGACCAACGCGTTGGTGAGCGCCCACGCGACCGCTTGCCTTCCACATGTCCCCGATAGTCTGTTTAAATAAGCTTTTCCAAATTTGAGTTGTGCAAGTTACAAGTTCAAGAAATGGAACTCGTTGCCGGCGCATGTATTTCCTCCTTCCTACAATATGGATTACTTCAAACGAAGCGTGAAGAAGCATCTCGCGGGCCATTATGGCGATCCCAATGGAGATGATGCCTGACATCGCTTCCGTTGTAATTGCAACGAGGGCTCTTCTCCTGCTTACCATCAGGCTGAGGAGATCCAATATACTGTGTCACTATAAAGGTTGTTCACACTATGTTCCAGGAGGCCTAGTGCTGACGGTGCCCGGCAAGCTGGTAGTGCGGCGGGCTGGCGGGCGCGGTGGCGCAGTCCGTGTCGTACCCGCTCGACGTCACGCGCCGCCGCATGCAGCTCGCCTGCATGGACCCCAACACCGCCAAGTTCGGGTGAGTTACATTTACACTGACACAGAACAACCCACGCACAAAACGCACCACATATATGCAGCATATATCCACAAACCGCTTACACAAACACAATACGAACCCCATACACAAAGCGCAACACATTCACATAACGTAACACACAAGTTCACAGAACGCATCCCATACACAGCAGATCCCGCCTCATATATACACAGAACACAACACATATACAAGACACATAAGAAGCTCATATAGAAAACACACTACTACATACACAAAACGCACTACATAATAATAACGTAACACATACGTTCGCAGAACACAATACACACAGAACGCATCTCATAAACAGCAGAGCCCACCTCATATCTACACAGAACGCAACACACAAAAAGCAGCTCATACAGAGGTCACACTACATACACAAATCAAACCCAATATACAGAACACACCAAATACACAATACGCACTACATAACAATAACGTAACACATACACAAAACGAAGCTCATACAGACGAACTGTAATACAGAGAACGCACCATATGCACAAAACGCACCCATGTATAAAAGGCACATTTGCTCTTTGTATTATACACTGCTGGCTCTCCCGGAGAATACCTCTGTCATGTCTTTTTTATACCATCATTTTTATTTTTGACACTGCAGCCACTATTTGTTCGTATCGTATGCCGGTAAAAGAAACCGCACCTGTACACAGAATGATGAAACGGATTGCAAATATTCAAAAATGCTAGTGTGAATAGAATCTGCTACCTACGTCACTAATATACGCACCAAGCACAGAAGACATTTTTTGAAACTACTCGTACCTTTAATATTGTTAATAACCTTGAATATCTCTGGTATTATTCTAAGAATTAAATTTAAAGGTTAATTTATAGTCCGATCACGATCATTTGGCACTCTGCAATCCCACTTTTGCCTATAATAAAAAACAGATTAAAAATAGGACCGAATGTCACCAGGGTAGCCAGACTTTCCTCCAAATATTTCTACCTATTTTAACGAAACATTTTGAATTTAATATTTATAAATCATTCATTCATGAATTTAAAAAAAGTCAAAATATTAAAATAAATAACTGTATGTCCAGAAGTGGGCGTATATGGCCTGAAATGATGATGATGATGGTATAATAATTTGCAAAGACCTTTTTCAGAAAGTTAAATCAACAAATATGGTGAAAATTCATCTGATCCATACATTATTGCAGAGATGATATTCCGTTTTATATGAAACAAATTATAAAGAACAACTGTTTTTACTTAATAGTAACTTATAAGTTCGTAACAATTAAAATAGGTTTCTCAAATGCATCCTAATAATTACCTACTTAAAATATTTTTATATTACTGGTAACTTTATTGCGACATTGTCGCCCCCTGTCAATATCACTGAAGTGCCTTCTGATCTTGGTCGGTCTGTACTTACTTTAACGTAGGTTGTGGTCTAATTGAGTATCTATATTTTTGGAAAAAATCCAATAATGACTTTTCGTAAATAACATGACAACCCCTAACTAATAAATTTTATGCTCACTGAATATTATCTATGGACAAAAGTTACTTCTAATTGATTTCTATGCTTAATAATAAATCGAGTAAATAAAAAATAGCAATGGGTAATGTATTTTATTAACGGACAAGGCTATATTTAATTTTATAAGTATATATATTAGGGGAGACCTATGTCCAGCAGTGGACGAGTGTGGGTTGCTGATGATGATGATGATGATGATATATTGCTCTGTTGTACTAATAACACCATTTCTATTTCGCATGTGTTACACCCGGTGTTGGCAACACTACAGGAGGTTTGTTGACGTTGTATATAATAGTATATGTGTTCATTTTAGTTTGATATTCATTCGTGTTGTTGTAGTAATCACATCACCATTAAATCACGAATCGCTTATAGCTTTACCGCTACAAACTCGACCTTCTATGGCCCGCGGGACGTGGACGTGCGCTGAACCAATCGATAAAGTTTATTTTCCCTTTGGGCCAATCAGCGGGGGGCGGAGTGTGCATGACCAATCGGAAAAGTTCTCGCGTTTTCTTATTATCGGAGGCCAAGGCTCACTTTGGGTCGCTGCGCCAAGTTAGTATTTGATAAGTTGGAGCTCGCGCGTTCGCACGGTTATAGCTTTCGATTGATCAACAACAACACTCCGCCGCATGCGCCCTGCTGATTGGTCTAAAGAGAAATTAGACTATTTCGATTGGTCAAACGCACCTCCCCCCTCCCCCACTCCACGTACTGAGCCTTGTAGCGGTAACACTATAACATAGTTTACTTAAGGCGACGGGTAGCCTAACTAGCGAAACCATTCGTTTTTAATTGTAAGCTACTGAACCGGATCTATTTTAAACAATTTCGGGGTTACATCCTCTTGGCAAACACTTATACTATTTATTAATTAACCATGCACAAATGTTGGGTCCGTTTTTGTACTCGAAAAGTTGATTACCGCCAAAAGCGGTCACTTTTTGCGTCTAACAATTTTTCGCGTAGGTACGCGTTGGACTCAAAATTTGTGCATGGTTAATTAATAAATAGTATAAGTGTCAAATAGTTTAAAAGAGATCTCGTTTAGTAGCTAAAAATTAAAATCGATTGGCGTCGCTAGTGTGCCCTACCCGTCACCTTAAGATGATACCTCGTCGACACTCGAATTCTTATTATTGCATATAGTGGTCACTTAATAAGCAATCTTGCTAAATTTCATGTAAAAAGTGAATGCTCAAGAGTATGACTTTTAATTAGGTACAATACAACATCGACAAAGATCCCGTTAGAACACTTTTCGACCTTAAAATATTGGAATAAGGTCTAAAAGTGGTCTACCGGAAACTTTGCCGGATGTACATTGACTCAAACTCAAAATCTGTTTCACTACTTATTAATTTATTTCTTACTAATGCTCGCCTTGTTCTCATTTGGGAAATCATGCTACCGTCATCAATCATCAGCGTCTCATTCCTAATTGCGTCCATAGCCATTTGCCACGCTTGAGACATGATCCAAGATTTAGAAGTCTGGTAATTTCAATTAAGCGACTTCCGTCTGACCTATGCAATTCTTACTCTATTTTGCACACGGTATGATTTAAAATGAAATAAAACCTCAATCATACTCGCGATTATTGTGACGTTAATGTCTTAAATTCATTGCAATTTATTAAAATAAAATGGCGCCACTGGACTGTAAAAGACCTCTTTAACAGTTATACTTAATGTTTAGAATCCCCAATTTTGAGAAACTATCTGAAACGTGTATGTTTCCTCACGATGTTTTATTGATTGCTTATCAAAATTATAATAATAAAGACAGCTTCGATGGCGCAGTATGTAGTTCGATCACCGGATCGGGCTAAAATTTGTACCCGAGTTAAGAAATTCTCAGTTCCATCCCGAGAGTTTTGAAGTTCGGTCACCTCGTGCCTCGGAAAGCACGCAAGCCGTAGTGTAGCCGATCCTTCTCCGGTCGTCCCTGTCCCATCGGATATGAGGTGCAAGGGATAATGAGAACTACTGAGCCTATAATAAATCCTGCACATGGCTGATAGTTAAAATGCTATCGCTAAAATGTGTTTTTTGAGCAAAGGCTATGTTAACCAATATTACAAGGAATTACGTCACTTTGACACTGTCACTATTGGTTAGAGAGCAAATTAACTATAAAAACTGTCTAACCCTTAGACAGTTTTTATAGTTAATTTAACCAAAAGGTAACTACGACGGAGCCAAAACACGGCCCTTAGCCGAAATCAGTTGGAGGATATTATTATTATTTATTATGATAATAAACTTTTTATTTCCCACACAGTACTGGTATGATCAAAACCCTCACGCTGATCTACCGCGAGAACGGCGTGGTGCGCGGCCTCTACCGCGGCATGAGCATCAACTACCTACGAGCCATCCCCATGGTGGCCACCTCCTTCTCCACCTACGAGCTGATGAAGCAGCTGCTGCACCTCGACACTGGAATGAAGGTCTCGTAGGACGACCTGTGCCTGGGACAATAAGATAAAGGTCAGGAAGCAAAGACATAGACGACTAGTGTATCAGTGACAAGATCTATTATAGGCTGCCCGACTACGTCCGATAATCTTTTTTTTTACATTATTGCGGATAAACGAGCAGACGGCTCACCTGATAGTAAGTGATAGACATCTGCATCACAGAGCGTTGCCGGCTCTTAAGGGAGGAATAAGCTCTTTTCTTGAAGATCACCAGGTCGCATCTGTTCGGAAATACCATCGTTGGTAGCTGATTCCACAGCTTTACTACGCGCGATAAGAAGAAGGTAATAGAATGTACATATTGCAATAGCTCAACGCGCACGTCCTACGCAAAGTAGGTCAGATATAGGAAGAATTGATGAAAAGTCGGCCCGATAAATAGCTCCTGCAAATTCTGACGTGGGCGGGGGGCAGCCTAAATGGGTTTTGCGAGTTAAAACCCCTAATGTAGCTATAAATAAGGTGCAAATTCAATAGTTATCTATTACAAGTAACATTGATTATATCATATTTGACATTTGAACAGTGAAGACAAAAAATCTCTTGGAAAATAAATTAATTTTCTCAGTGCACCTCTTGACATCAATCTAATTTTATTTCGCGAAAACTCTCTTTTGAAATGTTGATAAAATATACTTACTTAATCTACTTACTCCAATGACTTAGCGGCCCAAAATGTGTCTTGGTCTCCTATATAAGACTCCTCCCCTGGTCCCGATATTCGCGGTTTCTCGCCAGTCTCAGCTCGCGAAGATCAGCCTGCACGACATCTTCCCAGCGATAATTGAACGGCTGACCGGGCTTCGACCAGTTGGCCGTCCGCGTCCTAAATAAGCTTTCTTGACATTGCGATCCTCTCCCACTCTTTTTACGTGACCGAGCCATCGGAGTCTGTGAGATTTTGTTTCTCCAATTACGTGATAAAATAGAGGAGTATGGTAATTTGAATAAGTTTTCGTGGTCTTGTAATATTTAGGTATAATAGGCATCTACTCAATATTTTTCTATTATTGTAGCATTATGAGAACACGAAAACTTATAGGGGGGCATATCTTACAAGCATTAAGTATTTGTAACGTAGTTAGTTAAATTCGACATTGTATATGTATCAGCTGTATACTATTTATCTACAGCACACAACGATCGATCGATCGATCTAGGAGGCCTTCAAGTCTTATCCATCACGATTTGAGATTATACTCAGTAATGCTCAATTTGTATTTAAGTGTATTGAAAAAGTATAAAATATCTACTCATCTTTTGACAAATTTTCTAGTGGATAAACAGAAATAGAACTATGATTTAGATACCCACAGTCCTTGAAGTTCACTTTGAAATTTTATTATAGATCTGCAGCCTAAAACATTATTTTGCGTTATCTTATCGAGATAATTGAATACCTTGCTTTATTTTAGATTTCTCTACATGATAAATTAAAAATCCCTCATTATTGATTTGTACCAATGTATTATGTAGGTATCTATACTTATCTATGTAATTTTTCAAGGCAATTTTTCATGTGAGTCGAGCAGTACCTGCATACTCCTAAAGACTGAAAATAGTTAACCTATTTGATAAAATTCATTTACACAATTATGACGATGTTAGTTTCAAACTTATCCATGACTATTTTACCGATATAATTTATTATGACACGACAAAATGCATCAATTCTTGTAAATATAAGGTAATCATATTGACAAATTACGCTATCTGCAGTATTTATGTAATACTTAATGTTATTTTTAATATTACTTTAACTTTATTATAGGGTTATATTCATTGTTCGATGTCGCGTCGTTAGCCCGAAAGCGGAGCCTCCCCGTTCCACCCGTACAGGCCCAGTGCGTTTCCAGCACCCTGCATGCGGGTGCTGCTAACGAACAATGAATATGCCCCTTATGGCGTACCTACTACTGAAATGATAAATATCCTATCCATGCCTTTGAAGAATAACTCTTAAAGTATTATTTAGACAATGAGACACATATAATCTGTATCAGTGTAATGCGCAATTTTCATTGACTGATGAAAATTTTAATCTAAGATGAAAATACATAAAACTATATGAGACAGAACGAATGACACGTCACAGACAGTTTTTAATATTAAACAATGTGCCTTTACCAATCTGTTGTGTTTGTCGTAATTTATTACTAGGATACTTACATACCATAAGTTTACAAATGATTTCCAAAGTGCACAAGAAATAATTTAAGTTTTGGTTTAAGACCTAGTTAGACGTATTTAAGCACATTTTGTCTGTTATTTGGCTAAGCGCAATGTTAAAATTGTTATTTCCCGTTAAATATTTAGGTATTGATAAATGAACCATCTTATTATAAATTATGGTTATTCCACTATTTGCCCGTGTAAAATAAATAAAATAGGATGTCGATCAATCTATTTTATAGCGGTATCCAGCTTTCATTGAATAATGTTCATTCCATTCATTACGTTTAAGTTAATCAAAATAGGTACATGTTAAAAGAAAACAGTTTATTAATTTATAATTAGTAGAGACGGCCACACATCAGGTTACCACAATCTGTAGAATTTCGTCAATTGATATTAAACCTAACGTATTTGACATTGTGTATGGTGAGGATCGATTGAAGAAATTTGACAGATTTGTAATTGGTCGAACCGTATAAAATGTTACGAATAGATATCCGTTAGTTTATAAATTTACCGTGTGACGTCGGAAATTGATAAATTTACGAAAATGTCGTAAATTAATACAATTTATCCTACCGTTTAGAATCCTATGAAAGTTTATAAACTTCCTAGTAAATCGATAAACTTACGGATCTTGTTATTTTCCGGTGACATACAATTGTGTGGGTGTAAATTTTAATTTATTTTTTCAACATAAATGATATATTTTTGGATTCTTATTTCAAACTTTAAAATGTTGTTTTTCATGATTGTTCATTATTGTTTCTTATTTTTGGCGAAGGTTTAGTACCAAAGACAGATACTGTGTCTATATTACGATATGTTTATACAATGTATGGAAATACATAATTCAATATCAATATTAGGGTACATAATAAAAAGCAATTTAATGTATAGCGAAGATAATTCCAATTAAGAGCAATCAAAAGAGTACATACCTAAACGGTGTTTTAGTGATAATTAGGTATTTATTGAAGAAATAAATGCAGCTATTTTTATAAAATGTGTTGTATATATTTTTTTTACCTTTCCTTGCAAGGGCCTGACAACATTTACTTTATTTAAGGTGACGGGTAGGGAACACTAGCGACGCCTATCGATTTTAATTTTTAGCTACTAAACCGAATCTCTTAAACAATTTCGCGGTTACAATCTCTCGGCAAACACTTATACTATTTATTAAATAACAATACACAAATGTTGGGTCCGCTTTTGTACGCGAAAAATTGATTCACGTCAAAAGCGGCCAGTTTTGGCGGTAATTCAACAGTCGTGTGCAAAAGCAGACCAAACAGTTAACTATAAGTATTAGATAAATAGTATAGGTGTTTGCCAGGAGATTATTTAAAATAGATCCTGTTTAGTTGCACCTTAAGGTCACGGGTAGGGCACACTAGCGTTGCCATTTGATTTAAATTGTTAGCATCTAAACCGGATATCTCTTTAACAATTTTGAAGTTCGAGCATCTCGAAAAGAACTTAAACTAGGTATTTATTCAATACTTATAATTAACTTTTTCGTCTGCTTCCTACTCGAAATATGCATTACCGCCAAAAACAGCCACTTATGGCGGTAATACAAATTACGAGTGCAAAAACAGATAAAAAAGTTAATTATAATTATTAAATAAATACTATATATTCTTTCCGAGAGGAAATTGTTAAAAAGATATCCGGTTTAGTTGCTATGAATTTAAATCTATTGACGTCATCTAGTTAGAGCCACCCGTCGCCTTACGAGGCCTTTTAAGGTCCAGTGGCGTCGCCATTTAGTAATGAAATTAAGAAAAATCTTAATTTCATTACAATCAATAAACAACATGTGTAACTTCTTTTGTCGCTAAATAGTAGAATCAGCAACAAAGGTGTTTGTGTATCTTGTATGTTAGACATGTAGATAAAGCCATGCCATTCCATCAGTCTGACTACACCAAAATTGTTTGCAATTTATTCATTATTAATCTGTATCTTTTCATAGTTTTCATTTATTTGGATGACTAAAGAAGGAATCTCTTCACTGTGTGTGACTATAGATTGGGAATGTCCAGTTTCCCGCGAAAACTACTTTTTCATAACGACAAACTCGGGACCAATGAAAACACCGACATTGTAATAGCATGCAGGATAGGAAGCACTATTCTGAATGTTGTGTGCGATTTGTAAATAAAACGTTGTTTTCTTTTTATAATTAATTTTATTTATTACCTAATCCTCCAACGGGCATAGTACAGTTTGCAAGAATAAATTATTTAACGGTTTTGTGTTTACATTTTATTATTGCCATATGTAGCTTCTCCTGAGGTCTGAATACTATCAAATATAAACGGCGCAATATCAACAGTTGCACTCTCTACACACTGAACACTCGCTCCACAGTCGTCGTTATTACTGAATGTTGGGTTGAAGTCTATGCGGGAAAGCCTTAAATTATTTCGAGCTTCGATTGGGTGAAACAATGCTAGGAGCGTCTCCGCAGTGGACAGCTCCCATCTCGTCCAGTATAAAGTTATTTCACGCGAACGAAGCTCCACATCGTACATATTCTTTTTTTGTTTTTTCGGCATTATAATTATTTTTTTACCTATAACTTACATACTTAATACTTATATCGACGTAACGTGTGGCTTCAGATGTAATTGGTGGGTAAAGTCTTTGTATGGATTAGTTCACACGTTATATTTTTTATACAAATTATAGTGCAATTTGGAAATATAAAACCCATAATTAATTCTACAAGCCAGGACGTTAATATTTATAAAGGGATGGCACTGACAAAAGAAACTTCGTAATTCTAATAAGTAATGTGGAATATAAAATTACTTTTGTCAGTTTGACCTCGATTAAAGTGAAAACTAGGCTTTACTAGGCTAATAAAATGAGTAGGATTTTTTTTTAAACAATAGTATTGCCACTTCTAGATTTTTCTATAATCTATTAGATGTTTCTTCCCTTTCTGTATATAAAACACCTCTCAAAAATTTGTATTCAACGCATCGCTATGCACTCATATAAAACGCTATTTGTATCCACTTACCTCGCGTGTAACAATGTGAATGAGTTGTTTACGGGTTATTAGAAACTTACTTTAAACAATAATAACCTATTTACTGCCTTGATCTTTAGGTATTTACACAATTACCTAAAATAATTGAAAATATGTAGAAAATAATAAAATAAAAAACAATTAAAGCTCCACTCTTGTGAAACACTTTATTCCATGGTGTACAGGTACTGTGGCACAAGAACAGGAGAATTTTGAAAAACTTAATCTCGAAAATGCACAATATTGGTCATTTTATGGCAGAATGGTTATACCGGGCGTCACCAAACGGAAAGCTAACTCCTCCTGCTTCCACCTGAACAGAATCCTCCACACCATTCTGTCACAAAATTAAATGCTCATTTACCACATGTTTGTTTGTTGCGCAACGAGTACGCTCGTGAAGTGTTATAAATTGTCCGTACGCGTAAAAATTAGCTATCAAACCGTAAAATTCATTTCAATGAAATTGTAAAGTTTCCTCAACTAAAAATAATAAAAAAAATGACAATTTTCAATGAACTGCTCGAAGACAATTCTTCGCGCTGAAGTCATACGTGAGGTCATCGAGACGGGTCGACGAACCCGTCGCGCGGATCCCACGGGAGTTGCGGCGAGTGCGAGGCCGAGGTTAGTCACCATGAGAGCGTATGATGGTATGTCCATGCGCCGGCCGCTCGAGGGGGGCTGAAGGCGGATGCTAAATAAAACTACCATGTTAGCAAAAATGTACGCTGTTTAATGAGGTCTATGTGTCTTAGATACATCGGAGGTGTACATACAACAACCGCGGGATCCGCTGCGATGAACATACCAGCATAGCCGCCCGCCCGCGCCCGCGCCAGCCGCCAGTGCGACCATGCCGGCAGATCTCACTTCGGTTTAGTACACAAAGGTGACGTTATCGAAACGTCGGCAAGATTTTGGGGAATTATTTGTTCACGTCTCCTTATTTTTATTTTCATTTTTCTACATTTACTTCACCTAGGAGTAGGACTTTTCTAAACCAGGGCTCAGCCAAATTAGTAATTTCGAGATGGTCACACTGGCTCGCGAACGACCACAAATCGACTCGATCGGCCGGAGTCGCTGTCGTCGACGTTTGGAGTCTAGTCTTACACGACGATGTTAGTGATGTATTTAGACACACAATCGCGGACGCCGGGCGACCACGACTGCGATCGACTAATCTAGAGACATGCAAATGCTAACCGAGGGCGGCTCGAACCCCACGCGACCGGAGGGCCTAATTCAAAGCAGACGTTACGACGGGGTCTCCCTCTCTTTCACACGAGCTGTGTCTCCTTTGTTTGGATGCGACAGGTATAATCTCGTTCGTTACGGGACAGCTTCAAATTAAGCCACCAGGTTCGGAGTGGACGGCCGTTATCGTTCAGATGGGAACAGAATGGGACCGGCTTAATACTCGCGACGCCCGCCGTTCCCGGCGAGGACTCGTATTCTCCTCTCAAAACGTCGCTCCCCGGCTCCTAGGTCAGGTTAAACCAAATAATTCAGAAACAGATACAAATATGCGGGAAAATTATAAAAAAATTTTTTTTTTCGTTAAAACTTAAACCGATATTCCGCGTATTTTTTTAACAATATCTGTTCGGACCCCGGGCTGGGGGGCGTCGGAAGACGTCCGATATCTCGCCGACTTGGATTACAAACGGTCCCCGGCGTCGAACCTCGCAACTGACTAGGTATCAACCTCGCACTCGCCGGGCGCGGGCGGGACGGGACGACGTCGCAGTGGTGCCAGAACGGTCGAACGACCGTCCAGTACCTTTCACAGGAGAAAAGTTTTAACGGATAGAAAATAACACTTCGTTTTTGAGAATTCAACTATTTTAACTTCATTTTTAACCATAAAACATAGAAATGAAACTTTGTTTCCACAAATTTTTTCTCCCGCGAATGGTACCAGGCGGTCGCGCGAGCGCTCGGGCGCCGGCGCGGAGCCGCGGGGGGGCGGAACCGCAGGCGTGACGTGCGCCAGCGCTGGAACAAAACAACACAATCTTGATACTATGATGAATTTGTGTACCTTATATCAAAACCCTCGCCAACCGGTCTGCCAAGCGTGGTGAGTATGGCAACTACCTCTCATGTGATTGGGGGAGGCCCGTGCCCCAGCAGTGGGGACTTAAATGGGCTGACGATGATGATGATGATGATGATGAAATCTATGATATAATTCTTCTCAACAGTTGGTAAGAATATTTATTTTATTGTTCTATTAAAAATAAAGTATCAGCCTATAAACTGTCCCACTGAAGGGCAAAGGCCTCCCTCGTAGAAATCAAGTCATCGCTACTATGATGGGATTAGGCTTAATCACCACGCTTGCCAAATGCGGATTGGTGATCACAAACCCGAGCTATGTTCGAAAAATTCGTAACATACTTTTCGCTCGACCCGGGAATCGAACCCAGGACTCCGAGATCATGGCCCGGTACTTAAACCACTAGACCAACGGGGCGTTATGTTCTATTATGTATTATTATGTAATTTGCTTCTTGACTCTAATACTGAAAATTTTTGCAATTTTTTTTATGTCATACGTGGCAGACGAACAGACGTATCACCTGATGATAAGCGATTGCCGCCGCCCATGGACACCCTCGATACCAGTGGAGCCACAAGTGCGCTGCCAACCTTTAAACCCCCCTTTCCCCAGGGTTGGGCCTCTGCTACCCTCACTCAAGCAGCGAAATACAGCACAGAGCAGCTTCACACCGGTTTTCTGTAAGATGGTATCACTCCGGCCCATTCTTGGCGAAGCATGGATCTCCCAAGGTCAATTTATGTTAACATTATTTGATGTGCTTATTTTTATTTTGTTTTAGTTGTAATTAACTTGACAAGGATCGTATTCTTGTTACTTTTTTTTATTGTAAATTATCCGTGACTAATGAACCTGAATGAAATATAATAATGTATCTTAATCTTACACTGCTCATTGGATTAATTTCTGTTAGCTTGTAGGGTGTCTGTATAATAAATAAATAAACAACGTCTACATTCGCGACCGGGTTGCGAATTTTTGTGTGTTTGTTCACAGTGCTGCTTCACGCCGGTTTTCTGTGTCACTCTGGTCGAGCCGGCCCATTAATGCCGAAGCGTAGCTCTCCCACGGTAAAAGTTTTTTCCTCTGATTTAATTTTTGTGGGGATTCTATTATAAATTAAAATAGATTTGTAATATGGACCTGATTTATAGATTTCTAAACACATAAAGAAAATAGGAAATGGTACTCACGTGCAGTCTACATGAAATAATCGGGCGTCCGCCGCGTGACGTGCGGCTCGCCGCGCCGCGGGGCCGGGTCGAACTGCAGGCTGCGGGCAAACCACGCGTCAACAACTACTAAACCGAGTTAACTATGCACCTTGTTCGGATAGGCAAGGTCATAAAACTTAGGTATCCACGGGAGAGATCGAACACTCGATCGAGAATAGACGCGTTTGAACATCTCATTCTCCGTCAACACTTTGCGCTGCTAATCATACCAAACAATATTTTTGTACTAAAAACACCGTCATAATAGTCAAATTCGGTGGAATTAACAGCCCCATGTTACATCCCAATTTTAGCTAAATAGTCTGCCTATTCCGATATCTGGTCATAGTTTATACTTGAACTTGGGTATAATGTTAACGAATTTGTCATATGTGGGTTCTAGTTTTTTAGATAATTATCTAAATGCAGATCTAGACATCTCGTTTCTGTTGACGTCACACAACTTCCATAAGGCGACGGGCACCCCTAACTAGCGACTCCAATCGATTTAAACTGTCAGCTACTAAACCGGACCTATTTTAAACAATTTCGGTCCAAGCTCCAGTCACTACGCAAACATTTATACAATTTATTTTATAATTGTGCACTACTTTTTGATCTGTTTTTGCACTTGACTTTTGGATTTTTGGTGGTAATTCAAATTTCAAATACAAAAGCAGACCAAAAAGTTAAGTATTAAATAAATTGTGTTTTCCTAGAGGCTGGAGCTTCGAAATTGTTAAAAAGATATCCGGTTTAGTTGCTAACAATTTCAATCAATTGACGTCGTTAGTGTGCCGTACCCGTCATCTTAACTAAAATTCTAAGCATTATCTTTCGTTTTAAAATACATTACAACCTGTGCGGATAAAGAATGGGATCAGGAATGGCGGCCAATCTATCCACTTCTCGCTCGCACACTATTTGCGTCTATACTCGCACTCGTGGGGTGCGAGTATAGACGCAAATAGTGTGCGAGCGAGAAGTAAATAGATGCGCCGCCATTTCTGATCCCATTCTTTATCCGCACAGGTTGTACCAATACATTAATTTGTATGTAATTAAGTATGTAAGTAAGTTCTTTATTGTGGAAACGGGTAAGTACAAAAGATAATAACAATATGAGTCACTAACCTATACCTCAACAGATAACAAATACAGCAAGTAAAAATTTACGGCGATAATTCAGTAATAACTTCAAACAGCTATTCTATTTGATGCGACAGAAGATGGATATCTATTTTCCTTGTAATTTCCTTGCAGTCAGTTTAATATTTCATTCATTTATAATGAATAAATGATATAATATGAGTTAAGTTGTTTAAAATAGTCAGCATAAATTAAATTTGTAAAAGTATAAATTGAAGGCAATAAGTAATAAAAGGATTACAGAAATAATTAAATAAAAATCAAGTCAGATAAAATAATGAACAAAACGTGATCATAAACGAATCTTTCATATACCATCAATATACATATGTATATTATGACAGTCGGGGTATTTTCTTACACAATCAGTAAATCTATCCTCCTTGTACTTTTGTAGCTCATTAATATCAATTGAATAATACTTACAATGAGTACTTAAGCGCATCATCCAATTCCATAATAGCGGCCTGGTTGCCGCATCTGAAACAAGCAAAAACGTAATGTCACAATCCAAGTGCGGTATATCATTAAATCCATCGATGGAGTGAAAAGGGGTAAGCAATAATTAGTAACAAGCGTAGGTTTCTGTCATTAAATCTATCGCAACAATTATGAGAACCAATTGGTAAACAATCTCAAACTGTTGCTCTAACTCTATCCCCCTTATTACAAATCGCGAACTAAGGATAGTCCCGGAACAAATTCGTGCCAGCCCCTTTTAACATTGGAACGGGATAACATGAGCTGACTTACGGTGCCGAGACGTGGACACTCACGGCTGGACTAGTCCACCGGTTCAAAGTCGCTCAAAGAGCTATGGAAAGGGCTATGCTCGGAGTATCTCTGAAGGACCGCATCAGAAATGATGTAATCCGACAGAGAACCAGAGTCACCGACATAGCCCACCGAATTAGCAAACTGAAGTGGCAGTGGGCTGCTCATATTAGGCGCAGAACTGACAGCCGTTGGAGCCGTAAAGTCCTTGAGTGGAGACCGCGACTCGGTAAGCGTAGTGTAGGACGCCCTGCGACAAGATGGGATGATGACATTCGAAGGCTGGCTGGTGTGGGCTGGATGAGAGTGGCCGAAAATCGGGAGCAGTGGCGTGCATTAGGGGAGACCTATGTCCAGCAGTGGACGAGTGTGGGTTGCTGATGAACATGAGCTTTAGTATGGTAATTACTTCAGATCGCGATTTAAAATAAGGTGGACTATGTTTAATTGTCAAACAGACAGCTGACCGCTTGTATATTGTATGATCCCGCTCTGCTATTTAGACTAGCTTTACGATTTTAGCTATGGAAGTGAGAACTGAGTTCCTGTAGGATATTTTTTCCCATAGTAAAATGTAGCACAAGGGTAACGTGTTTCTTTCTAATGAGCTAAAGGCTAACTTAGCTTTTAAAGATCGTAACTGCAACTGGGTAACATTTAGTTGCCGAACTTTTCGCAAAGACACAATCGCTCACTTTTCACTTTAAATGTTATAATAATATAATAATATTTCACAACATCACATACATTGATCTGACTCCGAGATAGGTAGCTCAAGCACCTGTGTTACGGATATCGGAATCAACAGTGGGATTACAAATATATACATATAATACTTTTCTTTTGTAAATACATACTTATAATACATAGCGAACACCCAGACCAATACAAACAAACATGTTCATGCACACAAATGTTTGTACTGTGCGGGGATCGAACCCGCAACCCTTGTATCAGAGGCAGCGTTCACTACCACTGTTCCAATTGGGTCGTCAATTCGTCATTGAAATAGATTTAAGAAAAAGGGGAGTTCTCCCCTGAGCTATCTTGCTCAGGCACCCTTGCTCACTCTGAGGAGGTTCACAAACGAGCATACTCTTCTCTGACCGGCAACGCATCAGCGGCGTTATGTGGAGTTACCCTTGTTGGACTTTGGACCGTCCTTATGACTGAGACACAAGTACTATATTTGTACTTTCGGTGAGGTAACTCGACCTAACGCCGTCTCTGTTCAAGGGCGGCGGTGATTATTTACCTTTCTGACCCGCTTCACCCCTTTCACACTTACCTATAACAGTAGTTGGGCGCCGAGAATATAGTGACAACGTTCCTATCGTGACACCAGTTGTAGCCCTCCATGACGAGCTGGTGCGCGCGGGAGACCAGCGTGAGCCCGTTGCTGTGGTTGAACGTCTCCGAGATGTCCTGGCCGAACGTGTAGCCCGCGCCGCGGGGGGATATGCCCCATCCGCCTCTGTAAATGAACGAATGAATGAATGAATGAATGAATATATTTTTATTGCAGTCATAATAAAGTATGAAAACTTAAGACTAGGTAATACAGGATATGCACAACGAATGCGGCGATCTCTTCCAGGCATTCTTCGGGTAAAGGACACTTGATGAAGGTGTAGGGCGGTGCAATCTTAATATTTATATACTTAAAGTTCAAATATTAATACATAAATAAAATATAAATATATTAATACATACCTACATAATATAACAATGTGGTCCCCGGCAGAGTAGAATAGGCCACCCTCACTCTTACCGAGGTGTCGTAAAAGGCGATTAAGGTAAAGCTGCTGCATGCAGAGAAGGAAAACTCTGCATATATATCAAAACCCTCGCCAACCCGTCTGCCAAGCGTGGTGAGTATGGCAATTACCCCTCATGTGATTGAGGGAGGCCCGTGCCCCAGCAGTGGGGACTTAAGATGGGCTGACGATGATAATATAACAAACTACTTAATATATTAATGAAATCAATAATTTTGGTTAGTGTGGTAAGTTTATCTTCTAGGCAAACGCGTATCATCTTAGACCTCATCCTCGTTTTTCATCAGTTGCGATTTTGTTGACCACACGCTTGACTTGCGTTAGCCTATAGTCCAACAATAGATGGTATTCCTTGCTGAAGTCTATGTTCCCTGATCATTATAATCTGGATATCTTTAAGGCAAGAGCGAACTGAGATCTTACGCGTAACCTCATCGACGGTTTCCATCAGGTGCGATTGTAGCTAACTACAATTATTCATAATAATAATAAGAAGCCCTTAAGAACCATACTTCTATGCTTGACTCTGGCAAATAAAATTACTGAGCGGGTGACCAACAGTGTCATAGCAAACCCATAAATATGGAGCTAAGAAATAGAAAGTTACGTATAATGCCGCTTCCCGGGATCGATCGCCGGGGCGCGCCTGGAGCCGATGCTGGGCTCCACAGCATACGAGCCATCGGTGGCGAGGGTTTAGGTGGGCGGAATAACAATGATTACAACCCCACATTTTTTTAAAGCGTGAGTGAATAGGCTTCCATCGTAGGCTTTATTTTACTCTATGGTTCAGTTTAAAGCCAGCCTCCATCTTGTAGTATGATGGGGTTAGGCATCACCACAAACCAGAGCTATGTTCGAATAATCTACCCGAACCCAGAATCGAACCTAGGACTTCGATAACACGGTCCGGTAGTTAAGCATCTAGACCGACAGGGTGTAATAGAGATATTCATTTGTACAAACTAGGATATTATTTATGATGAAATCATATGAATTCTCTGTACCTACTAACTCTTTTCGGGTTAGATATTTGTATACCTAACTACAAAAGTTACGGAAGACTTGACAGGCAGGATTAGCTACGGGCAATGGTGACATGAATACAATAATTTGGAGATGTGATAGATCTCAAGTTTATGTAGATGTAGTCTCACAAATAGAGGTCATTTTAGCTTACAAAGGAAAATGGCGTATGAAAAATTACCCGCTACTTAATGATGTTCTTAAGTTTTTATTATCGAACAACGCGAAAGAGTTGTATTCAGATTGAAGTAATATTACACCAAGACTTCGCCTCTTCATCATGAAAGAGAGCTACTCTGTAAAACTGACAAAAAAAACATTTTTATATCACTATTTGTGACAAGCACTTCTGACATTACGGTACCGTCATTCAGATTTATTGAGTACCTACTTTATAAGTTGTAAAACAAAATACTATGAAAGTAATAAAATTAATACATACATATAGAATCTGAAGTCAAAACAATAAACCCAAACAAAAAAGTATTAAAAAGATGAACCAGATCCGCCAGTATCAGTACCCGTCAGTGATATAGCACACTCAAGAGTTGAATATGTAAAGATAAACAGGAGTGTTTAATCAAGGCCATTCCCCGAGTAATCTGTTTTGTTTTGTCTCGCCCGTTCATTTATCGATTTAAAAGTAAAGAAAGTCTCTATTCCTGCCTCTAATAATCCCAGTAAGGTCGACAAGAATACGAGCCACATACACAAATTGTCATGCAGGGTCTCAGCCCGCAGTGCAGATTTTTTTTTTATTTATTTATTCAGACAAAAATAATCCATAAATAACAAGTTCAACATCGGCCAAACTCTGACACAGTTTGTCGGCAGAGCTCCCATGGATATTTTCCTTTAGAAAATAAAAATTAACTCCTAGCTTCCTCCTCTCCTCTCTTCCTCTTAGCTTTTAGCTCGTTCTTCCACTACTCCACCAGGCAGACCCTCGATCGACACCGGTACATGGTAGAAATACCAAAAGTCCGCACAAATAGGTTTGAATCCTGTTTTCTTATTCGTACTGCGAAACAGTGGAATCAGTTGCCTGAAGAGGTGTTCCCTAGTGGCTACAATTTGGGGGTTTTCAAAGCGCGAGTGAATAGGTATCTTCTAGGTAATCGTGCTACTTCTTAGACCATATTATCACTTACCATCAGGTGAAATATGGTCAAACGCTTACTTATCTACAGTAAAAAAATAATAGCATTATTAAACATGTACTGGAGATAATTAGCCTATACACACACACAAACACGCACATTTATCTTCACTTACTCAATTTCATTCATACCGACACAATTTATCTTAACAGTACTTAAATATTAAAATATAAATATAGAACAACGAATCACACGCGCACTAGATACATAAATTATAGGTAGTTACTTGACCGACACACGCAGGATTCGCCATCATGGACACATGGAGTCCGACAGTCCAGGTACACTCACGTCACAACCAAGCACGAGAACATGACAGCGACATACCTATCATCGGGGTCGCTCCAGAGCAGGTCACACATGGGCCCCTCGTGGGGCACCTCCTGCAGGCGGTCCAGCGCGCGGATGTGGTCGAGCGTGTCGATGGACGGGCTCAGGCCGCCGTGCAGGCAGAAGATCTGCCCGTCCACCAGCGCCGTCAGCGGCAGGAAGTCGAACAGGTCGGTGAAGTGCTTCCACACGGACGCGTTGCCGTACTTGCGCAGGCACTCGTCGTAGAACCCGTACACCTGGGTGATCTGGCGCGACTCGTGGTTGCCGCGCAGAATCGTTATTCTCTCGCGGTATCTGACCTGTAAATAATTAACAAATACAATTAAGGATTTATTCTGAACCCACTAATCACTGAACACCGTGGGTACTAGCCACGATGCTGCATGAAAATATTTCACAACATCACATACATTGATCTGACTCCGAGATAGGTAGCTCAAGCACCTGTGTTACGGATATCAGAATCAACAGTGGGATTACAAATATATACAATACTTTTCTTTTGTAAATACACACTTATAATGCATCGTACACAACACCCAGACCAATACAAACAAACATGTTCATGCACACAAATGTTTGTACTGTGCGGGGATCGAACCCCCCTTGTATCAGAGGCAGCGTTCACTACCACTGTTCCAATTGGGTCGTCAATTGGGTTGTTTGGATATCACGGCCTTACATACAACCGTTGTTATGCGAGTGTCCATGGGCGGAGGCAATCGGTTACCATAAGGCCACTTACCACATAAAAATATCGATTGAAAGAGTGTTCCCACTATCATCATGAATCAAGACAATAGGGTTATCAGTATGTACCGGTTTAAGCTACCTAACGTTTCCAAGTTAGCAGATTGACGTTCATGCGCGTAGTGACCCGGCGGAGGCCGTGAAATGCGCAAGCGCAGCGAGTGCGTTCATCGCGTCACGTTACGTAAACGCGGCCAGCGACCATGTCCACCGGGTGGAAACACATACACGCCAATTAGGCCTTCCTAACTTGCTTAACTAAATTAACAAACATACATAGGTTTATGTAATGTCATATTTTCATCATCATCATCAGCCCATTTAAGTCCCCACTGCTGGGGCACGGGCTTCCCTCAATCACATGAGGGGTAATTGCCATACTCGCCACGCTTGGCAGGCGGGTTGGCGAGGGTTTAGATATAAATGCAGAGTTTTCCTTCTCTGGGTGCTGATGATCATGCCCGCAGATTTACCTTAGTCGCCTTTTACGACACCTCGGTAAGAGTGAGGGTGGCCTATTCTACTCTGCCGGGGACCACACGGCCTGTCATAATTTATTTAACAACAAAACTGATTGCTTTGAAAGAGATGACAACGATAAAATGTTTGAGAAGCTCACAAAAGCTAAGAAGCAGTATAGCGAAACGAATTGAAGTTATTGTTAATTAATAATAAATACAGGGTGTAACTGAAAACATCCCCTTAACCACGTGTTCTACCAACTATTCTGAACAGCATTTGTTCAACTACTTTTCGAAATTCATCGACATTTTTTTCGACTCCCCATACAAAATTACCAAGTCACGTGACCGACATTGTATGAAAAGTTAAACTTTTTCATGCGAATTTCCAAAAGTGATAGAACGAACTAATGTTGTTCATAATGGTTAGTAGAACAGCTGGTTAACGGGATGTAAATGTTCACAAATACACCCTGTATTATATATAAATTGAAGACATTGTCTATGGCTCGATGCCATTTAAAATAAAATAAATATGTACATCTGACAAGGTTCCCGGTAGGCCACTTTTCGATAAGGTCTAAAAGTGTCCTACCGGGTACTTTGTACACATTTTACTACTTTGGGAGCGTCTCTTGCGAAAAGTATTAAGTTTTTTTTCCTATTTTTGTGTAAAAAACGTAATGCGGTTAACAAAATACATCTATTTACCAAGTTTCAATAGTATAGTTGAAAAAAAGGGCTGTGACATACGGACGGACAGACGGACGGACAGACGGACGGACGGACAATAAGTTGAAGAATCAACTGAAAGAATTTTACAGTTTTGTACACTTTTTGATGTGTGGCCACATACAATATACATTAAAATACTTTTTTTTTCGAAAAAAAATCGTTTGCCTCGGTGGCGTAGTGGTTAGTCGTAAGTCGCACTATAAAGCGACGGCTGCGCATGAGGTCCCGGGTTCGATCCCCGGGAATGACCAAAAATTTGCTCACATTAAGTTTTTGGTAAGAATTTCTTACCGAAATCTTAGTGTGAAATCTTTTGAGACTTCATTTTGCCAGTGACAGTATTAAAACGTTTTTGTTTTCTTTTTGGAATATGGCGTCGAGGACCGAGTATGTACTATTTTTCATACTAACTTTGAACAATATATTGTTTTAAACTTTCATGGTCAACTTGTACCACTTTTCACAGGACGCACAGAAATTTTCCTGCGCCAGAAAGAAAGCAATATTCTTTTATCAGCCTTTTTTTAAATTAAGTAATCGCTTGTTAAATGACGCTTCGACAAGGCCACTTTAATCTTAACCTACTGCCCTGTAGTGAACAAATATTAACTTGACACAAGGTCAAGTACCTACTCATCGTATCGTCTCAAAATAACTGGAAACCCGACTTTGGTTAGTTTCATTACATTTCCTTATGATGTTACCTTCTGATGAAGGACGAGTGGTATAAAGTATAATATTTTTTATATTATGTCCGATTCGTAAATAAACAGTTTCATTTCAGCGGAGAACGCCCCTTTTTAGGGTTCCGTAACCAAATGGCAAAAAACGGAACCCTTATAGATTCGTCATGTCTGTGTGTCCGTCCGTATGTTACAGCCACTTTTCTCCGAAACTATAATAACTATACTATTGAAACTTGGTAAATATATGTAGGTTTACGCATTACGATTTTTACACATAAATTGGAAAAAAATAAAAAAAAATTGGGGGTCTCCATACTTGAAACTGACTCAAAAATCTTTTTTCATCAAACCTATACTATACGTAGGGGGTATCAAATGGATAGGTCTTTAAAAATAATGTTGAGGTTTTTAACATCATTTTTTCTAAACACAATACTTTGCGCAAGATACGGTCCCAAGGTGGTAAAATTGTGTCCGTCCGTCCCTCGTCCCGTCCCCCCCTAACTTCTATAATATATTAATTATAAAACTAAAAAAATATATGATGTACATAATCATGAAAACTAACAACGAAAATTGGTTTGAATTAGATATAGTGAGTAGTTTTTTTTAATACGTTATAAACCGTAAACCGCAACCGCACATCAAATCGGTTAATTTTTGATTAATTAATTATATTTCAAAGTTGCGAATGTATTGACATAAAAATTTACATAAATAAAAAGCCGTATATCATGCTGCAAAGTAGCCTCTAGATCTCATCAAAGCAGAGTTATATGAATAAATTCGCTTATGAAATTGTCATATTATAGTCTGTATTAAAAGACTGATAAGAATGCAGATACAAAAACTAAAATTAGGATTATCACTTTTTATGTATAACTTTAAAGTGAACAAAAAACCTACACGTTGAAGTTTGCCTTGATTTGTAGAAGCTTGTTCATAATTTAAAAACTAATGATGAAGCAGCAGCATACATTTGAGTACATACCATTGTTACTAATATTTTGTGCATTTATTTACCTAATCTGTCATGTCATAATTTAAAATAAGGATGGAAATATTTATAGGAAACATACATATTTGTCGCATGACGTGAAGTAGGTATTTAATACAGACTAGTAAGAATAGTCATTGTCAATAGAAAAGAATCTTAACTTCTGACGAATACGACAGACAATGCACATCAATTATAATCTAATAAGAAACTAGGTCATTTCTTTGCATAGTATTTGCATTCAGGTCAATGATAGAAGTTCTTGGTGACAATGTATAGGAATAAAGACACTTACATGGACATTTGATAAGAAATTAGTGTATTAATAAGAATAAGAAATAAGTTTAAACTAATCCATAATAGTTATAATAAAACTGCGTTACAAATGAAAAAAAAAATGAAGTACTCTCTTTGAAATTTCATGTTTTCCTATTTATTTCTATCGCTTAGTAAGAATACATTCATTTTTTCTTTCCATGACGTATAAGTTTTTTTCTATGAAGATATGACAAATAATGCTAAAAATTTAAAGTTCTCAAACATAATAAAGGAATTTAATAAAATGTACCGGATTTTTTTTTATTAATCAAGTTTATTTTTTCTTTTTGATGTAATTAGTACAAAAAAAAATCATACATACAATTTAAACCCAGAATACCTTTAATTTTAACTTTGTCTTTTGTGTTTAGTAGTATCCTCTCGTTTTAGGCGCCAACAGTAATCGCCTAGCATATTTGTGTCCCAACGGCCTTGAAATCGTTCTTCAAGTTTCTTTATATCTTGGTGAACCTCTCGCCCTGCTCATCACTGACAGCACCAAGATTAGATGAAAAAAAAGAAAAGTGGGAATGAAGAAAGTGAATTTTTAACGACATCCTACAACCCAGCTTTTCATATGCTCTTAACAGTGTTTTAACTAGCTGTTCCGCATTTGCGGCCCTATGGTTCCCTAAAAACTCTTTTATAACTGTTTTCAGTGATAACCAAGCATCGGTTCCTTGTCAGGTAAGCTTTTTGTCAATTTCGGATCTTTCATCAATGTGCGTATTTGTGGTCCCACGAATATCCCTTCTTTGAGTTTTGCGTCACTTAACTTTGAAAATATCGTCTTCAAATATAAATATGCACTTTTCACTTTTTCAGAAACATTTTGGTTTGTGATTTCACAATGTACTGTCCACAACGTAACAAAACTTATTTGGTTCAGTTTTTGCAAAAAAAGCTGCGACGGCCACTACGTTCAGTATTCATCATTGGATTTAAAAGAAAATATGTTTAGAGTTATCGAGGTTATCGAAAAGAAACGATTATGCAATAAAACAAAAGAATAAAAAAGTATATGCACATCGAAAACCTCAACGCGCGGATGTGGTCGAGCGTGTCGATGGACGGGCTCAGGCCGCCGTGCAGGCAGAAGATCTGCCCGTCCACCAGCGCCGTCAGCGGCAGGAAGTCGAACAGGTCGGTGAAGTGCTTCCACACGGACGCGTTGCCGTACTTGCGCAGGCACTCGTCGTAGAACCCGTACACCTGGGTGATCTGGCGCGACTCGTGGTTGCCGCGCAGAATCGTTATTCTCTCGCGGTATCTGACCTGTAAATAATTAACAAATACAATTAAGGATTTATTCTGAACCCACTAATCACTGAACACCGTGGGTACTAGCCACGATGCTGCATGAAAATATTTCACAACATCACATACATTGATCTGACTCCGAGATAGGTAGCTCAAGCACCTGTGTTACGGATATCAGAATCAACAGTGGGATTACAAATATATACAATACTTTTCTTTTGTAAATACACACTTATAATGCATCGTACACAACACCCAGACCAATACAAACAAACATGTTCATGCACACAAATGTTTGTACTGTGCGGGGATCGAACCCCCCTTGTATCAGAGGCAGCGTTCACTACCACTGTTCCAATTGGGTCGTCAATTGGGTTGTTTGGATATCACGGCCTTACATACAACCGTTGTTATGCGAGTGTCCATGGGCGGAGGCAATCGGTTACCATAAGGTGACCCATCTGCCACTTACCACATAAAAATATCGATTGAAAGAGTGTTCCCACTATCATCATGAATCAAGACAATAGGGTTATCAGTATGTACCGGTTTAAGCTACCTAACGTTTCCAAGTTAGCAGATTGACGTTCATGCGCGTAGTGACCCGGCGGAGGCCGTGAAATGCGCAAGCGCAGCGAGTGCGTTCATCGCGTCACGTTACGTAAACGCGGCCAGCGACCATGTCCACCGGGTGGAAACACATACACGCCAATTAGACCTTCCTAACTTGCTTAACTAAATTAACAAACATACATAGGTTTATGTAATGTCATATTTTCATCATCATCATCAGCCCATTTAAGTCCCCACTGCTGGGGCACGGGCTTCCCTCAATCACATGAGGGGTAATTGCCATACTCGCCACGCTTGGCAGGCGGGTTGGCGAGGGTTTAGATATAAATGCAGAGTTTTCCTTCTCTGGGTGCTGATGATCATGCCCGCAGATTTACCTTAGTCGCCTTTTACGACACCTCGGTAAGAGTGAGGGTGGCCTATTCTACTCTGCCGGGGACCACACGGCCTGTCATAATTTATTTAACAACAAAACTGATTGCTGTGAAAGAGATGACAACGATAAAATGTTTGAGAAGCTCACAAAAGCTAAGAAGCAGTATAGCGAAACGAATTGAAGTTATTGTTAATTAATAATAAATACAGGGTGTAACTGAAAACATCCCCTTAACCACGTGTTCTACCAACTATTCTGAACAGCATTTGTTCAACTACTTTTCGAAATTCATCGACATTTTTTTCGACTCCCCATACAAAATTACCAAGTCACGTGACCGACATTGTATGAAAAGTTAAACTTTTTCATGCGAATTTCCAAAAGTGATAGAACGAACTAATGTTGTTCATAATGGTTAGTAGAACAGCTGGTTAACGGGATGTAAATGTTCACAAATACACCCTGTATTATATATAAATTGAAGACATTGTCTATGGCTCGATGCCATTTAAAATAAAATAAATATGTACATCTGACAAGGTTCCCGGTAGGCCACTTTTCGATAAGGTCTAAAAGTGTCCTACCGGGTACTTTGTACACATTTTACTACTTTGGGAGCGTCTCTTGCGAAAAGTATTAAGTTTTTTTTCCTATTTTTGTGTAAAAAACGTAATGCGGTTAACAAAATACATCTATTTACCAAGTTTCAATAGTATAGTTGAAAAAAGGGCTGTGACATACGGACGGACAGACGGACGGACAGACGGACGGACGGACAATAAGTTGAAGAATCAACTGAAAGAATTTTACAGTTTTGTACACTTTTTGATGTGTGGCCACATACAATATACATTAAAATACTTTTTTTTTTCGAAAAAAAATCGTTTGCCTCGGTGGCGTAGTGGTTAGTCGTAAGTCGCACTATAAAGCGACGGCTGCGCATGAGGTCCCGGGTTCGATCCCCGGGAATGACCAAAAATTTGCTCACATTAAGTTTTTGGTAAGAATTTCTTACCGAAATCTTAGTGTGAAATCTTTTGAGACTTCATTTTGCCAGTGACAGTATTAAAACGTTTTTTTTTTCTTTTTGGAATATGGCGTCGAGGACCGAGTATGTACTATTTTTCATACTAACTTTGAACAATATATTGTTTTAAACTTTCATGGTCAACTTGTACCACTTTTCACAGGACGCACAGAAATTTTCCTGCGCCAGAAAGAAAGCAATATTCTTTTATCAGCCTTTTTTTAAATTAAGTAATCGCTTGTTAAATGACGCTTCGACAAGGCCACTTTAATCTTAACCTACTGCCCTGTAGTGAACAAATATTAACTTGACACAAGGTCAAGTACCTACTCATCGTATCGTCTCAAAATAACTGGAAACCCGACTTTGGTTAGTTTCATTACATTTCCTTATGATGTTACCTTCTGATGAAGGACGAGTGGTATAAAGTATAATATTTTTTATATTATGTCCGAGTCCGATTCGTAAATAAACAGTTTCATTTCAGCGGAGAACGCTCCTTTTTAGGGTTCCGTAACCAAATGGCAAAAAACGGAACCCTTATAGATTCGTCATGTCTGTGTGTCCGTCCGTATGTTACAGCCACTTTTCTCCGAAACTATAATAACTATACTATTGAAACTTGGTAAATATATGTAGGTTTACGCATTACGATTTTTACACATAAATTGGAAAAAAAATAAAAAAAATTGGGGGGTCTCCATACTTGAAACTGACTCAAAAATCTTTTTTCATCAAACCTATACTATACGTAGGGGGTATCAATGGATAGGTCTTTAAAAATAATGTTGAGGTTTTTAACATCATTTTTTTCTAAACACAATACTTTGCGCAAGATACGGTCCCAAGGTGGTAAAATGTGTCCGTCCGTCCCTCGTCCCGTCCCCCCCTAACTTCTATAATATATTAATTATAAAACTAAAAAAATATATGATGTACATAATCATGAAAACTAACAACGAAAATTGGTTTGAATTAGATATAGTGAGTAGTTTTTTTTAATACGTTATAAACCGTAAACCGCAACCGCACATCAAATCGGTTAATTTTTGATTAATTAATTATATTTCAAAGTTGCGAATGTATTGACATAAAAATTTACATAAATAAAAAGCCGTATATCATGCTGCAAAGTAGCCTAGAGGCTACTCTAGATCCTCTACATCTCTCTAGATCTCATCAAAGCAGAGTTATATGAATAAATTCGCTTATGAAATTGTCATATTATAGTCTGTATTAAAAGACTGATAAGAATGCAGATACAAAAACTAAAATTAGGATTATCACTTTTTATGTATAACTTTAAAGTGAACAAAAACACGTTGAAGTTTGCCTTGATTTGTAGAAGCTTGTTCATAATTAAAAAACTAATGATGAAGCAGCAGCATACATTTGAGTACATACTATTGTTACTAATATTTTGTGCATTTATTTACCTAATCTGTCATGTCATAATTTGAAATAAGGATGGAAATATTTATAGGAAACATACATATTTGTCGCATGACGTGAAGTAGGTATTTAATACAGACTAGTAAGAATAGTCATTGTCAATAGAAAATAATCTTAACTACTGACGAATACGACAGACAATGCACATCAATTATAATCTAATACGAAACTAGGTCATTTCTTTGCATAGTATTTGCATTCAGGTCAATGATAAAAGTTCTTGGTGACAATGTATAGAAATAAAGACACTTACATGGACATTTGATAAGAAATTAGTGTATTAATAAGAATAAGAAATAAGTTTAAACTAATCCATGAAAGTATAATAATTTCAAGAAGTAAAACTTAAATTCGATACCTGAACGTCGACATTTTCAGTAATACAGACCATAAAAATAAAATCATCGAATTGGTTGTAGTTACGCGTGGAATCTCGTTGAATAATTCATAAGATGGTTATAATATACCAAAATATTTGAAAATTATTCAAATCAACTTCCAAAATTATTCACCCATCGCATCACATCTGATCACTAACATTACAGACGCGCATTGCTCAATCGAATGTGTCTCCCTAAATAATTTCACACAAATCAATTTGCTCATGTGATGTGACTGCGCAAATAATAAAGATACACGGTTACATTTGCTGAGATTGAAGACAATCAGTGCATTTAGAAACAGATGGAAGAAATCATATGATTCGCACGATTAGTTTCCGTTTGATTCGTCGAATCTTTGTGGGTGTTCCACTTGGTATGTGTTCCTATTGAACGATGTTTGTTTCAAACGTAATGAATCGAACTTTTGCCCGACCAAAATAACCACTCTTTTGATTAAAATGAATCTTCACTCATAGCGTGGGCCCTTTATGATTTCATTGCAAACAACGTACCGCTTGGACACTTTCTATGCTTTGAATAAACATAACCTCAACTTCAAGTAAATAGCCAAGATAAATTATCTCTAAACGCGCCGCGTGGAAGACGGCCTCAACCAGTTCCATGTTTAGGATCAAAATCCTTTGCAGCTTATGTAACAAATGCATTTGCCATTGAGGGTAAGCTGGATACACGTGCAAGGGATTATTTTGCAAAGTAATCAAGCGGCGACGTACATGTTAGCTCCATTATCATAGGAAAGACCTAACTAACTACTAAGTACTTACTAGTAACTCAAGTTTGTGACAGCAGAGCGATAAGGATGCTAGGACCCAACATGAATTTCAGTCAATGCCAGAAGGATAATGATTAAGTTTGCTGGTTCAAATGCGCTACAAAATTAGGAAATTATAAATATCAGGAAACATCCCATACTTAAAACTCATTTAGAGTAGGAAACTTAAGCAATGAAGGTACAACCAAAATTATAGATATTTTAATAAGCAAGAATGAACCTGTACCAACATAAGTTTTCATCACTCGAATGGGAGCGTGAGAATAAATTCCACACCCCCGGAGCGCGAAGCAAGGTTACCGAATGCGCCACCCAGTCCAGAGGCTAAATTCATATCATATGGACCATCATTCAACTAAGCAACATTTTGAGTGAACGTATCAAAGGCATATCCAGTATACTTGAGATGCCAAAATGTTATGTTCTAGGTGAAGGTATACACTAGAGCAAAAATAAAAATTGTTACAGTATTCCTGCTTGTGAAAAAGGCGATATTTTTATATTAACGACAGGGCGAAAATACTTATTGCGATAGATTCATAGCGTAACCTAGTTAGACGAGCGCTCGATACAAAATATTCTATACAATAAAATGTTATGTAGATTTTGTGAGGCGTTCGAGCTTGCAAATAAAATATCATTTTTATTCGATCCGATATTGGAATAAAGAATCTATAACCGCAGCTTGCGCCGGGGACGTAAGGCGGGTCTAGGCGTCTTCGACTTTCACGTCTTTGCAGTGTTTTAACAGCTACAAATTAAACTTTGTATTGATCTAATAAATTATAAAAAAAGTTAGACTAATCGCAACCTAGCGTGCATGTCACTCACATTTTAGTATTTCCATCGATTCGTCGAATAGAATCAGCTAAATTAAACTATCCACCAATAATGTCATTTAAAAATACAATAGACTTGTTTGTTTTATAACTGATATAATAAGGGACACATGTGCTGTTTTGTTATTTTAGTTCGGGAGGAAGACTCCAACATAAATAAAACTATTTTTAGTTAGTGACAGTATCGTCCACAAGTTTTTCAATTACTTTAATGAATGACTAAATGAAATAAGTAATAAGTAAGTTCAATGTACTAGCCTTAATGGCTATTCTAAATCTAGCTTTTGTTTGTTGAAAGTAAACCTAAAACTGTGATATCTGATACAGTCGCAGCATAAACAGGAGTTGTATCAGATAGCGGAGATAAGGATTCTAGTCTTTTCACTCGTACCCCTTACCTTGGATGGACATTTCTATGGACAAATGTATGAAATCTCTAAATTCGACTTCAATGTCGAGTGCTCGTGAATTGCCCCGAGTGACTGGGGCTAATAGTCGCTGTCGCAGGTGTCACAGTTATATTAAGTTGCATTTACAGGTTTGCCGTTAGTGATGTATTGTCTCAACTCAAATTAGCGCTACAGGACTCTTTATACACTTCTTTCTCAAGCGAATCTTGACTCATAGGAATACTGAGCCGAGCGGTAGGTCACTACCTACGTACGCGTAACCAAGCTTTTTCTTGGTCACAAGGATTGGGTAATAGACGTGTGTAACTCTTTACTGAAACAACTCAGTGATCCGACTCACCCAAATGATACACTGTTCCGAATCTCTAATGTTTGCTCCGAATGTATAATTTGACTCAAATGGATCTCGTGTTCGAGTGAACCGAATGAGCTGAATGAGCTGAATGATCCATGTGAGCCGAATGATCCTAATGAGCGGAATGATCCGGTGTACCGAATGATCCGAATGAGCGCATCTCTGCACTGATCCAGATGCAGATGTTCCAATCTTTTGAAAGATACTTTATGCCAGGTCTATTGGGGAAATATCCTATCAACACACGCCAGTAACTTCAACCACTAGCTAGACGGCTACCAGGCATATTTGGGATCATGACGAAGCTTACCCAAGGTTTTGGAGCGACGGTTTAGATGCAACCGGAAATGACATACAACCTATGCGGATAGAGAATGGGATCAGAAATGGCGGCGCATCTATTCACTTCTCGCTCGCACACCCACGAGTACGAGTATTGACGCAAATAGTGTGCGAGCGAGATGTGAATAGATGCGCCGCCATTTCTGATCCCATTCTTTATCCGCACAGGTTGTACAAGTTGAGCCAAATATTAGGTTTTTTATATGTTTCGACGGTTTTTTGTCGAATACATTTTTCTAATGTCAGAATACTTTAAGTTAATTTGAACTGCAGCCGCACCACTGCCTTCCTTGCGGTTTTGCACGCACTCCGTTGGTCCACGCAGTCGTCGTGAATAAATACAATTTGCATAAACACGCCCCGGCTTGTACGCTGATTGAATCTTTCACCACTATACAACTTAAGTGCCAATGAGAAATAGTAGGTACTCTACGCCTAGTGCATGCTGAAAAAGAAGCTGGAAAATTATTTTTTCGGCACAAGTTTTACTCATCAATTGGAATTGAAATTTAATTGGACCAATAATGCCATTGAGGAAACCATGCGGGGCGTTCAAGTTTTAACTATTTACTTTTTTGTAGCCTTTAATTATTTACAGGCTTTGATTTATTCACAGCCACAGCCAACAGACGGTATTGATAAAAATCTGCGTGTTTTCTCATTAATGTCCACCGATATCAATATTTAATCAGCCAGTGAGCCACGGCCAAACCTATACTGGGGGACGGGGAGAGAATCCTCATAAAAATAGCCTTCAACTAAAAAAAAAACTACATTAACCCTTTCTCGCTTTCGTGGAAAAATTACATCTACGAAACGCCACTCCATGACGTGAGTATAATTTCCTCTTGGTTATAGCCGAGCGAGTGAGTATAAATAGCCCGTGTAATCTCATTGTAAACAGACGAGGTCAATTTGATAATCTTATTGATCTCAACTATAAACATGAATCACGCTATGGTGACTGACATTTTTTATGGAGAAGGAAGTGATGATGTGAAATTATCCGAGTTCTAGTTTCAATTGAAATTAGACTAATTATAATGACAATAGAGACAAGTGCCAATTTAATTAATTAGAGTAAAACTAATAGGTAAAGACGAAACACATGCGCGATGTAATCGACACCTAACGCCATCTATTGGTACGATTTGGAACGAGTCCCAAGACAAAGTGAGGGCGAGCCACTAGTATACTATAAAGCACATTATAAAGAATCCAATTTACTTATTTGAAGCTAATGTTCCCGAATATCCTACCCATCTTTATTATACAGATATACCGAACTGTTGTCTTTTTTTATAGTTGGCTACCTAAATCACTTTACTCTCGCGGGATACCTAAAGCCAGCCAGCCAACAGACACAATAGAAAATGAATTGTTATTGGTTTTAAAAAGGACTTTGGGCCTTAAAATAATGATTCGTATTTTCAACATTTTGAAATATTAGGAACAGACATTAATAATGTCTCACTTCTTACTAGACATCATAAAAAATATCATAAAATTTAACGAAAATCTTATCTGAAATAATATAGTGTAAAGATAAAATTCTACTATTTCGTTCTATTTCATAACAATACTGTCTCTTAGTATTGTGATCAAAGATATTATTGTAAAACTGTGCTAATTGAATGGAATATGAAATGTAAGAAGTAAATAAGAGAAAGTAAACAATATATTACAAGAAAACAATGATTTCATCACTCGGCTAATCCTTTATCCCACTTCTGATGTCGGTGTATATACCTAAGACAAGGATTAAGGATAGGTTATAAACAAACTGGATAAGTTTGCAAAAGTTAAGGTATGTTATGACGTTTTGTATTGTCAACATCCGAGAACTCACAATCGGTTAGTTATATTCTGTTTATAACAACAACATATGGTATTGTTATAGACACCGTCTAGATTTCGCTTTGGATGTAGGAATTGCTTTACGTAACGTCTCTAAATATGATTTTATTTATTTTATTTTATTCGGAAGACCAACAGCTGTCTTAATACAGTAGCATTTACAATGAATGTCTTAAAGCTAATAACAGATACTAGATAATGATACTGGATAGTTTGATAATATTTCATAAGGCTATACAGGGTGTATCTGTGGACATTTACATCCCTTTAACCACGTGTTCTACCAACCATTCTGAGCAACATTTGTTCTACGATGTTTTTAAAATCGTCGATTTTTTTTCGCCTCTCCATAAAAAATTACTATGTCACGTGACCGACTTTGTATGAAAAGTTGGTTTTTTTATGCGAATTTTCAAAAGTCATAGAAGAAATGTTGTTTATAATGGTTGATAGAAAACGTGGTTAAAGGGATGTAAATGTAAAGGTTGTCTGGAAGAAATCGCTACAAGCGATAAGACCGCCTTATTGTACTGTCTGTTGCTGTTGTATTATGCTTGTATTTTATTTTTGTGCAATAAAGAATATCTATCTATCTATCTATGTTCACAGATACACCCTGTATGTAGGTACGTCAGTCGATGAGTGGGCGTTATTAACCTTAGTATTAATACAAAAGGAAAATAACGAGTGATATTGATTAACTATTTATAACTTAATTCAGAGGGTACGCCCACGCTTCATTTTTATAGAAACATCTCAAAAATTTAGTCTGAAGTCAATATTGTCATTATTTGTTATTTCAAACATGTTTATGTTTATTATGTTGGAATAATAATATGCTCATTTTATATTTTGAGAGATAGCAAAATTATTACGTTTTTAAGACCCGATTCGACCATTATAGTATCAGCCTATATACTGTCCAACTGCAGGGCAAAGGTCTCCATCATAGAAATCAAGTCATCGTTACCAGTCTGGCGAAACTTAGAATTGAAAAACGGTAATATGAATCGCATGGAAGTTTTAATGGCAACCGAACCCGCCAAAGTAGAGAAGTAAGTGCACATTCAAATGGTTACTATTACATATCTGGCTCTCTCATTTTAGCCGTATAATACAATCACAGCGGCCATCTTAACATCTGTCAATGTCATATCTATCAGTCTCGAGTACTCAGATTACTTCGCGGTTTTTTGCCTGATTTAAAATTAAAATATATCTGTTTATTACATTTGTAATTTGCTTAGTTTTCATGCGTTATCTGTAAACCTTTGCAGTGTTTTATATTTAAATAAAGATGCCAACTGTTACATGCGAGATATGTGGACTGAGAACAAATCGGGTGGAAAACGAAAAACGGTCATTTATGGCTCAATTTCCACTGAATGAAGCTCGATTAGTACATTTCATGAATTAAACTTTTTTTAAATATTTTAATATTTTGAACATTACCATAATTTCATTTTTATGTTTGTTACAGAACCTTTAACATTAACATACATCTACGTATTACCTGCCCAGGAAAAGGCGTCAGATAAAAGGACAAGTTCGTGCAGCTGATTTTGTTCTTCGACTTACTTAAATTTTTAATACTTAAATATTTCAGAAATTTACATAATTTCATTGTCATGTTGATGTACTGTACCTACGCTTTATTTTTATCATTTTAAAATGTATGCATGCATGTCCGTTGATGCAAACAAATGTATTATCTATCTATTATAATCTATGTATCATGTATATTGGAATTAAAAAATAAATACCTGAAAAAATTACAAGAATTATCGATAAGATCGATAGTTATTAATATTATCGATATAATTTTATCGATAACGCTTGCCATCCCAATTTTTTGGGTCATGTTGGCGATATTGTTTTGTCTAAGTTTTAATTAGGTTCGTTAGGTTGGCACTGACCGAGGTCGTGTGTTTCATAGATTAGTATCGTTTTCTTTTTTTACTACGGACTCCCGTCTCTTAAACGTAGTGATTACTTGTTCAGTGATCGTTACTAGGATTGATTTAGGCTTAATCACCACGCTTGCCTAATGCGGATTGGTGATGATCACAAACTCGAGCTATGTTCGAAAAATTCGAAACATGCTTTTGCTCGGCCCAGGAATCGAACCCAGGACCCCGAGATCACGGCCCGGTACTTAAACCACTAGACCAACAGGGCGTAGGGATTCGACCATTATCCAGAATAAAATGTAATGTAAAGTAAAATGCTGTCATTCCATACGACCTGAAGCGTTACACCATAGTATTATTCTCGGATAAAGAGTGGTCAAACGACTCGGGCCTAAGAAAAATCGTTTGTCAGTGTGGTTAAATATGAGTGTATTTACTATTCGGCATTCTTTTATTTCTCTTCATATAACACAGCGGTGTCGATATCAGCTTGCCACTTTACTTTCTATCTACATTATTGCAAGATTAGATCCGTCAATGTTGTTATTATGATGATTACCTATTCGTAAGAATGCTGGTACTTTTAGGAGATATCATTACTGGTACAGGTACTAGTCTTAGATTGAATAGATATCAATTAAATAATTGAAGTATATTTAAAGCACTAGGTATGATTGTATTTTAAAACACCACATTAAATTCTGTATTTAAATTTAGGCTTAATAAATGAAATTTTTAATAGATCAACATATTTACACTTTCAATTTGACTGTTAATTTGAAATGGGTTGTATTTAACGTTCCCTCAAAATTAATAAATTGCTAACCTAACCTAACACATCAAAAAATACTTATTGGACATCAAAATATTTTGATGTGCATTAGTATTTTTAGTGTGCAATTTTAAGAGGGTTGGTTTAATATATTCCATTTTAAATTACTTCATATTTTGCTTAGAGATCCTTGAAGTCCGACTATAATTTATTAAGTCCTTAACTCATCATAAATGATAAACTTTTCTAGTTAAAAAAAGTGAAATCAGTACTAAGCCCAAGAGTGAAAAATCGATAAAGCAGATTATATTTGCTTTCTAGTTTCTAGATATATCTTACAGGATCTCGAAATGTACGTGCACCGATGGCAACATACATATTATATTCCATTGAAACGCAGTTCACCATATGGATCGCGACTTTTACCCATCTCTCTTCAGAATACGCGTGTTTAATATTCACGTGGTGCCAAGCCGCCACGGCATCGGCATCGGCAGGGCTCATGCTATTTATTCACGGCACTCTGATATCACTCTCTGGGTGAATGCTCAAATGAATTACTTTTACCTAACGTAAAATTACATTGACCTTGGGGACTATGGGAAAATGGTTACAAATATTTACTAATTGAGTAAAATTGCGCATAAATGTAAGATTTGCGTGTAATTGACATTGCGTGAATCAGACGAAGAATGTTTTTTTTTCTCGTTAATTTTCTTTAGTCGATTCCGATTCTTTTTATGATTCACTGTTATAGTTGTCGTTGTTAAAGACCCTTCGAAGGCTTTACTAATGTGGAATCTTCTTTGATTTTAGTACAGACAAAAGGTCGCTCTGACATTTTCATCGTACATCATATCGTGTCTCGTATGTGTCTCGATCACTATATTATTATGTATGTGTGCGTAGTAGACCGTTTATCACGCGATGTAGGTAGCCGACATTCTGTGTATTATATTGCGGAGTGAATTAATATAACGTAATGTAACATGACTAGATATTAGAAGCGAGAACTACTGCCGACAAACTCATTAAGCAGTTTGGCAGACTTGAATATTTTTTTATCTTTGGAAATAAATAAAAATAAGTACTTCATGCGTATTTTGACCCTCCTGAACTCAGACGCATGCATACTCGTAGTCGCTAACACACCGTCCTTTAGCTAATCCACCGACTGTCCCAAAAAAGGATCAGCAGCTAAGAGCATTTCTCCTTCCAATACTCCTAAAACCTGTATACATTTTCTTATGTATCTCACCTTAAGAGCGACAAGCAATGTGACAGTCTCGACGCTGTAGTACCCGCGGTCGACGTAGTCCCCCATGAACAGGTAGTTGGTGTCCGGCGAGCGGCCGCCGATGCGGAACAGCTCCATCAGGTCGTGGAACTGTCCGTGGACATCCCCGCAGACGGTCACCGGACATTTCACCTCTTGCACATTGGACTCTTTAGTCAGGATCTCCTTTGCCTGCAAACAAAAAGTTGTTGCTTAACCACCTTATTACAAATCCCGATCTAAAGTTACCATCGTATTAAAGCTCATATCATCCCGTTCCTCATCGTATCGTCGCTCAAAGAGCTATGGAAAGGGCTATGCTCGGAGTATCTCTGAAGGACCGCATCAGAAATGATGTAATCCGACAGAGAACCAGAGTCACCGACATAGCCCACCGAATTAGCAAACTGAAGTGGCAGTGGGCTGGTCATATTAGCCGCAGAACTGACAGCCGTTGGAGCCGTAAAGTCCTTGAGTGGAGACCGCGACTCGGTAAGCGTAGTGTAGGACGCCCTGCGACAAGATGGGATGATGACATTCGAAGGCTGGCTGGTGTGGGCTGGATGAGAGTGGCCGAAAATCGGGAGCAGTGGCGTGCATTAGGGGAGACCTATGTCCAGCAGTGGACGAGTGTGGGTTGCTGATGATGATGATGATCATCCCGTTCCAACACGCAGTGTTAAAAGGGGCTGGCACAGTTTTGTTCCGCGACTATCCTTAGTTCGCGATTTGTAATAAGGGGGTAAGGGTTTTATTCATAAATGTTTGTTATATCTTTGTTAGCTAAAACGGTGTTATAATGCAGTATCATTCTTTTTTTCAAAAAAAAATGTATTACCATTTTTTGTTTCATACGTCAAAACTGATCTATAACAAGGTTTTAGGCTAGCACAGATTTATTGAACGTTGTTTTTTTTAAAGTGGCTAAGTATATTGGCTCTCCTCAGCCTGATGGAAAGCAAGAGAAGAGCCCAAGTTGCAATTACAACGGAAGCAATGTCAAGGCATCACTTCCGTTGGCACCGCCATACTGGCCTGCGAGATGCTTCTTCATGTTCGTTTATGAATAATAAGCCCTAACAACCTTTTTATAAATCGTGATCTAAAGTTGTTATCCTTATAAAGCTCATTTCATCCCGTTCCAACATGCAATGTTAAAATGGACTGGTTCGAGTTTTGTTATCATTAGTTCGCGGTTTGGAATAAGGGGGTAAATGTTTATTGACTAAAAACCAAATTTGTCTTGGTTAGGGGGAAACTCGCCCTATTAAAACTCGTCCAGAATTTTAGGATTTTTTTTTGCTGGGCACTGTTTCAACCTAACCTAACCAATTTTTGGTTTTGTATAGTGCAGTATGTATTACCGCCACAAAAATATTGTTTGGTTTAGGTTAGAACAGTGGCTAGCAAAAATATCCTAAAATTTTGGGACGAGTTTTAATAGGGCGAGTTTCCCCCTACCCAATTCGTCTAGGGAAAATCTTTAATATCCTCCTCTTCCTCATCTTAGCGTGTAATTCCCAGTTGCCTCCAAAGCTGTCGCTCTGGAGCCCGGGGTACGCTTGGACCATGATCTAGGATTTGGGGACAAGCCTTTAATATAGCCAGTTGAATTGGCATGCTGGAGTAGCTGGCATTGGGCTGGCCGGCCATTTTTTATATGATAGGTGGCAGCCGAGCAGACGGATCACCTGATGGTAAGCGATTGCCTATTAATTTATTTGCCTATGGACATCGGCAACGACGACTCGTGATTGAGATGAGATGATGAGACAGGAGAATACATTCTATTCTGAACATTTATGAGAAGATTTTTAATTAGCAGAGCTACGTAATCATGGCATAAACAGACTACACAGAATCCAAAACAATACATCGTAAATGCGAAAGTTGCAAAGTATTTTGTTTACTTTCAGCTACGTAAGGCGGAGAAATAGTTGTTTCACATGCAAAATCTTCTTAACTAAATTGCTTTTATTATATGTCATAGGTGGCAGACAGATCATCGAACCATCGAACTACCGGCCAATAGCGGTAAAGTCATTGCTTTCCAAGGTCATGGAGCGAGTCATTAACACGCAATTACATCGCTACCTTGAAGAGCACCAGCTGATAAATGACCGTCAGTACGGTTTTCGCCATGGTCGTTCAGCAGCAGAAGCTTTGGACGGTGGAGGCGAAGCTCTAGCAGTCAGCTTTGATATCGCCAAAGCCTTTGATAGGGTCTGGCACAAAGCCCTTTTGATGAAGCTTCCTTCATATGGCATACCCGAGGGACTCTGCAAATGGATAGCCAGCTTTCTGGATGGTAGGAGCATCAGTGTCGTTGTCGACGGTCAATGCTCCGAAACCAGAACGATCAACACCGGCGTACCACAGGGCTCAGTGCTGTCCCCAACGCTGTTTGTTCTGCACATAAATAACATGCTCTCAATTGAGAACATAATTTTTGTTATGCAGACGACAGCACAGGGTGACGCGCGATACACCGCTCAGCAGAAAGTCCCTCGCTACCACCCTGATGGAAAGACGGGAACAACTTATGTCTGAAGTTGAACACTCACTTGAACAGGTTTCGAAATGGGGTGTAAGGAACCTTGTTCAGTTAAATCCAACTAAGACACAAGTGTGCGCATTCACTGCCAAAAAGGACCCCTTTGTTATAGCTCCGCAGTTCCAAGTAGTAAGTCTCTGTGCTTTCGAGAGTACCGGGATTCTCGGCATTGAAATTTCCGACAAGGTCCAATTTCGCCGTCATTTGGAGGACAAAGCGAAACTTGCTAGCCAGAAGATGGGTGTTCTAAATAGAGCGAGGCGGTTTTTCACGCCTAGGAAACGGCTTGTACTGTACAAAGCCCAAGTAGGAGTCGGGCCCACGTGGAATACTGCTCCCATCTTTGGGCAGGACTAACCCTTAATATCAGTTAGACCCATTTGATGCCTTGCAGAGACGCGCTGTCCGGGTTGTTAGAGATCCCGATCTCACCGATAAATTAGAGTCGTTGGAGGCGCGAAGAGACTTTGGCTCTTTTTGCCTCTTCTATAGGCCCTTCCATAGAGAGTGCTCTGAAGAGCTGTTTAATATCATACCAAGGTCACCATTTTACAATCGCACGACTAGACGACGTGGTAAACTCCGCCCATACTATCCATCCAGATGGGCCGCATGCTCGTCTGCCTATTATTTGCAATAATAAAAAAAGACAAGCAGACGCCCATACACACCCGCGACACCAGTAGGATTGGGCCTCCGATACCCTCACCTAGGCAGCGAAACACAGCACAGTGCTGCTTCACGCAGGTTTTCAGTGAGGCCGTGGTATCACTCCGGTCGAGCCGGCCCATTCACGCCGAAGCTTGGCTCTAACACGGCTAAATTAAAGGATTAATAAGGTAGTTTTATTCTTGGGGACAACCAGCGCACCCCAGACGACCCCGTCGCCGCACTCAACAACCTTGACTGACGCCAGATTGCAAAATATCAGGTCACTGAACTTGACCTTGACGTTTTTCATGCCATAATTGAATAGAAACGTCAAAGTGTAAAGGGTGCATTATCAACAGAGGCCTTACCATGAGTTAGAAATACTATCCTCGCTATCCAAAACTATTATTGTTCTATCTCTTTCACTTTCTTAAGAGCCGGCAACGCATATGTGATAATCCCTCAGGTGTTGCAAATGTCCATGGGCGGCGGTGATCGCTTTCCATCAGGTGTGCCGTCTGCTCGTTTGTCCGCTATAAAGTAAAAAAAAAAACACGCACCACAATGAAAGGGACAAAGCGATAGTTTTCGATAGCGAGAACAGTTTTTCAAACTCATGGTAAGGGTTACAGATGTATTTTGTTTTGAATCTTATCAGTTTAATCAGTATAATAATGACGACCAAACAATTAATACTGAAGTAGGTTAAGGTGACGGGTAGTGAACACTAGCGACGCCAATCGATTTTAATTTTTAGCTACTAAACGGGATCTGTTTTAAACAATTTCGGGGTTACGATCTCTCGGCAAACACTTACACTATTTATTAAATAACCATGCACAAATGTTGGGTCCAACGCGTACTCGAAAAATTGATTCACGACAAAAGCGGCCACTTATGGCGTGAATAAATTTTTCGCGTACAAAACCGGATCCAACATTTGTGCATGGTTATTTAATAAATAGTATAATTGTTTTCCGAGAGATTGTAACCCTGAAATTGTTTAAAATAGATCCGGTTTAGTAGCTAAAAATTAAAATCGATTGGCGTCGCTAGTGTGCCCTACCCGTCACCTTAATTGGTCCTAGAAACTCCATAGGAAAACTTCTGAAGTTTTAAACATTTTGCAGGCTACTGATAATCCCTTAAATAAATCCCCCTCACAGAGAGCAAGGCAGGAATTTTCAGTATGTTTTTCTAGTTAGTCAATCATTGTAACAGTATGTTACCTAGTACCTACCTCATTAGCATACAATAGCTCAAACGTGACCCCCAAATACCGACTAACATTCTCTATCAATTCATAAAATTCCAGATAGTGTCTTTTTATGAGATAGAGGGCAGACGAGATGACGGATAACCTAATGGTAAGCGATTGTCACCAGTGTGCCACCGTCCTTTAACGGCCTACACATAGCCTATGCAACAGCTAAACTTTTACAATTTTTTCTAGTGGAATGAATATATTAATACGTTTTTTACTAAAACACTAAACATAAATGAATCTCAAGATCACAAGTGCTAACTAAAAAAAAGAAATGTAATACATATATGGAGGTCAAACACTGCAATACACTTCAACACGACCTTACTGATTTACAAGAAGGTAAATAACATATTACTAAACCAATATTATTTTTTTACATTATTTACAAACAATAAATTGTAAGCAATTTTTCAGTCATGTCATAATTGATGCCTTTATAAACACAAAAATAAACCTGATCTTATTTTCTAATAATGACTATAGGTTGTAGTAAACATAACATAGCTCAAGGCTTTTGCGTCACTCACAAGTGGAGAGTTGCAATATGTTAAAGCAATGATGTGATAATGATTCAAAATCATGCCCTAATGATTCATTGTCTCAAAATCTAAACAATAAACAAGAGCACATGCACATACAGGAGTTTGTTGAACAAATATAATTGACCAATTAACCTAGTGAGGGGAGCCTCAATGCTAACCAATGGCGCATGTTAGCACAAACAGACCAAACACACAATCATGTTAATTATTATATGGACAGCCATACCTTAGGTTATTGCAATCTATATGATTCCTTCATGCACCTTAAGGTATTAAAAATTAAGGTGAGAATTGGATGAAGTAATTAGACAGACTGTAGCCTAATATTGAGCTATTCTGATTTGTATGACAATGTTTTTAATACAAATTTTTCAGACAATCCCTGTGTTAACTAAATAAATCTACATTTATAAAGATGTAACTGTTAATTAAATATCTATCAGAAAGAAGTAGATATAATTTAATATAAGGATTCCATTCAACACATTAGAATACAGGTTCTGTTTTTATAGTACTCAGAAAAATGTTTAAATTGTCAACTACAAAGAAGTATTAATTTCAATAAAATCATTAGTTACCATTTTCATAGCATAGCTTTCATTTCACAAACAGAATGTCTAATGATGACCTTCATACTAAGAGCTGTATGTTGATTCTTACATGACATACCCAATTTTAATATTCACCTTGCAGCAATTAGGTAAAATAAAATTATACAATTAAAATGTTAATATATATTTATCAAAAACATGAAAATACACTATCTGTTCAAGTTCATTGTATAATCTGGGGTAATAATGTTTTACCCTCCCATTAACAATGGCAAGATGTATAAAATATTGATGTTTTTCATATAAAATATGGATGAACTAAAAATGTAGATTCAATATAATATTCATCAAGTTTTTATGATAACAACCTATGGTTATGCAGATAAATACACAAGTACTCATGAGCCAAAGAGTGCTATATTACCTAATTTGCACATTTGTCAGTAACATCCTTCCGATAATTATAGGAATGGAGACTACTCCAGCCACAAGAGCGTCACTCAAGCTTCTGATTTTTTACTAAATATGTATGAATCTTTTCTATGACAAAAGTTTAGAAATAACCTAGTGCAATATTTTCATTCCTACAGAAGGTTGTGTTTTGAATCTGAATAGAAGATAATTATTTTAATGTTTTTAAATATTATTATCATTGTTTTTATTGTTATTTACCTAGTACTAGCAATAATCTGTTCTATTATTCCCATGAAAATACAACAGGGTATTCTAAAATATTTTTTATGGCTGCTAGTGTTTCCTTAGGAGAACACATTTTTATTGTAATTCTGCCAGTATCTAGTGATTATGGAGACACATTTTAAAATATAACATTTGACCGGTGAAGTGAGATTTTATATTATTTTTAATCAAGTTCTACACCATCTAAAACAAAACATGACAAAAAAACCACATATACTGCACAATGTTAAACGGGGTGACTCTTTAATAATCAGATATAATATTTTAAAATATAACTACATAAATATTTTATAACAGAGGAGAAGGAACATTCTAAAATTCATAGGAAAATTTTAATGTAACTGTCAGTTGTCAGCGGGGTATGACAACTGTTTTTTGTTTTTCTTTGGATGTATAATCAAACCTGTATGTACCTACCATTTATCTGCTGAGTTTTCAAAATAATGTAATACATATTCTGATTAAAATGAATTAAGGTAAAAAGGTAGGCTAGGCAATGTTTATTTACTCTTTTGAAATATACAAATTAATTAGTTACTGAATTATAAGAATAAATTGATATAATAATACAGCTTGAATAATGATTACTCAATATGACTATTTTAAAAAATTGCTAGTATTGAAGAAATCATGAAAATGTATAATATTTAGATATTACTTATCCTTATCTATCCCTTAATTGCATATACTTCAATTCAATAAGACACAACTCATCATTTCCAACAATATAGAATTAGACAAGGAGGTAGGTAGATACTTTGCACAGAACATTTACAAAGATGTGGGTACTGAAATTTAAGATTGAAATCAAGGTGTGCTTTTGGTGTTTGTAGCCAAAACATGATGAAAGATAGCATCGTATTAGTATCGAAGTCAATCAATGAAAAGAGACGAGGACAGGACGCGCGCGTCGCTGCTCTAATCGAAAAGATCAATGACAGATATGCCAAAAAAAGATAAACAAAGAATGGTTCAGTCGAAAAGTAACAAATAGTGCCTAGTTAAGGGCATTTCCGCGGCATCTAAAAATATCATTGAACCAATTAGGCTATTATCAACCCGGAAAGCCAATTGATGCTGGGTGTGGTACAACCTGTACATTGCAGGGATGCGAACATACCACCAACCACTCGGCCGGAATAGTCCTGTCCACCTCCCAAGCAAGACGCTACGTAACTTATATTAGTCGAAACTAGAATCAACGTACATTTCATACGCATTCTAACCATCCGACCAGGTAGGTATATGAATCATACATACAATGTATAGGTATAACTCAGCAGAAAATTACATACAGCACATAATAAAAACATCAGAAAACTATTCCACAAACGACTACACTGAATAAAATGTTACGTTACCTTGTCGCATAACGTTTTTACTTGATTTTCTGTCAATTGCTTGCATTCGTTTAGCTGCTCTATCCATTGATCCAGTTCTTTTAACGACGCCTTGTCCTCCATACTTTGAGTCTGTAGATTTAACGCACGAGACGTTAACTGGGATAAGAAATTGTCTCTATCTTTTTGATGTACACAAAACCATGCGAATTAACTATTTTACACTTTGCCCAGAAAACTGACTACGGCGGACACTTACAAAATGGCGTAGGTACCACTTGCGTGACGTCAATTTTGCGACGAAATCCACCTATCGGTGGTTAATGAAACTACAGCATGATGCCAGATAAAGATGCATTCAGTACGGGCAAATTTAGGACACTAAAGGACCATGCATTGCAAAAGCATACAAAAAGAAGGAACTCATTAAATCAGGATTTTGTATGGATTTGGGAAGTATTTTTTTACTATGAAGCGATTGGCGTTTGAACTTCGCAATCCTTTAACAGGATAACCAGACCAACTGAATCATAGTTACTTGTTTCAGAAACTATCCGAAATTTGCAGGTTTCTTCCTTACGATGTTTTTTCCACTAAATATAAGTACGCATAGATTTGAAAATCCTGAGTTGCATGCACGGATTCTCAAACCGTGATCCCACCCCCGTCTGCATGGAAGGCGCGTTCTTATCCAGTGCATCTACCAGCCTGCAAGCGTGTACGATGTTCAGTTCCAAAAAGTTAAGATTTTAAAAGTCGACTACCTGTGCATAATATATAGTTCTGTAGTGGTAATTAAAGTCCCCATTAGTCACTAGTACTTATTAAATATTTAATTTCCGGTAAAAAATAAGCTGCGCTGCGCTGTATAAACGAAAAGTATAAGGAAAATAGCTGACTAATAAGTACTTAATAAGTAAGTGTTTGCTATGTATTATAAGTATGTATTTACAAAAGAAAAGTATTATATGTATATATTTGTAATCCCACTGTTGATTCTGATATCCGTAACACAGGTGCTTGAGCTACCTATCTCGGAGTCAGATCAATGTATGTGATGTTGTGAAATATTTATTTATTTATTTATTTATTTAATAGGTTTATCTGATTTACTCACTTTGATGGAACCCGAAGGAACTATTTTTGCTTTTGCCATAGCTTGCAAAGCTTCAACGTTAAAGTCCATTTAGAAAATTGAAACTATAATTCGGAAAAATAAATATTTTTTTAATTAACGTTAACGTTTAGATTTGAGTAATTATTAGCTATATTCTGTGTATATAAAAAAGTGTGAAGTGAATAATTTCTGGAATTGGTCTTTTATGTCAAAGAAATTTATTTGTATGAATATAATTTTCTACATAATTTTCTTTTAAACCTGACAGTTCTTCTTTTTCAATCAAATACTGCGTCAAGAAAGTAGTGACAATGGATTTTTAAGGATTTAACATAGTTCCCATGTTTTTCATCCATAATGTAATGGGGCTACCATCAATAAAAGTGAAAGTATATGAAGTGTGATTAAGGAGCTTATATTATAAGCTCCTTATCAAGGGCCTTATATTATTTAAGGTGAGGTGACGGGTTGAGCACACTAGCGACGACAATCGTTTAAATTTTTAGCTACTAAACCGGATTTATTTTACTTACACAATTTCTGAAATGGGGTGAGCATTGCGTCTCATAGCCACTGCGACCAGTAGAAGATCTATTGTGGCAGCTCCAGAACTTCGGCAAACACTTATAATATTTATTAAATAACCATGCACAAGTTTTGGGTCCGTTTTTGTATTTATTACCGCCAAAAGCGGCCACTTTTAGCGTGAATTAATTTTTCGCGTACAAAAACGAACCAATCATATGTGCATGGTTATTTAATACATAGTACAAGTGTTTGTCAAGAGGTTGTAACCCCGATTGTATAAAATAGATCCGGCTTAGTAGCTAAAAAATAAAATCGATTGGCGTCGCTAGTGTGCCCTACCCGTCGCCTTAAAGCTTCTTGAGTGTGCTGTGCTCTTCACAAAACAGACAAAAATATTTTGTACCCTTGCAACATTATCAAGAGACTACTATGAGCTTTTCATTTAGTGTTTGTTTTTTTTTTTTTTGTCTTTGGCCTTAATCTTTAAGAAAATACTTCCGCTTTTTGACAGTTCGTTGTGTTAAAGGTACACACGGGAAATACGTAGCATCCATCTTTTTTTCTTGGTCTGTGGTATCTTCTACTTAGTTTGTTGTTGTGATTTTATTGTCTGTGTGGTTATTATTCATTCATTCATTCATCCACATATCCATTTCCGTTTCACTGTCATTTCTGTCTGTCTGTCATTCTCGTTCAAGTTCTTTTTAATTGTGAATCCGCTTGTGACGGTCGGTACTGGTCGGTACGCGGTGCTAGGCTACTGGCAAATTTATTTTGAAAATGACGGAAACTTTGAAGCTCAGGGGCACCTTGAGCGGCCACAATGGCTGGGTTACACAAATCGCTACTAACCCTAAATACCCCGACATGATCTTGTCTTCTTCTCGAGGTAAGGTTATACTCGTACAGTCCGCTTGTGATCATCAAATCCTAAATAATCTCATCGTAAGTTGTACTTTTGTTGTTTAGATTTTAGGAATTTACAAAAGAAGACATTTATTTATCGTCTCTTCCTTGTATTTTTTATATTAAATGATGAACCACACTTTGCCACGCGATTTCTGAGCGGCAAGCGGATATGGGGCTGATGTTAATGCTACCATTGAAACCTTATCTTGTACCTATGTGATATTATTGGTCTTGAAATGTCATTTTATTGTTCTTTCAGACAAGACCCTCATAGTGTGGAAATTGACGAGAGACGAGACCAACTACGGCGTACCCCAGAAACGCTTGTACGGTCACTCTCACTTCATCTCGGACGTTGTACTCTCCAGTGATGGAAACTACGCTCTTTCTGGATCCTGGGACAAGACCCTGCGTCTGTGGGATCTTGCCGCTGGAAAAACCACCAGGCGTTTCGAAGACCATACTAAGGTGTGATAGAACTTTTACTTCTGGTAGGGATCTAATTAACAGTGCAAACTGAGCCTATGCGAGGCAGAAGACTAGTGTATAAGCGCCTTTGCGAGGCAGAAGACATTTTATGGATGTACCTATCTACGTAGGAATTGTAAGTAAAATGCTGTATCTAGTTCATTAGTGCTACTATTTCCGATATATTTGCACAGAACTGATAATAGCAAACTTTAATTAATGTGATAAAATATTCTGCACTTTTCTTACGATAGCATTAGATGCAAGTAACCAGTTGAAAGATTCAATTTCGCAATTTTATACATTTTTCTTCTGAACAGGATGTCCTGTCTGTGGCTTTCTCCGTGGACAACCGTCAGATCGTGTCTGGCTCTCGCGACAAGACCATCAAGTTGTGGAACACCCTTGCTGAGTGCAAGTACACAATCCAAGATGACGGTCACAGCGACTGGGTGTCGTGCGTCCGCTTCTCGCCTAACCATGCCAATCCCATCATTGTGTCTGCTGGCTGGGACCGCTCTGTCAAGGTAAGATATTTTCTTGCGGTTTTAAAATATCAAGTGACTATTCTGGATATGTATGGCCCAATATACATACTACAATACATATAAGTGCTATTTTAATCTAGAGCACTAGGAATACTTATACTAAATCCTGTCTGAGTGTTGAGTACGTCCTTGAATTTTAAATTGGTTGGTAAACTTGGTCATTTTTTTTCTTCAGGTATGGCACTTGACCAACTGCAAGCTAAAGATCAACCACCTTGGACACTCTGGTTACCTGAACACAGTAACAGTTTCCCCTGACGGCTCCCTCTGCGCGTCCGGAGGCAAGGACATGAAGGCCATGCTCTGGGACTTAAATGATGGCAAGCACCTTCACACCCTGGACCACAATGACATCATCACAGCCCTGTGCTTCTCCCCCAACAGATACTGGCTTTGTGCTGCATATGGACCTTCCATAAAAATCTGGGTAAGTCAAACTGGCTTTCTAGTTGCACTGTTGTCAGAAATGGAATGGAATCAAATCATTTTTGTCCTTTAGAAAATTCCTATAGCCTACATTTCTTGCAGAAAATGTATCTGCCTACTGGTAAAATATATTTTCAAACCATCTAATAATTAATCAATTAGTATATAATATTCTTGTAGATAAATATAAAGTTCTGGTAATACGGATGTTATAACTAAAAGATGTATTTATGCTTCTTAACAGGACTTGGAAAGCAAGGAGATGGTTGAGGAACTCAGACCAGAAATCATCAACCAGGCAGCAAACTCCAAGGCTGACCCACCTCAGTGCCTCTCGCTGGCGTGGTCCACTGACGGTCAGACCTTGTTTGCTGGATACTCTGACAACATCATCAGAGTCTGGCAGGTTTCAGTCTCGGCCCGATAAGATGTTCAAGATGAAGAGTTTCATTTATTTTTGTTCTGAATTGTGACAACTGCTTGAGGATAAAAATAAATGGAATTGTCTAGAAGTTTACTATTTTCATTTTGATCTCCTTGTATAGATTTCATTGTTATTCAATGAGACATTGTTACTTTAACAATACCTTAGGATAATATTCTTTTGTAATGTAAATAAGACAACTTTATTGTAATGTAAATAAATTTTTAAAAATATATTTCTTATTTGATACCATGCAATCTCTTACATATTAGCAACTAAACTTGACTTCATAAAGACAAAATAGAACTAAGAAATAAATTCCACAAAAAGGTAGGTACAGACAGCCACACAACAGGTTACTACAATTATCAAAAACTTCTTATTGATATTGAACTGAACGTGAAGGTGAGAATTTGCTGAAGTACTGTATACTTTGTGTGGCTGGCTGTAAATACTAATCAAGTATGTACCTACACAATTAAGATTGAAATATATGTTACATTATTTTACATACCTACTAGATTAGGGGCTGGTTTCTGAATTAAGAATTTGAAGTTGAGCACGAAGTTTGACAGTTGTGTCGTCGAGTTGTCTTGTGACAACTTGCTTGGACTTTTTATAGTCTTAAAACCCAAGATTGCTTTTAGAGTGATATCCGCAGAATCCCTAGGTACATAAAACACCAGCATTTTATTGAGTGACTGTTGACTACCTACCTACTCAATAAGTTACTTGACATTGGTGAATTATCTTCTGGTGAAGCCCATATTAAAGAAAAAAAAAATAATATCACATTCTCAATTCAGAAACCGGCCCTCAGTAGGTAATTACTAAGTAGTAACAAGTTTGACAGGCATGCCAGCCTCATTCAAAAGGTGCTTCCCATCTGATATCTCAGTTGGACCATCACCCACTTTAGTATGTATCACATACTTTACTGAATCTACATTTTCAGGCTGAATAGAGAAATTACTCAGGATCTCAACATTTTCTTCCACATTTGTAGGTAATCCAGTGATAAAACTTTTTGATGTTGTAGGGAAAAAATGCTGGATTATAGGGATTACCTTTGGTACTTCCTCTTCAAGGAGATACAAACAAGCATTTGGACCTGCATCAAATGTATAAGCAACTTTTATCTGTCCACACATACTATTATATTCATGAACCAATTCAATGATCTTGTGTGACACTGCCGTCATATAAGTAAAAGGGGGATAAGAATCCAAGCAAATTGCATGGAATTGGTTGCTGTCCTTCATGGTGATTTCAGCAAATTTGGGAAAGTTCCTTTCTTTAATAGCTTTGCAAATTTCTTCTGTTCTTTCAGGCACACATTTCTGCAGACGATATTGCAGTAGCTCTGAAGTTTCGGTTGATATTTTCATTCCTTTTGTAGAGCTAACTTTTTTCTTATCATCTCCTACAACAAGGATCAATGCTCTCATTTGTGGCCAGTGTGACGTCTCAGCAATCTGAGATGCAAATGAATCTGATCCATCTGACTTGACACCTGCATGCCAACGAACAAAGCCACCATAAACACTTCTGCAAGCACTCCCTGATCCCAATCGAGCTATAGAGCTCACATCAGACTTGATTTTGTAAAGTTTGGCTAATGCTGAGACTAAGCAGGCATACCCAGCAGCTGAAGAAGCCAGGCCTGCTGCAGTGGGGAAGTTGTTTTCAGAGCAAACATGTATTTTCCACTTAAGAAACTCTTCACTAACAGTACCTTCAGCCTTAGCTCTTGACTTTATTTCATAAAGGCAATTTATCAAACGTTGGTTCGAAAATGATTCAGTTTTTCCATTTAACCATATCGCGTCTTCCAAGAAGTCTGAACTCGCGATGACCGATGTTTTAGCGCACATAACACTTGTGTCTAAAGTAGCACTAACGGAATCATTTAACGGTAAAATTAATTCTTCATCGCGCTTTCCCCAATATTTTATCACAGCTATATTAACTGGAGCTACGATTGTAGTAACACCGCTCATTTCGAAAGTTTTCAACTTTTACACTTGTTTCGAAGAAATATAAAATCTATAATTAAAAATGTATTTAAACTTTATTAGGTACTACGTTTTCGTCTTAATAAATTCAAGCGACGAGTCACTCTTAAAGAATAAGTTTTATTTTATTCCAATAAATTATTTAATTTTACTCTACACTCTGTTTGAAAGTCTTCAAGATCATCGGCAAACTGAAAAAGACAAAAAGTGGTTCGTTTTGGATTGACAGAGGATTGATTGTGATTGTTGGTTGGCAAATGTCAATGTCAGTCAACTTCGTGAACAGCATTTAGGGATGCCTGTAAAAAGAGATATGTAACTGCTACATAATATTGCTATTTGTATTATAATATCTGTGCTATGGAGAAACTCATGACAGAAGTATGAGTGCGGACTATGCACAGCTATCGCGCGGGCTATGAAAGTAAAAAGTTTAGCCTAGGATTAGGCTTAATCACCACGCTTGCCAAATGAGGATTGGTGATTACAAATCTGTGCTATGTTCAAACAATACATACCATACTTTTTTTACTCGACCCGGGAATAGAACCCAGGACCGAGAGATCACAGTTCTTATAATTTAATGTTATATATATATATATATATATATATATATAAAAACATAACATGTTATAATATATATATATTATAACATGTTATGTTTTTTTTCTATGGACCTGACTCATGACTCCAATCATCTGAAATGGCGGCTATGAATGAAACTTATTAAATCCAAATACCTACATCGAAAATATCGTGACTCCTGCAAAACCTTGTAAAGCGTCGGGATTTCGGGTTATGTGCCTCTACATCGCTATGCAATATAGTAGAAAAAATTGCTGTTTCATACAAAATAGAATATCCACCCGGCGGCGGCAATATTTCGATTATTTTGTTGAACATGCTAAATATAATTCATTCTCAATACCTATTATGTGGTTTTCGGGATGTAAGCGATAAAATTATTACTGTGTATAAATATACGAATTTATTTTATTTCTGAATAAGCTTATAACTCGAAAACCCGACAATTTACAATGTTTTTCCACATATAATTTTCGATGTATTTAGATGTGATCTATCGATTTTTGAAGGTTTTATCCTTGGCTACTATTGTGGGAAAAAATCAAACATCAGTGAGCCCCTTCAACAGATTTAGTAGTAACCGGATGTTTCAGTAACTGCACACTATGACGGCTTAATGCAATGTTATTATATTATATTATATCAAGCGAAAATAGGTACTATGCACTCACTTTAGATATCATAAAAAGCAACTGTGCTTTTTACCTTAGTCTTACCACCACATGATATGACAGGCACGTTCCTTTTATGCGTTTAGTTATTTTAATTATCAATTTGTTTTATAAGTTAAAAAAAAGATTAATCTTGAAATCATTTTGTGTAACAAAATAAAACTTTTCTTTTTGTTCATATTTTAATATTAAAGTCAAATTTTAATATTTTCGCTTACACAACGAAAAATTTTTAGTTGAATCTTAAAACGAATTGTTTTCCTTCTCTCTGGCGGCAACTTTAGGAACTATTTATAACGCGACCTGTTCAAGATGGTTCGATTTCTGCCATTCGATTAAATAGAACGTTTAAAATTATGCTTTATGGTCTTTGAATTAAGCGCGTAACTGGCTGAATCGCGTAAAGCGGATGGGTATTTTTGATTCTGTTAAAGTACCCTTCACATTTCAATTCAACGCTGCCATTTTCGTTTTGTGGCACGATATTGCGGTGGTCTGTGTATGAAATTGTCAAATTATCCGCACCTATTTAATTATTCGGTTGCTGTAAATACTCCGTTAGTGTTTGTTCTGTTTTGTGATTCGTATGAGACATTGGACATAGTGTTTATTACGTTATATAAACAGTTGTCTTCTTGGGCGGAGAGGGTGAGTAGTTAGTGGCAAATATTATAAGATTTGTATCCTATTAAAGTCTCATCACATCAAATGCTGTTAGCATAAGTGTGTCATATTGGTGAGAGACCGAAGTTTCTACGGCAACTTATTCGAGGACGCAAACATATATTTAGTATGGGCGTTGCGAAGGATTTATTATCATTCGTCACACAGTCACCGCGCCTAATATTCACTACTTAATCAGAATTGTCATGAACATTATCTTCGCTAAATGTGCCAGACCTTAATTCACTGAATTAGCGATAAGTGGTGTAAATAGGACCAGAGAAATCAAAATTTTACAAAGCAACCTCTAAAATTGAGACTTCATTTCAAATGCATTTGAACATTCGCATCTTTAGAACTTAATGGGAACGGTGAGGATACTAAGAATATATTTATTCATACTCTTTAATGATGTAGTAAATTTGATTTATAGATTACTAATTCGTTTATAAAAAACTTAAGCAAAATTAAAGTTAGTTATACAACTACAAGAGCTAGTCATGCTAAAATTAGTTGAATAGCTGGGGTATGGAATAAAAAAATATTGAATCAAATTATTTAGCAAATTCCTATTAGACTTTGATTTTGCTGCTTAGATTTGATCATACAAATAAAAATAAACAGTACAATTTTAATACATAATTGTCTCAAAATGTTCAAAATATAATTGATTTGCAATCACTTGTATTTTAAATTTATTCAGGTGCTAGCACTTATTACACCATTGTGTATTACATACATCTATTTTACTAATCAATACTAAAGTGATTTGATTTTCGTTAACAACTTATTTAACAAAATAAACTGTCCTACTGCAGAGCTAGCCTCCATCAAAATTCAAGTCATCGCTACTATGAGGGGATTAGGCTTAATCATCACGCAAACCAGAGCTATGTTCGAAAAACTTGAAACATACTTTTTGCTTGACCTGGGAATCGAACCCAGGACCTTGAGATCAACATTACAAGACCAACAGAGCAACTAGGCTATTACGGGTATAATGCAAAAAGCCTATTTTATTAATATAAATAAATGTGGAATCGACTGTACCCTACTAATTTGCATAGTTTTGAAGATTAGGCAAATATTCACTGAATAATATCAGTAATAAGTTAAATACCTATGTAACCACTATATGTACTAATTAGTTATTTTGAATATAAATATTATTTTATAAATTCCTACAACATCTCATACATTGACTTGATTCAGTACTAAGTAGCTACAGGTAAGTAAGTAATTCAGTTGAATGATTATTTTTCGATATCTTATGAGGTGCAAAACAACATTAAGGGTTACTAACATAACTAATGTTGGTCAGATTACTAGACCAACAGGGCACAGCCTATAACGGGTATAATGCAAAAAGCATATTCTATTAATGTAAATAAATGTGGAATCAACTGTATCCTACAAATTTACCGAGTTTTGAAGATTTGGCAAATATTGACTGAATAATAGCAATAATAAGTAAATACCCACTATACTAAGTAGTCATTTTGAATATAAATAATATTTTATAAATTCACACAACATCTCATACATTGACTTTATTCAGTACTAAGTAGATACATGTAAGTAAGTAATTCAATTGAATTTTTTTTTTGATATCTTATTAATTAAAATTAAAGGTATAAGACAACATTTACTAACATAGCTTTCTGTATTTAAGTACATACCTACAAATGTTTGATATATCTATCTATCTATCTAAATAACCTACTTTTGACCACAAAACACAGCATACTGTTACAAACATGTTTTTTTCTTGATATTTGCATAAGTAATTTTAGCTCTATAAACTTTTAAAATCAAATTTTATACTTTGTTTTTTAGTATTTCAAATGCATTACTTATATCTGATGTAATTTCATTCACTGGTTGATCTTGTTTAGATACCCAAATAGATCCGTTTGCTCCATGCTTGAACATATCTACCACACATTTAACACCTGAGTCAGTCCTGAAATAAATACATAACTGGTTAATTTTTATCAGTTCAGTGATGGGTAGCAAGGTTTTAAGTGAATTACAGATCCATAAGTTGAGTCAATATCTGTATTAATTTTTAGCTTTTTTGTATGTAATTCAAGGTGTTTATTTCAATTGATGTGTAATTGTAATTAAGAAAATGTTGATATTTTAAGAGTAACCCACTCTTAAAAATACACATTCTCATAGATAATTATTGTAGTACTAAAATGTAATTAAAATGTATTTATGCGGACAATATTATACTCCTGAAAAAGAAACTTAATATTGTATGGGAAAGTATATTTTTATTTGAGATTTATCTAAAATCGTCTGACAATTGTGGTTTTTGCTATCTAGCCCTGCCAGCTTATTGATGTCTTACAAATAAGGTTAAAGGTTTAAGACATTTATTTCTCTGTATAATGTACAGTTGGTGGAAGGAAACACTTACTTTTGGAAAGAACCATAAATTTTTGAAGCCATGCCCATCATTTTACTACTGAATTCATCATATCCTGTAGTATGCAATTTCCCCAGTAATGGTGTATCAGTCGCCCCAAAGCACATGGTCAACACCCTCACGCCAGTTCGCTCATGGAAGGGATCCATCTACAAATTATTAATATTTTACTTTTATGAATTTATAAAATGTGTTTCTGGATTTATACTTTACTGTATTAATAGTTCTATTATTTACCTTTAATTTGTGTTTGTTCGGTGTCTGGGTGTAATATATGTATTTAAGTGTATATTTGTGTTCCTCTGTTGTCTGATATCTGTAACACAAGTGCTTAAGCTACTTAGTACGGAATCAGGTCAGCGTATGAGATGTTGTGAGAATTATTATTATTAAATAATGTTGAATGTCAAGTACCTTACCTATTCCAAAGGCATCTTTCTATCCTACTTATAATGACATTGAAGTCACAGGAAATACACTTTTATCTACTACATCTCTCTCTCAAGACATACTTAAATTTTAATCAAATTGTAATTTCATTAATAAACATATGGGAACCTATTCATTTTTGTTATTCTTGTTAGTTATAATTTAAAGGGCTATTATTTCTATTTTCCTGAATATTTATATACATTTGTTGGTAGTAAATATGAAAAATATATTTACGGCAATAGAGTAGCTGAACTGCAGTACAGCTGCTTTTGTGCCTGAATAAATTGGCAGAAACGGAAACCTCTTCATCCCTGCAGTTGAAGAGATGTTGATGATTGTCCCACCCTCACCCCCCTCGCCGATGCTCATATGCTTGATAGCCTTGAGAGTGAACGACACCAAGCCTGCCTGAAATATAAACAACAAATAATCTAATTCTAGACTTTATTCAATTTCAAAACCAGGCATGTAGTTTCATGTAATTTCCAAGAGTTGATTAATTTATAAAAAGAATAAGGGTATGTGGGTAAGTACCAATAGCAACCATGCTTGCTATTGGTACTTGCATGATGATTAACGTTGTTCGAAAAGTTGGTGAACTCGACCTTAAGTAGTTAATATGATTTGGAGCCCAATTCTCGGGTTTGTGATATTTTGAAAACATGGCGGATATCACCCGAAAACCATACAAAAAAACTATGTTTTAGTGATATATGTCGTATGAAAATAAATGTCACGAGCCCGAGAATTGGGGTCCTGAAATGGTAAACATTTTATTTAGCGATAGAAATATAATAATTAATTCAGTTACATGTGATATTTTTCTGCCTAGTTTTAAGCATTGCAGCTATTTTTTTAAACATGTCAAAGATTGTGTAAATAGTTTTGAGTGAAACGAATATCATATTATTGCAAGGGATACACATACATACAAGGTGTTTTGGGTAGAAAATCTTCTAAAATTCAATGGCATCAATGACTCCAGCGAAGATTTATTTCCGATTAGGATTTGAGTCATTCAGCGATATACCGTAGTTTTAGTTCGAGTTTTTAATATCAGTACATTACATTATGGTACATTTACAGGTCTGCACACAGGTGATGATTCACAATCATGAGTTTATTAGTATCACTCACATAGTTAACTTCGCACTGCTTCCTCCATGTCTGCGGCGAGTCGTTCAGCATTCCGGCGTTGTTGATGACCACGGTAAGGGTTCCGAACTGCGTGACGACTTCATCGAACGCAGCCTGAATGTCCTCCTCGTTGCTAACATCGCATTTCACGAACAACACTTTGCCAGGGTATGATTTGTTCAGTTTCTCAGACAGCAATTTGCCTTTATTTTCGTCTATATCTAAGATCGCCACGCTCTGTTAAAAGACACCACAGTTAATACAGATAAGATTAAAATGCATATCTGTAGATCTACAGATCTATTTATATATTAGATTACAGTGTGAGTCTTCATAAAGTGCACATTGATATGTGCACATGATTTTGATAAATCATGGAATGAATAATATTTAATTTATGTAATCAAGAAAAATCAAGAATAGAATGATGGAATGAGGCAATCAATTTATGGAGTTTTAAAATACGTAGTGTAAGATGTAGTTGTGATTTAGCACATTTTATTCTTAAGCCTAATCATCATCATCATCAGCCCATTTAAGTCCCCACTGCTGGGGCACGGGCCTCCCTCAATCACATGAGGGGTAATTGCCATACTCACCACGCTTGGCAGACGGGTTGGCGAGGGTTTTGATATAAATGCAGAGTTTTCCTTCTCTGGGTGCTGATGATCATGCCAGCATTTTTACCTTAGTCGCCTTTTACGACACCTCGGTAACAGTGAGGGTGGCCTATTCTACTCTGCCGGGACCACACGGCAAAGCCTAATAAGCTCCTAACAACTTTTCTTTGTGCTTTCCCTGGCTCCACCACTAACTCTTGTATGGTATGACAGATGAATTTGTAACTTTGCTTTTATGATGTTATAGTTGGTTGTCCAAATTAATTAATAAATCAATACATAGTTTCAATTTAAAATGGATCAAACCATGACAGATTTGAATTATGCAATGAGTGGCTCTCCATACTTTAATATAATATTGAATACAAAACATTTCAAAATATTGACTTGCCTTAGCGCCTTCTTTGATGAAGGATTCGACGTAACCTGCGCCCAAACCCGAAGCCGCACCAGTTATCAAGAATGTCTTCCCTTCTATTTTGCAGTGATCTGCCATGTTAATAGTAACTTACAGACTAACAAAATTTTGTAAGTTTTATAACTTATATTTTGTTTTTATCATTCTTTATCTAAAGCACAGATATTATGTTACTACTATAGGTACATAGGTATTAATTATTAATTATATTAATCTTTATGGCAGCGCGCGCCTCATCTCATAAAAAAAAGATGTGAAAAGTGACCGAGTGCTGATGTTGAACCTTTGGCGTAAATTTTTCGGCTACGATTTCGATCTTTTTCCCACCCTTCTCTAGCCCTGGATAGTTTAATACTTTAGATTTCATATAATATGGCCGAGTTATCATCTCTCTGAAAAAAGGGACAAAACGAGACATAGGGATGGGAAATTGGGAAATCATAACAACAATAATAATATCCTCCAACCGATTACGGCTACGGTGGCCAATCTCAATCAGCCACGTACGCAGAATATATTATATTGCTCAAGTGCGTGCGCAAACATAAGTGCACTTTCTATTCCCTTACCCTCATATTCCGATGGGACACCAGGGTGACACGACCGGAGAGGGATTAGGCGCAGTACCAACGGCTTAACCTGCTTTCCGAGGCACGGGGGTACACGACCGCCCACTTCCAGACTCCGGGCTGACACTAAGAATTTCTTACCGAAAACATAGGTACCTATACTTTTCTGGCCCGACCCGGAGTTCGATCACCTGGGAAATCATAATTTAGTCCGCGCAGGCAGTGTAGGTACTACTATGTTTGAGTAGCAATTAAGTTGGTTCTTTAACAACTGTGCGATTCACGACCAGGCAGTTGCGAAAAAAGATAAATCTAACTGGTTTGGCAACTGCTTGAGTAGCAAGAATGATAGTTCTTCTTCGGCAACTGGTAGTGAATCTTAGTTGCCAATGTGGCCGGAGGGAACGAGACGACCACAAGGCTTGTCAATGTATAAAAATACAATTTAAAACATAGTTTCGCTAATCGATATCAGCGCAGTGATACATTTTTGTTAGTATCATGGGTTCCGGAACTTTTTTAAGATCACGTTTAGAAATAAGAGGGTTCTTATTTCGAAATGTGATCTTAGCAAAGTTCCGGAATTAAACTCATGCCTGCCCCTTTTAACATGCAACGGGACGGCTTGAGCTTTAGTCATCATTTCAGCCAATAGAGCTTTAGTAAGGTAAAGGTAAGCCGGCGATTTATAATAAGGTGGATATGCTTTCTCGAGGAATATAGAAAGCTATTTTTCATTTAATTGTGTAGTGACAGTGCCATTAGCTCCGCGGTGAGGGAAAACATCGTGAGGAAACCTGCACGTTTCGGATAGTTTCTGAAATGTGTATCTTCCACTTAGTTTATACGTGTAACCATGATTCAGTTGGTATGGTTCCCCAGTTAAAGGGTTTGCTTCATTGTAATTACCAGATTCCCCAAATCAAGAATCATGATCCAAGCGTACCCCGAGCTCCAGAGCGACAGCTTTGGACGCAACTGAAAACTACACGCGAAGATGAGGAGTGATAGTAGAGTTGAATTGAAGGGCTAAGGGACTAAATACTAAGGCTGGCACGGTTGCGAAATATCAGACGTATGATGTTATATATAAACTACCCTTCGTCCGCAGCAGCCAATGGAAACGAACCCTAAACCGGACGTGTGCACTGCTTAGCGCGTAGGTCAATGAACTGTTGTGGATATCAATGTAAGCTAGAGTCGGCCTTGTGTGTCTATGATTTAATGACCGCGTCTACGCGTTTAACGTGAAGAAGCAATAACACCTTCAGTAGCTGACTACTTCGGTTGAATGGTTCTCAACTTTTAAACCACCCCTTTCCCCCGGATTGGTCCTCCAGTACCCTCACTCACACGGCAAAACAGTAAAGGCACGGCTTGCTTCGCGCGGTATCACTACAGTCGACCCATGGTGAAGCACAAAGAAACAGTACCTCCAAGTAAAAAAGAGATGTAACATTAATTTTAACTCTTTATTGTTCTGTAATAAATGTTATATACATTTTCTAGGTCTGGTTATCGTTATCTAAGGGTTGCGAAAGGTATGAGCTCCGAAACTACGTCTTGGGACGCAACCGGGAATGACATGCTAAAAGTCATTCTCCATCCTCCAAAAGGAAGATGGAGATGACTTTGGACTTAAAATATACATATATCTAGTATACTAGTGATTGACAGCCTTGTTGGCGCAGTGGGTATAAGGAGGAGGAATAAGCTCTTTTCTGGAAGATCACCAGGTCGTATCTGTTCGGAAACACCATCGTTGGTAGCTGATTCCATAGTTTTTACTACGCGCGCGGTAGGAAGTGGCGTGAGAAGCGCACTGTGGTACATAATGTTCTAAATTACATTTGCCATTTTTGAGTAGAGTGATGTGCAATTTCTATTGGTTATTGATATTATTATGGAAGGAAAGAGTTATCTCGATTTATCTGGGATCCCATCATCAAATCCTGACATGGTGAAAATGCCACGGGGCCAACTTGGGAGTGTTTTCTTTCAAATAAAAATAATACTGTGCAAATCGTTTAATAACTGGCGGAGAAATCGGTAAATATAAATAAAAAACAACATACATTCAGTCGAACATACCACCTCCTCCTTATTTTAAAGTCGGTTACAAAGGGTTAAAAATAGAGACGTACCTATCATTAATTGTACTCTTTATTGTTATTAAAAAATAAATTGATATAATGTAAATGTTGGTTAACAGGGTCGCTGAGATGATGACTTTGGTTTACATTTGTCATCATTATCAGCTTTACATTGAAGGAAGTGTTGTTAGCATTTCTTTCTTCTCAGTTCTAAAGCAGTAAATAGTGTGAAAAAAATGCCTAATCATATAGATTTTCACGTTGAATTATAATTGTTATGAGTATGACTACATGTAATTAATTAAAACGGGGATTAACGCATTGCAGGGAAAAGTGATACTGATCATAATTAATTAATCTTATACTTTTTATCTATAATTTAAATTTTAAGAATATGTAGTTCACTTTAAAAAAATGTTGTAAGCATTTCTTCCTAGATCGAGTGGAGTAAAAAGGGTTTAGAAGATATCTGATCATTTATTTACTTATTCTAGCTGTAATTTTTTACCTTGTTAACTAGCTACTTTATACTTTTTATCTAGGATTTCAAATGCATTACTGATGTCTGAAGTAATTTCAACCACTGGGTTATTATGTATTGCAAGCCAGATTGATCCGTTGGATCCACGTTTGAACATGTCCACTACACCTTTAACAGCTGATTCAGGCCTGAAATAAATTATGTTTTTATTGATACCTTTTTACAAGCTTTATAAAGCTTAAAAATTAAATAAATTTACTTTTTAATGGCCCCGAACCTCAAAAAGAAAATAAAACCCAGCTAAGTGCGAGACTCTTCCAACCTAAGGTTCCGAACCTGCGTATCCTTCACTGTAAAATACATTTTACTTGTTTATTTTGTACGATGCATGGTTTCTTATTAATCTTGAGAAATATTTAGAAAACTCGCAAGTTTTGAAAACCGCGTGAGTCTGTAACTATTAATAAAGATATTACTTATATAAAATGTAGTAAATGTAGGTTCGGACCCTCGGTGAGCGAGTCTCGAGTTTTTCGTGTCAGAGATAGTTTTTACATCTTCTAGATTTGATGATGGCTTCAAACTCTAATTAAATTTTAAACTGAGCACCGGTAAGAAAGCCTCTTTAACTATTTTCTTGAGGAAAATTCGTAAACTTAATGTTCAAAATTCATGGATAACATCTGACATTTTGTAGTAGAGTAATATGTAATGTCTATTTATTACTGTTATTATGGAAGCAATGACTTACTTTTGATAAGGTTCACCAGTTTCTGAAATTATGCCCAGCATTTTACTACTGAAGCTATCATATCCTGTAACATGTAATTTCTCCAGTAATGGTGTATCAGTTGGACCAAAGCACATGGTCAGTACCCTCACGCCAGTTTGCTCATGGAAGGGATCCATCTGTAAGTTTAAAAATTGATTTTATTTATTCTTTACAGCATATTTAGGAGTGTTGCTGTGAGAGCTATTCTAAAGTGAGTAGATAACATGACATACAAGCAGTCAATTTTATGATCACTACACCTAAACGAAAATAATTTAAATAAAATTTTAAGTAACCATACGAGTACAATGAAATATATGTAATCATTAATATTTGCCTAAACTTGTGCTTATGTAAATAAAATGAAAAGAATATTTACGGAAATGGAGTAGCTGAAATGCAGTACAGCTGCTTTCGTGCCTGAATAAATCGGCAGCATAGGGAACCTCGTAATCCCAAGAGATGAAGAGACGTTGACGATTGTCCCACCCTCGCCACCCTCGCTGATACTCATATGCTTGATAGCCTTGAGACTGAAGGAAACCAAGCCAGCCTGAAATATAAACACTAACAATTAAAAATTTATTACATCTAAGGACATATTTTCCGATTTGGGCAAACACAATTCTAAGAGATTGAAATTATAAGCAGTGTACAGTGACGAGCTTTAATTTGGGACCTACCCAAGGTTGAATTTCGTGTAGCAAACTTTCGCTATTAAGAGCTAATATTTTACCGTGGCAAAGTCATAATATTTACCATCAACAACTTAACTTTTCTAGGGGCAACCGTGCAAAAACGTCAACTTGAGCAAGGGCATACGATCATTACCGATGTTTTCAGAGTAATGGTTACGTGGGCAATAACTTTTTGGCCCTGTGTTGGCGCAAATAAAGAAAGAACAATATTCAATTGTCAATTGATATAATATGTCAGCTCGCCAAGTGAACCGCCAAAATATAACAATAAACTATTTTCTTGACTGACACTGACACGATTGACACAACATATGTTCGTAATTAGAAAACCGTAATGATAGCTTTTTGCAAAGAGGTTATCGTTTCAAGGGTCGATTAGATAAGACATTTTTTGTCTTAACTTGACATTCAACATTATTGCACTAAAGTTTCGACCTTGTTGCATTATGAGTGCTCTAACGACATTTAACGGAAATAGGTCCCAAATTAAAGCTCGTGACTGTACTACTGAAATGTAATAAGGTTCAATGAAGCATGTGTTATTTTGATATCCATTGCCTAGTTTTTTATTATTTCGGCAGAGATAGATCTAAGCTCAGTTATGTTTATGACGTGATGTTATGACTGCAAGTGATGTAATTATTACAACTGCCTGTTGAGTAAAGGTACATTTCCGATTATGACTTCGGTCACAGACTGCAACCTCAAACTCTAACATAACAGGCTCTTACTTTATTGATCGATTTAAAATATAGGTACATATATTTTTAATTAATTAAAAAAAAACAACTGTGGTCTACCGCACCGCATACACCCTACTAAACAAACTGTGCCTTTTCATAAAAAACCATACTTGAAGAAACTGCGCGAAGTCGTTAGTCCTGGGGTGACGTGCTGGGCGACGTCCTTTCTCTACCGCACCCAGAATTTGCGTCAGGGCCGGTTGGATCTCTTTCACACGACGTTTTTTTCGAAATTATCATATTCCGCTGACTTCTAGTTCCATGCTGCAGGGACCGTGTAGTTTAGACTTTTGCATTCGCAACGTCGGGTAGATACCATGTAATCCGTGAATTATTATTATTAGAAGCACTCACATAGTTAACTTCACACTGCTTCCTCCATGTCTGCGGCGAGTCGTTCAGGATTCCGGCGTTGTTGATGACCACGTCAAGGGTTCCGAACTTCGTGACGACATTCATTGAACGCAGCCTGTATGTCATCTTCGCTGCTAATATCGCATTTCACGAACACCACTTTTCCGGGGTATGATTTATTCAGTTTCTCGGCTAATGAATTTCCTTTATTTTCGTCTATATCTACGATGGCTATGCTCTGAAAAATAACACTACAGTTAAAAGAGATAAGATTGATGTATCTGTAAAAGCAAGAATAGGCTTGTTTTCAAGGTAGGAGATTATCAGGTTTTGGTTTTGAATTAGATTTTATAAGCCAATCTTTGACCAATACCTCCAAAACCTACTATCGACATGATTAGAACCAAATAACCAAAATTGATAACTTATCTCAACATTATTCATTGTCTTTAACACAACATTTATTAGGTATTGACTTGGAAAGTATTACTGTGTATTTTTTAATTATACTGATGATTGATTTTTTTAAATTATAGCGGACAAACGACCAGACGATCCGATGGTAAGTGATCACCGCCGCCTATGGACGTCTGAAACAGCAACAATTGTATTCTAGCATTTCGAGAGTATAGTTGAATTTTCGAGACTTGCCTTAGCGCCTTCTTTTAGGAAGGGTTCGACGTAGCCCGCGCCTAGCCCCGAAGCCGCGCCAGTTATCAAAAATGTCTTGCCTTCAATTTTGCTAAGGTCAGCCATGTTGCTTGATGCTCACACTTACTTATACCTTTTTTTTTGTGTGTTAGCATTTATACTTTTTCAGTATCGCTCTTATCAATTACGTAATATTCAGTAATCAGTTTCCCGAAGATGCTTGATCTCAAAGTGGCACTTCATTTATGGCTACATGTATTATTTTGATATTGATAAATCTATATTAGCGAAAGCCGACTGACTTACTGACTGATCTATCAACGCAGTGCCAAAACTATATGGATTTGAAAATTGAAGTTTAGCAGAGGGGTTCCTTTTATAGCGTGGGGCACTAAGAACATTTTATAAATTAACCCTTTTGGGGAGGGTAGGGGTTGACATTGACAAGAGGTCCCCTTTGACTGACCGGATGGCGCAATTGGTAGTGACCCTGCCTCTTACGCCAAAGGTCGTGGGTTCGATCCCCCCCTAGACAAACATTCGTGCGATGAACACTTGTGTTTGTTCGGTGTCTGGGTGTAATATATGTATTTATGTATATATTTGTGTTCCTCTGTTGTCTGATATCTGTAACATAAGTGCTTAAGCTACTTAGTACGGAATCAGGTCAACGTATGAGATGTTGTGAGAATTATTATTATTATTAATGTCACTGAAGTGTCTTATGATTGTGGTTGGTCTGTACAGTGCGATCAAAATTTTTTTCTTAGTCTGTATTAAATGTGGGGTGTGTGTGACAATGACAGGGAGGTGTTGGTCAACAACTTTTTCATGGAAAATGGACTGACACTTAGAAAGGAAACAGCATTAGTTAGGATTTTTGCTACGTGCCAAATAACCGCTAGATGTATCCTCTATCTATGGTGTCTTCTGAATAGTAATCTGGAAGATATTCCCGAAACGATGTAAGGGTGGGCCTGTAGTTTTGATGTACCTATACGGAAAACTTTCCACCCACGGAAAGCGAAATTTGACGTATGTAAAATTGCTGACATTTCTGTGATTTGAGTGTTACGCGCAGACCAATAAGTGAACAAGTTGTGTGCAACTTGTTCACTTATTGGTCTGTAAAACATGGTATACAACGAAGGAATACCATGTTTCGCAGGTGTTGAGGGGTAAAATTGTGCTTTAAATTTCGATTGTATTTAACGTTATAATTAGGTGGAATATAATTATAGGAGGTTCATTTTTAAATCGTGACAATACCCGTTTAGACGGCTGCTGAGTAGATGCACTTTATTGACTCAGCCATAAGACATGCTATGCTTAGAATGCTAAGTGGCGTGGCTGACCGTACATCGCATAACCGGAAGCTCAATAGATTGAGATGGTCCGTGTGTAAATTGTTAAATTTCTCGTTGACCTAAACAATGCTTTATTATGCGTGACTTATTTTGACTACAATAGGTTAAAAGTTATTTTTAGCCGCATCATTCTAATTTAAAGATTTATCATAAAGCAAGTTTAATTCACTAACATACTATTGACACAGTTTTGGATACTAATTACTAAGTAATAACACTAATTTATTAAATGCTTAAAGGTACAAATTCGCCAACAATAGAATAACAGTGAGTGGATCTGTCTACCCCTTCGGGAAATTAATTTGCTCGCGTATCACTTAAAACTATTTCAAATAGAATTAACACAAAAAAATACTTTGTAGTTAAGTAACGTTTGATAATAGCTTAATAATAGAGGAAGGCCTTGGCTCAATGAAATCGTTTTTTATTTATTGTCGATGGAGTTGCTCTTGGCTACACACAGAACCCTATAGTTGAGAGGAAACCTACGACGGAGCGAGCTTAGCTTACCCAGAATCAGCATTTTCACTTTACTATTTCCTTTATCGGTAGTATTATATAAAGTTAACATCCACAGCGGAAATTGCAGTTCTAGGGTAGTGTGCGTTTTCTCAAGGCGGTGAGGTTAGAATCGACTATCGATATCTAAGTATCGATATTTTACGGTTAGGTTGAAGAAACTCCACGTAATTTCTCGTGCTGATATTGCATGTCCAGATATTAGATTAGATGGGATTATGTCTCGCGTGTCCTGGAGTTGTTCGCCTGTAAAACTGTTAATTTCTTGCGGACCGCTACAACGGCTTTCAATTACGATACGCGGCTTACATGCTTCTTTTTGTGTGAAACGCACGCAGGTTGGTTTCGTTTCTTTAGCGCAAAATGGTGAAGCGATTAAACGCAATCTTACATGACATGTCATGTAGTACATACACGCGCAATTGTTTATATCTTTGCAGAAAAAAAGTATTAATTTTATAGTCAAATAAAATGTATCACATCACCAGTTTATTTCTACCGTAAACCGTACACCTCGTAATCACCGCTGATTGTGTATAATGATAGTAAGCCTACTCCTATGAATGAGCGTCACTCTTACTGCGGTAAGCCACTGCGTTAAGATTTTTTTGATTTTCTTCTTCAATCGGGATTTCATTTAATGGGTCCGTGAATCACCCACAGAGTCATATGAACTCTTATTTTTTTAATCGTTGCTGAAAGCGGTTGATGAACAGCCTCGACCCTTTCAAAACCCATGGATCTCGATTTTTTTATGAGAAGGGGCAGACGAACAGACCGCCGCCCACCTGCCACGATAAAGAAGTCACAGGAGCGCTGCCGGCCTTTCTATCTGTATCTCTTTTCTAAGAAATTTCTTTCTTAAAAAAGAGATATATTGGTCATGGTTATTGAGATGCTGCTTGAAGCGCGAAGTCTTCCTACTGATAAGTCGTAACTGGACTCCCGGTTAAGATATTGTTCTTCTAACTAAATTCGACTCGTATAAACTTTTGTTGGAACATGACTAAGGTACACGAACATAATCCCGCGTGCCAACGCCCGGTTCCGCGTACGCGCCTGGTTCGATTGCATTAACTCGACGGATGTGTCAATTTGTTGCCACCCACTCGGCGCAGGCGCAACGTGTTGCTTTGACGCCACCCCGTCTACTTTCGGGCCTCGTTCATGTTTTTTGTTCAACTATAGGTACAGAACTTTTTTCCAGCGGAGAACCATAGTCGACATAACTCACTCAGACTGCAGTGTATTTATTTGCAGTACTACAGTACATCACTACAGTGTGTTTCTCACCATTTACTACCGCGCACAGTAAAACTGTGGAACCAGCTGTCATCATTGGTATTCCCGAACAGATACCTTGTGACCTTCAAGAAAAGGGCTTATTCCTTCCTCAAAAGCCGGTAACGCATATAGTGATCGCTTACCATCGGTTGTGCCGTCTGCTCGTTTTATCAGCTAAAATATAAAAAAAGACTCTAGAGTTCAGAGAGTGTCCATTGCACATAAGGACAATTTTCTAGAGTGGGAAAACCGTGTTTGTCAGTAAACGTAGTGTATACATACATATAGGTCACCCTCTCATGCCAGGTAGAGAAGCCGATCTGCGCAAAGCTTGAGTGTAGACTGCTTGCGCAATCTGCGCTGATGGCTGGCAAAACATGGGTAGAGTAGCCGAGGATTGATGCAAATCATATGTGTAGCAGAGCCGTGGAGTAAGGCTGACGACTCGCCGCATTCGTATTTCGTACTTGTTTGTGTTGTTTTGACGCCACTCCGGTGTTGTCGGGCCTCATTCAATCAGATATGGCTCTTGATTGCTTTGCAGATTTAAGCTGTGTTTGTGATTTAAGTTTCTATAAACATTAGAAGATAAAATGACAATGATAAGTGTGTTTTGATAGAATGCGAATTTCTGATGATCAGATGACAAGTGGTTATGTTATCGTCTATATTTCACGTATAGTTGAACATATTCATATATCGGCTAAACGCGACGAAAATAAGTATATTGTAGTACCTACTTACTTTTATACTTACGTCGGGCTTAGCCCCGATTATTGAATTTTAGTATAATGCAACGCGAATGTTTAAAATAGGAGAAAAGAAGACTCAGGCATGAGCGATTGTAGCTTAATGGTAAAGAACGTGCGCCTTCCTAACGGGAGGTCGTAGGTTTGAGTCCGAGCTTGCACTTTTTGATTTTTCAAAACCATCGTGAGGAAACCCGCAAGGTTCAATAATGATTCTGAACATGCAATCATGATCCAATTGGTCTGGTTCCCCTGTTTAAGCGTTGCGAATGTCAGACGGGCAAACTATCACACGGAGTCGCCGTATAATTACCAGACATTCTAAATCTTGGATCAGGGGTCAAGCATACCCCGGGCTCCGAAGCGATAGCTTTAGGAACATCACGCTAAGATGATGATGTTGATGACAGTTCAATTTATATTGTAACTGCAGTGAATGTATGGATTTTAATGGATGTCAAAACACGAGGTATTTTTTTTTATATCAGTGTTTCCTCGTAATGGCAGCTTGTACAGGAAATCTGATTGCTTTATAGTAGACAATTCATTTTCGAATAGCATTCCACTCAATAAAATGGTTTAGAAGTACATACATAAATTAGCAATAGTTACTTAACGCGAAATTATGTACGGCACTGGTAAATATTCATACATTTAGAATTTGCATTGTATAATAACATTTGGAATTGTAAGGAATTCATGACTATTACAAATTATTGAATGTTTACGAAATTATTTTAGTCTGTCCATAATATAATTGTTATCAAAATCAAAATAACATTGTTAAATGGTCAATGCTATTTTGAGACACGATTAGATAATCTTGAACGATACAATTCGTACATACTGCTTTAAAATTGTAGTTTAAGTCATAAATATTCTTATAGTGTCGATGGCGAAAATATAGATTTTAGAAGACATAGATGACCCTATGATTTACTGTACAAATTCTTTATTATTGTATTTCTTATTGTACGTACACACAACCATAAATTACATCGATTGTAGAAGTTACATGTACATGTTATATGCATTGCTTGGCTGTCTGTACATGAAAGTAGTTACCAATATTCCTATTGGAATATGGATATCGTACACATCTACATTCGTAACATTAATTCAAAGTTACGAAAGTGGTTTTAAGAAGAAAAGGTTCATAACATGTTTACTCGCGGGAGCAAAAACTGACTAGAAATCCAAGAACTGCAGCCGTAACCGATATCTTCGGAAGTAGAAACTCGTTTCACTAAGGATTACGCTCATTACGGGTCTAATTCGATAATAATTAAAAATAAGCAAGCAGGGCTTGAAAATAGTCTTCATTTTTTGCAATGAATGTTTTTTATGACTTTTAAAAAACCCTATGTTTTGTAATTGTAATGCACTGTTTAGAAAATTTACAAATCAAAAATAGAAAGAATATTATATTAATTTATTATTTATGAGTATGCTCACTTTTTATCAAGTAATCCATGGAATTGTGCACACTGAGTGAACTCAAGCGACTGGGAACCAAAAATCTTGAACTAGTTTTTTTGGATTTTTTTTTGAACATCTTTACATTCGCGGTCTCAGAATGTTGTGGAACTTAATTTTTCAAAGTTCTACCACTTCGAAAAAAAAAGTGTTTTTATGTTAAAAGACATAATATGAAATTATACCAACAATTTCCCTTGCGAACAGTAATCGTGGCGCTGAGCAATCAGCATATTGTCAGGATAATCTTATCACGAGCAGGATGCACCGGTTTAGACGTCATGCACTAGAAATAGCATCGCCGAAGCCGATTGTTTGATTATATAGAGGAAATATGGAAGATGTAACAAGATATTACTGGGTATACAAAGGGGAATGTGGCATTTCTGATTCAAACATGTAAATGGAAGAGAAAATTTAAATTAAGCAAATATAATCAGAGGCGGCGATGGTACTATGACTTCGACGTGCATTTAAAATACTACTACCGCAGCCAAAGACCCAAAGAGGTGGATGGAGGTTTAGGTGGCCTCTACCAAAGCAAACCAAACAATGAAATATTTTATAGATTTTGTGCTAGGAAGCACATTCAAATCCTAAGTCCTGTCGTGTGTAGCTCTCTTTCTTAATGTCTTCATGTAAATAAAGTAATATCAAAAACTATTTTACTTATACCGATGATGATGAAAACATAGACAATTCTTTTATCTTTTTTCAAAATATATTATTTAATGAATTGCTTCTTAACTTACCTGAGTCTTTACAGAGTGAAGAGTGAAGGCAATAAAATCAGTTTTATTTCTTGTTACTTATTTAGCGAAGTATTTATATTACACTAGCTAAGGAACCATTCTGAAAATGTTTTCCTGTAAGTAGTTTAGAAATTCGTATTTGAACATTTTTATAGGACTGCCCAAAAAATAAGTTCCTATAATATGTCGCATACGGGGCTATGAAAAGAGTAATTACCGAGTTTCTTGCTGATTCTTCTCGGTAGAAATTGTAATTTTTTTATGAGATTAACCCTGCTTTGTGGGAGACTGGTGCCTGATGCAGGGTTAGACCTCTGGCAGGTCATCAACGTCTCCCGCAGTTAAATCCATGTTAATTTTGTCTTTTTATATTTAACTATTGGCCCACCCTTACTTCGTTTCGGGACATTAGTTTCAAATGATACCAATAGATGGCGCTGGGTGTCGATTATATTGCGCAAGTGTTAGTCGCTTTTGCAGTTTACCTATAAGCGTTGTCGTTGTCTTCAGAATTTACCTTTTTATAGATAATTTAGATTACTTCAGTTGGTCCTCAATCCAAAGCTGGTTAAGTAACTTTCCTCTCCACAGACAGAAAAAGCACATTCTCACAAAGATGGCTCTGTCTAATTTAGTTGTTGTGCTACTAATTACCGTAGGAATTTTAGATAAAGGTCGTGTAGTTGAACTGTAAACTACGATGGTCTGTTGTGTAGCGTAATGACGTCATGCTATTTATGTATGCCGGTGATGTCAATTCTGTTGTGCTGAGCAATACAGGATGATGGGAAAAATATACATTACTAGCGACCGTCCGCGAATTCATAAACGTGTAGTTAATCAAACACGTTTTACCTTCTTAGGGGCAGTTTCTTAAAATCGGTACTTAGAATTAAGCGGATGTCTACACTAGAATACAAATACCTGCCAATATTTAAATTTGCAGGTGTTATCGTGATTTTGATCGTGATTTAGGTGGCAGACGAGCAGACGGATCACCTGATGGTAAGCGATTGCCGCCGCCCATATATCCGCAACACCAGTGGAGTCATAAGTGCGCGGCCAACCTTTAAACTCCCCTTTCCCCTCCGGCTTAGTCCCCCGGTTCCCTCAATCACGCAGCAAAACATAGCATAGTGCTGCTTCTCGCCGGTTTTCTGTGTGGCCATGGTATCACTCCGGTCGAGCCGGCCCATTCATGCAGAAGCGTGGCTCTCCTACGGTCTCCCATGCATGAGTGATTAATTAGTGAATGGTATTTTGCTTTTACATAAATATGTAGATTAACATTAAAGAGGTTATAATGAGACTTTCAACTAGCGATAAAATCCATTACTGTAATCGGGTACATTTTGACCATGATAAGGCAAATCAGGCATTCACTTTGATTTGCAATTGCTGTCTGTCTTTAGCAAATAGATCCCTTAGATGGACAGAACAAGTAGATTGGTACCTCATATATGGTGGTGGATTGGTGGCTCAGAATCGTTACCCTATAAATTGGGATTTCCGCGCGATGTTTTTCTTGGGAAACTTATGTCATGTTTATAAAGATTTCAGTAAAATTCGATTTTGGGGGCCAAATGTAAATGTATCGTTTACCATCCATTTGTACTCCTCCGAGTTGAGGTTCACTTATTGAAATCTAACCATTGTGATGGATATAAGGAATATGTCTATCTTTTTCATAATATCATCCTGTACATCTGATGCCTTTCGAATGCAAATCCAGTAGAGACATTGCCGATGTGAGGAAGTCTCATTCTTATGCTGAGTAGCGTTCAAATGTCAGCTATTTACAATTAAATAGTTTAGGTTGGTTCGGAAATAGCTTTTCCCTCCGATTGTTCACTATGACGCTGGCGTGCTAATGCTGATTACATATGAGTTTACTGCCTTATAATAGGCGTTTGTCCTCGAGATTACCATAGGCATTAGATATTTATTACACTTAATGCTGATACTCGTGCCAGCCGGTGACATATATCATTGTACAAACAGCCACGCGTTGGGATTCCATTTCTTCCTACGATTTTCACCTTAATGTCAAACACAATTAAGGGAGTATACATATTAGATATATCTCAACGTGTGCTGTCCCTGTACGTACAGTAAGCAACCGCTTTAATTTTATTATTGTACAACTCGTCTAACTCTATTACATAATAAACATGAATTAAACCTTAATTTCCAAGGTATAAAGTCTTAAAGCTACCAAAAATGCCTCATTTGTTGTTGCCTGTACTACACTAAAAACTGTAGTTTTTATTACTACTCAATCAGCTATGTACTACAACAGAGAATTAGGTAGCAGTTCAAATAGATATTATTTAAAAAGACATTACGTGAGAAAATGCGATTACTTAGTTACTTCATTGAGTTTTCAAGACAAAGAAGACTAGTAACAGCAACTTCGCTTTGTCTAAAGAAGCCTTATTATATAAAGCCTTAAAGTCTAATATGCTATATTGTACAGATAAAGTAAGTTTTTGCCCTTCACCTATAGTTTATTGTGTGCCTTCACTAAAGCCACTCACTCCAGCTAAAGCTACTTCGTATATTGATTTGATCAGTATTCTTTATGATATGAGATAGGATACCTGGAATGCAATTATGATCCCTGAAGTAAGAGCCCAAAAAATGATAAATGATAACCATTTATAGAAAAAAAAACTTGTGATGCGCTTTTTAAATTTTTTGGGCTTTAGGTTACAAGTTCTAAATCACAAGGTAGTTAGGAAAAGGCTCGTCTAAATACCAAAATTGATAAAATTTCTATAACCAATTTTCTGGGGTACAAGTAAGAAATAAAAGGTCATTTAAATTAATCCTCCATTACAATGAATGAGGCCCAATCCGGGAAAAAGGGGGTTTATAGGTTGGCAGTGCACTTGTGAGTCCACTGGTGTCGCGGGTGTCCATTGGCGGCGGCAATCTCGTACCATCAAGTGATTCCTTCTGCTCGTCTCTCATCTATCACATAAAAAAAAGTTAATGCTCTTTAATTTATCAAAATAACATCACAAAAACGAATGCATCGTTTCATCAATCATAAAATAACGTCATAGTTTTGAAAAGTAACTTGCAACTTGTTACTCAAAAGTGTTTCCCGATTGGCCACAGCCAACGGTTCCGTGCAGCCAGCTGCATCTAAGTTATTGGCCAACAATTTTGATTTGGCACGCCAGTAGAATGGCGTGGCACTGACACTGTAACCTGCGCCGTTTAATGTCACATTGCCCTCTCACTAGGGCTGGTCAACACCAGAACTGCCATTTTAACATGTCAACTTGTATGATGATTACAAAGTAGGAACCTACACTTGAGCAAGTATATTATAGTATTATTTTCATAATAATTGACTGAAGCAGTGTTCACATGTGTATTTATTTCTATCATATGACTGCCTCGGTGGCGTAGCGGTTGGTGGGTCGCACTATAAAGCGACGGCTGCGCAAGAGGTCCCGGGTTCGATCCCTAAGTCGGGCTAAAAATTTGTACTTAAGCTTTCGATAAGAATCAGCCCGGATTCTGGAAGTAGGCGGACTTGTACCCCCGTGCCTCGGAAAGCACGTTAAGCTGTTGGTCCTGCGCCCAATCCCTCTCCGCTCGTGTCATGATAGTGTCCCATAGGAATATGAAGGGTAAGGGAATAGAGACTGCACTTGTGTTTGCGCACACACTTGAGCACTATAATATATCCTGCGTACGTGGCTGACTGTTGAGATTGGCCCCTGGTTGGATATTATTATTTTCTATCACAAAGGAAGACTTCAGTCTGCATCAATATTAGATCATTAACTAATTAAGTGCCTTGTCAGCTGCCAACCAACTTAGACTCAATAATTACTATGAAATAGCCAATACAATAAAACAGCCCAGACAGTGGTATGTTTATTGGACAAGGTTTTTGTTTTGTTGGCCCGCATGAGTTAACTTTCGAGACCACTCGTTAGTCGTATGATATTTTAGCTAGCACTGTAAATGTAAGGTTTACTGCTGTATTCCGTTTAAAAGCTTTTTCCAACATTTAATGCGTATTTATAATAATAATATAATAAGAAGCCACTTGACAGAAGTGCTTATTACACTGTGCATTGACATCGCGTTGTTTTTTTGTTTGTATATTAGTAGTCTATGCTATATTATTATCATCATTGCAAGAATTGTTTTTAATACGAGTTAATCCTCGGTAAAGAAAGTGTAAAGGCAATGTGTTTATTGTTTGAACGTCGTTAAATTGAGTTGCTACTATACAAAATCACAAGTTAATTGGTACGTCTTTTTTAGGAATTTACTTATTACCGAAGTCTTTTATGTAAATAACAATAGTTTGGGTCAGCCCTGCGCAAGCTTTGTGTGCCATATTGGTCGGCTCGCATGCCTAGACAGAATTAATTGACTGATCATAGTTTTATGAGGAACAATCAGTTGTAAGTTGAATAAACGGTACGTTCTTGATATGCCAGAGGTTTCTTTCTAGAGTACGCGCCGCGAAAGAAATCCCGCGGAAAACACAGTTCTAAAATTTGCGATTCCTTGTGTCTCTTGTGTCGATGTTTATTTATTTATTTTATTTAAGGAAACATACAGCTTTTTATATATTTCATTATTAAACTAAGTTATAATAGATATTATATTAGCCTTCACAGTTTCCAAAGTTAAGTTGTACACAATACAATTCTGGTAAGAGAGACACCTAATTCGGTAAAACTAAAGATAAAACAATATAATACTGGGTAGGTATATACTTAAAAATATTGAAACACCATGGTAAAGCTTACATTACTCGTGCATTGATCTAAGAAGACGGCAGTACTTTGCCAGCTTCTCCTGGAATATGTCTATGCGAATGAAACTCTTATTATATGCACTGGTTGTTCTCACAATAAAACTATTTTTAGCGTAATTAGTACGACAAAGATGTTAATGGCGACTCAAGCGCGCTTTTCACGGAACTTCTTTGATAGATATTTATTAGATTAGATAGATATTTTAATCTTACATAGTTAATAAAATAATGTTTTGGGCCGAAAAGGTGACCCTCAGCATAATGCCAAAACATAGATAACGCGGAGGCGCTGGTTTTCAGGGGCACCTACGGGTAGATGACAGAGGCACTGTGCATAAATTTTTTGGTGGCACGGACTCTATGAACATTTGGTGAAGGAAGATGATTACCCTGAAAATTTCTTAGACAATTCGGAACCTTATTTTGTAAAAAAAAACATCTGGGATTTACTTAGTGACATGAGTATTTCTTATTCTGTATGGGCAGTTGTTTGGTCCATTTAATGATGTAAACTGATGATGTGGTTAAATATTCAGCGTGTTCGATCAATAGACACGTAATCTCAAACATAATCGCACATTATACCGAATAACAAGACAAAGAACATCCCCTGAGAGAATCCACTGCACCATTTTCAGGTTTAGACTTTTTGAAATATACTCCATTCAGTATCTGAAGGTGAATATGACAGTTCTATTTTGACATTAAAAGTGAGACGCTCTTTTTAAACCCAACCCATATTTTTAAGAATCGAGAATATTTTCTTTAGAAATCGTATCGACTTTGTTTGATTTTTAAACTTAATCAACATTTTATCTACGAATTTGAACTACTTATCAGGCTATGGAATACAATGTAAATATTCTTAGTGGTATACACACGCCAATAAATAATTAAAAATGAAATAATATGCATCTTACTCATCTGAAAAATAACAACTCTCGCTTGACGTGTAGGAACCACCTTCGTCACCAAGAGAAATTATCAGTTCTTGGTCCGTAATGCAATCCATGCGAACATATTTTGCACGAGACAATAATCGCGATGCGATGGTAAGATGGCTGCCATACTATTTACTGATTTATTGCGATTGTTTGTGTCAATCCCTATGAGCAGAAATTCCAATGAGCGCATGATGCAATTTATAACATCTTTTTTACAAATTTTATTATTAATAATTATTTTTAGTTCTTGTTCCGATTAATTGAGAATTATCATAGTACTTGTTATTTTGGAAGAATGAGACGGAGACAAAAAAGTTAATGATTTTTACAGTTTAATATTTTTATTTGTAGAAAGCTGGATGCATGATACCAAAACTTGTTAACTTTCACCTTCAGATACTGAATGGACTATAGAGAATGCGTGCGAATCAATTACACAGAGTCAGTCAGTGTCAGTCACCCAATCCCTTTGAGCCCTTCGATCATTTCCTACCATGTTTTAGCCAAATGAAACTTGCGTCATTAATCTTATTCAGTCAAGCGGAATCCTGAGATAAACAATCTGTGAAGAAAACTTGTGTTTGTTCTGTGTATGGGTGTAATAATATATATATTTGTGTTTCCTCTTTTGTCGGATATCCGTAACACAAGTCCTAAGCTACGTTATAATGAGTGATCGGAATAGGTAGTGTAATTTTACTGACCGTGGGTGAGCCAAGCTTCGCCATGAATGGGTCGGCTCAACCGGATACTACGGCCTCACAGAAAACCGACGTGAAGAAGCACTGTGCTGTGTTTCGCTGCGTGTGGCAGTGCACTTGTGACTCCACTTGTGTCGCGGGTGTCCATGGGCGGCGGCATTCGCTTACCATCAGGTGATCCGCCTGCTCGTCTGCCACCTATGACGTAAAAAAAAATTAGGGTCAATTACCTTAAAGATTAAGTCAGTATTGATACACCCGCGTGATTGCGAGATTTCAGAAATGTTCTATACGTGTAAATACATTTTCTCTTATTAGAAATTAAAATATAAAATAAATAAATATGTAAGCAAAACGTTACATTTAGTAAGTAAGCAAATTTTATGGAAATGTTCATCGATTTATAAGCGGCGTTAGCGTGTCTATGTTGAGATATCGTCAAAAATTGCACACCGAATTCCATCACTGTTTATAACCGATTGTACAGAATCAGATCAATGTATATATTCATATTTATTTATTCACATCAATTTATAACATCACTAACACATTATCAAACATGTTTAGTTAGTAAGGCAGATGAAACAGCCATGTTACAAATTACCTTTTCAAGGCACTTCTGTAATTAGTAGTTTTGACATTTACAATTTTTTTTTGAGAAATGGAGGCAAACGAGCAAGCGAGACACCTGATAGTATGTGTTCACCGCTCCCGATGGACATCAGCCATCAGCCACAGACAAAGTGGAGATGCGTTGCCGGCCTTTTAGTAAGGTATAGGCTCGTTTCTTGAAGATCTCGTACCGGTTCGGAAATACCACGGGAAGTTGACAATTCTGTTCGATTACACATATACTTGAATTGTATTACAAATAACATTAAATAAATTGTTTTATTATTTGTACGCTTTTGTCGGATATCCGTAACACAAGTCCTAAGCTACGTTATAATGAGTGATCGGAATAGGTAGTGTAATTTTACTGACCGTGGGTGAGCCAAGCTTCGCCATGAATGGGTCGGCTCAACCGGATACTACGGCCTCACAGAAAACCGACGTGAAGAAGCACTGTGCTGTGTTTCGCTGCGTGTGGCAGTGCACTTGTGACTCCACTTGTGTCGCGGGTGTCCATGGGCGGCGGCATTCGCTTACCATCAGGTGATCCGCCTGCTCGTCTGCCACCTATGACGTAAAAAAAAATTAGGGTCAATTACCTTAAAGATTAAGTCAGTATTGATACACCCGCGTGATTGCGAGATTTCAGAAATGTTCTATACGTGTAAATACATTTTCTCTTATTAGAAATTAAAATATAAAATAAATAAATATGTAAGCAAAACGTTACATTTAGTAAGTAAGCAAATTTTATGGAAATGTTCATCGATTTATAAGCGGCGTTAGCGTGTCTATGTTGAGATATCGTCAAAAATTGCACACCGAATTCCATCACTGTTTATAACCGATTGTACAGAATCAGATCAATGTATATATTCATATTTATTTATTCACATCAATTTATAACATCACTAACACATTATCAAACATGTTTAGTTAGTAAGGCAGATGAAACAGCCATGTTACAAATTACCTTTTCAAGGCACTTCTGTAATTAGTAGTTTTGACATTTACAATTTTTTTTTTTGAGAAATGGAGGCAAACGAGCAAGCGAGACACCTGATAGTATGTGTTCACCGCTCCCGATGGACATCAGCCATCAGCCACAGACAAAGTGGAGATGCGTTGCCGGCCTTTTAGTAAGGTATAGGCTCGTTTCTTGAAGATCTCGTACCGGTTCGGAAATACCACGGGAAGTTGACAATTCTGTTCGATTACACATATACTTGAATTGTATTACAAATAACATTAAATAAATTGTTTTATTATTTTGTACGAGTTGATTTATTTATTAATTAATCTTATTCAGTCAACGCGGAGAATCCTCGCCGGAATAAAGATCGCAACGAGTGCGGCCCACATTTTTCCGCATTTTCGCCGCTTTCAGCCACTGTTCCTGGTACGTAATTAGCCGCAAATGCGGCAATTTAGCCGCTCCATTGTGCCTGACGGCTAACACGCGTGAATACGCCCGAGGAAGTCCGAATTGGGTTTTAGTTCCGTTATCGTTGCTCCGCGGTTGATAACAACCACATTATACGGTGCGCGGTGTACTTGTATGTATGAAATTGCTCTCCTAAATTGATTGTAAAAGACTATTCATGACTCTGCAAAAACTTGAGCAGGAAAACACATCCTGTTTTTTGGTCCAAGTACCGGCCAGAAACATTTTTTACTGTATTCTGAGGACTATTGCACCAAAGCTCATAATCATAATCAAAAAATTTGCTATATCAAATCTTAACATTTGAACATCTGGAGGACAAGTCCTAACAGAATAATGCAAAAAATGTTTTTGGCCGGCACTTTCCTATTTGGACCAATATTATATGAAAGTCCGAGGATCTACTTTTAGAAATAAAGAATTTGTATTTGTAAATAGCGAATAAATAGTTTGCAAGAATTTCAAAACTTGCTGCAAAACTATGTAACTGATGTATGACTGTCCGCTTGCTACACACATAAGTGGACCGGCATTTTCGGTTCGCCGGTATTTGTCAAACAACAAACCCGACCTGAAGCAATTATTAATTACACACGACGTCACGTCGAGTTACCCTTGTTGACCTTTGGACCGTCCTTATGTCTGGGACACAAGTGCTATTTTTCCACTGCAGGGGGGTAATTTAATCTGACGCTGACTGTACTTGTTTGTGATTCCTGAACCTTAATAAATATTTTTGGGTTCCGTACCTCAAAAGGAAAAAACGGAACCCTTATAGGATCACTTTGTTGTCCGTCCGTCCGTCCGTCTGTCAAGACCCTATTTCTCAGGAACGCGTGGAGGTATGATGCTGAAATTTATATCAATTACTCAGGTCTACTGTCCCTTGAAGCTGTAAAAAAATCAAACTTCTAAGCCAACGCAATCAAAAGATACAGCCGTTTATGCCGCAAATTTTCGACACTTGCAAGGGAATCAAAACCTACAGGGTGCTTCCCGTGAACTTAGAATCTTGAAATTTGGTACGAAGCAACGTCTTATAGCATAGATAAAGGAAAAATTACGAAAACCATAAATTTTTAGTTACATCACATTATATATATATTTTTAATAATTTTAAACTTACTACCGATTTCCTCATAAACGTGTAGAGGTATTAAATTGAAATTCATACCAAATACTCAAGTCTATAATACCTTTAAGCTGTAACAAAATCAAACTTCTATGTCAACGCAATCAAAAGAAACAGCAATTTAAGCTGCATATTTTGAAACTCGGAAGTACTCGCAAGGGAATCAAAACCTAAAGGGTACTTCCAGTCGACCTAGAATCTTGAAATTTGGTATGAAGCAACGTATTATAGCACACATAAAGGAAAAATTCCGAAAACCTTAAATTTTTAGTTACATTACAAAATATATATTTTTTAATAAATATAAACTTATTACTTTCTTCCTCATGAACGCGTAGAGCTATCAAGTTGAAATTCATATCAAATACTTAGATCTAATTGCCCTTGCAGGTTTGTACGGAACCCTCGGTGCGCGAGTCCGACTCGCACTTGGCCGGTTTTTTTATTGTTCCTACGATTTGTATGTGTGGCATAAGACAATTCTTGGTGTTGAATTTGGGCAATACTACTAACTAGGTGTGTCTGTTATTAACTGTATTTATAGTTTTTCTTTATAATATCGGCTCTCAGCCTGAACATGCATCCTCCCGCTCAACGTCCTCATCTTAGCGTGAAATTCCCGGTTGCGTCCAAAGCTGTCGATCTGGTGCCCGGGGTACGCTTAGACCATAATTCAGGATTGGGGAGTCTGGTAATTACAGTGAAGCGACTGCCGTCTGTGCTTCGCAACCCTTTACAGGGGAACCGGACCAACTGAATCATGATTACACGGTTTTCAGAAACTATCCTTAAAGTGCAGGTTTCCTTACGATGTCTTCCCCCAGCGCCTAGCTAATGGTAGAAATACGCACATAGATTTGTAAAATCCAGTGGTGCATGCTCGGATTCGAATCCGGTCCACAGCATACTACCTTAATTCCAACATCTTCAAAATACACTATGCTTATGGGAATTTCAACCTCAAGCATAGCTAATAAAACATCTTTGGATAATCCCTTATGTTATCAGTCTTATACGAATTTAAGATTATTAGAGATATTCCAGAAGTCTTAACCACAGTGAAGCTCGGATTTAAGGTTTTGAGCGCCATGGGGGACACCGGTGACCGACAAACAATAAATGTTTATTTGTGTCTGGTTTGATGGCAGTCAATGTGTTAAGATAGCAATTAAATGCTGATGTATTTCAACGTCCGATGAACCGATGTATTCTCTTGAATTAAAATTATGTACGACTTGTATTATTTAATAGAAATTAGTAGGTAATATGCGAGCGAATTAATCCGTGAAGTGAACTACACTTAATAGTTGACCCAAATCTTAAATCATACAATACATAGAAGGAAAATATGTGTTACCTACCTTTTAATAAAGTGTATAGTACGATGAGCCAGTTAACACTGGACTGGACTGACGTCATAATTATGATCAGAATGAAACAAATCCTCAACACACACCGAGATAAGACTCATTAGGTTTTTAATATTGTCGATGACATAATACTCAACGAATTATCTCTATGCGCTAGAAGATCGTGTAAAATCTAAAATCATTTTTTTATATCAAATCTTTGCTTAGGACATGGACTAAGTAGAGATAATTAGTCTATGCTTAGGTTACCCTAAAGTTAGCAAAGTCAATAAAGTAAAAAAAATAGGCGTCTTAAGGGCAAGAATGCTTTTATCAAAGGGTCAATCAATCAATGGATTGACATTACCCTCAAGGGTCAACGTGAAAGTAAAGATCAGCACCACGAAATAAGCAGACAGAAGGTTCGCTCTTGCGGACATCGGTATTCAAATTCTGTGTGTGAATTGTCGTCTTTATGTCACGATAGAACTTTGCTGTATTACTACGTCTATTAACCGAGCGATAAACAGGGCTTACATCGAAACCGTCCATTACGGAAAGAAAATACACCTGTCCCATCCATATAAAAAAGAAGAACAGCACGTGTGAGAGGATCGGGTACAAGAAATGGTCGTGAATTCCGTTTCGTTTTAGCTCTCAGTTTACATATCTGCTAACTTCCTGTGTCTTGCTATCGAATGAACCGAAAATACAAGTGGCAGGAGAACGCTTAGCATAATAATGAATGCTAGGTGTTGATAAGTTTGGTGATGGTATTGCGCCAGAGTCGAATTTGATTTTTTTAAATAATGTTAATAGTGTAGCTTGGGTCTGCCAAAAATTGACACAAAAAGCTTAAAAAAATATTCTGTGAAAAAAAACCGCCTTTAAAAACAACGAACTAAAAAGTGTAAAATAATATTTCTTTACTATCAGCGTGTTAGATATTGTTTATTTGTAGTTTTTCGACGTGTTATGCTGACGCACCCAATAAATGCGAGTGGGGTTTCTGTATTCTTCTACGCTCGTGTCATGATGATGATATTTCATAATATTTATTGTGATAGCATTTCGAGTCTCACTCACCTTGTAATATATTTGAAATGAAAAGAGTATCTACGGAGATAGTTGCTGGTAGAATTGATAAGTGTTCTATATGGACCTCACTCAACTGAAGATATATTTATTGAACAAGTGTGGTTTCTGGTGTTATCACATTGATCTTTGAACAGTCAATGTGCCAAGTAAAAAAATAACATCATGAGAGTTTTATTATAATTTCATATATTATGTAAAGTTTGCGTTTTCCATTATTCACATAAGCTTTTGTAACTTGTGTAACAGGTCGGAGATGGCCATATAATAAAATCTTAGACCTCTGTACCAGCTTGATAACTTATGTATTTTTTTTATTATGAGACTTCAAAGTTAGATGGTCAAGTCGATTTTAAAAGTGTATAGTGTACCTAATAATTATGTACCATTCGATAACTTATGCAATTTATAGCAACTCTTGTTATGGAACTTTGTGGAATCTGTATATTCACGGCTCAACCCCTTTCAAGCTGCAATGACCATTATAACCTGAGGGCCTACACCGAAACGAAATTCATGACTGAATTATTGTTCTCGTCCTTTCAAACGCGCTGTGAGTCTCTTTTGTTTGGATACCACAGGTATAATCTCGTTCGTTACGGGCTAGTTTCGATGTAGGCCACCTGATACTGTCTCCCGTACCCACACTCGCTACAAACTTTAGTATTCGACAATAATGAGAGTGTTCTCTAAGTAACTAATTATGAGACTTCAAAGTTAGATGGGCAAGTCGATTTTAAAAGTGTATAGTTTACCTAATAATTATGTACCATTCGATAACTTATGCAATTTGTAGTGACTCTTGTTATGGAACCATTTTTATAGACGCATTATTTAATATAGCTATCGAAAAAAATTCAACCGCGGTGCGTACGATGTGACACGCCATGTCACGTCGTGTGTCGCTGTTTGTATGGAGGAGAGTTTTGGGAAGGTCTTTTTTATGTGAGTTGTAATGTGATATCTCGGAGAGTTTTCAGGCTAACAGAGTCATTCTTTCACCGATGTTTCTACTTTTGAGAGGAGGACCTTTGATTATCAATTAGAATAAAAAATGCTACACGAGACTTTTCTTGGTAGGATATATGAAGGAAGGTAAACTTGATATAATAGCTCTATTAACAAATACATATTTGTATTGTTCCAGTGATGCTAGAGAGGTAGCCGCGGTGAAGCGCGTGCGCCGCCATGCCGCTGCCGAAGCGCTGCGTGGAGCCCGTCCATGTGTCGCGGGGGACCGTCCCGGAGCGGCTCGCGGTGCCCTCCGAGCTCGAGGCGGTCACAAACGGCACACTCGCCAACACTGTCAGGTAGGTGGCGTAGCCCGAGCGGCTCCGACTGCCCACGAGCGTCTCAGACTGCCCACGAGCGGCTCCGACTGCCCACGAGCGGCTCCAATCGCTCACAAGCGGCTCCTGCTGCCCCTGAGCGGCTCCTGCTGCCCCTGAGCGGCTCTGGCCTCCCCCGAGCAGTTCCAGCCGTCTGCAAAAAATAGGCCCCAGAGGCATAATACTAAAAAGCAGCGGTGCACCATTATATTTAGGGGGTTTTTGGAATCCATCGTAGCCTTGGCTTCACATTCATATGCAATGATGTACTTCTGCGAAGTAAAAAATCTATAGGTATTACGCCGCCATTACCGACAGTAGTCGGGAGTGATAAAGCAAGCTTCTACTCATATCTAATTGACGTTGGTTACATGGTAATCCATACGAGTATATTGGTACAGGAAGAAAGGATTCGCAAATTCTGACACTTAATCTGTATTTTAGAGCGTTTCTAGCTCAGTGGTTCGGAACGCGCTTTCCATATGGGAGGTCGTGGTTCGAATCCGAGCATGTACCTACCTCTGGATTTTGGTTCGGCGGTGAGGGAAAACATCGTGAGGAAACCTGCACGTTTTCGGATAGTTTCAGAAACGTGTAACCATGATTCAGTTGGTCTGATTCCTCTGTAAAAGGGTTGCGAAGGTCAGACGGCAGTGGTTCATTGTAATTATCATACTTCCCAAATCCTTAAGCATGGTCCAAGCGTACCCCGTGCTCCACAGCGACAGCTTTGGACGCAACCGGGAATCACACGCTATGATGAGGTGGAATCTGTATATTCACGGCTCAACCCCTTTCAAGCTGCAATGACCATTATAACCTGAGGGCCTACACCGAAACGAAATTCATGACTGAATTATTGTTCTCGTCCTTTCAAACGCGCTGTGAGTCTCTTTTGTTTGGATACTACAGGTATAATCTCGTTCTTTACGGGCTAGTTTCGATGTAGGCCACCTGATACTGTCTCCCGTACCCACACTCGCTACAAACTCTAGTATTCGACAATAATGAGAGTGTTCTCTAAGTAACTAATTTGGATATTGATTGTGTTTAACATATACAAGTTATTATAATTTTAATATTTCGTCTTATTTAAAATTGTAGTTGCGATTCTCGTAGGAATTTGATGCTTTCTACTCTTCCTGGTCGGTTGCACTTGGCATCATTAGCCAGCTATACCTACTTTGTTAAGCAAATAAACCTAAATGTTTATACGCATACTCTGAGCTTGAAATTCTAGTCCTACTGGGCATAATGAACAAATGTGCGTACCTTATACGATTTGATACTACATGAGTAGTTCCTTCCCGGGCTACTCTGTCCTTCAAACCGGTATTTTCCTTCACACACCTAAAATAGGCGCCCTGGGATAATAGTCTCTCGCTCTAAGACCGAGTGGCCGGTGAGGTAGCCCAGAAAAAGGGGTTACACAGTGTGTTGAAATTAATATAGGGATGGTGTAGTTCTTAAACCATTCTAGATTGTGACCGCAATACATAATTCGTCATTTGCAAGTAAAGCAGGTAATATCACTTCACATTGTGTTGTTTTGTTAATTTAAAATCAACATCCATCACACATACTAAACTAGCTTGTTTGTGTATCGTCCGCATTGCATTCCTACATAGCAAGATCTATAAACCAACAACAATGTGCTAAAATCAATTAAACTAATATCCGTTATGATACTTTTCATTAATACGAAAATGTAGCACAGAAGAGTTGTGCGCAGAACATGTAGAGCGTATACGCGCAGACTGCGCAAAAACAATGGTAGCTGGCGAAGCGCTCAAGCGTCGCGTAATATTGGAGATAAGTGCACTAATTTCATCGCTTCTTATAGTCTTACCATCTCATGATTATCTTTGAAACTCTTAATTATTGTTGACGGGAAATTGGGTACCTACCTAGGTTTTTCTTCTATTTTATCCACTATGAGCCCGTCCTCAGTAACTTATGAAGTACTTAATTATATAAAAAATATACGTTACATCGTCAAGATATTCCTAATTTCATCTTCATCATCAGCAACCCACACTCGTCCACTGCTGGACATAGGTCTCCCCTAATGCACGCCACTGCTCCCGATTTCGGCCACTCTCATCCAGCCCACACCATTTACCATTAAATAATGATATTGTTTTATCACCTCGTAGGTACTTTAGCATGATTTAACTATGTAAGAAATATATAAAGCGTGATAGAGGTGTAAATGGCACAATTTCGGAGGACGTGACGGAGGTGTTCATTTCAATCAAAAAGTATTAAGTGAATAAGTACAGTCGACCAAATTAAATTATGATCCATCTTAAGGTAATTTTTTCCACTGGCATTCTATACAAGTAGGTTGAAATTCTCTTGAAAAAAATTCAACAAGTTACTAAGAAATGTATGTTACATTTCCTAGTAACTTGTTGATTTTTTTTACGCACAATGTCAATGATGCCGTGATGAGGGCTTAGTTTGGTAATGGCCGAATGTAAGCAAAATAGTTGAAGTGACAATTGTTTATAATGTCAAAATTGATGAAATTATCGATTTTCAAATCTGAGTCATCTGCCACATGTGTTTTTTATTTTATAAATAAGAATACATTTTTTCGAACTGAAAGGAGTTTGGATCATGGACTTGGAATGAATGGCAAAGGGGGTCATGATTCAATTTGGTCGACTACACGTACGTTATAATAACATTTACCTGTTATTACGAAACATTTTATTGTAAACCTAAAATCTTAGTGGATGATAAATCTGGTAAACACACTTCAGTTACAATATTATGTTGTTAATTAGAGCAACATCGTATCAAGCACAAATATTTTTTTAATGTTCTAAATTAAAAACTAAATAACTAGTCGCACATAATGTCTGTGATGGTGATGATAGTCACCAAAAAACCAAATATTCACAATTTCATATTCCGATATCTGACTCCAGGCAACTGTCTTCCTTATCGAAACATGCCGAGGACATGTTCGGAGAGCTGACGAGAGAGGCCACGAACCTGGCGGACAGGACGAACGTGCTGCAGGCCAGGATAGACAGGCTGGCCATCAAGGTCACGCAGCTGGACTCAGGAGTCGAGGAAGGTACGTTAATATTCTTCATATATTTTTTTTGAAAAGTATAGAAACTCATCTATACTATAGTATGAGAAAGTAAATTCTATAGACATCGACAAATTTTACACACAAAACGAAATGTCGAATCACTTGCGCGTTGTAATTGACAGCCTAACTCCATCTGTTGGCTGGCACAGCTTGTAACTAATAGCAAAGTCTGAAATAATTTGATGCAACAACATCTCAAATTGCGTTACTCTTTTACGGATTAAATCGACACTAGTATAAATATGTTGATGATTTACATCTAGCTTCCTATCCCAATAATGGAATTTGAGAGTATCGCGAGGCATGAAATAACTATTTCACACAACACACTTTGGTGTTGTGTTTATTCCATTATCTACCGTAAACATCATTGGTGCATTTATAATATCCAACTTAAACTTCTTCTTTTCAGTTTCCCTCCAAGACATACAAATGCGCAAGGCCTTCCGGTCGTCGCGGTCGTTCCAACAACAGTTGTTCTCGCGCAATTCGATGCCGTCGGCCATGCTGGCGACGTACGCGCGCTGCGACCGTCCCCCGCCGCTGGAGAGGCTCAACGAGTTCCGGGACGATGGAAGGGACGCGAGGAAGTTCTACACGGACCCGGACTACTTCTTCGAGCTGTGGCGTAGGGAGATGCTGCAAGATACCGAGCGCATTCAGCACGATAGGGGGAAGAAGGTAGGCCAATCTATAGGTTTTACTATAGACGACATAGACGACCAGATGGATCACCCGATGTTAGAGAGAGATTGCCACCGCCCATGCGCACCTGCAAGACCAGTGGAGTCACAATTGTGCTGCAAACCTTTAAACTTCTCTTCCTCTCGAATGGAGACTTCGGTAACCTCACTCTTGCATTCACAAATCTGTTTTTCTCACCCAGGTTCGCGCCCCCCGAAGCGGGAGCGGCGAGGACCGGCGCGGGACACGACGAGTGCGCGCTCCACACTCCACGCGCGAGAGGCAGAAGGCTGCGGCCGTGCGCGGTGGGGAACACATCATGGCGCCCAGCCAGCTCAAGCACTACGACATCGACCAGCACAACAAGCCCGACCCTATCTACATCTGTGAGTACACCCAGCAGTAGCCAGCGAGGACGCACTCCACGCGCGAGAGGCAGGAGGCGGGAACACATCATGGCGCCCAGCCAGCTCAAGCACTACGACATCGACCAGCACAACAAGCCCGACCCTATCTACATCTGTGAGTACACCCAGCAGTAGCCAGCGAGGACGCACTCCACGCGCGAGAGGCAGGAGGCGGGAACACATCATGGCGCCCAGCCAGCTCAAGCACTACGACATCGACCAGCACAACAAGCCCGACCCTATCTACATCTGTGAGTACACCCAGCAGTAGCCAGCGAGGACGCACTCCACGCGCGAGAGGCAGGAGGCGGGAACACATCATGGCGCCCAGCCAGCTCAAGCACTACGACATCGACCAGCACAACAAGCCCGACCCTATCTACATCTGTGAGTACACCCAGCAGTAGCCAGCGAGGACGCACTCCACGCGCGAGAGGCAGGAGGCGGGAACACATCATGGCGCCCAGCCAGCTCAAGCACTACGACATCGACCAGCACAACAAGCCCGACCCTATCTACATCTGTAAGTACAACCAGCAGTAGGCAGCGAGGACGCACTCCACGCGCGAGATGCAGGAGGCGGGAACACGTCATGGCGCCCAGCCAGCTCAAGCACTATGACCTTTTATTCATAAAACTTCTAATAAATTCCTACTTGTATTTCAGACACAAGTGTTCCCGACGGCAACTACAAAGCGGCACAGAACCGGCCGCCGTCGTCGCAGGCGGCGCGACCCAACTCGATCGAGATAGACAAGCAGCAGAATAGACAACCAAGACTTACCGGAAATGGACACGGTATGTGTCACTTGTTTACTGTAATTATGGTTTTTGACCATGTGGAATTTATTATTTATCTGGTGGAATTTCACATTTTTTACGAACTATAGGCCATCGCTTGACCACAATCTCACCTGATGGAAAGTGACGACGAGGTCTAGGATGTAATGCGTTCGCCTCGAAGATGCCTTTTCATTCTTGCCTTAAAGACAACATATATCCTCAAGTGAATAGAATAGATTTAAATTAAAATAAAAACCTTAAGACTGTCTCAAATTCACATTTTTTCAAATATATTTAATGGGTTTGCACTTGACCTCATCTCACCTGATTAATTAATTAATTATTAAATAGTGGACGCCATGTAATCGAAAATGTTCTGTATTGGTCGATGCTAAAGTGACGACGTTTGCACGCTATTTGAATAGTTTTGGTATTTTAAAATAAAAAGTTGGTATCATACTATTGGACCAACAATAGTAAATCATCTGGTGGATGTTCCACATGCGATGCAGCGATGACAAAAAGTACATAATATGTACAAAAAGTCGGTTTTAGCTGACCTTGATATCGAAGAATTCATTTTAGCTAAAGTTATAGTAGTATAGTATAATATCATGTCAGAGGGCCTACTCTCATGCACTCGACATACAAATCGAATGAGAGATTTTCATACATTCGTATATTTCGTATATTACGTTCCGATATTTGGGCTCCATATTTCTCCTGCAAGTCGGTCTCTGTCACTGTCGAAATGCATGTAGCCTGTTATGATCGTGATATAGGTAGATAATACTATCATGCATGCTGTTATACAGTTAAGTGTGTGCTCTAGTTTCCGTTATAAGATCATTTGTTACCACATTTACTAGTGCAAATAAAGAACTTTGAACTTTATCTACCTATATCACGTTCATATTACGATTGTGCAATAAATTATATCTATCACCTATACAGGTGATAGATATACTTTATTGCACAAAAGAAACACAATTTAAAAAAAAAAACTAGGCATTACAGAAACATCATTGTACAAGTTTTAAAGGTAGTATTATTTGTAACCCAATCATAAAATCAATTGGTTATTTGTGTTTTAATTTTCAGTGGGCGAGGAGAGCCCGTACGGGTCGGTGACGGAGCCGATCTACGGCGGCAGCCAGGCCGGCACACCGCGCCGCCCGCGCCCCTCCGTGCCGCCGCCCGCGCCGCCCGCGCCCGCGCCGCCGTCGCACCAGCAGCACCAACACCCGCAGCACCCCCCGCACCCGCAGCACCCGCAGCACCCGCAGCACCAGCCCGCGCCGCCCATGCCCGAGACGCCGCCCGACCACAACCTCACGCCCACCAGGTAATTAATTGGTTCACTGATTTGGAATGGACAACATTTCAAAATTGCTAAGCTCTGAAACAAAAAATACCAATTCTTTGTTTACTTCTCCGCTGCTCGAATATATATTTATTCATTTTTTATATTGCTTATTTACTGAGAAAAAAATTAAAAACTAAAAAACGTAAGATGACGTCATCGGACGGCAGAATGTAAAATATTTCTTTGCTTAGCACATTATAGTTTTAAATTTACGAAATGCCAAACCCATGACATGACACTGTAAAAAAAAAAGACAACTTGTCAACGTTGAATGTATGAATGACGTTGACAATGTTGACACTAGTATTATTTACCTTTGACAGTAGTATCTTTTTTTTACTAAAACAATGATAAGCAAAGGAATATCGTTGTATTCAGCCGTCCGATGACGTCATTTGGCGCTTACGTCTATTTAGAATATAAAGAATTTCAATAATTATTTTATGCATGAAAATGGCCAAATTTTGAAAAAAGAAAAAATATGGGTCTGTTCATTTTATGTCTATTTTCATATGAAAAAACAATATGGACATGTTAAAAATATGAAATGTTGTCCATTGATTTGTTGTTGTCATTTTTAAGGTCATCCTCATCATCATCATTTCAGCCAATAAACGTCCATTGCTGGACATATGCCTTTCCCATTTTTCTACACACAGATTGCTCCTGGGTATCTAATTTGAAGTTAACTTTGAGACTCAATCAAACGTAATTTGACAACTAATAGTTTTTTAGATTGTCGCGTTGTATTATAACTAATTTATCAAGACGGGAATTAACACGATATTTAATGTTGTATCACATAATAAATATCGTGTTAATTCCCGTCTTGATAAATTATAGGTATTTAACGACGTTTCTTAATTTGAAATGAACTTTGCGTTGAACTCAACCGAAACTCTTTTGACACATCTCGTCTCAAACCGTAATTTGAAGGCACCAAAACGCATTCGTAAAATTAAATTCGACAAGTCGTGTCTCGCATCGATATGTGAAAATTCACAATAGCTAGAAAAGTGTTGTCGCTCGTTTGAATGGATTTATGGTGTATTAAAAATGATCTTTATGTCTTTGTAAATAAGGTCCAATGTCTGATATATCAATAAAGATTCGTTTCTTAAAATGTAAAAATTGCTATACCTATATAGATTATGAATACATAGAGTACTTTTTATGTATAAATCTCAGTAATTTATTTACGTTTCAAACTGAAACTCAAAATTTCTTTATTTGCATCACAGCACTTACAAATGGTCATATATTTGAACGATTTAAAACTATTTATCAGTACTTATTGTTGCGGCAACACTATCAATTTATCGCGTGATGGGCGCCCGCTATCATTGGTGCTTCACTACGCGACGTCACACGCGGCGGGCCAATGGGAGGAAGCGATGACACACAAATTTTTGAAGCATCAACTGCGCACGCATCTTTTTAATTAGATTTTTTTACAATCCTGTATAATATAGATACAGTAAATAAGTATTTGTTTATATCAAAAAATTAGTTCTTTCTTCTCTCCACTTCGTCCCCTACATAAATTGGTCCATCGGAAGCCGGACGCCAAAAAAGAACCAACCATTGGATAAAGGACGATAAACGCAAAGGAAGGAGAATTTTCTGGTTATTCGCGCAAGAATAGCATTTGCAACGCAAACGGTGAGGTGGTCCAGCTAAAATTCCCATCCAAATCTTTCATTCCATCTGTGTGATACTGTGCTTTTCTCAATTCCAGTGAGTGCCATTTGTGCTTGCCTGCTTACGCTTTGTATCTTGACAACTTGGATTATAATCTAAGCTTGACAATAATTGGAAGTGCATTCCCGCTAAAAGCAATTGAAGAGGACGTATAATTGTAAGTACCTTTCATCTGTTTCCATTATGGCTACGGTAGACAGTGAATCAATCATGAAAGACCTCAAAAAGAAGAGAGGATCTATAAAAGGTAGACTCACCAACTTAAAAAATATGTGAATTCATTCAAGGGTGCTACATTGTCCGAACAACAGTGCGCGGAAGTAAAATTACGTATGGTAGGATCACAGAATTTAATGAATGATTTTAATCATGTTCAATCTCAGATTGAGGATATCAGCTCTGAGTCTGACATTGATAGTGTGCTCGAGTCACGCGAGGAGTTCGAAAGTGAATATTTCAGCGTTCTCGCATTGGCTGAATGTATGTCTCACTCTGATGAAAGTTCTACTGGTAAATCCAAATTACCTGTAGAAAGGTGTAGCATTAAATTGCCTACAATTTCTGTTCCGGACTTTGACGGAACTTATGAGCATTGGTTGGAATATCATGATACTTTTGCATCCCTGGTACATAATTGTGAATCAATATCGCCAATTCAAAAATTTCATTATTTGAAATCATCGTTAAAGGGTAGTGCTAAATCAGTTATAGATTCATTGGAATTTTCAGAAAGTAACTATGAAATCGCTTGGGAATTATTACTAAACAGATTCGATAATAAAAAGTTACTAGTTCGCAATCATTTAAAATCTATGTTTTCATTGCCATCTTTGTCTAAAGAGTCATCAATCCAAATACGCAAACTTATTGATACGATTTTAAAGAATTTACGTGCTTTGAAAATCTTAGGGGAACCAACAGATCATTGGGACACATTAATTATTTACATTATTGTTTCTAAGTTAGATTCCGTCACAGAGCGGGAATGGGAACAATATTTATGTACTTTACCCGCCTATAATAGGGATTCCAAAGAAAGGTTAAAGTTAAATGATTTATTAAAATTTCTTAAAAACCGAGCTGATATTCTGGAAACACTTATAGTATCACATAGTAGGTCAGGTCCACAGAACACCAATGAACAAAAAAAAACTTACATACACACACCTAAAATTCATTGTAATATAGCAACTAATAAATCTGTAAGTAAGTCATCAAGGAACGCACGCAATACAAAATATATCTGCATTAAATGTAACGAACAACATCCATTATATTCTTGTCAAAAGTTTCTAGATCTCGATTTACCTAACAAATTAACATTAATTAAAGATAACAAGTTGTGTATTAACTGTTTACGATCTGGCCATTCTGTGGATACGTGTGTATTCGGCCCATGCAGAAAATGTGATAAAAAACACAACACTCTGATCTGTGATGTAAACAAGAAGGATAGTAGTAATTCGCGCACCGTTACTCTCATCGCAACGAACGAGGTACCTACGGCTCCTATTGTTTACACCGACGGTTCAGATACGCAAACATTAAACTGTACATATCCAGTAAATACTATTCACGCACACTCGCCCGTCGCGAGCGCATCTATAGGGCAACCGGTTTTATTATCAACCGCGTTGGTCGAAGTTGGTGATGAATCGGGTGTTTACCATAAGGCCCGCGCAGTACTAGACAGCGGGAGCGAACGTTCTTTTATTACGCAATCACTATGTGATAAGTTAAATACGCATATTTTACAGTCCACTCAAACGATTCGCGGTGTTGGAAGCTCAATAACAAAATGTTCACAATCATGTAACCTTGAGCTGAAATCACTTAATGGCAATTTCATCAAGCATATGCAATGTTTGGTGCTGCCACAAATAACTTCAAAACTACCTAGTTTTTCTCTAAATGGGAAAGACTTCAATATCCCAATAAATATAACGCTAGCCGATCCTAACTTTTATGACAGTCAGGCAATTGATATGTTAATAGGGGCGGATCTATTTTGGGAATTAATAAGAAAAGGTCAAATGCGCTTATCAAACGGTCCTTTTCTTCAAAATACACATTTAGGGTGGGTTTTGTCTGGTTCAATTTTGCCATTAAAACAAAATAATGCTAAACATGTACATTGTAACTTAACGCAAATAAGTGACGAATGTGTGACGTTTTCATTAGATCATTTATTACGCAAATTTTGGGAAATTGAAGACTTACCCTCCAAGTCTAGTACGAGTATACTAAGTGACGAGGAACGTGCTTGTGAGGAGCATTTTGTTCAACACACCAAACGCATGGTGGACGGAAGGTTCAACGTTCGAATCCCGTTCAAGCAATCACCTGAGTCATTAGGGGACACACGCACACAAGCAGAAAGTAGGTTTTTTGCATTAGAAAGAAAATTAAATCGCAATCCTGAATACAAGAAGATGTATTCCGATTTTATACATGAATACATTGACTTAGGACACATGAGTCTTACGCACAAATATGACAAACCACACTATTTCTTACCACATCATGGGGTATTTAGAGAACATGCCACTAGCACGAAACTGAGAACAGTCTTTGATGCTGGGATGAAATCTACGTCAGGGTTGTCACTTAACGAAATACAAATGGTAGGTAGTGCCATACAGGGTGATTTAGTTTCAATTTTGTTACGATTTCGCGAAAATAAATTCGTAGCTTGCGCGGACATTGAAAAAATGTACCGTCAAGTTTTAGTAAACGAAGATCAGCGTGATTTACAGCTGATCTTGTGGCGGGACGACCCTACGGAACCTTTAAGGGTGTACAAGTTAAATACTGTAACCTACGGTACGGCCTCAGCACCATATTTGAGCTGTAGGTGTTTAAAACAATTAGCTCAAGAATGTGAGGTTCCGGAGATTGCACGAGAAATAAATGAAAGTTTTTATGTTGACGATTTGATTTTGTCGTGTGAAAGTAAATCTCGTTTAAATAGCATTTGTGAGGGAATCACCCGAGTGTTAGACAAGGCACGTTTCCCATTGCGCAAGTGGCTGTACAACTTCGATTGTACCAACCCTAACGACTCACCACACCATAATAGTAAACAACTGTCACTAGGCGATAATAATCAAAGTAAAATTTTGGGTCTGGGTTGGAATAATAACGCAGATTTATTATATTACAAAACACAAATTAATCACGAAACTGAACCAATAACAAAACGCATTATATTGTCAAATGTATCGCAAATTTATGATCCATTGGGATTGCTTAGTCCAATAATTACATTTGCAAAAACATTGTTACAAAAATGTTGGCTATTAAAACTCGATTACGACGAACCGATTCCCAGTGAAGTCTCGGCATTATGGAATAAATTCGTAGATAGTTTGTCCCTATTGAAAGCTGTCAATATTCCGCGACATGTTATGTGTACAGATCCGGTAGTTATAGAATTGCATATATTTACGGACGCCTCGCAGCTGGCATACGGAGCGTGCGCCTATCTACGAACCATTGATAGCGAATCAGCTGTTACCGTGCGTTTGTTGTGTTCTAAGGGCAAGGTCGCACCAGTAAAACCTACTACAGTCCCACGTTTGGAATTGATGGGTGCGCTTTTAGGTGCAAAATTATACGCTAAAATAAATAGTGCTTTGCGTTCGCCACTCCACAAAGTTGTCTTTTGGACAGACTCGAAAATTGTTCTGGGTTGGCTAGGCATGTCACCTAATTTGCTTAAAACATTTGTTCAACATAGAACCGCAGAAATTCACGAATTGTCTAAGGAACATCCATGGCGACACGTAGCTGGCAAGCAAAACCCAGCTGATCTGGTTTCACGAGGGCAAAGTCTGAACGTAATAATAGGTTCAAGTCTGTGGTGGAACGGTCCACAGTTTTTGCACGAACATAATTATGATACGCCAAACATTTCGCAACTCAATGAATTGAATAATAATTCATTGCAAAATAATTTGAATCTACCCGAATTAAAATCTACAAAAGTTCTAAGTTACATTGTAAGTCAAAATAACAGTAATATTTTATTTCCATTTCATAGGTTTTCACAGTACAACCGTATGAAGCGAGCCGCAGCTTATATGCTTCGGTTTATACATAACGCGCGCAATAAAAGTAAACGGTTTATAGGATCACTATCTATTGATGAGCTTAAACATGCCGAAATTACATTAGCCAGATTAAGTCAACAAGAGTCATATCCCGAAGTATATGAGGCATTGGTAAATAATAAAACCATAAAAAAAGATAAACATTTAACAAAATTAAATCTTTTTATGGACGAAAACAAAATAATTCGCGTCGGTGGCCGCATTCAAAACTCAGATTTTGAATACAGTAAAAAACATCCGATTTTAATATCTGCTAAACATGCATTTTCGATTTTGCTATTTCGACACGAGCATGGGCGAACTCTGCACGCTGGATCACAGCTACTATTGTTCACTCTGAGAGAGGCATGGTGGCCGGTGGGCGGGCGGAACCTGGCAAAGAAGGTTACCCACGCATGTGTCACGTGCGCAAGACTGCGCGCGATCCCGGTTAGTCCTATCATGGGAAATTTACCTGCGGAACGTTTGGATCCAGGTTTTGCTTTTCTCCATTGCGGTGTTGATTACGCGGGGCCAGTGCTCATATTAAACCGAAAAGGCAGAGGTTCGAAATTGCTTAAATCATATATTTGTTTATTTGTCTGTTTCGTCACGCGCGCAGTTCACTTGGAATTGGTCAGTGATCTTTCATCAGATGGATATATTTTAGCACTTAAACGTTTTATTGCGCGACGCGGAAAACCAAATGAAATATTTTCCGACAATGGAAAAAACTTTGTAGGTGCCATGAATGAATTCGCAAAATTTTTATCTTCATGTTCAAATGATATAAAAGAATACGCTACATCTATGAATATTAAATTTAAAATGATTCCCTGCTATGCTAGCCATTTTGGAGGCTTATGGGAGGCTGCTGTCAAAAGTTGCAAACATCATTTGCGACGCGTGGTAGGCAATGCACATTTGACATTCGAGGAGTTCAGTACAGTGTTAACTCAGATAGAAGCTATCCTAAACTCCCGACCCTTAAGTCCTATGTCATCTGATCCACAAGACCTGCTACCCCTCTCTCCTGCCCATTTTTTAGTTGGTCGCCCATTGACTGCGCCTGTGATGGCTGACATCAGCGAAATACCTACTCATCGTCTCACTAGATACCAGAGAGTAGAACAGCTGCGTCAACACTTCTGGAATCGATGGGCAAAGGAATACATCTCTGAACTTCAAACCAGGAAGAAGTGGCATCAACACAAGGATGATTTAAAGGAAAATACGTTGGTTCTTCTTAAAGATGACAACTTACCACCACTAAAATGGAGTTTGGGACGTATTACCAAAACATATCCAGGTCAAGACAGAATCGCACGCGTCGCTGACATTCGCACAGCAGGTGGTATAGTACGACGCGCCTTCTCCAAAATTTGCCCACTACATGATGAATAACTGGGAACCAAATTAAGATATACTTTGGAAGCTGACGCTTCCAAGGCCGGGAGCATGTTGCGGCAACACTATCAATTTATCGCGTGATGGGCGCCCGCTATCATTGGTGCTTCACTACGCGACGTCACACGCGGCGGGCCAATGGGAGGAAGCGATGACACACAAATTTTTGAAGCATCAACTGCGCACGCATCTTTTTAATTAGATTTTTTTACAATCCTGTATAATATAGATACAGTAAATAAGTATTTGTTTATATCAAAAAATTAGTTCTTTCTTCTCTCCACTTCGTCCCCTACACTTATGTATAATTTAGATGTTAAAACATATTATATGTTGATACATAAAATATACTTAAAGAATAAATAAACATAATGTAATTCTACCACCGGCTCGGAAAGTTGTTTCTGGTCGAAAAGATCCGGCTTCTTGCCGGATCTTTTCGACTCGCCAGTCACTCTTTTTAATAATCGCCAAACTTTCATACAATGTTGTGTCATCATCATCATACCAAGTCATTAAACTTAATTGTAATACAAAATAAAATAAAGGAAATAATAAAATAAATATTATGAGGTCATCCTCATCATCTTCATTACAGCCAATAAACGTCCATTGCTGGACATAGGCCTCCCCCAATGTTCTCCACACAGATCGGTCCTGTGCCACCCGCTTCCAATAGATTCCCGCGACCTTCACCAGCTGCGGTCCACCTTGTGGACTGGACACGATTGGCCTACTCCTGTACGTAGCCTCCATTCGAGGACATTTACGTCCCAACGGCCGTCTGTTCTCCAACCTTTTCCATTCTGTTCTTTCCTGAGCCTTCCCAACCTTTTTGAGGTCAAAATCTCTTCCTTTTGCCGTCTCTGGGGTACCACCGTGTACCTCTTTTGCTCCATTTGTCGTGTCTTCGCATCATGTGCCATATCCATGTAGGTCTTTTGTTTATGAGAATTGTCTAAGTCAAAAACATTCTCCATTATGATTTTCTATTTCGGATCACTAGATTGAAATATGTTCACTAGTGATTTCATTGCTTCCTTGACTAGCCTTGGTATGTAGTAGCGTTATATCGAAATTCAGAAGAACGATACTACATAGCAAGCCCATTGTGTCCCTTGGTGTTGCATTGTTGTTGTACACCGTTATTTTTTTATCGTTAACAACTGAAAACCATATAATAGGTAACGTGATTATAGACCATTTAGCATGTTAGATCAACAAGCAAACAAAAAAAAACGGTTGTTTCGTACAAAATTGAATTTCCACCCCGCACCAGTCCATTTGGACTTCATTCACGATACCTAATATGTGATTTTCGGGTTGTCAACGATAAAAAATAACGTTGTATATTTGGGTTTTCAAAAATGTTATTATGTATTAGATCGGCTCTGCCCCCGCCGCCGCCGCCGCCGGTGGGCGCGTCGCCGCCGCCGCTGATGAACGGCGCGTCGCCGCCGCATCGCACCGCGCTCGACGCCCACCTCGACCACATGCACCAAGTCATAGGTAACGCGCGCTCGCCCACCTCACACATATACACAAACACAAACAAACATCCATTGTCCAAAACTCCCGAGACGCTGTGTTTCGCTGCGTGAGTGAGGGTACCGGAGGCCTCATCCGGGGAAAAGGGGGGTTCAATCAATTAATTTATTTATTCGTAAACATAGGCTTATTAAATAGATAGATAGAGACGCACCTCCTAATTGTGGAATCAAATCCCCGCATCGGTATTTCCGAACCGGTACGACGCGACATTGAGATCTTCAAGAAACGAGCCTATACCTTCCTAAGAGGTGCGGCAGCGCATCTCCACTATCCATCCCTATCACTATATGGGCGGCGGTGATCACTTACTATCAGCTTGCTCGAAAAAATGATCGATCATCTGCCGAATACGTAAACTGGGTGAATATAATTAGGTTACAACGCTACCTAGTGAAATATTTAATAATTAACTACTGAAATGTTTATTCTGTACTGATGGTTGGCATTGAATTGATTTAAAGCAGTAAGTAGGTTGTTGGTTAAAGTTGGAGCACCGGATATTTTTGGCGGAACTGATAGGCAGGGGCTTGTATGGAAGTGCCGACTCCTATAACGTAACTATAATGTATCAATACGGGGATTAACACGATATTTATTTTGTGAAACAACATTGTGTACTCACATATTTGGCTCGACGTTTCGGCTACGTTACAGCAGCCGTGGTCACGAGCGGACTGGCAAAGCACGACGTCGTCTGCTGGGGCCGGGCTGTGAATCTTCGGACATCCTCACATTTTTTGATATTAATTCGCCACTAGATGAATTGACAGTGAAGCTACTCCGACACACTACACTAACAGTATCGGTGTTTGTTTGCGTTAGTAACGGCCTGCAAATGTGAGTACACAATGTTGTTTCACATAATAAAATTTCATTCACTTCACTCATTTTTCGAGAAAATGTAACAGGACAAGTACGGACACCCAAACATTAATGTCTACAAATTTGACAAATTTCCTCAATAGATCTTTAATCTAACTTAGTTTTCATTTGTTGAGGAAATTAGGCATAGTACCTACCTACATAGGTATTGGTTTTGTTCTGCGGCTGCGGAAGCCGCCAATAACGGCAACAGTATGTATGTAATAGTGTTGTTAAATTAATTTTTACGTTACATGGCCAACTTGATCTGTTGCTTTCCGTGATCTTCGCATGTTAAAACTATTACTTACTTTATTTCTATCAGTGAAGGCCTGTTATTAGCTTTAAGAAATTCATTGTAATGGACAACATTTCAAAATTGCTAAGCTCTGAAACAAAAAATACCAATTCTTTGTTTACTTTTCCGCTGCTCGAATATATATTTATTTATTTTTTATATTGCTTTTAAAAACTAAAAAACGTAAGATGACGTCATCGGACGGCAGAATGTAAAATATTTCTTTGCTTAGCACATTATAGTTTTAAATTTACGAAATGCCAAACCCATGACATGTAACTGTCAAAAAAAAAGACAACTTGTCAACGTTGAATGTATGAATGACGTTGACAATGTTGACACTAGTAGTATTTACCTTTGACAGTAGTACCTTTTTTTTATTAAAACAATGATAAGCAAAGGAATATCGCTGTATTCAGCCGTCCGATGACGTCATTTGGCGCTTACGTCTATTTAGAATAAAAAGAATTTCAATAATTATTTTATGCATGAAAATGGACAAATTTTGAAAAAAGAAAAAATATGGGTCTGTTCATTTTATGTCTACTTTCATATAAAAAAACAATATGGACATGTTAAAAATTTGAAATGTTGTCCATTACCAATATTCATTCCATACAACGTATTTATGGTCTTCATGATTAGGATATAAGTACATACTTATCGGATATAAAAACACTTACGATTACGTACCTACATCGGATACGTCGCCATACGGTACGTACGCACGACTAATGCCGATGCCTGCCGCCCGGCGCGGCGAGTGTGGAGTTCAGATCAGTTGTTGCCACCTCGTACTTATGCGAGTTGACATTTTCATCGATGGCCCAGATAAAAAGTAAGCAAAGAAATCGCTTAAATTTGGAAAACGATTTTTTTCTATGTGTCGCAAAAACAGATCCACGATGGGATAAATTAATCAATAAAAAACAAGCTCAACCTTCGCATTAACGCGCGTCGTCGTAATTTTTGGTTTATAACATATTGAAATGTTTACGTGTTTGTTATGTTATGTTGTTTGTTATATCCTTTTGTTAAAATTACCTTACAGTAAGAGTAATTTGAAAGTTAGAGTCCTACTTATTAAAAAAACCTCTGGCGACCCCCCTACAGAAGTTTCGCGACCCCCCAGGGGGTCGCGACCCACAGGTTGAAAAACACTGCACTACACTAACAGTATCGGTGTTTGTTTGCATTAGTAACGGCCTGCATATGTGAGTACACAATGTTGTTTCACATAATAAATATCCTATAAAGTAGTGTTTAATATTGTTTGTGGGGCGGCCGACCGGAGCATAAAGTAAAGGTGGATTTATATTTATCTGACGTGTCGTGTCGTGACGTGATGGCTAGTGTTCACATTTATATGTCATGTTCTGACGCCTTCTGACGATATTTTGAATCAGTACAGCTGTAGCTCTAGGAAAGGTAACACGTTTTCAATGTTCTCCCATGAGTTATCCGATTCTGATTCAGATTATGAAGAAGATACTCAATTTATGATATTGGCAACTTTGTTAAAAAAAGAAAGAACGAGAAGAAGATATTGGATTCATCCACTCAATAGAAAAAGAGAAATAAATGGCGAGTTTCATTGTCTCATTAAAGAGCTTGAAAACGATGATGAAAAATTTCATCAGTATTTCAGATTGTCGAAAGCACAGTTTGAACTCTGACGCGTCCCAACACAACACTGGCGCTTGCACATTTGTCTGACGTGCATGACGTCGTCGTTCCCCCGCCCCACCGCTCTGACGCAACCGGGATCGTTTCTGATACGACACGACAGAAGCCATCACAACACATTACGCATTACTAGTGTGAACGCTACCATACTAAATGTATGAAACCGATACCGTTCTGACGCATCACGTCACGACACGTCAGATAAATATAAATCCACCTTAATCGTGGACTGGAGCACTCCAAAAAATTCATTGGAAATATGGCCACGGGATTCAACAGTAAGTTGTGCAGTGTCGATAAGGGCCAAATGCGTCTGCTCGTGGGAGCATTCACAGGACACTTTGGCACTAATGACTTCCTGTGCAAAATGGGACTGGCCAGCAGCACTACCTGTAGAGCCTGTGGCGAACAGGACGAGTCCATATCACACCTGCTGTGTGAATGCGACGCGTTGGCAGGCATGAGAATGAGGCTGATGGGATTAGCTTATCCTAGCCCAGAAGACTACAGGCTACTCCCCTTGAAGTGTATAGTGCATCTAATGCAATACATTCACAGGGAGATAGTAGGAACATAGGGTAATGGGGTTGACACAAAAGATCCCATTGGGTCGAAGTGTCGCTGGCTATTCCTAGTCAGCCCCCAACAGCAAGATAAGATAAGATAATCGTGATGTTGGTAGGCATGATGTCGTCGGAGGAGACGGGCGGCACGTGCTCGCCGCCGCCGCCGCCGCCCGCGCCGCCCGCGCCGCCGTCGCCGCCCGCGCCCGCGCCCGCGCCCGGCGCGCGCCCGCGCCCGCCCTCGCCCGGCGCGCTGCTGCGCGGCGCCTCCGCGCTCAAGCCGCCGCGCCCCGCGCTCGAGCCGCAGCCCGACCCGAGGTCCGACCTGCTCAAGGCCATACGGGATGGTGAGTGTTAGCCCGCGCCCGCGCCCGGCGCGCGCCCGCGCCCGCCCTCGCCCGGCGCGCTGCTGCGCGGCGCCTCCGCGCTCAAGCCGCCGCGCCCCGCGCTCGAGCCGCAGCCCGACCCGAGGTCCGACCTGCTCAAGGCCATACGGGATGGTGAGTGTTAGCCCGCGCCCGCGCCCGGCGCGCGCCCGCGCCCGCCCTCGCCCGGCGCGCTGCTGCGCGGCGCCTCCGCGCTCAAGCCGCCGCGCCCCGCGCTCGAGCCGCACCCCGACCCGAGGTCCGACCTGCTCAAGGCCATACGGGATGGTGAGTGTTAGCCCGCGCCCGCGCCCGGCGCGCGCCCGCGCCCGCCCTCGCCCGGCGCGCTGCTGCGCGGCGCCTCCGCGCTCAAGCCGCCGCGCCCCGCGCTCGAGCCGCACCCCGACCCGAGGTCCGACCTGCTCAAGGCCATACGGGATGGTGAGTGTTAGCCCGCGCCCGCGCCCGGCGCGCGCCCGCGCCCGCCCTCGCCCGGCGCGCTGCTGCGCGGCGCCTCCGCGCTCAAGCCGCCGCGCCCCGCGCTCGAGCCGCAGGCGGACCCGAGGTCCGACCTGCTCAAGGCCATACGGGATGGTGAGTGTTAGCCCGCGCCCGCGCCCGGCGCGCGCCCGCGCCCGCCCTCGCCCGGCGCGCTGCTGCGCGGCGCCTCGCGCTCAAGCCGCCGCGCCCCGCGCTCGAGCCGCACCCCGACCCGAGGTCCGACCTGCTCAAGGCCATACGGGATGGTGAGTGCCTATCTAACTTGACGTGATGGGAAGCAACCTAACCTGCTCGTGATACATATGCATCAGCAAGGAGTATCTTTTTTTTTTTTTTAATTCTATCTTTAGTTTAGGGACTTTCATCATCATCATCATCAGCCCATTTAAGTCACCACTCTTGGGCACGGGCCTCCCTCAATCACATGAGGGGTAATTGCCATACTCACCACGCCTTGGCAACGGTTGGCGAGGTTTTGATATAAATGCAGAGTTTTCCTTCTCTGGGTGCTGATGATCATGCACGCAGCTTTACCTTAGTCGCCTTTTACGACACCTCGGTTAAGAGTGGGGTGGCCTATTCTACTCTTCCGGGGACCACGCGGCCCCCAAGGGACTTTAACCTTGTGTTATGTCAGTCCCATCGTAACCTAAACATTATTATTACAATTTAAAAGATATAGTTAACTACGTTACATGATATATTTATATTAAATAGACACTATATACGTACAGTCAGCAACAAAAGTAGCTTAACACTTTAGTACCATGTCGAAGTAACTTTTTGTACGAGCCTCTTGGAAACTGACTAGAAACGGACAGAACGGTTACTTCGACATGGTACTAAAGTGTTAAGCTACTTTTGATGCTGACCGTACATAGTTCAATCATCGATGAGGAATCATCTCACACACTAGTTTAGCCGCGTCTGATGCAGGTTCAGCCAAGATAAAGGAGTATCTTCTTTCTAGCGCTTTTACTCTCTATGATACGAAATGGTAACTGTTAGCTTATGCCTTAGATGAATAAGGACCACTAGTAATGATGAAAAACTCTTCTCGGGGGAGGACCCCTTCCGGCTCGCTAAAGCGCGGTGTTGAAGCCCCTACGTCCAGCCGCGGAGCCGCAGCCAGGTGGCTTTGAAGCGGTCCCGTAACGAGCGAGAATATACCTGTCGTATTGCAAACAAAGGAGACACACAGCTCATATGAAACAGAGGGAAACTTCGATTTGGTCATCATCATCATCAGCTTTAAATTCGGCACTCAGATTTGCTATACGAGATGGTATTCACCAACTCGTATAGCTTACTTTTTAACTTGTTTTTTCTAAGTTCCATGTATGTACTATTTCCGTTTGATCAAATATTTACGGAACTCCAGAGATTTATATCGGAGTTTCTTTGAATTTCGTCATATCAATTTCGGAAGAATATCGGATTTGCGTAGATAACATCTCTCGAATGACCCAAGTAAAAATAAAAGTAACGCCACATTTTTAAGAAAACTATGACCACTTTATGTACTATGGTATCGGCCGCGCCACATTCGCATTTATGAGTTTTAACTGATTCATCTCATCATCATCACCTTAACCATATAGGTTAACTAAATTTTCTTTAGGCTACGTATTACTATTTAATTTTTAATACTTATTCTCACCTTTTTCTTTTGCCTTTTTCTCCTCACACTACTCTTGTAACTGCGCTGTAATCTATAGGTTCACCTATATAAACATCTATAGATACGAACTTGTTTGTTCCAACTGTCAATATGTGGGGGGCCTGGCGACCTGTGTCACAGGTTTCTTTGAAACCTACTTCAGGCACCAGTCTCTCACAAGTGATAGGAACTAAGCTAAGACTACTAGTATAAGACTTGTATTTTAGTACGTTTTTCCTACTTTGTGATGAGAGAAATAAACAATCTATTTATATATCCGTTTTCAATCAATTTGGTGTAGGCCTCCTTCAATCTTCTCCATTCTATTCTATTTTTGGCAATTGATATCCAGTTGTGGGTTTCCGATAGGTCTTTACTGATCACATAGCCATGGTTTAACTGATCAACTGTTCGTTTTTCAGGCATAAAGCTGCGCAAGGTGGAGAAGGCGGGGCGCGGCGAGGACACGGCCGGGCGCTACGACACGCTGCGCGGCGCGCCCGCCTTCCACGACGTCGCCTCCATCCTGGCCAGGCGCGTCGCCGTCGAGCTCAGGTATAACATGCATAGCGTCGTTGAAGTTAACACCACGCATTTTTTCAGGAAAGCCAATAAACTGAGCGGAGACTTACGTGCTATTTCCATTAGTATTCAATGAGGGCTTTCGCGTGTGCAAAATCCGCTAGTGAAATCCATATACAATGTGATTGGTTATTTTTAAACGTGATGTTTCAAAATGTCAATTTGACAAATTAAACAACCAATGCGGTTGATGTTGGACCTCAGTACAACAGTATGCCATATAGCGGATTTTTCACACGTGAAAACCCTCATTGTTGACTTCCGTTCTTTTCCGAAAAAGTTTTTGATGGCCGCAACTGAATTTTGATTTATAAGTGACGTCGTTCCACTTTTTGGAAGAACTCCCGGTACGCAGCCTCCACTCGAGGACTTTTGATTTCTTAGCTATAGGACTCCCTCAGGCCAGATGGCGTGGCGATTTGAGCAAGATGGCTGAAAGGACATTTGGATATGTTCAGCGTCCTGGTGCGACATGCTGGTAATAATGATATAGCAGAGTTATCATTTAATTTCGATTTTGCCTACATTTAAGGCCGATTTGATCAATCAATATGACAGTTATAAGAGAATAACTATCCGCGGGAGAATTTACTTCATTCTCGTAATAAACTCAATTGTGTTCATCCAAAGCCGGTAGCTATACCTTGTTTTACGAATGAATGAACGAATGACATAAACCGGCAAAAAATAATACGTATTGTTTTTATAATAATATGTATTGTATAGTAATGTCACCTGAATAATTTGTTATATAAGTAGGGTTATACAGGTAATGTCAAAAGTCAAAAACGGTTGTGACAATGACAACGCCATTGGGATTCGGCGTGTAGGGCTGAAACAAGCCGCATGGGCTGATGCAATTCAAAGGTTTTAAATGAGTGTCTAGTGGTTTTTAGTGTTCAAATTTGGTGTTTATTTGTGCAGTAAAGTGCCGAAAACTGATCCTAATAATAATAATCGTTGGATTGTATCGTTTTTAACACTGCTATTGTGTGTCGAGTGAGTTGTCTCGTGACAACTTGCTTGGACCAAATAGAGTTTTAAAACCTGCGATTGCTTTTTGAGTGATATCCGCTGAATCCGTAGGTCGATAAAACGTAAAACACCGGCGTTTTAGTGAGTGACTTTGACTGACTTCGACTGTTGACTACCTGCTTATTCTGAATGAGTTACTTGACATTGGTGAATTATAGATAGATAGATAGATATACTTTATTGCACAAAAAACACAACTTTAAAAGGCATTACAGAAACTTAATTGTACAATTTCGGCGGTCTTATCGCTGGAAGCGATTTCTACCAGACAACCTTCAGGCAAAGGACATTTGATAGTAGAGGAGGGGTAGGTGGTGCAATATTGAAAAAGGGAAATAAGAGTGAACTGTATATATATATATATTAAAATATTTATAATGCTAATACATAAATAAACAAAATATTATATACTAATAAATCTTATATACTAATTATCTTCGGGTAGAGCCATAATAAATTAAAAAAAAAGACAACGCCATTTTGAATTTTTGTTAAACTGTCAAAATTGGCAGGTATAGCTATTTACTATTGCAATAGGCACCCATTTACTGTTGGATGAGTAGTTGGTTGGAGAACGGATTTAAATTTTACACTGTATATAACTGTGCTATGCCATAGATTTATCGTTGGATATAAATTGGAATTGGCCGTGTGGTCCCCGGCAGAGTAGAATAGGCCACCCTCACTCTTACCGAGGTGTCGTAAAAGGCGACTAAGGTAAAGCTGCTGGCATGATCATCAGCACCCAGAGAAGGAAAACTCTGCATTTATATCAAAACCCTCGCCAACCCGTTTGCCAAGCGTGGTGAGTATGGCAATTACCCCTCATGTGATTGAGGGAGGCCCGTGCCCCAGCAGTGGGGACTTAAATGGGCTGATGATGATGATGATGATGATAAATTGGAAGAATCGGGCCGTAGTTGAATACTCAGAGTATCGTGTTTAAACACTTGTTCCTTCCCTCCGCAGCGACACGAGCTCCGGCGCGGACTCCGACTCCGACGACTCCGACCAGTGGACGGAGTCCCGCGCGTGACGTCGCGCCGCCGAGCCGCCCCCGCCGCACGCGCGCCGCCAGCACCCCCCGCGCCCGCCCGACCCCGCTACGCCTGCGCCAGCGCCCAACCAGCTCTCGTCTCCGAAAGTCGCCTCCCCGCCCAAGCGGAACCCCGTCTCCCCACCGAAACGAAACCCAGTCTCCCCCCCCAAACGTGACCCCGTCTCCCCGCCCAAACAGACCGTTCAGCTCCAACCCGTCCGCACCGAAACAGCCCCGCAGAAAAAAGACTCCACTGACGCGGCGTCCCCTCCCGTTTCCACATTCAAACTCGTCCGAGCGAACTCCAAGCAGGAGGAGCCGAAGGTTCCCAAGGAGCCCTCCGTGGAGAAGGAGATGCCGAAACCAGAGAAGGAGCCGGTCCCCGTTAATAATGTTAATACTCAACCGGTGAAGGTTCCCCCGAAAGCTCGCGAGGGCAGCGTCGATTCTGCTAAGGTCGAAGAGGTCGAGAAGGAAAAACCTGTGGCGGCGGGCGAGGAGTCGAACGGAGTCGGCGATAAGATTAAGAAATTTGAAAAGGCGGCAGAAAACGCCAGCGCGAGTGTGGGGAGAATGTCTCGCCCAGGGTCGGTCCGGGGCCGTAGTCGGACTGAGAGGCTTGGCTCCGACGGGAAGGACGACCTCCCGCCGCCCGCTACGCCCTTCAAGGACAACGTTCACTTCGACCTCGCCCCGCAGCAAAATAGTACCCCAGTCGAGAAGACACCTACCGTATTGGAACGCCAGCAAAGTCTCACCCGCAATTCAAATTCAGTCAAATGGGCGCGTGCCGAATCCAACTCCGTAGAAGAGAAACCGCGTCCGGAGCCGCAGAGGATCATCAAGCCGGAGTTCAAGCCGATGGCGTCACCAGTCGACGTCACCATCCGCTCGCCGAGCCTCGGTGCCAAGATCCCCTGACCAGTTTCCTTCCCACGGCACCGCGTTCCGGAACGTCGCATCACCGGACCCCGCTCGCCCGCTGCCGACCATCCCCACCCACCAGAACCACCCGAACCTTCCGACCACGGCCGAGGAGAACTTCAAGGCGGCCTCGTGCAAGTTTAAGACGAAGGAGAAGTCGTACTCCGTGAGTAAAGGTTCGAGCTACTTCACTAGAGGATCGGAGGAGATTTGGCTGGTTAAAAAGAAGGATATAGAGGAGATTGAGGAAAGGGTTACTGGATTCGTTTAGACGGGCGGGGGGGAACGTGTGCATGAGGAGTGAGTCGATGCGGCCGGCGTCGGATGGGGGGCAGGGTGGGGGTGGAGTCAGTGCCGGTTCCGCGGCTACGATGGGGCGGAAGAGACAGATGTATGCTCGAAGTGAGTCTCTAGATCCGACTTGGGCTGGAGCGCGTGCGCATACGCTGAAGCGGCAGACGTCTGTGGCGTGCACGTGCGGGCACGACAAGAAGCACGCGGCGCGCAAGCAGGACCCGCCCGCGCACGCGCACGTGCACGCGCACGTCCCCGCGCACGCGCACGCCCCCGCGCACGCGCACGCCCCCGCACGCCCGCGCTCGCGGTCGCACGGCGACGACGACAAACAGCAGCACGTGCTGGACTAAGTACGAGACGCTCGTCTAGGAGTAGGCGTCCTACAGGATTAGGTGGCCGCTCGGCTGATATACCCTGAAACGCTCTAATATGTACGGAGTATGCAAGTATTTGTTTTTTCCGCTTAGACCTCACTGAAACCCCCACAGGATAGAATGAGGTGGCAGCATAGAAGGACCTAGTTAACCTGGGTTTATTTAATATATCGTTGGGGTAGAGATAGCTGATGTGTATCACGACTACTACATTGAAACGATCTCGTTGAAAAAATACGAATAAGTGATAAGACTTGAATGCTGCTATTTTGGCATTGGTGGGGTCAAAAACAAACATTTTCTAAAGCTGTAAATATAGTGGATTACTTGCATATTGCTTACTGTAATTGACATGTAGCATTGTTACTGAATGAGGTAGCCAGTTCATTCGAATGTCGCATATTGGTCGAACGACCACCTGCCCTGTAGAAGCCGGGTCCTGTGGACTTGGAACCTTTTACCTCCGTCTTCGTGATGTTTGTGATCGCTGAGTTAGTAGGCGCGCCTCTGTGAATGACATCGTCGGATGTCCGCGGAGGTGCTAGGTAGGATTGTAGGTAGGAATTTCGAGTGAAGTCGGGTGCATGAGACGCGATCTGTAATTATAATTATAGTATACACGTAATCACTGTGGTGTATTGATTTGATAATATAATATGTGTAATTTCGTTAATATTATATATTAATGGAGTGAGAAACTATACGAGGGCTAGTCTTATGAGGAACGAGGGAATGTGATGGGAATGGGAATATTTATCTATGAAACCAAAAATATATACCTATACATGATATAGTAAACACTAGAGATGAGAAATGGTTAGATGTAGTGTTAAAATGTCTACTCTTCTCCTTTTATAATGTTTGATAAGGCCAGATTGATTATTATGAGATTATGTATTTGTTTTTAGTATACAGCATGGCTTTAAAATGTTAGAATGTAATGAATATTTCAACACTTTAAATATTTCGATCCTCCAACTCGACATATCCCATTTATTAAATTCACTCTGTATACTTAGTGAACTTTTAAAGTTTTTAAGGGTTTACGTTTTTGTGAACAGCGCCCCGGTCGTCTGGACGCCCAAGGCGACTCAGACACGCGTCGATTTGATTTAAGAATCATTTCCTGGCAACTAATACAATAAATTTACGTAATATTGTATTATACAGACCGGCCAAGATTAGAAGCCACTTCAGTGACATTGAAAAGGGGGCGCTGCACAATATTTTCTCTATGGGGAAAATGTCAAAAGCACTGACACTTGTAAGGGAAAAAGCGTTACTTCCGACCTATGTCACGTGCCAGGAGCCCAATTCTCGTGCTCGGGACATTTATTTTCATACGACATATATCACTAAAACATGGTGTTTTTGTATGGTTTTTAGGTGATATCCGCCATGTTTTCGAAATATCACGAGCACCAGATTTGGGCTCCAGATTATCGTGATGCAACTGTACTATGGTCAGGCTATTGATTGGTTGAATGTCAAACTGATGATGATCAAATGGCGGCTATCGCGTGTGAAAAATCCGCTAGATGGCTTACTATTGGACCGAGGTCCATATACAATGTGATTGGTTATTTTTAATCGTGATCAGTCAAAATGTTACTTTGACAAACTAAACAACCAATGCTGTCGATGTTGGACCTCAGTCTAAGGACGCCATCTAGCGGATTTTTCACACGCGATAGCCCTCAGTGGTCGGGTCAATGACCTTCATGAGCCGGCACTGCACACCACGTCCTCACCACCTCAGCACGACCTCTGAATGGTGCTTCGCTTGTTCTACGTAACATTTCACAAAACTGCAGAACCTGTTTGATTAGTGGTTGTGAAATTACTTTTTTGAGATGTGTATTATATTTTATTTATCTATTTTAAACGCTTTAAGTGAACTAATGATGCTGATCTATCGATCTCGGGCCGAGTTTGAGGCGCGCGGAGCTCCGGAAAACCTCTGAAACTGATTTTCTACGACCGTGTGAAATTATTTTACTAGAGAGTCATTCGTCTTAATTATTTATGAGCAATATCTTTTTACGTGATATAAAATAGCATACCCACTAAGATCCAATCTTTAAGCTTATGAATACGATTTTGTAATTTCATATAAATGTGACCTGCATTTGTAGTGCCAATTATGTCGATTGTATAGTTTCATGAAAATAAAAATCAATAGCTTCCATTTTATAATACATTTTGTACTCGTCTGGTAGTAGGAGAATTATGATAAAATTACATAACTATGTATAAGGAAGAGAATCTCATGGTTTTCTTTCAGCTCTATTTCTATTGTAAACTTCTATGTAAACTGTCTGCATTTCCTATTGTTATTTATATGCATTCCACAATGTTTAGTTGCTCGCTGACCCCACGCGACATGTGTTAATATGTTTAATTGTAAAAGAGCAACGAATGTGTACCAAATTGTCTTAAATAATTATTTAGTGTTGTACCTAGCTAGGAATAAGTATTAAATCCGTTGACGTGTCATGTATCGAGAAGGTGTATTTCTTTTTGCTTATATACTCGTGATAAATCGATGAATACTGATTCAGACGGATTATAAGAGAAAATAACTGCATGACAAATCTAAAGCATTTGGTAGTACCTCTTGACATACCACGCGTGAACTTTAACCCCGCCAATCATGTATATAATTGTTAATCACTTTTAACAGTAAAACCTAATATGAAAGCTACAGTAATACCTTGAATTAAAATAAGTTAAGGGCTGTCATCCAAGGCTAGGTAGGAGTAAATTGACTTTGAAAGAGTGATCTCTATGATTCTAACTGAATTATCTCTTTAAATATCTATGAAAGTTCACCAGCTAACTAAAATTAATGAAGTGACTATAATGAAATTACTTCAGTATGGAATACCTTGCCAAGGACTTTGACAACCCTAAAGCATAAATGCTACTAAACAAGATTAATTAATACTAAACAATATTTAAATTTATTATAGAACTTTTTCAATACTTATAGATGTATTATTGGGATGATCAATAATGTAGCATAGTAGTAATGTACGTATATGAACATGAATAGTATTTAGTGAGGAAGTGTAAATTATAGCCGTAAGAAAATGAATAAAGCATGTTTTATATTATGTAGATTACGTAAATGCCTCTTTATGTTGTCGTATTATGGCAATCGCTGATTATTTATTTGCATTTTTTCTTAAATGTTTATGATTTTAAACTATAAAATCAAAAGCAAGATGTTGTATTCGCTATAGTCCTGGAAATAATAGAAGTTAGTTTTAATGTGATTTTTGATGATATTTTTTTTTGTAGGATATTGGATTCAGTTTCAAGCAAAAATATATAAAGCTTGAAATCATTGCTAAGGGAAGAAGCTCACTTGTATATATTTTTGGTTGTAACTGCATGCTGATGAGCGGCAGATAATAGTCTTCGTTAAACGCGTGCTAGAGGTAGTGCTCGTTAGCATGCAAGGTGCAACTTTGTGCAACTTGAATCACTAACAAAATAATTTCTCAAATCACATTATATTAAAGGGGAATGCTAGTGCTTCACTTACTGGACTATACAATAATGTCATGATGTGTAATAAGAGAGTATTTTATAAATTGTTTATTTGCTAATACAATTTAAGTTAAACTATAATATCTGGTGTTTTATTTAATTTTATTTCTTATCTATGCCCTATTTTATTCTTAAGGTGACGGGTAGGGCACACTAGCGACGCCAACCGATTTTAATTTTTAGCTACTAAACCGGATCTATTTTAAACAATTTCGGGGTTACAATATCTCGGCAAACATTTATACTATTTATTAAACACTTATACTTAACTTTTGGGTCTGCTTTGCACTCTGAATTTTTCGCGTTCAAAAACGGACCCAGCATTTGTGCATGGTTATTTAATAAATAGTATAATTATTGGAGAGATTGTAACCCCGAAATTGTTCAAAATAGCTCCGGTTTAGTAGCTAAAAATTAAAATCGATTGGCGTCGCTAGTGTGCCCTACCCGTCACCTTAACCAATTTACGCTATTTTTTCTCCTACGGGTTCACTCTACTTAAGAGTATCCTGTGTCAACGATTGAGGTATAATTTTTTTGAGTGGGAAAACCAGCTATATTTATTAATTACTCCGCTCCATGCCCGTAGGAGTGAAATTCAGTGCGTAAAATGAACCCAAGCAATCGTAGTCCACTGTTCTGCACCATCTGCAAAGAGCCTGCCATCTTATAATATATTTAGGACCATATCTGTAAAGAGACAGTGCCGTAAATAAAAGGTGTTGAAGGAATGCAAAATATTGTTTCAAAACGAGCGCCTACGATGAAACAATTGACGAACAAATCTTAATCCCCGTCCCATTCACAGGCGCTGTGTGAATCTGTCACAGACATTAAATTTATAATATAACAATGTTCATAGATAACTATAATACATTCGTATAAGATCTGTTTTGTTTGAATGGGAATTCTTTCGGGGGACGGTTTCGTTGTAGCCCTCAAACGTTACGTCTTCTTCAAAAATTAAAACAGACGCACCGTAGGTACGTAGGTACACATACTTTTTTGACAGGTAAGTGAAACGAAACGTTATTGTTTTCCTGGTTACGACGTTCCAATATACGCACGTCTGATTTCACTCTGCAGTTGCAAGCCGAGGTTGCATTTAAATATTCAGTTAATATACTTATATATTTAAGGTTCAATTATTTTTAATGCTATTTAACGACCATATATAATCTGAATTATTGAAAAACCTTTTAGTCTGGAGTATACAGTATCATGGTATTGAATTTATTTTCTTTGCGTGCTACGGAACGTTAATCATCGCAAGCTGGCTTGATTGAAAAAAAAAAGAAAAATGCAAGAAGAAGATGCATCTTGAAAATTTAATTTGAGTGGAATTATTTCGATTAAGTTAATTTATTGAGAACGACTTATTTGAAGTAAATTACTAATATATCATCTAACTAAGTGAAGTGAAACGTTTAGTGTTATATTTCATTGTGTTATTATTTCGCTTTTACATTAATCGACGCTGGTTACTTTCATTTCGAGTCGTTACGAAATATTGAAACAAAATGACTTCGGCCCTTTATTTGGAGCATTACCTAGATAGTCTGCAGCACCTGCCGATAGAGCTGCAGAGGAACTTCAAATTAATGAGAGATCTGGACGATCGCGCTCATGGGCTAATGAGGACAATCGATCTCATGGCCGATGAGTTGCTGCCGAATATTCCTAAAATGGATGAGGAAACAAAAAAGGAGAAGGTGAATACTATACAAGGACTTTTTAATAAAGCCAAGGAATATGGTGACGATAAAGTTCAACTCGCGATACAAACATATGAGCTGGTCGACAAGCACATACGGCGCCTTGACTCTGACCTAGCGCGATTCGAATCAGAGATCCAGGAGAAAGTAATGAGCGCTCGTGCTGCGCAGCAAGCTGCGGCTGACCAAGAGACCAACACCACTACTGTTAAAAAAGGTAGGAAAAAGCACAAGGGAAATGAGAAAGCGGCTGCTACCACTGGTAAAAAGAAGCGCGCTGGTGCGTCTAGCGAGGACGACGCGAATGCATCCGGGCGGCCTGCAGCAAAGAAGAAGGCCCAAGGAAGGAAAGGCGCCACCGCAACGGCCAATGCAGCCAAGGAACAGGAGGAGAATGCTGACTTGGACTCTGTTGCTGGTATGGCGCACCCAAGTGACGTTCTTGACATGCCTGTTGATCCAAACGAGCCAACCTACTGTCTCTGTCATCAAGTATCATATGGTGAAATGATAGGTTGTGATAACCCTGATTGTCCTATAGAGTGGTTCCACTTTGCCTGTGTAGATCTTAAGATCAAGCCCAAAGGCAAGTGGTACTGTCCTAAGTGCACCCAGGATAGAAAAAAGAAATGATCCACAGTGAAACCTCCTAGCAAGCAAGCAGATAAGACTGTCACTGTTAAAAAAGAGGTGAAATGATTTCCTATACTGTAACCTAAGATAATAAAATCTATTGTTAGATGTCAAGTTGTGTAAGCAGTTCTAAAGTGTTGCAATATTCATTTTGGCCTGGCTCTTTTTTTATTAAGCTTATTCAGGAGCAGTTAACTATTGTGAACACGAGCAACACATTTCTGAATAGATATTTATTACTTTTGTAATATAAGAGACAGGTCTAACTGTGTGATGTATCACTAACTTACTAATGCAAAATACCTATGTAATGTATCTTCAAAATAAAAACTTAACAATAGAGTTTGTGTGTGTATCTTTTCATTTAGATACAGTTTTATACAGACAACAATGTGATTCAAGTAACATGCTGTCATTAGTATATTATAGTATAATACATTTACTTTTACTAATTAATGTGATGATGATAATATGATAATTACGTAATCTTTGTATTTCAAATGATGTGCCTAATGAGTACCGAACTACCGAAACTATGATATTGTAACAAGTGAGGGTAAGGAGTGGTTTATTTGCAACATTAGCCGGTTCCAGTGTGTTCCGTATTATATTAAACTGTGTTGTTACATTATGTGTATGGTTAGAGATTTGGCAAATTATTTACCTAGTTTTATTATAACTGCATATAGCAAGCTGCATAATTTGTTGGACATTGGTTATCTGAATGATGAATTGTTATAGTAATATAAATAAACATTAAATCATTACATAATCAGCTTGGTTAGCAGTGGTCCTTAAATGCATTACTATAGAGTTAATATATTTTATAGTTAATAAAAACACTCTAAATTATTACTTCCTGTAGTAAATGAGGGGTTAAATACCAGATAATTTATTAATATGCTAGTACATAATTGAAGCTTTTATATCTAAGAAAATATTAGATTTTGAAGTTTTGATTGATTATTGGTATTTTGACTTGTATGAGAGAATATCTATATTTAAGAATAATCTTGTTAATATATGGTATAATATGTGGTTATATTTGTTTTTAAATAATATTAGCTACACTTAAATGTAAGTGCAAAAATAAGTATCCAACCAAATATAGAATATGTGCTAAATTACTATTAAAGCATAATAAATTATTATTCAATTAAACCTTCATTACAAAATATAGTATTTAGTACTTTAGTGCTAAACAATGAGTGTAACATTGTGAGTTCACCTAATTTAGTTGAATACTTGATTGTCATTTTTCAGAAGCAATTATTTTGTAACAATACATATTTTTTTAAGAACATACTTAGATTTCATATTTCATCACATAAATGGCACATGATAATAGTAACTTAATCAATGAACTGATAATTTACAAGTAAAAGTTATATACTAAAGTAGATTTTATTAAGACAACAAGCAATATTTACGATAAGCCTGTAAATATTTATCTGGTTTAGTACCTATGTATTATTTAATTATGTTGCATTTTGTAACAATGTATTGTTTAATGATGATATTATCAGAGCTATTGTAGTTTAAATATTAAGGTTTGCTTTTTTGAAACTTAGGTAGGTACCTAGGATTTGATTTGAATTATTTTGTCATTAAAAATTATAGTTAAGAATATTGATAGTTTCTATTATCTTTTAGATATTATATATATCTTACAAAATTATTATTTAGATCATTCAATCATATGTACTATTATCTGAATGTATATTTTACATTTGATTATAAATATGTAGTCATGCTAATATTTAAAAAACAAACTGTTAAAATTATGAAACAGCCAATATAATTCTAAACTAATTTATAAGTAATTGATAATGTGTGAACGCTATTAATATATGCATTAAAATTATTGGCATGAGTAAGGACTAAAGTAAAAACAGTTTTTATACTATATTATCAAAGTGGACAACATTCTGTAATACTATTGAATAACATAATAGACTACTTATTTACAATGCCTAATAATTGACCTTAACCAGGCAAAGGACATGCCCAGACCATAAAGAATTAACTTCCAAGACTACCTCGATGAATGGATACTAATGGATGACATATTTTAAACTTTTATATATTCAATTATAATGTGATTTTGTGTGTCTTGCACTAGTCAATATTATGGTTAATATTTGTCAAGTCGAAATATTTGAGATGTAAGATTTTGAAGTCATCATTACAGTTGTATGAGCATTTGAAATAATAATTAATATTATTTTTTAATATTTTAAGCAGCTATGAACTTTTTATGCACTATGAATAGATAGCTATACACACATTAAAATATACAAATTTGTCTTACTTCAATTCCAAACACTTTTGATTAAATTTTACACCTGGTGTGTGGCTGTCACATTCATCATGCAAAATGGAAGGGAGTCGGCAGCTATTTTCAAATTGTTTTAGAACTTATATCTTAATCTACAAAAAAGTATAAGTACTCTATGTTCAAAACTATTCCCACATTATTATAAATCGCGATCTAAAGTTTTTACCGTACTAAAGCTCATGTCATCCCGTTCCAACACGCGAATTTAATAGAGGCCGACACGAATTTTATTCCGGCACTATCCTTAGTTCGCGATTTGTAATAAAGGGGTTCAAGTCCTAAGCAGGGACGAATCCACAGCTGTAAAACTTCTTATAGTAGGAACTTATCTTATTATTCTTAGGGGAAAGGCGTACAAGACGACATTCTTACTCTTTATAAAACCGCTCATAAAATCTTTATTTCTTAGCTATTTCATATATTTTAGTACAGTCATATACTTTGGTAAATTGACTACTAAATTTAAAGAGATCGAACAAACTAAAATCAAATCACCAACATTAAGTCATTTAGCAAAATTCGAAAAATATCCGTTTTGTCCGTCCTAGGCGGGTAAAAATGGTATACGTGGGGCGGGCCAAATGACATACCAAAAATGCACTCAAAATCAGGGTAAGTTACATGTTTTTGGAAAGATCTACACAAGATGATCATATTCACTGTCTGTGCATGCCTTTTTAATGACATTTGACACCAAAAATCAAACCAATTTTTTTTAATTGTAGCCGTACAATAACATTTTTAATAAGAATCTCCCAAGTTATACTGTGTTGTCTATTGTACTGTTTTGTTTGTTTTAGGTGGTGTTCTGTCTGTAATTAAACTTATTTATTTTTTTAAATAATAATAACAAACTCAATTAAAGAGACTCATCAACACCAACTCGCATCACCGTCCAATTTCAACAAAAAAAGAAACGTGTCTCTTTAATCACTTGACATTGGCAAGTTGCGGCAAGACGCAGAGCCATTAATAAAAAAAAAAAAAACATTTTTAAGGAATATTATATCCCAGGCTTGTTTTCCTGTTATAATTACGAGCCCTAATGTGTACTTGTTTGGAAGAAAAACAAGAGGTGGGTCGAATAAAATGGTATGCCATTTTACCCAATCAAGAGGTAGGTATGCCATTTTGTTAACTTCTTATCCTCAAACATTATCAAACCTGTTATAAAATGTAATAGGAGTATTAAAATTTAAACACATTCTCGGTGTTTTTAATAAGTTCACAATCGAATAAAAGCCAATAAATAAAATTTACTTGAAGTTATTTTTTATTTTTACGATGATTTTATACTCGCGACTGCAAAAATCAAACAAATAGTGTCCACGACAAATGGCCGCTCGAACGACATTGGCGTCGTCACAGGTTCCGATATGTTACTCGACCCTCATTTTCACCTTATTAAGATTTTAAAAATCCCTATAAGTAGTTGTGAGGAAATCCAACTGTGTTATTTGACCCACCTATGTCATTTTGTACGCCTTTCCCCTACGTAAAAGTTCTTGGCCGAAATTTAACCAACTCCACTCCACACACTCCACTGCTATTTTGTGTTATTTAAAGGATTTACGAATATAATTTTATCTCTTTCCCAATAATTATCAGCCATTTTTATCGAAACATTATATTTGCTGCAAAACCAATGATTCCAAAGGATTTCTTTTCCCTCCTTTTGCTCTTGACTGTACATAGGTTCGTTGGAAGAAATCAAATCTTGTTTGATATTATGATTGAAGTGGTAATAATAATAACTTTAATTTTTGAAAATTATTATCACGATATTTTTAGTTATTTTATCCTTACCATTTTCATTTTTAAACTATATAATTATAAGGGGTAGTAATTAGTTGAGTTATCATTTTGTTATTGCCATTTTAATACGTTAAATAAATATTTGAACTGCATTTGATTTTTAATTTACTCACTATCTGTGAACCCCAACTCAAATATAAGCCCATCCACAATTGAATTACTTTTGCATTTTGATGTTTATAGTTTTATAGTAGTATCTAACTAACTATAGGCTGGATTCGACAAATCTTAATTCGAAACTAAATATACAGGTGTATCTGTGGACATTTACATCCCTTTAACCACGTGTTCTACCAACAATTCATGAGCCCAATTCTCGGGCTCGTGACATTTATTTTCGTACGACATATAGGCATCACTAAAACATAGTTTTTTTGTATGGTTTTTGGGTGATATCCGCCATGTTCTCAAAATGTCACAAACCCGAGAATTGGGGTCCTGGTCTACATTTAGTTCTACGACTTTTCGAAATTAGTCGAAAATTTTTTTGACTCCCCACACAAAATGACCAAGTCACGTGACCGACTTTGTCTGAGAAGTTGGATTTTTTTAATGCGAATTTCCAAAAGTCATAGAACAAATGTTGTTAAGAATGTAAATGTTCACAGATACATCCTGTATGTAAGTACAACCTGTGCGGATAAAGAATGGAAGGGAAAAGAATGGGATACTCGCACCCCACGAGTGCGATTGGGGGTGATCTGTTGTAGCGGTGCTATGACCGGCTCGGAAGCAGGACTGCTTCTGTGGTATAATATTATTACAGTCTAAAAACTCAGTTAATTGCTGGCAAATTACTATCTCAATCACCTTAGACAGAAACGGCAGAATGCTGATAGGCCGAAGATTTTGGAATGGGTAACCAAATCCTATTTCCAAATATCTGGGAATATCCCACTTTGAGTAGACTTTTCGACAATAGAGGATATCACACCAAGCGTTCGTGGCAAAGTCAAAAGTATCATGTCCCACGTAATGCCGTCTACACTTTCCGCATTAGTTGAAATATTCAAAATCATCTACGTTATTAAGTCAAAAGACAGCAGAACTGAAACGATTAATGCTCAAAATAAGTTAGATCAGACATAGAAACACTATTGCTTTCAGTTTGTTGATTATTAGGTCAGGTTTATTTATAATAGAAGGTAAAGAATTTTGTTTGGTATGTATGTATAGTCAGCGTTGTCATTCTATACAAATTGACGTTATAGGTCATTCAGGTAAATAATATAGGAAGGTACAGCATAGATTTATCTTCTGATAAAGTTGGTCGAATCGGGTCTAAGTAGGTATTGTATGTGTAGGTATGTGGATCGGTAAAATTGAAAAAAACAATAACGTTACCTACGTTTTTGTCATTTTGATGGTTCTTCCGTGTAAAAATGTGTCCATCTTTGATCTGTGGGTCTGTGGTAAAAGCCCTAGACGAACTGTGGAATTTTGTGAAACAACCGTTTGCTTAATATAGATATTAAGCAAGTAAATATTGGATTAGACTCCAGATTAGATCTAAGGCTAAATCTATTTAGGGAAAGAATAAACCTTACTTCAATAGGGCGAGGAGAGACCTTATATATTTTTTTAAGATTTTATAAATACATAGGTATGTTAACGTACGAATGTTTGGCTTTTGCAGCTACTCTAAAACTATGCAGGTACTTTGCACTTCGGTCGCAATTAGGCGTGCACCGCAAAAAGTGAGTGCAAATTTAAAACCTGCTTTGAGACTCCAGGCTTGCGCCTGCGCTGCGATATTGCGTCAGGCATGACTGCTGAATACATCGGCTTGCATCAGACACGATTACTGATCTGATGGTAAAATGCAAGTTGAAGTTCTCATCGTGTTTTTATTAGGGACAGGATCAGCTTAACTTTTTGGAATTCCCATGATAACTTTTTCGATGTTTGCGGAATAAAATGCAAATGTAGTAGTATAATGTAAATGTTGTAGCTATTAATATAATAATAGTAGTATCCCCATAGATAAGATAAAAACATTACAAATTATAAAACAAACTGGCTAAATGAAAACAAAAGTAAGTCACATGTATGTTTATGGATGTATGCCTATTTATTTAGCCGTCATCATAGATATTTCTGCACCGCCTATGGTTGACTGGTAGAGAATACTGTATAGTTTTAAGTCCGCTAAGTGTATTTAATTTTTTGTGCAATAAAAAATAAATAAATAAAACTAAAAACAACACAAAACAGAAAAGAAAACAAAAAAGTATCTGCAAATTCGGGATCGGGTCGGGTAATACGGTTACATTGTGTCCAGTTGTGTCGCGGTGCGTAACAAAAAGTAGCTCACTCAGCTAAACCCACGACTTAAGGTGACGGGTAGGGCACACTAGCGACCCCAATCGATTAAAATTTTTAGATACTAAACCGGATCTATTTTAAAAAATTTCGGGGTAACAATCTCTAGGCAAATACTTATATTATTTATTAGTGTGACCTGCCCGTCACCTTAAGGAAGGGGTTGGGACCTTCCTGTAGGGCGTAGGCCATGGCGCTGGTATTAGTGAGCCCTGATTGCTATGACGCACGGACGGTATAAATACATAGAGTATGATAATATTAGTCTTGACCCTGCCTTAGTAAGGTACTCGTATCCTAAAATATAACATCATCTGAGGAGCGTGTCGTTTTCTTTGAGGAGAGAACATTCAAAGGTAATTTCCGGTTGCGTTCAAAGCTGTTTCATTGAAGCTCGTTACGCTTACACAATGGTTTAGGATGAATGGCTTATGATTTGGGGAGTCTGGTAATTTGGTCTGCGTGTTCTCTATGTATAATATGTATATATTTACAAAGGAAAAGTATTAAATTTATATATTTGTAATTCCGCTGTGGGTCTGACATCAGTAACACAGGTACTTGAGCTACCTATCTCGGAGTCAGATCAATGTATGTGATCTTGTGAAATATTTATTTTATTATTTATTTATTGACCTAACAGCTTTAGTACTTGTGTTACGGATATCAGACAGCAGAGGAATTACAAAAAAGTAAATATTTAAATAATGCCATTTATATCTGCTTTATGTTCCTTTTTATTGTTTTACTTTATGTGAGTGTTTTGGCATTGAATATATATTTTTTGTATTTATTTATTTAATAAGACAAAAGTCTTTAATGCGTGTGAGTTGCCAGTGATGTCATACGGAACCGAAACGTGCTTACAATGTGCCGATTAAGGAGGCTCAAAGTCACCCAGAGAGCAATGGAGATTTATATGCTCGGAATCTCTTTACGTGATCGTATCAGAAATGATGAGATTCGCAGGAGAACTAAGGTCACAGACATAGCCCAAAGGATTGCATGTTTCAAGTGGCAACGGGCTGGGCACATAGCGAGGAGAAAAGACGGCCGTTGGGGCGGAAAGGTCCTCGAGTGGAGGCCACGTACAGAAAATCGCAGCCGTGGCAGTGCGGGTATCCATTGGATGCGTGCGGCACAGGACCGATCTGTGTGGAAAACATTGGGGAGGCCTATGTCCAGCAGTGGACGTCTATTGGCTGAAATTATGATGATGATGATTTATTTAGTTAAATTTATAAGTATAATACATATATTAACAAATACGTATATTACACCCAGACACATACCATTACAGACGATGGCTATATAATATGGGCTCGGTCGGTAGCCATTGTTTTTGTGGTGGCTTACGTAAGCTTTATGGTTTTATTAGAATTTACCTTTGAACTTTCCCATTTAATAGCAATATTTATGAGTAATACAAATACTGGAATATTGTTGTTAATAATGATTAATAAGTAGGTACCTAAGTATTATCGGTAGCTATTAGTAATTTCCTCCCTAATAATCGCATCATGTTGTACCTACTGTGGTACCTAGTGTAGTTATTATTACGTTATCACTGGTTGGATTTATTGAATCGTTTCGTTGCATTGAACTTTTACTCTCGTCGATAATAATGAGTTTTTATACGAATCATAATTGTTCATTATGATGTTATTTTAATTTTAGTTTCCTAATAATTACGAGATGTCGCCACTATAATCTGACATAGAGTTTATCAAGGGTAGGGGTATACAGGCTTCTCTAACAAAGTCGAAATTTCGAAGTTTCGAAGTTGAAATTTTTATATGCGGATTTCCAAAAGTCATAAAATGGTTGGTACAACACGTGTTAAAGGGATATAAATGTCCACAGATACACCCTGTATATGCATATTTTTTCTTTATCTTATCTTAACCTATAATTTTCAGTTGCGTCCAGAGTACGCTTGGACCATGATCCAGGAATCGGGAAGTGGTAATTACAATGAAATGACTTCCGTCTGAACTTCGCAACCCTTAGACACGGGAACAAGACTGACAGGACCACGGTTACACGTTCAGAATAATTATCTCAAATATTTCAGGTATCCAGGTATCCACAATTTTAAAAAACTATCCGAGACGTGCAGGGACTTAAATGGGCTGATGATGATGATATCTGTCGCATCCAAACAAAGGAGACACACAGCGCGTGTGAAAGATATTCGGTCGTAACGTCTGCTGTAAATTTGGCCCTTAGGAGCCCAATTCTCGTGCTCGTGACATTTATTTTCATACGAAATATATCACTAAAACATAGTTTTTTGTACGGTTTTCAAAATATCACGAGCACGAGAATTGGGCTGCAGGATAGTAAGCGCTGGGCTTCAAACGTCACTGGAGTTTAATATAGGCCTTTGCCGAGTAGTGGGACAAATAAGGCTAGCAAAAATAAGTAAATATCTTTATCTATCATAATATTATCCAGCTGTGTCGCATAAATAAACTATAGTATGGCTGTCTATACCTATTTACAAGTCTTGTTGCTGCGCACGAGTTCGGCTTAGCGCGCAGTCGCAGTGCGCCCGGGACGTTGCGCGGGAAACCTTGCCTGAGCAAACACGCGCCATTTTGTATATTTATACAGAGTTTTAATTCAAAAGTAGAAGTTTGAAAAGAAGTCCTGAAAATGACGACACTTTTGAGGAAAATTTGGAAGAATCATTCTAAGCACAGAAGTAAGTTTTTGAATTTGATTTTTTTTAAATATATAACTATTTTATATAGGTAGGTAAAAACAATTTCTTTGCGATATTTTAAAGTGAATAATGCATTTAAGGAATTTCTCTATGCCTCTTGGGCGGGCCTCAAACACACGACCTTTCACTGGCCAAGTGACTGGTCTATATTATAATTTAACCTAATTTAAAAAGCTTTATGGGACTAAAATAATTTTGGAAATCGGAGGAAGTGGAACTTATGTTAATGCTCGAGATTCTTATTAAATACACGGAATTCAGCTTTCGACAAACAATACTTTCAAAACGAATTATATTATATATAAAACTAAAAAAGTTTCCTTCAAACGAAAGTGTATTTCTGAAATTAGCGCGAACAAATGTTTTTTTATTTTTATATAAATAAATTGAATTAGTATATAACTAAGATAAAGATAGAAGTTAGATACATTAAACCCAAAGACAATAATTATATCGATTATGTTGTTCCTAATAAACTCTAGGTAGCTTTTCTAACGTTCAATAAGATTTTGGTATAGACGTGTCTATACCTGAATCATAAGTTACTTAGGCAATTCATATTGTTGTACAATTGATCCACAATTTATGTAACTAATCAAAACGATATGAATACTCAATTATTAATAAATCAAATGAATTTGATCTAGCTTTTGCCTTCGGCTTCGAATGCATTAGAAAGAGATAAAAGTAGTCTATATTTATTCATCAACCCTTCAACTATCTCCACTAAACAAATCACGTCTTGGCGTGAAAGACAGGTAAACAGACAGACAGACACACACGCTTTCACATTTATAATTATTACCTAGTTTGGATTTCTGTTGAAATAGTTTTGCACCTGGATGCGCGTTGATGTCTTCTCTATGGCCGTCGCTGCACGGAAGAAAAGTGAAAATGTTGAGTACGAATATTTTCATTGAATTTTTTTTTTGGAATATATTAAACCAAACCTCTAAAAATTACCAATTTGCACACTTACCAAATGCACATCCAACTATGATTTTGATGTGCCATCAGTAGTGTTTTTGGTGTGCAAAAAGGTTAGGAATAGGTTAGCAATTTATTAATTTTGAGGAAACGTTAAATGCAACCCATTATTTTTTGTATTATATAAGTAACTTTATTGTTCATAATATTCAAATGAAACAGAAATAAATGTGATGATGATTCACAGGTTAAGTAAGTAGATTATAGTAATTTCTTGGAATTATAAATGTCGTTTATATTCATATTTTATAACAAACCTGATAGTCAATATTTGATATAATTTAATATATTTATACGCACATTTTAGTAACTACCAACCAGCGATTAATTAACTTTTAGGCATGTGAAAGAATGATATGATATGTGAAGAAATAAATGATGTAACTTTTGCACGTAACTTTCAAACACCTAATACATCGTAGGAGGTACATTTTAATAACAAAAATAACAATCTAAGAGTCTTGACAGCAAACCAACATAAGGTTAAATTTACATAAAATAAAAGGGTCGGTCATGCAGTTTTGTGTCAACCAACTGGCCATTTTGTATGAAAAGGTAATTTTTATTTTTTGAGGAGACACGTTTGGTTTACCAGTATAATGCCACCAAAAGGTTTAAAAGACGACTAGCGGCCGCCCGCGCCTGCGTACAACTATAAAACAGCTTACTTTAGCTTGAAACTAGCGACGTATTGTTAAGTTAGTAAGTAAACATACAACCTGTGCGGATAAAGAATGGGATCAGAAATGGCGGCGCATCTATTCACTTCTCGCTCGCACACTATTTACACTCGTGGGGTGCGAGTATAGACGCAAATAGTGTGCGAGCGAAAAGTGAATAGATGCGCCGCCATTTCTGATCCCATTCTTTATCCGCACAGGTTGTACAAAAACTATTTTTTGTGCGCGAAGCAACATAAATTATTTATAATTTGAAAATATACCAAACAAATTACAATGTAACCAATAGCAAACAAAAACACGGACCTAGAGTCTAGGGTATCTAATGTAACCAATAAACATACATACACAACTACATAATTTTAACTTTTTAAGTTTGTTGGTACTTCGATTCTAAGATTTCGTTATGATCAGTGACTAGTGGTATATTAATTTTATATAAGTATACCTTAATATAGAAGATAAAAAAAACACATTGAATAAGTAAAAAATATAGATATACTTAGTAATGATCTCGGTAATTAATTATAATATTTTATTTAATGCCCCGTCTCTCGCTCTGTCTTTCTCGGACAATAAATTACATTAAAGTTAAGTACAACTTTATTTTTATTGTCTTATAGAAGTAGGAAATCGGCATTAATTCAAGCCTGTTTAAAGTAACGATGTTATTATTTCATTATTTATAATATGAGAAAGTTAATAAACTAATAAAAGACTATAATGTAATAAACAGATGGGTCGTCTATATTGTATACAGTTACATTATACGAAATAACTAGTATAGGGTTATGATGATACATTACGAGTAATGATAGCACGAGCGCTTTCTGAGCGAAAGGTGGTAGGTAGGTCGAGTCGTAGCAACGAAGATAAATGATTGAATAAAAGAAAGAATGAAAGATCAAGTGACTTGTAAACTCACTCAGAAAGTACAAAAATCTTCCGACTAGAGTACCTAAGTTAACGTGTAAATCTGTGAAGCGTCCTTTATTCGACTTCGACTTTATTTTCGACGCTAAATTTATTTTAATTTAATTTTATTTTATTTTCCATTTATTCAAAATCCACAGCTCTTGTACAATATTAAATTATATTCATTTATATGGCTTACAGCTAATTACGGATTTTATATATTTTGACAAATCATTTATTATTCAAGACAGCCGAAGGGTTCCAAATGAGGGATGGCGTTATAGGTTTACAAGTACTATCTAGATGAGGGTGGGGAAGAGATCTTGCACGGAATCAATTTAGAAGCACACCAGCAGCTTCCTTTTTAAAGGAATACTTTGATGTACAAAACAAATATACAGAGGCAAATTTCTTATTGTACACATCATGCAAACGACAACCAAGTTTTGAGCGTAATTGCTGCGGGAAAAAGAGGAAGCAAAGAGTTTAGTGTGTCGTGTTCGGGTACGGGGTACACGAATGGACAATGCCATAGCTGTGAGATTGGGACAGTCTATATTATTGTTACAAATTTTGTATAGCAAAGTTATGTCCAAAAGACAACGCCTATCCTCGAGAGACATGCATCTGAAGAAATTGCATGTGTCTCTGTAGTCGACGCTTTGCGAAATTGCAAATTAGTATGATGTTGAACAGCGCTTCGTAGCACTAACTCCAATAGTAGAGTCTATAGAAGATGTAAAGGGAGTCAAACTCTCTTCACAGTTTCAAAGACTACTATTTTGAAATCAGGGTATCAAGTATCTACTATCACTAATTTTAGGACTGTCTATGAAGCGGTTGAAATTGCATAGTAAGTGACTATATTGTAGGTCAGCCCTATGCACAACGGGTCGGCGGCATCAAAATAAAGTCGGCTTTAGACTTGTCTGAGTGTACTCTGGATCACATCCGTATAATAAACGGTCCAACATGTGGTGCGTACTCGCCGCACCTTTTTTACGTCTTCATTATATGTTCCAAGTTCGGAGCGCCGCGTAAGGCTGCACCCGCGCCGGTTTCTCTAATTATCTCGGAATTAGGAGCTCTCGCTAAACTCTCCTTAAACGGTTTTCTGGTCTAGGGTTGGCGGTAACTAGGCTATACTTAGAAATCTCAACTGGTAGGTTCCATTTAAAACAGAGGTTAACACAAATCGGAATTCACGACCGAATCTTTATCCCCGTCCCTTTTACACGCGCTAGTGCGTCTTTGGTTTTGCTACGGCGATTGGTATAATTCGCAGGTTTTTTTTATTTCCGATAAGATTTTTCTTTGTTTTTCGAATAAGATTTTTCTTTTAAAATGACATAAACATTAAGGGCACTTTAGTCTCTTTTATATCGCACATATTTTTAACTTTACGCCGTCCAAGCGTTTGTAAAATGTCCTTTACGATTTGCAGTAGTAATATAGTTTTCCCAATTTTCTTCCCTAGCTACTTAAGCATCTGACAACCCTAAGTAGTTTTGCTAGGAAAAACTCGAACTGTGAGTTTCGTGACAAGGCACTGACAGAGCCATACAACTCCTCGTGGTTTGCGTAGCCGGCGGTGAAGCCCGGCCGAAGACAGCAATGGAATGCGACCGGAATGATGGCCGCGAGAAACGCGAGCTTTCCTATAAACACCGCATCTGAACATCTGATGGCATCTGATAGTGAAAATTGTTAGGAAAGTTTTCCGATATATTGTATGATAGATGAGTATATCATAGGCATGTATCTGTCGCAGGAATATTGGAGAAATCCATCGTTAAACATACGCAGTTTCGTCAATTTAGAAAAGCTCTTCAGCAGAGCTACCTTCATAGATCGGTGGCATACGAGTATATCCATAACCTTGAAAATAGACTTCCCTATGTAATGACGTCATATTTTCACGGTCTATTGAGATCCGTATGTCCATAAATAAATAATAAACGCTATGCCAAGAAGTAAGTACCCGTTCAAGTGATACGAATTCTTATAAGTGGTCCGTAATCCGATAACTGTGTCCACAAGTTTTTTGCCTTTTACTGGATCCCTACCTGGATACCATGAAATAGGCCCATAGAATGAAAATATCCCAGAGGGCTATGGAACAGATTAAGCTCGGAATATCCCCCAGAGATAGAGCGCGTAAAATCGCCACCGTACGAGAATACAAAGTTTATCTAAAGTGGCGATCATTTTATTCGTGTACCTACTAAATGTGTAATTTTTTTTCAATCGATTTTTAACCTTAATGTCAAACACGTTTGGTAACCTGACGTGTGGCTGTCTGTACACTTTTCTCTATAAAAGCTTAGTTTGCTTCTCAAGTCTCGTGTTTCTAGAATACATTCTATGTTAGTCCTCCACGGAGCTGGGTTTTTCTGCGCCTATTGATCTCGAGGTGATTTCCTATGAATGTTATGAATTATTAATTGGATGAAAGGCCCTGGTCAAATAGAGAGCACGTTTAGAGCGACATTCTTGAGAAATTACACCAGGTACAGTTTAGTAATTATGTCTTTATCCGGAGGGACGGCCAAGCGGTATTAAAGTTTCCTTAGGGACGATTCACATCGAAAGGAGCGCGTTCTTGCGGATTTTAAGGCAAATAGAAAATTGGAATTTATTAACAGTTCCTAAAGTCGTAATTGCTTTCTGCATGCTTTGTAAGCTAGTTTGACTTGGTGTATTCTACGACACACGATCGACTTCGAGAGTATACCATCGGTTCCGCCCAGCTACCGTCGCGTGCCTTTGGGCGCAGATAAAGTAGTTGGACTACTGGGCAGGTTTAATAAGAAATTTAGATATTTCTACATTCATACCTGGAAATCAACTTCGATACCTTAGCATCTTTAGAATTTTGTTCGGTTTTTGGAACCTACGCCAGAGTCCTCGATATGAGCCCTTCGTCTTGTGTCTTGTTACCGAAATAACTAATTCCTTACTCCGCTGGCTCAACGACCCGAACCGAGTCTTGGCCGAAACAAGAGAGCGCCACTTTGGTCGACCCTGCACTTGGTACTTTTTGCCAGTCATTGACCTGAAGTGCTCGCAGATCAGTCTCTGGTAAATTCTGGGTCCCGGTAAAGCATAAGACGATCGCTGGATAATCCGCACGAATGCCGAAATATAGAAGATTGTGAACACACCCAACATACAAAGGCGCACCGTCTTCGCTGGCTTGGCCACCTCAAAATAACTACTGAACTACTTTTTTCTTAGAATATTGTGCCGTGATGTGTCAGTCAATTGATTGAAGGGCTGTGAAAGCTGGCGGTTGATTATAGCCGTCCATCTTGATGTGCAATTAACTTTGCGCTTTTCCTACCCGTTATTAAGTATAATCGTTATTAAGTTTAACAAGACTTGTCCAGATTTAGATAAAACCTGATATTTCCGCCTTAGATTAACGTGCAAATATCTAGTTAGATAAGAAGTAAATTGTCATCATCATCATCATCATCGTCTCCACGTATTATTCCCGGTTGCGTCCTAAGCAATCGCTCTGGGGTCCGGGGTACGCTTGGACATGATCCAGGATAAGAGTCTGGTAATTACTAGAGATGGACCGAGTACTCGGTTACTACGCGGTACTCGGTGTACTCGGCTATAATTGATACTCGGTACTCGGCCGAGTAACTCGGTCATTTTTTTTTGTATTGACACAGTATATTGGCTCTCCTCAGCCTGATAGTAAGCTAGAGGAGTGCCCAGATAGATTTGAAAAATCCAAAGGGCCAAGGTTCGATTCCAAGCATGCATGCTTGGAATCGAACCTTGGCCCCCCGTATGGAAAGCGCGTTATTATTCACTGAGCTACCATCGCTCGTCGGTTTACATAATATGTTATAAAGTATTCATTAATTTGAAACACAAATATGAGAGAAAATAATCATTTTTGTAATTCTGGAAGTTTTAAAATTTCATGATCACTAAAGTTAGAATAGTTATTTTGGGAACTGCTACCATGTTTGTATTCAGCACAGTTGCAAGTGCAATGGTCACGATGTTACCATTCAGGAGTGCTAAAATATAGTAAACTCAAAAATAAGGTAACATATAAGTTCCGTAAAAAATAATATACTTATACTGAACACAGAAGAAGTTTTTATGTCCCAAAACTGAACCTAGTAACTCGGCCGAGTACTCTTTCGAGGACTGTTTGAGGAAGGAACTTTGTAACGAGTAAACTCGGTACTAGGTAAAAGTAGTACTCGGAACATCACTAGTAATTAGTGTCAATGATGCGACTGCCTTGTGACCTACGCAACTCTTACATAGACAGGGGAATCGGACTAACTGAATCATGGATACACGTTCTGCCGTCCAATAACAGCGACTCCCTGTAGCTTAGCGACGTTTTTGTTAGCGAACGGCAGCGTTTCAGAAATTATCCGAAACGTGCAGGTTTGCTCAAAATGTTTGCCCTCACTTGAAGTGAGGTGCTAATGATAAAAATTCGTACTTAGTATTCGTATTTTATCATAAGTATAAAAATAAAAGGGCCAATTATTATTTTTTTTCCGGTTCGATTCTTGAAACACAATTCAAAAAAACTTTGATTGCAGTTATTTTCTTTTAAGAAATAATGGTACTTTCCTTTCATATCCCATAGTCTTGGGACGCCCTGTATAGGTATACATACGTACAACTACAGTTGTACGTATGTATTTATTTCTTGTAAGTACTCATAAAGGTACCTACTTGATGGAATTAAGTAGTCACTTATTGATCCCGGAAACCACAAAAGCAAGATAAAAAATATATACAGATACTGCCAAGGCACCCATCTATCCTTCCTTCCTCAATATTGTTTACACGAGACATTAAACTATTTTAGGCACTTTGTTTACTGGCCTACATCTCAATATTGGCACTAGGCCTTGACCCGAGGCCTGTGGGCAGAGTTCGCGTTTGCCGCCCATTGATAACTCAGAGATAGTCCGCCGAAATGGGGCGAACTGTCTGCAAACATCTGAGGTTACGCGTAACAATGGCAGATAACGATGCAGCTGAGCAAAATGAGGATTAAGAGTAAATAATATACCTTTTAAATGAACAAAAAGCCGAATCAGCATACTGTCATTTATCACACATAATAACATAAAACAAATAAATTACTCAAATTCATTTATTTATCACACACATCTTTTGCAAAATTACCTGTAATAAATAAATAACATATATATATTATGCCACCTTTATAATAATATTCGAAATTTATTTTTAATTTGTCTATAGATAATAAATACTATATCTCAAGATAGTAATATACAAACATTACATTTGTAAAAGTATTTGATCCAAACATTTCTGATTTTGTTTTTGTTGTAAGTTGCGTATGTCAAATACATATGTATTTTGTTAGGCATCCGCAGAATTATCAGCGTCGAGGCTCTGTGTCCCGACAAACAGCTGAGCGCGGGGTCGTATTTTAGAATTTAGATATTATACTATATCTAGATTAAGATTAAATTAATAGATAATGTATAGATATCTGTATTTTTGGTGCCAAATAAACATTTTTGGTGTCAAATAAACATGTTTCTATTTCTATATAGTCCAAGTTTACTGCGCGACAAGGCTATTCTGACAAAAATTACGCTGACATTTTTTATAGAAAGTGATGTTTCCTTACTTAGAATAACGCTAAAAGCATCATGTAACTTGCTGAGAATTATCAGGATTAGTTTCATCTTCGGCCAAAACCACGGGTCAAAAGCTTAGATTAAATCAAAATAGCGGAAGATACGGCACGTCCCTTCAATTAGGCAACTGAAAACGGACCTATTTGTTTTGACATATGCTTGAAAGAGTCATCAAACGTGCTACGCGCATGCTACGTCAGTCTATGTGAAATTAGGCGACTGGGACCTAATTTATGCGGTCCACGCGGTAGAGACGAGTCATATATCTTCCGCTATTTTGATTTATCTAAGGTCAAAACAGATTTCATACCTCATCATCATCATCATCATCAGCCCATTTAAGTCCCCACTGCTGGGGCACGGGCCTTCCTCAATCACATGAGGGGTAATTGCCATACTCACCACGCTTGGCAGACGGGTTGGCGAGGGTTTTGATATAAATGCAGACTTTTCCTTCTCTGGGTGCTGATGATCATGCCAGCAGCATTACCTTAGTCGCCTTTTACCACACCTCGGTAAGAGTGAGGGTGGCCTATTCTACTCTGCCGGGGACCACACGGCGGCTTCATACCTATCACTTCATATTAGATAGATAGATAGATAGATAGATATTCTTTATTGCACAAAAATAAAATACAACAGCAACAGACAGTACAATAAGGAGGTCTTATCACTTGTAGCAATTTCTTATTGTTCTGCAAATAAAGTAAACTAAGTAGAGCTTTATTCCATGGACGCAATACTCGCAAGATGGTACTAATATTTATGGTACTAAGAATAATCTATACTATACAGGGTGTATCTGTGAACATTTACATACCTTTAACCACGTGTTCTACCAACCATTCTGAACAACATTTGTTCAAAGACTTTTCGAAATTCATCGAAAACTTTTTCGACTCTACATACAAAATGACCAAGTCACGTGACCGACTTTGCATGAAAAGTTGAAATTTTTTCATGTGAATTTCCAAAAGTGATAGAACAAATGTTGTTCATAATGGTTAGTAGAACACGTGGTTAAAGGGATGTAAATGTTCACGGATACACCCTGTATAAAGCTATAACGCTAGTAGCGTTTTATTTATTTTCGGATAAAGATTGTATTAGAATAAGTCAGATTGGGTGATGGAAACTCAGTTTGTACTGTATGTAACTCACAAAATACATTTTTTTGTCACCAATTACACCGCCATTGCTTACCCTCCGCCCGACGACGATCTAATGCCCGGGTTGCCACTATTTTGAAAATCGATTAAAGCCGAATGCAATAATATCGATAATTACATTCGATTATTAACTAAATAAGTTAAATATTAGCTATGATTTGTATTTTAATGTAGTGAATCATACTAAATGCCAACAATTGCTAGAATCGGCTAAATAATCCTAAGTATCTTAAGTTATGTCTTTAATGGTAATAAATATTAAATTGTGAAGTAAAACTTTGAGGAAATTTGATTCAAAATCAAGTTGAGATTTGGATCTTTCTTCATACCTCTTACAATGAGACCAATTTTCAGAACGCATTTAAAATAGAAGGACGACTTCATAAAGGTGTCTCGGGCCAACATTAGCTACAAACAGCGTAAAATAGAAGAATATGGTTTGCCTACACAAAGCTGGTCGAAGAATGATTCAGATGAAGCAAGCCCCGACGCAGTACTTTACAAACGTAGTAAACTAGTATTTACCTAAAGCAAACAAAAGCCTAAAGCAGCTGCACTATGAATGGGTGCGCGGGCGCATGCGTACGCGACTCTACCGCGCAATCAGTGGATGTGGCGCAAATTGCGCCTAATACTGACCTATGGCCTGCAAGTCTGGCCTAGATAGCGCGTATCGGCGCATCACTGAAATAGCCGACTAAAGGCCCCGATAACTAGGGTTGGGCATGTACTAGGGCGTAGAATCTACAAATAACACCTACGCCATACCGGATAGAATTATCGAGCGCCCACGCGTTCTAGCAGGGTAAAAGGAGCAAGGATGTTAGTTTGCTATATAAAGACTATCATATTTAATCAAGACGGGAATTAACACGATATTTATTATGTGATACAACATTGTGTACTCACTACTCATATATTTTGCTCGCGTTTCTGCTACGTTACAGCAGCCGTGATCACGAGCGGACTTAATTATAGTTATAATGCAACGCGAAAATCTAAAATAAAACCGGCCAAGTACGAGTCGGACTCGCCCATGAAGGGTTCCGTAGCTTCCGTAACTACCTACTAGATCTAGTTCAAACCAATTTTCGTTGTTAGTTTTCATGATTATGTACATCATATATTTTTTTAGTTTTATAATTCATTTATTATAGAAGTTAAAGGGGACACACACACACACACACACACACACACACACACAATTTAGCACTTTGGGAGCGTCCCTTGCGCAAAGGATTGTGTTTAGAAAAAAATGATGTTAAAACCTCAACATCATTTTTAAAGACCTATCATAGATACCCCACAAGTATAGGTATAATGAAAAAAAATAATTGAGTTTCAGTTTCAAGTATGGAGACCTCGAGGAAGCAAAAATCGTAATGGGGTTAACAAAATACATCTATTTAACAAGTTTCAATGGTATAATAGTTCTTATAGTTTCGGAGAAAAGTGGCTGTGACATACGGACGGACGGACAGACGGACAGATGAACAGACGGACAGACATGACGAATCTATAAGGGTTCCGTTTTTGCCATTTGGCTACGGAACCCTCAAAACTAAAGACTATCACCTCCGAAGCTTTATACGGTTTGATAGCCGCGAACCTTGACCACCTTATTAAAAAAGCGATCCTCGAAAACTTTCGGAACTAAACTCGTTCCAACCCCTTTTAAAATTGCATGTTGCAACGGGATGATAGATTTAGTACGGTAATAACAGAAGATCACGTTTTGTAATAAGGTATTGGATGTTAACAAATTTTCGTCTATGGCGGCCAATCTCAATGAATAGCCAACATTTAATAGTGCACAAGTGTGTACGTAGACCCTCGAGCACTCACTGTTCCCTTATTGCAATGGGAGACCAAGTGGGACAAGACCGAAGAGAGTATAGGCGCAGGACTAACGGCTTTCGACTTTGTGCTGACGCTGAGGGAGAAAAAAAATTTGACATTGAGTACTTTTTAACAGATAAATCAAGTACAAATTTTGGCCGCACCCGGGGATCGAAACTGGGACCTCAGGCGTAGCCGTCGCTCCATGAAGCCTATGTATCATCGAGGCAGTCAAGTCAAGTCTGTTGAATAATTTTCATTCTGTTTGACCGTGGGAGAGCCACGGTCCGGTATGAATGGGCCTCACAGAAAACCGGCGTGAAGCAGCACTGTGCTGTGTTTCGCTGCGTGAGTGAGGGTACCGGAGGCCCAATCCGGGGGGAAGAGGGGTTTAAAGTTTGGCAACCATATGACTCCACTAGTCTCGCTGGTGTGTCTATGGGCGGCGGCAATCGCTTACCATCAGGCGTTCCGTCGGCTTGTCTGCCACCTAGCTCATAAAAAAATATAGATACTTAGTAAAATCAAGTTCTTCAGAAAATTCTGAAACATCATGAGCATCCCTAGCCATAAGTAGATCATGTCATGAATATGGGATCCGAGACCTCTGTTTGACGCATTTAATAAATCAAATTAGTTGGATGATAGGATTTGCATCAGATGCAAATTATTACCTACGATAGCGATAAATATTATCTATGACAGTGCGTAGTTTATTAGTTACGTCGTTTGATCTCACTGAATTTACCTAAGGCGGGATTCGACTGACCATTCTTTATCCGTGTTATCCACGGATAAAGATTGGTCTGATCTATGGTATAACGTCAGATTTGTATAGAGTGACGGCGCTATTCCATTGACTTAGTATCTGACTAAAATTGGTCGAATGGACCTTAAGAAATATTCTTCTATTCAGAAATGTATGTTGCAAGCATGATATTGAAATATCGACTTGACTGCCTCGGTGGCGCAATGGTTAGTGGGTTGCACTTTAAAGCGACGGTTGCGCCTAGTGTCCCGGGTTCGATCCCCGGGTCGGGCCTATTGTACCTGAGTTTTTCTGTTAAGAAATTCTCAGTGTTCGGTCGTGTCACACTAGTGAGTGAATAGAGAGTGCACTTGTGTCTGCGCAAAATACTTGTGCACTATAATATGTCCTGCGTCGATGGCTGATCGCTGAGATTGGCTGCCATGACCGAAATATCGGCTTGGAGGACATTATTATTATTGAAATATTATGCTTCTTGGAAAAATCAATATAGAAATATCCCATCCTTTAAGATGCAAATCTTATTGCTTTGTCCAAATAGGTTGGTGGATTTAGGCCAATCACAGTGGGTTTTTTGCCCAGCGAATTCCATCGCGATCCAGCGGGGTAATGCTGTCAACATTTTGGGCTTACGGAGACCGGTACATTTTATGTCAATAAAATCTTGACATACAGAGTGTATTTTTAGGAGAAACTTAAGGTGACGGGTAGGGCACACTAGCGACCAATCGTATTTAATTTTTAGCTAATAAACCGGATCTATTTTAAACAATTTCGGGCTCACAACATCTCGGCAAATACTTATACTATTTATTAAATAGCCATGCACAAATGTTGGGTCCGTTTTTGTATGCAAAAATTGATACACGCCAAAAGGCGCCGCCACATTTGGCGGTAATCCAAAATTCGAGTGCAAAAGCAGACCAAACAGTTAAATATAAGTATTAAATAAATAGTATAGGTGTTTGCCGAGTGACTGTAACCCCGAAATTGGTGAAATAAATCCGGTTTAGTAGCTAAAAATTAAAATCGATTGGCGTCGCTAGTGTGCCCTACCCGCCACCTGAAGCATAAGAATCTTAATATCATCTAAGATAAAAACTATCTCTTCCATCAAAGAAAAAGTCAAGAAAGCCAATCGTACACTCTTCATCATCAGCCCATTTAAGTCCCCACTGCTGGGGCACGGGCCTCATTCAATCACATGAGGGGTAATTGCCATACTCACCACGCTTGGCAGACGGGTTGGCGAGTGTTTTGATATAAATGCAGAGTTTTCCTTCTCTGGGTGCTGATGATCATGCCAGAAGCTTTATTTAGTCGCCTTTTACGACACCTCGGTAAGAGTGATGGTGGCCTATTCTACTCTGCCGGGGACCACACGGCGATGTTACATTTTTATGATAGAGTAGAAATAAGAAAATACGTACTGAGTATAATTAGGCGAACGTTCTCTACCGATTTCTATCTCCTTACAACCGTAATTAACGCCATTCGATTAGGATTTGGAGCGATTTGCATGATCAATGTCTCGCGCAACTGGCTCGACCTGTTGCTAATAAGCCGAGCTCGAAGAAAATTGCCTGGAAACTCGGCTCAGAGAGCCTACAACGAAACCGTCCCGTAACGAACGCGAATATACCTGTCGAATCTGAACAAAGGAAACGTACACCGCGTGTGAGAGGGATGAACGGTCGTAAATTCTGTTTCCTTATAGACATACAGATGTCCGATTTATTGCGCTGGGAAAAGTGATGCACTGTTCAAATATGTACCTGAATAAAAAAATGTTTTTTGATAATACAACATTAGTAAGTTATTCAGCTAGAATGATAACAAAATACTAAAAAAACGGCCAAGTGCGAGTCACTAAGGGTTCCGTACCGTTCTTTATCTATACAATACTAGCGGTCGCCCGCAGCTTCGCTCGCATGTAATTCGGTTTGCATTCACATAGAGTAGTCTATGTCACTCTCCATCTCTTCAGGTACCTCTACTTAAAAATCACCTCATCAAGTTAATTCGTCGATCCGCTTTGCACATAGACGCCGCCCTGCTAGAAGGCTAACAGAGCGTAGGAAAGAGAAGACTCCATCTTATGGACACTGCTTATGACAAAAAGAGACAGTACATTTTAATTTTAGCTGCGTGGTCCCCGGCAGAGTAGAATAGGCCACCCTCACTCTTACCGAGGTGTCGTAAAAGGCGACTAAGGTAAAGCTGCTGGCATGATCATCAGCACCCAGAGAAGTAAAACTCTGCATTTATATCAAAACCCTCGCCAACCCGTCTGCCAAGCGTGGTGAGTATGGCAATTACCCCTCATGTGATTGAGGGAGGCCCGTGCCCCAGCAGTGGGGACTTAAATGGGCTGATGATGATGATGATGTCATTTTAATTCTATGGCTTGGCCGTGAAAGACGGACAAACAAACAGACACATACTTTCCCATAAATGTATAACATTAGTAAGGCTTAGATCTATTTGTATAGGAATGTTATAGATACTTTTGTGCACTATGAGTATAATATATCCGACGTCAATGGTTGATCGATGAGATTGGCCACCTAGCAAAAAATATAAAAAAAAATCTTTACAAGGACATTAAGCTACAGTCAAAGAACAAAAATGTTCGTCAGTTTTCAAATTGATTCATTTCATATGCTTTGAGTACTTAGCACTTATTACCTTTCGTAAATTTGTCAGAGTAAATTACATGCACAGAAAACTATGCTTAACTGTTACTGGTAGATCAGAAAGTTCAGATTTGGTTGGTTGAGTTATCAGATCTTTATGAAACGGTATGTATAACTGATTCTTGCCGTGCAAGCGAAAATTTACCTTAAGGTGACGGGTGGGGCACACTAGCACCAATCGATTTTAAATTTTAGCTGCTGAACCGGATCTTTTTTAAACAATTTCGGGGTTACAACCTCTCGGTGAACACTTATACTATTTATTAAGTAACAATGCATAAATTTTGGGTCCAACGCGTACGCGAAAAATTGATTCACGCTAAAAGTGGCTGCTTTTGGCGTGAATAAATTTTTTGCGTACAAAAACGGACCCAACATTTGTGCATGGTTATTTAATAAATAGTATAAGTAATTGACGAGAGGTTGTAACCCCGAAATTGTTTAAAATAGATCCGGTTTAGCAGCTAAAAATTTAAATTCATTGGCGTCGCTAGTGTGCCCTACACCTTAAGGTGACGAATCTTTTTATTGTCTGTACCGTACATGTACGGTAAGCCACACATCAATGTATACAAATCTGTCAAATTTCTTCATCAATCGAGGAAATTTGACAGATAGTAACCTGAAGTGTGGCTGACTGTAGGTACCTAATATCTATATTTTTCTGAACTTCGACAACTCAAGAGCGTAGGCCCCTAGTTTTCTTACTTATAAATAACTAATTCCTGTCGCAAGTTACCCTACATTTATGTATGTAAATGATTTATACACCAAGTAACGGTTGACGTTAACTATCATTGGTACGTACTCGGTTAATAGCTTATTTCATTGCACATTAAATGGGCAGATAGAGGGAATCACGGGTGCTTAGCTAGAGCGATTAAACTTTATGAAGTGGTCTAGATAACATGCCAATTGAGTGTATTTGTAATATTCACTGTTAATTCAGTTAGTTTAGTTATCGTGCTATGAGCAGTTCAGTGTATCTTGGCCTTTGACAAGACATTTCGCCATTCTAGGATATCGCTTGGAGACCTACACTTTGAACCGTTTTTTGAAAAATCTTTAAGTTGCCAAGAAAAAAAAATATAAATATTTTTTTAAAATTTTTCTGCCTCGGAATTTTGTAAGTCATGGTTCCAAATGGTGATATTCTCAATAATTGATATTGTTAAATAAGTGGCCAATAACTTCTGATGTCATTTTAGCACATCAGAAACTTTTTTTTATGTCGACAAAGTTCAATCCATAATTTTACTATTTATGAAAGATATAACTTTTTACGCCGTGTGGTCCCCGGCAGAGTAGAATAGACCACCCTCGCTCTTACCGAGGTGTCGTAAAAGGCGACTAAGGTAATGCTGCTGGTATGATCATCAGCACACAAAAAAGGAAAACTCTGCATTTATATCAAAACCCTCGCCAACCCGTCTGCTAAGCGTGGTGAGTATGGCAATTACCCCTCATGTGATTGAGGGAGGCCCGTGCCCCAGCAGTGGGGACTTAAATGGGCTGACGGTGACGATGAGAACTTTAAAAATCTCTCTTGAAGAGAAATGTATGACACCGAGGTACACTTGTACCCATAATTTTAAATTCATGTAACATTAAATAAGGTTTCTAAATTGGTTTAAATAAATTTTAAAAAAATATTTTTTATTCACAGTCAAATATTCAACGGTTTGAAACGGATATTTTACAACAGTAGGCGAGAGAGATATAAAATATAGTAACTCTCTGACAATAACACGATTGCCTGCTTGGAGACACTATATACCGTGTCAATGCATATTTTTAATAATAATAATTCTCACAACATCCCATACGTTGACCTGATTCTGTACTAAGTAGCTTAAGCACTTGTGTTACAGATATCAGAGAACAGAGGAACACAAATATATACTTAAATACATATATTACACCCAGACACTGAACAAACCCAAGTGTTCATCGCACGAATGCAGGGTGGGGATCGAACCCACGATCTTTGGCCTAAGAGGCAGGGTCACTACCAATTGCGCCATCCGGTCAGTCGTATGATAAAATCGATGGTTCGAAGTAAGACCACTTATGCCTATTTACCACTGGGGATGCGGAATTTTTATATCACTGAGGGGTTCTATCTTCCTTGACAGAGTTATCTGAAGAATGGGCGCTAGCAGAGTGCGAGGGGGAAGGCTGGTGGCGTGATGCGCGGGAGTCGACGCGGGGGTGCGACGTGCGGTACGCGGGGGTGGCGCCCGTGGAGCGAGCCTCCTCTGCGCCCGCGACTGCGCTTGCGGTGCGGTCCGCCCTGCACTCCGCTAAAGGTACTAAGAAGGGATGCTACTTGAACAAATAGTTCAAAAAGTTCGAGATTCATCATCAGATTTCACTTTTTTAAGAGAAAAGAGGCAACCGAGCAAGCGAGTCACCTGGTGGTAAGTGATCGTCGCCGCTCAAACCAGGAGTGGAGATGCGTTTCCAGCCTTTTAAGAAGGTATACGCTCGTTTCTTGAAGATCTCAATGTCGTATAGGTTCGGAAATACCGCTGCGGGAAGTTGGTTCCACAATGAAGCAAAAAATGATGTGGACGTGTAAATCCTAGTTCTTTTATTTATTTTACTCAAAATATAATACTGATATCATATGATGATGATTACCTACTAGTTACACCCTTGTACGGTCAGCATCAAAAGTAGATTAACACTTTAGTTAGTTTCTAGGGGGTACGTAAAAATGTTACTTCGACATGGTACTAAAGAGTTAAGGTACTTTTGATGCTGACGGTACATACATAGTATGATTGGATTAGATATAGTTTCGGAAACGGGTAATCATGATTCAGTTGGTCTTGTTCCCTGGCAAAAGAGCTGCGAAGGTAAGCAGACCCTGGGAGCCAAAGTGACAGCTATAGACGCAACCGGGAATTACACGCTAACATGAGGACATAGTATGATTCCACTGTATCGTAGGTACGTTGATACGCAATCTTCATTGTGCGAGTCCTACTTGCACAATGGTAGATTTTTATTTATATAATCGTACGTACAGTCTGAAAGTCTTCTGGTTTGAATATCAAACTTATTGAGCATTCTTCTCCATTCCAGCCTTCAACAAAAAGCTTCAAAGGGTGAATCTAGACATCAGTTCAAAAGGCATCATCGTCAGTGACGTGGAAACACAAGAGAATGTTTTGAGCATCTCTATTTACAAGTAAGTTTGGGTTTATTTTTAGGATCCCGTAACATTACAAAATTCGTAATCTCCAGGTCTGACTTTGGGAACCCGATCTAGCGTTTGTAATGCAAATATTGTGGGTCCATATAAATAAGAATTACTGTGTCTTTATAACCTCATTTTCAAGCTTCAAACCTCATCGTCAGCCCATTTAACTCCCCACTGCTGGGGCACGGACCTCCCTCAATTACGTAAGGGGTAATTGCCATACTCACCACGCTTGGCAGACGGGTTGCGAGGGTTTTGATATAAATGCAGAGTTTTCTTTCTCTGGGTGCTGATGATCATGCCAGCTGCTTTACCTTAGTCGCATTTTACGACACCTCGGTAAGAGTGAGGGTGGCCTATTCTACTGTGCCGGGGACCACACGGCGTAGATTCAAACCTAAATACAGGCTACTGACACAGCTAAAATGATGATGAAACCTCGCTCCTAAATAATTAAGTAGATACTTAAATGTGTCGCTTATTAGGCGATTTGGAAGAATGCATTCCCGTCAGATGCCCTTTATTACAATGAAAGAAATCGTAAAATAACTAAAAACGCTTTATGCTGTAGCGAAAGAACCTACAGTAACTTATTTAGGTACGTATCGGAAATGTGTAATTAATTAATGAGCTTTCTTATCTATTCGCCATTACTTTTAATTATCAGGCGCGTATTGTAGGAAATGAAATGTTCCTTTGAAAAATAATGCAATTATGAGCATAATTATGTCATACAGGCCGTTTCGATATCTCAGACTTCGCCGAGGATGAATTGTTACAGCTGGCACGGGGTGGTACAGGGTGAGCCGTTTTTAGCTCGCGATAAAGCTTTGACAGGCTCGATTTATGGCTCGCCGTCTGGGGCTTTAATAATATTGAAAGCCAACGGTGAATGAGTTTTCCTCTTGATATGTCAATCATACTGCAGTAGGTATTATAACTGAATGGTCCTAACTATGTACGCGATGGTCCGCAATTTGTAAAAATAGATCCATATTTTTACCAATTGCGGACCATCGCGTCGGAAACTCGGCAAATATGTACATACGAGTAGTTAGTTAGGTTAAGAATTACTATTTATTTGAAAATGAAAATGAAAATTGTTTATTCAATTTAGGTCCATACAGAACACTTATGAATGTCAACATGTTTACCACTGGTTCGGAATGTAGTTTTCTGCCAAGAACACACCAGCAAGAAACTCAGCAGTTACTCTTTTAAAAAAAAAGTTTTACAAAATGTCACCATTAACTTAAAAATATAGTACAATTTTTGTGTTACTAATATGTCCCTAAATTATTGTGTCATTCAATAAATCGTCTATTTTATAATAGCCTTTCTTCATTAAACAGTTTTTTATATACAATTTAAACTTATGTGTGGGCAAGTCAATAATAATCTGAGGTAACTTATTAAACATTTTTATGCTCAATTCTATAAATGAACAGCCAACCTTATGGAGCCTGATATTTGGAACGGCCAGTCTGTACTTATTTCTGGTGTTAAGGCTGTGACAGTCAGACTTCTTCGAGAACAGATGGAGATTCTTCTGTGCCTTACTAACTTTAAAAGCATGTCTGCCGTAAATAAAAAAAATAACTACGTTAGTGCAAGGTATCCTTCATCCTACAATGAATCCCCAAGCCGAACTGGGCTGGTCACGTTTGTTGTATCTCGATAAATACCGTTACTCTGACAACTTTGTTCTGCCTCTTCCTCCTTCTGTTCCAATCCAAGGTGTTGTAACACCTAACTATGACTTATTTGATATGTTAGGTGGTTAGATCTTGTAAAAAGTTATAGTTAGAATTTATTTGATATCTTTTTCAGAATATCTTACTGCTCTGCGGACGCCGCCAATGCCAGGGTTTTCGCGGTGGTGGAAGGCAGGAACTGCCCGTCCACCGGCCCCAGCGAGTCCCACATAGTGCACGTGTTCGTGTGCGCGCGCAGGCGGCATGCGCGTGCGCTCGCGCTGTCCCTCGCGCACGCCTTCAACGACGCTTACCAGGTAGCTAGTTACTGTCACTGTCACTGTAGGTGGTGTACGGCTGGAGCTGCCTGCCCTCTTGTCCCAGTAGGTCCTATATCGTGAATCGCCCCCTCTTGCACTGTCCCTCGCTAGTATTTATCATTATTACTGCCTAGCGCGTAGGTCTTTTCTAACTCTTTGATATCAGTGTCAGCTAAATTCCTTATTGCACATCTCTTTTAATAATGTTTTATTTCATTTTCAGGCATGGCAAGCGAACCAAGAAAGCTCACTGCAGTCTGGAGGAATGCGTCTGGCACCATGGGTAAGTTAAAGAAAATAAAAGTTTAGTTTAGATAGCCTCTCCGAACCCGCCGTGGTTAATTGAACATCTGGATTCTCTTAATTTAGTAAATTACAACATCTACGTTATATTCATCATTGACGACCTGTTTGGAATAGTGGTAGTCAACGCTGCCTTTGGTCCAAGGGTTGCGGGTTTGATACCCGCACAGTACAAAAATTTGTATGCATGAACATGTATGTACGCCTAAATTGTACATTGTATCTCTGTATACCTAGCTTTTAAGTTTTGTATGTCGCGCAATAAGGAGTATCTGTCTATCTATGTTTGTATTGGTCTGGATGTTTTGTATGTATTATAAGTATCTATGTATTCACAAAAGAAAAGTATTAAATGTATATATTTGTAATTCCGCTGTTGGTTCTGATATCCGTAACACCAGGTGCTTGAGCTACCTATTTAAGAGTCAGATCAATGTAAGTATGGGATGTTGTGTACTTTTTTTTTATCATGTGTCATGGAGTGCAGTTCGTGAATAAGCATGCGTAGTGCCTACACTACGCATGTTTACGACGCATGCTTATGACGAGTAGCAGAGCATCCTAATGCTCTGCTACTCGTTGAACTCATTATCTTAAGAGGACTGCAGGCAGTGACTTGATGACGAAAACTTGGTTATTGGTGGCGCAGCAAGATAGGCCTACGCTCAACAGTGGAGGGGTGGTGGAAGGCAGAAACTGCCCAGACACAGGCCCACAATGTGAGACTCGCTGGGACCGGTGCGTGGTGCGCAGGCACTCGTAAGGCATAGGCTTTATTTTGGTTGTTGATGATCTTCAAGTTACTCTTTATTATTCCAGGTGCGGTTCCACGAAGAGTCTGATGAGGAAGCAGATGAGGAGTGGGAGGAGGCGCCTGCGCCACTCGTCACGTTCGCTTGAGCGCACGCGCACGCGTGTTGCCAAGCCGTGCTGTACATACGTTTACTGTGACTTTCTTATGATCAGCTGTATCTACCGGTCTATCGGAAAAAGATGAAGCGAAGGTACCGGAGGTCCATTCAGAGGGGAAAGACTAGTTATTGCTTAGTCGCATCTGCACGTTAGCTCAAATAGTCCAACTGCTGGGCAAAGGCCTCCCCAATAGCCTCCACTGTTCCCCATTCATTGCCAGAAGTATTGGTCCAGATCGTCACGCCATCTCTTTTTCGGTCTGCCTCTTGGACGACGGCCATCTGCAGGCTGCAATTTCGTGTCAATCTGGGTCCATCTCTCCAGGTGCATTCTAACATTATGGCCAGCCCAGTTCCATTTAAGCTTTGCGGGTTTTTATACCCACTTACACCCATAATGCCGGTTTGTGAGCGGATTATGGTATTTCGTGCTCTATTCGTGAGTTTAATACCTAGGATGCTCCACTCCATAGTTCTTTGTCTTTCCTGTACCACCTATTACATAAAAAGAAGGGTTACTAGTGAGAATGGGCGTAAAGTCACGGTTGAGACTTAGTTGAGAGCTTACTGATTGAGGTCTAGTTGTGATGGATTTTTAAGTAAGTAACATTTATTGACCACAAACAGATAGGCTACAAAGCCTTGAACACCGACGCAAGGTAGCAAGCTTATCGATCTTCTATCGGATACATTTTGGAGAGTGCGCCACGGAACTGTACAACGACATTGGAGCATCTCCGTTCTTCCACTACTCCACCAAGCAGACCCTCAATCGACACCGGTACATGGTAGAAATACCAAAAGTCCGCACAAAGAGGTTTGAATCCTGTTTCCTTATTCGTACTGCGAAACAGTGGAATCTCCTGATCTCGCCTGAGGAGGTGTTCCCTAGAGGCTACAATTTGAGGGTTTTCAAAGCGCGAGTGAATAGGTATATTCTAGGTAATCGTGCTACATCTTAGAAGACCATATTATCACTTACCATCAGGTGAAATATGGTCAAGCTTACCTATCTACAATAAAAAAACAAAAAACAAACACGAATACAATTACAACAAGATGTTAACAATAAGACAGAAAAGAACAAATAATAAGTATGTTGCATGGAAGATTACCAGGATAAACCATGTGGTCAACAAGGTCCAACCTCAGCATGTGCTGCAACTGTTTGAAGCCGCTGCAGCGCTGTTTTCGGTTTGGACCTTGAGTGACGGGATTAATTGTCTTGGTTGAACCAGAGATCGTGTGACATTCGTATTAATTACTCAATAATTCTCACAACATCTCATACGTTGACCTGATTCCGTACTAAGTAGCTTAAGCACTTGTGTTACAGATATCAGACAACAGAAGAACACAAATATATACTTAAATACATATATTACACCCAGACACTGAACAAACACAAGTGTTCATCACACGAATGTTTGTCCAGGTTGGGGATCGAACACACGACCTTTGGCGTAAGAGGCAGGGTCACTACCAATTGCGCCATCCGGTCAGGTCAGTAACATTCATATAATTAAATAATAAGAAAATTAAACAAAGAAGAAAAAAAAGTAACATAAAACGCGCGTGAGCAATTACTGTGCTCAGTACAGTACTGTGTTTAGTTAGCCACTTTCAAGAGACGAGCGTACCTCTCTATAAGGTCGGCAATGCAGCCTTCGAGCGACTCCTCTGATCTCGCAGATGTTAATGGGCGGATGTGTTTACTTACTTAGGCGATACACATAAATGTTTGCCACATTTAGCAAAAAATCTTCGGCATAAGACTGTTCTACGGCCTAACGGTAACTATGGTGGTTTAACAAATTGTCAGGTATGGTAAATAGGTAAGCGTGTTGGTATTTTTTTTTGTGCCCCTTTTTAGACAGGAGCTATGTAAATCTCGAGTCAAAGGTTGGATCCTGGCAATACAAGATTTGCCAACCTATTGTATGCCAGTACGGGCAACAAATTCCTTTTTATGCTCAGATCACCCTGTGTACCAGCAGCCCGATTCTCGTGCTCGTGACACTTATTATCATACGACATATATAACTAAACATAGTCTTTTGTATGGATTTCATGCGACATCCGCCATGTTTTTTCATATCGAAAATTCCGAGAATTGGGCTCCTGCAGCCAAATACTCGGGCGGCTAAATAATTTATCATCATACCATGGCCCTAATTCTCGTGCTCGTGACAATTTTTTTTTCTAACGACATATATCACCATAACAGAGTTTTTTTTTATGGTTTTCAGGTGATATCCGTCATGTTTTCAAAATATCACGAGCCCGAGAATTGGGCTCCACATATATCACTAAGACAGCTTATTTTGTATGGATTTCATGCGACATCCGCCATGTTTTTCATATCGAAAATCCCGAGAATTGGGCTCCAGTTATATGAATGAGAGTTTCATAGCTTCTGGTCAGACCTATAAGTTGTTATTGGTACTTATATAGGAACTTGGATAAGGACATACCTAACATCTTTTCGTCAAAAATATTATTTAGACCGGTAGCTAGATCAGGCTAGAATAAACATAAGTTTGTAATTATTATATGTAACTAATTTAGTTATGGAAAATATGCCGCCGCCAGTAGATTTGTATTAACTTGGGCGATTATTACACCTTCTTTAAAAATGTACAACGGTGAATCCATAAAGAAAAGTATTAGTAATTCTTTGAAATTTATTATTATCATCGTACAAGCAACCACAATTCTTATTATTGCCTAAGGTGGCCACTTTTAGTAATTATAAAAATTGTTCAAGAAATTATGATGTAATTTTGTCTCAAAAAATTCCTAATACTATGCTTTATGGATTCATCGTTGTAGTTAAAAAAAATGTCTCATAATCGCCACACTTAATACAAATAGTTTCGGCGATGCGTCACCTTAAAATGCAATTAGACTGTCTGCGTAAGTTAATATTCTAGAAAATAGTTAGAAAATAATTCCAGTAAAGTACAAGGTAAATAATAAAATTTTGTAAAGTACACTAGTTAGGTAATATAATTTATAAAAAATAAAGTAATAGGGAACTAAATTACATATTGTATATACGAGTATGTACATTCTATTTGCAAACTAAATTGTTTTGGTAATAAGAGAGTAAATAATATTCGCATAAATATAATCTAAACATAATCTTGTATTGTAAGTTGTAAAATAAGAAATAAATAAACAAACAAAATCTTATCATGTTTTTTTTTACATCATAAAATAAATCAATGGTATTATTTAGATAGGTACATAGGTAAAGCAAAACGTACTTATTTACATTAGGTATGAATGGGCCGGTAGCGGAGTGATAGGCTACACGAATTCTGTGGTGATACTAACTATGGCCTTACAGAAAACGCTTGCGCTTATTTCGGTGAGTATTTGACAGTACCGGAGGCCCAATCCAGAGTGAAGAAGACCTCAATGAAGTTGCGCATCTATTGGCGGCAGCCTATCGCTTACCAGGGTAATTCTTCGATTTTGGTGGACAGCCATGAAAGTTTAATTTAATATTATTCCAAAAATTACATATAACGTTTACGTACTTCTACGTGTATTTTGGTGTAGTGGTTTAAGTACCTGGCCGTGATCTCAAGGTCCTGAGTTCGATTCCTGGGTCGAGCAAAAAGTGTGTTTCAAATTTTTCAAACATAACTCGGGTTTGTGATCACCAATCCGCATTTGGCAAGCGTGGTGATTAAGGCTAATCGCATCATAGTAGCGATGACTTGATTACTATGATGGAGGCCTTTGCCCTGCAGTGGGACAGCTATAGGTGTATTTTAAGATTCCGATGTCAATTTCGGAGTAATATTAGATTCTTCAGGACAGCCACGAGAGTAACATCTCGAAGAATTACTCAGTACGTCTGCTCGTCTGCCACCTTATTTAAAGAAAACTACGCCAATGCCGAGGTTCATCTAGAATCGGCACTGCTGGTACTTAGCCAGCCACTTCAGCCCCTGCGTGGTGAGGAACAGCGGCGCGGAGCACGCGCGCCCGCCGTGGAAGTTGATCATCATGTAGTCGAAGCAGTTGGTCACGCCGTCGTTGTTGCAGTCCTGGAAATAAATATACAACATCTCATACCTTCCGAGGCAGCTAAGCAATTAGCTAGGATATTCTTAGTACATAAATTATCCTCTCGTCCCGTGCTCTATCTATTAATCTTTAAGTCATGTTAATTTTAGTATAATTTGTTAGCTACTAAATCAGATCTTTTTAAACAATTTTGGAGTTACAACCTCTCGGCAAACACTTATATTATTTATCAAATAACCATGTACAAATGTTGGGTCCGTTTTTGTACGCGATAATTTGATTATTGCCAAAAGCGGCCACTTTTTTTTTTATGATATAGGTGGCAGACGAGCAGACGGATCACCTGATGGTAAGCGATTACCGCCGCCCATGGACGCCTGCAACACCAGTGGTGTCACAAGTGCGCTGCTTACCTTTTACCTTTTAGCGTGAATCAATTTTTCACGTACGCCTTGGACCCAACATTTGTACATGGTTATTTCATAAATAGTATAAATGTATTTGCCAAGAGGTTGTAACCCCGAAATTGTTTGAAATACTCGATCCGGTTTAGTAGCTAAAATTAAAATCGTTTGGTGTCGCTAGTGTGCCCTACCCGTGACCGTCTATGAAGAGAAAAGCCTCTAAAATAAATAAAGAAAAAAATTTTATTGACCTTCGAGTGAGATGGTAACTCAGTGGTTCTGAAAGGGCCTTCCATACGAGGTGTCGTGTTTCGAATCGCACCTCTAGATTTTTTAAATCTGTTTGCGTATTTCTACCATTAGCTCGGCGGTTAGGGAAAACATTGTGAGGAAAAAGAAGTTTCGGATAGTTTCTGAATTCATCGTTATCCACGAGAACTACTGCCGACAAACTGTTCTACAGTTTGGCACAATGTAATTTTATGCTATGAAATATTTTTTTGTCAAATAAATAAAGATAAAAAAACTAAAACCCAACTACGACAAAAAACGTCGCTGAAAAAGTAAGTAAGGCGTAGTCACACGTTAAATATACTACCCTTTGACAACGTGTGACTGCGGATTTCCAAACATGAAATTTTATCTCTACATAGTGAATATTGCATAAATTGACAACGAAGGCTTGTTTTATACTTTTTCAGCGACGTTTTTTGTCGTAGTTGGGTTTTAGTTTTTTTACTTTTATTTTATTTGTACTATTTTGGTGTCCAAGTGCTAGTAATATATATATATATTCAAAATGTACAAGTCAAGCGCTTTCAAATGATACCAAACACGGCATATTTATCATAACTTTATTTTTTTACTCTGTATGTTTTGTCCGCTAGAGGGCGCCACATTAGATTTTGTGAAACTTCATATAGCCTATAACCAGCGGACGATCAAGACGCTTATAATGATATGTCATTTGTCGAATTCTGATAAGTCGTTAAGAAGTTACGTGGAAACAGATGAACATACATACATACATACATACATACATACATACATAGCCTGTCAAAATCATAACCCTCCTTTTGCTTTGCCGTAGTCGGGTAAAAAGTCATTATTATGTCGTTTTAATTTGTGTACTGTTTCTGTTGTAATGACGGTGCATTTTTGTACATTTAATAAGTACCTAACTATTAGTCTAGTATGCGTTTTTAAAAATAGGTTTAAAAATACCAGTAGGATTGAGACTTCCATCTCTCTGCCAAATCGTTGATGAAGCATTTATAAAAAGCACAAATACCTTTCCAAACTTTTCCATGTAACTTTCAACAATATTGATTGAGCAGTGGTAATCTCTTGCACAGTCTTCGAACGCTGAAAAATATAAATTAATAGTTTTAATTCAAGGCCTAAAAAATATTATAAACTCAAGTAAAATAGTGACAAGATCTCTCTCAAAAAGTTAGGAGAGCTACACTTCTCACCATACAACTATGATTTCATAACTGAATTAAGTAGATAGCTCATTGAATTAGTAGGGCGGCATAGTGTAAGTTCTAGCTTTACCTACACCTTTGCGTTTCGCTATCATCTCGGTCGATGTAGTTATCTCACCTTCCTTCCTATCAGGGTCGTCGTCAGGCAGTGTGGCTCTACCAGAGATGTAGAAGTACCTGTTGTGATAGCCGTGGGCCACGTCGCAGCCGGCACGTAACAGAGGCAACGGAAGCATGCCTCGTTCAGATTCGCTGTGATTGTCTCACCTTCCTTCCTGTCAGGGTCGTCGTGAGGCAGCGTGGGCCTGCCCGCGTCGACCCAGTACACGCGGGAGATGTAGAAGGGGCCGCAGTACCCGTTGCTGCAGCCGTGGGCCACGTCGCAGCCGGCCACGTGGCATAGGCAACGGAAGCATGCCCCGTTTAGATTCGGGAGCTGCACTCCTGGAATGGAAATGTTACGTTACTGGTGGAAATAGATAGAAAGATACACTTTTATTGCACAAAATTTACAGATCTTAGTCTATGGTATTATACTAAAACAATGTAGGCGGTCTTATTGCTAATAGCGATCTCTTCCAAACAAACTCGGGGTAGAGGAAAAGTATAGCGAATTCAAAAAAACCGGCCAAGTGCGAGTCGGACTCGCGCACCGAGAGTTCCGTACAAACCTGCAAGGTTTACAAAGTTCGTTCATTACGACAATCGAGTCATAACTATGGTATTTTTATTGCAAAATAAAATTCATAACATTACAATGGGGAAAGATGGAGGAGCATAAATTTAAGAGTTTTTGCGTTGACTTAGAATTTTTTTTTCACGGGTTAAAGGCAATTAGATCTAAGTATTTGATATGAATTTCAACTTGATAGCTCTACGCGTTCATGAGGAAAAAAGTAATAAGTTTATATTTATTAAAAAATATATATTTTGTAATGTAACTAAAAATTTAAGGTTTTCGGAATTTTTCCTTTAAGTGTGCTATAAAACGTTGCTTCATGCCAAATTTCAAGATTCTAGGTCGACTGGAAGTACCTTTTAGGTTTTGATTCCCTTGCGAGTACTTGCGAGTTTCAAAATATGCAGCTTAAATTGCTGTTTCTTTTGATTGCGTTGACATAGAAGTTTGATTTTGTTACAGCTTAAAGGTATTATAGACCTGAGTATTTGGTATGAATTTCAATTTAATACCTCTACGCGTTTATGAGGAAATGGGTAGTAAGTTTAAAATTATTAAAAAAATATATATTATGTGATGTAACTAAAAATTTATGGTTTTCATATTTTTTCCTTTATCTATGCTATAAAACGTTGCTTCGTACCAAATTTCAAGATTGTGAGTTCACGGGAAGCACCCTGTAGGTTTTGATTCCCTTGCAAGTGTCGAAAATTTGCGGCATAAACGGCTGTATCTTTTGATTGCGTTGGCTTAGAAGTTTGATTTTTTCACAGCTTCAAGGGACAGTAGACTTGAGTAATTGATATAAATTTCAGCTTCATACCTCCACGCGTTCCTGAGAAAAAGGGTCTTGACAGACGGACGGACAGACGGACAACAAAGTGATCCTATAAGGGTTCCGTTTTTTCCTTTTGAGGTACGGAACCCTAAAAAGGGGTAAGGCAGTGCAAGTCAGAAAAAGAAAAGAGATTTTTTTTTAATATGAATGTAGGCTAACGCTTGACCACAATCTCACCTGATGGAAAGTGACGATGAGGTCTAGGATGTAACGCGTTTGCCTAGAAGATGCCTGTTCACTCTTGCCTTAAAGATGTCCAGATTTTAGTGGTCCGGAAAAACAGACCTTGGCAAGGAGTTCCATTCCTTAGCTATCCATTGTACATTGTATAAATACGAGTATGGTATATACACACATTATATTAAATAAATATATACTAGCTATAAATACTAATACATACTAGTAAATTAGAAAACAAATAAACATAGGTACATACTAACAGTAATTTGTTTGTGTATGATACCTCCAATATAAAAGTGACTCTTCATTATAATTATTCAGTTGAAATCCACTGCTGTATATAGGCCTCTCCAAATGTTCACCAGTCCAATCTACTTACTAAAATATTTAAATATTTGTCATAGAGCACCATTTCTTACATCCATCTAGTAATGTGATTAGAGTTACATTTTGTCATTAACTACCCACCCGACCCGACCAAGACGACCCGTTTGGGTCGGTGGTAGTGAATGCTGCCTCTGGTGCAAGGGTTGCGGGTTCGATCCCCGCACAGTATAAACATTTGTGTGCATGAACATGTCTGTTTGTTTGAATTAGAAGTATGTATTTACAAGAAAAAAGTATTATGTATATATTTGTAATTCCGCTGTTGGTTCTGATATCCGTAACACAGGAGCTTGAGCTACCTATCTCGGAGTCAGATCAATAAATGTAATGTTGTGAAATATTAACTAAGTATTTACTAAATTCATGATTATTATTACTTGAGATCTCAAAGAGACTGGAAGTAGTATTTCCTAGCAAAGTCGTGACCCGAGATTATTCGCTAGAGTCAGTTTTTCTGGTACTTTTTATTACTTAGGTAGTATACATCCTTAATTCCTTTGCGAATTAGATCGAACGCACTTAAAAGCTTACACATATCAAAGTTAATACCTACCTACATACACACACACACCTACAAGCAACAATGAAATATTTCTAAAAGGTTAATTTAAGTCATCTTGATCAGTGGAGACACGAAGTTCTTATCTATAACCTCCTTGAGGTGAGATCACGTTTTCCGAATCGAAGTATGAAATCATCTTGATTTAGCGAATCGCCTGTTTCAATTAGAACTTTTTTTCAATATCCATGGTTTTCATCATCGTCAGCCCATTTAAGTTCCCACTGCTGGGGCACGGGCCTCCCTCAATCACATGAGGGGTAATTGCCATACTCACCACGCTTGGCAGACGGGTTGGCGAGGGTTTTGATATAAATGCAGAGTTTTCCTTCTCTGGGTGCTGTTGATCATGCCAGCAGCTTTACCTTAGTCGCCTTTTACGACACCTCGGTAAGAGTGAAGGTGGTCTATTCTACTCTGCCGGGGACCACACGGCGTCAAATCTAGGTAACTACATTAAATACTAAAGTAAGGAAACATCGGTTATTCGTAGATTGATTTGAAACCAAAATGATCGATTTCCATATCAAAATTGTTATGAAAGCTGTTTAATTAACAGCTGATTTTAATTAGTTAATTAATAATATTAAATAAACAGTTTAATATAGTTTTTAAATTAAACACAACTTACCGTAAACTGAACATAAACAAAATATCAATAAAAACTGCACCCGCATGATCAAAAATGAAATTAATTTAATCCACTTCACCCTAATTTACCACTTCAACTACTTTTAATTATTTTTGTCATTATTCTGACACACATCTTACTTTGTATGAGGGGAGTTTATTACTAAAAAGCTCAGACAAGTTGTTATTCATTGCTTCACCAAGAACGGAATGATCGAATCATTCCTCGAAATTACTAGAAAAACAAGCAACAAAAAGTATTCGGGTGATAGGTAGCCTCCGTAGACCTGAGGCCTTACCATGAGTTTGAAATACTATCCTCGCTATCCAAAACTATTGCTGTCTCTTTCACATGCACCACAATGAAAGGGACAAAGCGAAAGTTTTCGATAGCGAGAACAGTTTTTCAAACTCATGGTAAGGGTACTGTATCCACCATCTCTGCGGTCAAAAGTGAGATCACACTGTTAATATAGTCAGTAATTTGACATCCTCCTTCCCATCTTAGCGTGTAATTCCTAGTTTCGTCAAAACCTGTCGCTTCGAAGACCGGGGTACTTTTAGACCATGATCCAGGATTATAAATAAATAAATAAATATTTCACAGCATCACATTGATCTGACTCCGAGATAGGTAGCTCAAGCACCTGTGTTACGGATATCAGAATCAACAGTGGGATTACAAATATATAAATTTACTAATTTTCTTTTGTAAATACATACTTATAAAACATAGGAAACACCCAGACCAATACAAACAGATATGTTCATGTTTACTGTGCGGGGATAGAACCCGCAACCCTTGGACCAAAGGCAGCGTTCACTACCACTGTTCCAAACGGGTCGTCAAAGGGAATTCAGGATTTGAGAAGTCTGGTAATTACAATGAAGCGACTGCCGTCTGCCCTTCGCAACCCTTAGACAGGGGAATCAGACCAACTGGACCACACGTTCAGAATCATTATCAAATATTGTAAGTATCCACATCCATGATTTAGTTGGTCTGGTTCTCCTGTAATAGGTTACGAAGGTCAGACGGCAGTCACTTCATTGTAATTACCAAACTCCCCAAATCGTGAATGATGGTCTAAGCGTACCCCGGGCTCCAGAGCGACAGCTTTGGACGCAATCGGGAAATTATAGGTACAACCTGTGCGGATAAAGAATGGGATCAGAAATGGCGGCGCATCTATTCACTTCTCGCTCGCACACTATTTGCGTCTATACTCGCACTCGTGGGGTGCGAGTATAGACGCAAATAGTCAGTTAATAGATGCGCCGCCATTTCTGATCCCATTCTTTATCCGCACAGGTTGTATACACAATTTTGAGACGTGCAGGTTCAACGGATGTACTAAACGGAGGTTGTTTAGTAACCAGTGCTCTAACGGGGCATGACAGTTTTAAAAAACATCTGTTCAATCTAAGTGTTACAGACAGCCCTCTCTGCAGAGCATGCATGAAGAAAAGAAGGAAGAAACAGCCAGCTTTTAGAGTGCATTGGGGTGGCCAACAACCGGGCACACTACCTGGGACACCCAGGAAGTTTCCAGGAAATTTTCAGCAACACAAAGGCGCTGACAGGTGTCCTTTAAGAACTCGGCTGGTTGGATTGACACTGGCCGACTATATCCACAGGAACATTCTCGGACTTATCTGGATGGAACTGGTATTTTTCAGAAGGCTACGCTTCCAGCACTCAATTCTCCCACATTAGTGTAACTGAGAAGGAAAACTCTGCACTTATATCAAAACCCTCGCCAACCCGTCTGCCAAGCGTGGTGAGTATGGCAATTACCCCTCATGTGATTGAGGGAGGCCCGTGCCCCAGCAGTGGGGACTTGAATGGGCTGATGATGATGATGAGTGTAAACTGAATGAGCTCCCAGCCACGGTGTACCCAGATCGCTATATACTTACATGTCCTATTTTAAAGGAAGTTTGAAAGGAATTCTCCATCAAAGGTCTCCATTTAAGAGGGGTTGTTCCGGACTATACACGGGTGTCCATGGGCGGCGGCAATTGCTTACCATGAGGCGATCCGTCTGCTCGTCTGCCACCTAATACATAAAAACAGGTAAACAGCGGCATGGATTGGGGGCGGTTGTTAATGGTGATTGGTTACAGTCGAAAAACTATAGCAATAGCCCTGTGTTTAGGCTTTTATGGCTCTTGACCGAGCGCGCGCACTGCTTTTTTTGCATGTACTTCAGTTCCGAAGCACCTCAGATGTCTTGCTACCGGTTATTATACTGTGGTGAGATCTAATCAATTGTTTATTTGAATAACATTAATAAGTGATTGTCGTACTTTTATGTCAAATGCTGGCGGATCTGCGTGGGATGCGGTAAATCCAGAAACGCGATTAGGTCTTGTATGATTAATTCATACGTCTGCGTGATCTGCAAGACATCCGGGAGCTTTTGATTTGCCTTACTTTGTAATGCATGCGTAATTTAAATGTGAAGGTCCCTCAGAAATATTTTTAACCAGGTAGTATACACTCCGCAAAATTTAGCTTGATTAGGATGACAGCTATATTACTAGACCTTTATTACAAAGGTTATAATGTTTATCATTTAACCAAGTTTCATGCCATAGATTTTTATTACTATAGACTTAAAGATAATTTTTCTGTGACACAAAAAGATATAGATTAGGCATTATTGCATACTCTGTCGACATCCTTATGTTGAGAACATACATCAGGAGCCCAATTCTCGTGCTCGTGACATTTACTTTCATACGACATATATCACTAAAACATAGTTTTTTTGTATGGTTTTCAGGTGATATCCGCCATGTTTACAAAATATCTCGTACCCGAGAATTGGGGTTCAGGCATACGGTGAACAATATAAATTAAGGATTAGTCGAATAGGAACTTTTTAACAATATGCTTTTAATTGTTCCAAAGAGCAGATGTTGATGCAGCAATCTTCAACTATACTGCGTTCGTGTCTCAGTGGGTGAGCTTCTCTCGGTTCCAGGTCAGCTGAAACATTCGGAAAATTATTCACTAATTAGAATTAACCTAATATAGAAAACCACCAAAAACGTTCTTTGCCTGCCTTACTCATAAAAAAAGGCCACTTTTGCCGTGAATCTTCGGTTTTTGTACTCGAAAAATGAGTACGAAAACAGACCAAACCTGTGCATGATTATTGTATAAGTAGGTACTTAGTATAGCTTCCCCCTTAAACATAATGATTCGCCAGTAGAACATAAAATCTAAAAATATTGATGTCGATATAAGTTGTGGTTCTTTAGTTAAATTTAAAAAACTAGTTCTCCCCAAAAGGTGTCCAAAACACCTCTCTTTGTAGTGAAATTGATTTTAGTAATATTTAATTCATTCTTCAACACTACCTACTGTTACTGTTGTCAATATTGCATGCCGTTGTCACCTATAAATAAGATTTCGTTTAGATTGATTTATAAATTTTCTGGTGTTATTATTGTATCATTTATTGATGTAAATTTTGTTGGTGATCTTATAAATAAATAAATAAATAGCTAAGTGTTTGCCGAAACTGGAGCCCCACAATTGTTAAAATATTCACACAGTCGAACATAGAACCTCCTCCTTTTTTGAAGTCGGCTAAAAATAGATCTGGTTAAGCTAAAAATTATAATTGGCATCGCTAGTGAGGGATACCCATCGCCTTAAAGTTAATTTGACACCTCTGAGGTAGTATAAGACTTAATAAGATTTTTTAAGATTCGGCAGGTGGACTGATGCAATTCAAAGGTTTTAAATTTGTGTCTAGTGGTTTTTAGTGTGCAAATTTGGAGTTTATGAGCAGTAAACCTAAACTATTTTCTTTAAGAGTTTATAAAAACAATACTTCTTTCTTCAACCCCATAGTCCGCATGTGTCGCGAATACAACGATCTGAAACATGATATCGATATCTTTGCTGCCAATCCAAATGTTTTCAGGAGGAGTCTCAAAACCCTCTTTAATACTTAGTACTGATAATTTTATAATTATAATAATATGTTGTCTTATTTTATTATTTAATTTTTTTTTTAATTCTCAATTCCAATTTTAATAATAATAACATTGTAGTTTATTTTTTATTATTATTATCTTAATTTTAATGTATTTTCAATGTTCACCAATTATATGTTTTTTTGGGTATTATCCTTGTTTTGTAATGCACCAATTGTTTTAAATTTGATAAAAAAAAAAAATACTAATTTTAAACACGCTAGGAACACTTTTATTGGATTACGATCTAGACTTAAGTTAATTCAATAAACAATACTAAGTTATTATCTATAATGATTGTAAACTGTCTGTGTTCTTTAATAAAGAAATAAAATAAAATAAAATAAAGTGCCGCAAAGTGATCCTTATAATAAGAATCGTTGGATTGTATCGTTTTTAACACTGCCATTGTGTTTCGAGTGCGATCTCTCATGACAACTTGCTTGGACCTAATAGAGTCTTAAAACCCGCGATTGCTCTTAGAGTGATATCCGCTGAATCCGTAGGTCGATAAAACGTAAAACACCGGCGTTTTATTGAGTGACTGTGACTGACTTCGACAGTTGACTACCTACTTAATTCTCAATAAGTTACTTGACATTGGTGAATTACCTTCGGGTAGAGCCATAACAAAAAAAAAAAGATTTTTTTAACTTTTGAGATAACTTACACTCGAGGCTGTTATACTTGTAACAAATGTCGACGAGTGCCTGCATAAGATGTCTCCCGCACAGATGTTGATTGATTTCCGCATTGAGGCTGGCAAAGCTCATCATCAACAAAGCCGTGAGCAAAACCGCTGACTTCATCTTTTAATCCTGTAAAAAAACCTTGATGAACCTTGATATTGACTTAATACGTATACAAAACTACTTAATAGGTATAAAATACGTATACCTCAGGCAGACTTTGCAATTGGGTAAAAACAACTTCGAGGATGAGGTGAATGGGAGAATCCAGTTAGATTGGGCAGCATTTGGAAAACTACGTCGTGTCTTCGTATCGTCGATACCACAGTGCCTAAAGACGAAAGTCTTCAATCAGTGCGCCTACCCGTCATGACACACGGAGCCGAAACGTGGACACTTACGGTACGGCTGGTCCACAAGTTAAAGGTCGCTCAGCGGGCTATGGACCGAGCAATGCTCGGCATCTCTCTCTGAGATCGAAGAATCCGAAATGAGGTGATCCTGCAGAGAACCAAAGTCATCGGCATTGCATACCGGATTAGCAAGCTTAAGTGGCAGTGGGCTGGCCATATTAGCCGCAGAACCGACAACCGATGGGGTAGCGAGTTCTAGAGTGGAGACCGCGTCTTGGCAAACGTAATGTAGGGCGCCCTCTGGCTAGATGGGGGGACGATGAGCTGGATGCGAGAAGTCATGGATAGATCACAGTGGCGAACAATTTGAGACTGGACTGCGATAGGCTGATAATGGTGATGATGATGATGATATTGACTTGCCACCTTCTTTTATAATGTTAAATGGAGTCCTGTTTCCACACACCTGATCTTAGCGTGTAATTTACAGTTGCATCCAAAGCTGTCACTTCGAGGCCAGGAGTACCTACGCTGGGAGCATGATCCAGGATTCGGGAAGTCCGACTTCCCGAGTCTGGTAATTACATTGAAGCGACTGCCGTCTGACCATCGCATCCCTTAGAAGGGGGAACCAGATCTGGATCACGATTACTCGTTCAGAAATATTAGGTATCTCAAATATTGTAGGTATACGAGACGTGTAGGTTTCCTCGCGATGTTTTCCCTCACCTGATTTGAGAAATCCAGAGGTACATTCTCGGATTCAAAACACGATCACCCTGCTTCGCTTACACCACCCCATACTGCCTCGCTAACAGTACGAGCAGTAAGTTTTTTTTCTTTTCAAAAATGAGTTATGTATGTCTGTATATATCCTGGATCGCCATGTAATGCTCTATACTCCCATCTTACACCCATTTTTGAGCTTTACTTTTAAAACTTTTAAGCTAAGAAAGTTGTAACCAAAGTTTAATCAAAAACTTTAACCGCCATTTTATTAACTTCAAATTACTGCTCTTACTGTTAGCGCGGCAGCCTAATGGAAGGCGCGTTCTTATCCACTGAGCTACCATCGCTCTTTTTAAATCTATATGCGTCGGAATTTCTAACTTTAGTTCTGGGGTGAGGGAAAACATCGTGAGGAAACTACATGTATCGGAGAGTGTTTGAAACGTGTAACCATAATTCTGTTTGTCTGGTTCCCCTGGCGAAGGGTTGCGAAGGTCAGATGGCAGTCGCTTCAATGTATGTATTTACAATACTCTCTAAATACTGGGATCCAAAGATAAAAACTGGTTAAAGAAAGAATTAAATTTTAGTTACATGGCCTCTTCACACTAGTTAACAAGGCTTTTGAAAAGTATGTCTGGACCTTTTTCTCTATTTTTATGAGATCGGTGGCAGACGAGCAGACGAATCACCTAAGTAAGCGCCCATAGACACTAGTCAACTGTAGAGGGAGTCCGAAGTCAGCTGCCAGCATTTTCACTTTTTCCACGGCTTTCTACCCTCATTCATTCGGAGAAATACAGGGAAAACGCACACGCCGGTTTTCTGTAAGACCGTGGTATCATCACTTGGATTAACAGGTTCATTTATGACCAAGCGTAAAATGTATTTTTAGTTTGCCTAATTAACTACGTAGGTATCTTCTGACTAGAGAAAAATTCTCAATTTTTATGAGATTGGTGGTAGACGAGCAGACGGGTCACATAAGTAAGTGCCAATAGACACTCTTCAACAATAGTGGGAGTCCAAAGTCAGCTGCCAGTATTTGCACTTTTTCCACGAATAGGGATTTCTACCCTCATTCATTCGGAGAAATACAGGGAAAACGCACACGCCGGTTTTCTGTAAGACCGTGGTATCATCACTTGGATTAACAGGTTCATTTATGACCAAGCGTAAAATGTATTTTTAGTTTGCCTAATTAATTACGTAGGTGTCTTATTTCCTATGGATGTAAGTGATTCTTTCAACGATTTTTCTATCATTGAGAGGTCTTTTGATTGCAAAAATAAAAAAAAATAGTCATATACCGTATTGCTTGTTATTCAAACGTTATCGCATACCTACAATGAGGGTTTTCACAAATGGAAAATGGGCGTTAGAAAGTTATATACCTTGGCATTCGGTGCCCAATTCTCGGGATTGTGACATTTACCGAAAATCGATATTATTGCCGGGTGGATAACCTATTTCGTAACCTAGGAACAGCTGATTTTTTTTCGCCTATACGTATTGTTGAACTAAAATGCTAAATGGTCTTTATTTACGATACCTGTTATGAGGTTTCGGGATGTAAACCATAAAAAAATAACGGTGTATATCAAAAAATATAGCTTTTGAACTCAATTCCCGGGATTATGATATTTATTGAAAATCGATATTTATCGCCAAAATATACTTTTACCATCAGGTGATCCGTCGGCTCGTCTGCCACCTATATCATAAAAAAAAAATAATAAGGTTGTGGAACTTACGACTTCAATTTTCAACTTGCAGTTCTAAATTTAAAAAGGTGATTTCATAGACAATTTAACACGTCTAAGGGTGATTACATGATTTCTAACCAAATTTAAAAACTTCTCCAGACTGTCAGCTTTATAATCGCAAAAATTGGCACATTTTGGCTGCTTCAAAGACAAGAATGTGGACAATTTTCTCAACAAACGAAGTAATTTTGCAATGAAATAAGAACAAGTTTTAAGAAGCTGAAGTGGCTCAGAAAACCCTGCCACTGATATCGACATAAGAGTTGCAAGGATGAAGGAGTGAGCTAGTCACTTTTTTAAAATTAGTCAGATGTAATTCACCCCAATCAGCTAAAAAAATCTCTAACTAGAGTACTTCCAGTACTGAAAGTACTAGTCAACCATAAACGGGGACGACTGTCAGGTCGTCATTGGCTTTCCTTCTCGGAGCTATGATGCCTTCATCAAGTGTCCTTTACCCAAAGATTGCCTGGAAGAGATCGCTCATAGTGATAAGGCCTCCTTCGTTGTACATATCATATAATACCTAGTCTTAAGTTTTCATACATTTTTGTGTGCAATAAAAGTACATTCATTCATTCATTCATCCCTAGAATCTAGATAATAAAAGTACAAATGAATATTGAAACTTACCATACTTATTCATTAAATAGTTTGTAATCGAGTAAATGACATTGAGTTGCAAAAAACATTTATTTCTTTTCATCTATACTTAAATACTGACAGTATTTCCGTAGCACTGCAATATTGCATTCATTTTCGCAACACTCTTCCACGATCGAAAATGGCTCCTTCGACGGTGGATTATATTCTGCAAATTAATAAGATGCATAAAAGATTGGTTGAGTAAGACGGACACGTGTAAGATGGGCATAGGATGACCCTGCCTCATGAGCCAAAGTTCGTAGGTTAGACTTAGATTAAATCAAAATTGATTTTATCTAAGGGGTTAGCGGAGTATTATTACCTTAGGTACTTTATCCGGGTTAGAAAGTATTCTAGGTATTATCGTATTGTCGATATTTTTTAAGATTGGTTGTTTTATTCTGATACCTATACCTAATATAATTTTATCTATTTGCTCATGGGTCAGATCAATGTATGTCCATTGTTCTTATTATTATCTATACATATTGTTGGAAAATTCTAACTTAAGCCTTTTTTATATATTATACTTGTGTATCACTGTTGTTATTTTTTTGTTTGTGGTTGTATTTTCTACTTAGTTTGTGTCTGTGGTTTGTGTGTGTGTCTCTGTGACATTAGCCTCCGGTGTTCATGTATGTTTTTTACTCGTAAATTCTACAAATAAATACTAAAATAAACAACAAATATCGTTTAATTATATTACATATATTACATTCAGACACTGAACAAACGTAAATGTTCATAATTTATACGTTTGTCTTGGGCGGGAATAGAAACCATGATCCTGGTGCAAGAGATTACCAAACGCACTATTTTGCAGGACTCACTGGACTTCATTTTGCTATAAGTTCCAAGCTGTACCAACAGATGTCTCTGGGTGCTTATTACTTCGCGCAAACGTTTTGCCTTTTCGGGGTGTACAGTCAAAGAACGAAAAGGTTCGTCAGTTTTCAAATTGATTTGTTTGATATGCTATGAGCACCTTCGTAAATTTGTCAGAGTAATACCTGTTGCACTGAAAATTATGCTTAACAGTTAGATTAGAAAGTTCAGGTTTGCTTGTAGCAACATTGATTCCTTATGATATAAAGACAATTTAAAGATACCTATGAAATAAAACCTACATTGGTTTGACGTGGCATTTAAATTTATAATTAAAAAAGAAATTTATAGTCATGGTCTGTGACGTTTTTAATTTGGATGTGTACCATTGGCTGTATCGTGTGTCATTCGCGTACAGCTTGGATAATATGTTAAAAGGTCAAAATCACTCTGTATGTATTATTATATTGTAAAAGGTTGGCAGATCTTTTTAAAACAGTATGTTGGTATAACTGATTCTTGCCATGCAAGCGAAAATTTACCTTAAGGTGACGAACCTTTTTATTCTCTGACTGTACCTACAGTCAGATGCAAATCAAATGTAAACACCTCGAATCTTCAGGTGAAACAATAAGGGTGATATTTGAATGAGGTTGTATACTTACTAGTGCACGTGACTATACTTAAAGATTTGTCGATGTTTATTGGACTCACTTCTATATAAATAATATAGATTACCTACCTTCTGGGTTCAAGCAGACGTCCTGCACCGTCCGGGCTAGCTGGGCGCCGCAGAGTCGGATAGGCTTGTAGAACGGGCTCTCCTGGGCTTCAGCATATGACACCAGCACCGCCACCGCGAAAACTATGCCAACTGCTCTCATTGTATCTATAAAAAGAAGAGCTTTCCTTGATTTGATGTTGAAAATACTACCTACGGGTGTGGTGGCCCATCTCAACGATCAGCCACGTACGCAGGATATATTATAGAGCTCAAGTGTGCCCTTACCCTCATATTCCACACCATCGTGACACGACCGGAGAGGGTTAAGGCGCAGGACCAACGGCTTAAAGTAGTTTCCAAACCACGGGGGTACAAGACCGCCAACTTAAAGACTCCGAGTTGACACTACGGATTTCTTACCGAAGAGTTAGGTACAAATTGGCCCGACCCGGGGATCGACCGGGACTTCTTGCGCAGCTCTCGCTTTAGAGTGCGACCCGCTAACCACTACGCCATCAAGGCAGTCCTGACCGAGCATTAGTGACCAATACACTGTATATTGTCTCTTCTCAGCCTGATGGTAAGCAAGAGCAGAGGATAAATACATACCAAACATAAAAACATCAAGAAGTCAGTTCCGAATATAATATTGTTTTTTCATGTTCACATAGGATTATTTACAGTTTCCGGAACTAAAACATACATAAACGTTATGTTAGATACACATGCAGACAGGCAGTTAAGATAATATAAATAACTATGTTATCGTAAATAAATGTATTCCATTTCCGAGAAATTTTGCTACACGAGAGAAGATTTATTTGTTATTTACCTAACAAGATAAGATTTGACTCTAAGTTGAAACTCAAACGCAAGCACTAGCGGCAGACGGTTAAGTATTTTTACTCATACAATAAATACATTGATCTGACCCCCAGATAGGTAGCTCAAGCACCTGTGTTACGGGTATCAGAACCAACACCGGAATTACAAATACAACATATAATACTCTAAGGTACTTACTCTTTGGTAAATACATACTTATACATAGAAACACCCAGACCAATACAAATAGTTATGTTCATGCACACAAATATACCTCACATTTGGATTTCACGGCCGCTTACCATCAGGCGGAGTGAGGTGATCCTGATTGGCCTTTCTATAAAAAAAATAGAAAGAAAAGAGAGAAAGAAAATACATTCACTGGCCACAAAAAAAAAATAAAAATAATACAGAATGACATAACATATGAATAGATGCAAAGCTTAGGTAGTTGTTATACTGGTACAACAGCGGACACATTCAATGGTGAATATACATTTTGTAAGGAATAAGTGAAGGGTGTGGCCAATCAGGTCCCAACCTCAGCATATGCTGCTACGGCTTTATCTGCGATGCCGCAGCAGCGCTGGTATTCTGGTGGAAATGTTTGTACTGTGCGGGGATCGAACCCGCAACCTTTGCACCAGAGGCAGTATTCACTGCCTACCACTATTTTCCAGGAGCTTTTAATTTAGTCGGGAGTTGGGAGTACTTACATGCAAAAGTTGGGAGAATCCCTCCAATTCCCAACCATCTGGAAACACTAGCTAAGGTTTTCATTTTCGAATGAAATATAATGATAGTTTTTATTTGTCTCATACAATATTGTGTGAGGAAGTTTTAAGCAGTTACCCAAAGCGTTAGAGTATTTGGAGGATCAAACACTTACCTAATTTGGAACACAACTGCACCATCACGTTTTGGGAACCCTCTTATATATCCCTGACGGTCCCCTATTCTGTTCATTTAATTAATAAGCAAAAATAAAAGAGGATATCTCAATTACACGACTAAACTCTACCAATTACATAAAGTACCCGAGTTTGGTTTACTGCAGTCGCGTTTTTTCAAGCCCTTCTTAAGGGTACAATAATTAAGACGGGGACTAACATGAAATTTATTATAAGATACAGTCACATATTTTGCTTGACGTTTCAGCTACTTTACAGCAGCCGTGGTCACAAGCGGACCTCTTAAAAGGGTGACGCTCTGTTGGTCTAGTGATATAAGTAACGGGCCGGTTCGATTCCTGGGTCGAGCAAAAAGTATATTTCGAATTGTTCAAACATTGCTTTGGGTTTGTCACCAATTCGTATTAGACAAGCGTGGTGATTAAGCCTATTCCCATCATAGTAGCAAAAACTTGATTTCTATAATGGAGGCCTTTTTTACCCTGCAGTGGGGCAGTATATAGGCTAATGCTATATACTATACTATAAGGATGAGATACTCTTAATAAGATCAAATATTATACTCGATACTCGAAAGTAAGTATAGTTCTTGCAAATTACGAGACATTCGGTATTATTTTTTTTCTCTTTATTTATTTTAGAAGACATACGGTATTTCGATGTGAGTAGATTCTACAAAATAGAGAATGCATATCTCAACAAAAAAAACAAAATTATATCCTTAAAAGGTTGTGCTGGCTGTTGTGTTGTAGTTGTGTGGCGTTTAACACCTTTTGGCTCTAACTATAAATCATAATTCATCATTTTTTAAGTGTGGATACACCTGAAAAGGTAAAAATTTGCTGGTTTTCTGTTAAGGTGACGGGTAGAGCACACTAGCGACGCCAATCGATTTTAATCGTCCGGTCTCGTCACCGCGCCCGCGTGTTAGTCCTCCTGACTCCTCTTATTCGTGTTTAAATGTTTCGTATAGTATTTGAGGGTTAGAAAATTCTTTTTTCACCGAACTAGCGCTCACGTAAGCTAGAAATATTTCCTTACTTCCACCACCACGGTTCTGACAGGTCTAATAATATAATACCTACAAGCATAATATTGCAATAAAACCCGGGGCAGGTTGCGACTAAAATATATTTAAGGTGACGGGTAGGCACACTAGCGAGGCCAAACGATTTTCATTTTTAGCTACTAAACTGGATCTATTTTAAACAATTTCGAGGTAACAATCTCTCGGCAAACACTTATACTATTTATTAAATAACCATGCACAAATGCTGGGTCCGTTTTTGTACGCAAAAATTGATTCACGCCAAAAGGGGCCACTTTTAGCGGTAATCCAAAATTCGAGTGCATAAGCAGACAGTGCAGAAACAGTAAACTATAAGTATTAAATAAATAGTATAGGTGTTTGCCGAGAGATGGTAACCCCGAAATTGTCTAAAATAGATCCGGTTTAGTAGCTATAAATTAAAATCGATTGGCGTCACTAGTGTGCCCTACCCGTCACCTTAAAGTGAATGTATTACCGCTGGCAACAGTGCATTCCGTAGTTTACAAAAATACATACACAGAGTATGTCTGTGTATCTGTGAATATTTACGTCTCTTTAATCACGTTGAAATTAAAATACCAGCGCCACGGAGACTTCATGGTTTCGTGGCTAATGCTGAGCGGAGACCTTTTAAGTGCCAACATTATAATTGCTTTTCTTTATGTTTTTTATCGGTAATCTTAATAAATTAATTCTTATTCTTATTCAATTTTTTTTATGCGAATTGCTGAAAAAATGCTGTTTAGAATGGTTGGTAGATCACACAGGTTAAAGGGATGTAAATGTTCACAGATACATCCTGTATAGGTTCTGAAAAGTAATGTGGCGGTTCTATCTTTGAAATCATTGCGTATGTTCTGTTATAGAAATTTCCTAAATTATTTGTAACGTTGTTAATGGATTTATATGAGCTGTGAATAATTTTAATAGAGCAACTAAGTAGGTACTTAACAAATATGCGGGTAAATACCCTCTTTTAAATTAAATTATGCCCTCAAAGCTTTTAAGAGTCACGCGATAATGCATATGATAGCGATTCAAACGATATTAACTGTTACCAGACCAAACTGTCATCATCATTCATCATCGTCTCAGCGTATTGTTTCCGGTAGGACCCGGAGCTACATAAGGTGCTGTAATAGGTTATGGGGCCACCACAATAGATCATCTACTGGTCGCAGTGGCTATGAGACGCAGGGCTCACCCCATTTTTATCAAATAATAATAATAATAAGCTATCGCTTCAGTGCTTGAACATAATACAGGATTAGGGAGGTTTATAAGAAAACCGCCCAAACGAGTTGATCAATGGCATCTTCGTGTATCCCATACTACAATACCATACTACATATAATCCCATACTACATTTGACGACCCGATTGGAACAGTGGTAGTGAAAACTGCCTTTGGTCCAAGGGTTGCGGGTTCGATCCCCGCACAGTATAAACATTTGTGTGCATGAAAATGTCTGTTTTCTATGTATTATAAGAAAAGTATTATTGTGTATATATTTGTAATCCCACTGTTGATTTGCACTGAGCACCTCTGTTACGGATATCACGTAACACAGGTGCTCGAGCTACCTATCTCGGAGACAGATCAATGCATGTGATGTTGTGAAAATAATTACAATAATGTTTATACCTCTACTATGACTGCCTCGGTGGCGTAGTGGTTAGTGCATTGCACTGTAAAGTGACGGCTGCGCAAGAGGTCCCGGGAAAACTTAGGTTAAGTTAAGTTAAGTTAAATTAAGCCTTAGTGTTAGCCCGCAGTCTGAAAGTTGGCGGTCTTGTACCCCCGTGCCTCGGAAAGCACGTTAACCCGTTAGTCCTGCGCCCAATCCCTCTCTGGTTGTGTCACGCTGGGGTCTCATCGAAATATGTGGGTAAGGGAAAAGAGAGTGCTCATGTGTTTGCGCACAAACTTGAGCACTATAATATATTCTGCATACGTGGCTGATCGTTGAGATTGCCCGTCATAGCCGTAATCGGTTGTAGGGTATATTATCATATTAATTTTTAAACTCTACTTAAACGAAAGCTTGTTATAACGAACATGATGGAGCCATAGTCCGACAAGTCTACCTATTGTTTTAAACTAATGTTAGTTACATTAGAATAGTAATACATGTTGTTCCACCACATGTCACCGTGTGCACTTTGGTCCCGTCCTTACGTCTGTCACATGTGGGGTCGAGGGTTGGAATCAAAGACGCTTTCTTGAGGAAACCAATTTTATTTAAAAATATACTCAACAATTTGTGAAGAGCAAATTCGTCCGTTCGTCGTACCGCGCCATTAGTCGTCTGTCTCTCTCTCTCTCATCATACCGTCTCACTCATTCATTGCGTTCAGTAATCATACACTCACTCGTCGCTCATTTATTTGTCAATCATGCATCACTCGTTCAGAAACCAATCCCACACACATTATATTGCAATGCAGAAGGATAACTGGACGTGTCGCTGAATGCATTATTTTTGAGTTTGGGATATTTCGACAAATCTGTTTGGGCCAATTGTAAAGAACATGTGACACTACACTATTTAAGACATTCCTCTACCATATTCTTCTTAATTTGTGGTCTCTAGGAAAATATGTAGGTACAACGCCCTTATTCTAAAACCGTTTGCTTCGAAAAAAAAACTGTTCAACCATTGAATTTTTTCGGGTGCACGATTCGAGGAGGGAGAATCCTTATTTAGATTATCTGTGCGATAAACATTTGGTATTGTATGCAAATGTCAGTCAATAACCGGATGATGTCGGCCTTCAGTTGTACCATAATAGTAATCTGTGCATTAGGTAGGTACTCGTATCATTTGAATACACAGGTCATTCTGAAGTCTGGGAGTTGACAGTGTTATACTCTCGTGGCTGTGCACAAAATTATGTGTTCTTAAGTACTAGACCTTAAATTTAGTAAAATATTTATAAAGCTAAATTACCTAGCTAATAGCGGGAATCCGTTGGATGCGTGCAGCATAGAACCGATCTGTGTGGAGAACATTGGGGAAGTCTATGTCCAGCAGTGGACGTCTATTGGCTGAAATAATGATAATGATGATGATGAAATTACCTAGGTGACTAGGGAGGACTAGGTGACAATGTGCCGATTAAGGAGGCTCAAATCACCCAGAAAGTAATGAAACGTAGCCCTAGGTTCGGAGTCTCCTTGCGTGATCGTATCAGAAATGATCACAGAAGAACTAAGGTCACAGATATAACCCAAAGGATTGCATGCCTCAAGTGGCAATGGGCAGGGCACAGAGTGAGGAGAACAGACGCCCGTTGGAGCGGAAAGGTCCTCAAGTGGAGGCCACGTACAGGAAGTCGCAGCCGTGGCAGGCCCCCACAAGGTGGACCGACGATCTGGTGAAGGTCGCGGGAATCCATTGCGGGCGGCACAGGAGCGATCTTTGTGGGGAACATTGTGAGAGGCCTATGTCCAGTAGTGGATGTCTATTGGTCCAATAGACATCCACTACATTTGTACATAAAATATTGGTCAAAACACGGGACGCAGGTTCCAATCCCAGACCAACACACAATAAAAAAGATACCTAACCTATTTGTTTTTTGGGTTTTTCTGGTTCTTGCGCTGTTTCTGGTTTCAATGGATTTGACTTTGATATAAGAACATGGTATCTAAATATGTGATGTTTTTTCAATTGATTTACTGTTTTTTGTTTCTCATATTTACCATACAGGGAAATGATACAAAATGCAATATATTGGAAATTTCTTTATTATTAGAAATATTTCATCGTGAAATATGTATCTAAAGTATCTTAATCATAAAGACTAGCTTAAATTGTAATGATCAAAACATTATCATCTACAACGAGTATTAAGTACCCCCCTAATGGATAGCGTTAATCAGGTTTCTGTAATGCCGTAACAAAATTCGTGCCAGCTCCTTTTAACATTGCGTGTTGGAACGGGATGACATGAGCTTTAGGACGGTAAAAACTTTAGGCCGTGATTTGTAAATGATTAGTTTTTGTTCTATGACATTGTTGAGACTTACTAGAGAAAATCACTTGAAGTAGGTAAATACAGTATTTAAAAGTACCTTTGTTATCAACATAAAAAAGGAACTTTACAAAGGAAAGGATTCCCAAAACAAAGGTAATAAAGAAACGAACAATTTACACATGGACTAATTAAAAAGAACATAGTTGCGGTTATAGTTAATTGGTTATGGTTTATATTCTAAACAAAAACTAATACATCAGATCGATTTTCGATTTCTAAATTAAGGTGGTGTTTTGTTTATTTTCGTAATATACAGATGACATTATCGTTGGCGATAATTAAATATAATATAGTAATGTCAGCTATTAAGGTGACGGGTAGGGCACACTAGCGACGCCAATCGATTTTAATTTTTAGCTACTAAACCGGATCTATTTTAAACAATTTCGGGGTTACAATCCATCGACAAACACTTATACTATTTATCAAAGAACCATGCACAAATGTAGAGGCCGTTTTTGTACGCGTAAAGCGGCTACTTTTGGCGGTAAACCAAAATTCGAGTGCAAAAGCAGACCAAACAGTTAACTATAATTATTAAATAAATAGTATAGGTGTTTGCCGAGAGATTGTAGCCCCGAAATTGTTAAAAATGGATCCGGTTTAGTAGCTAAAAATTAAAATCGATTGGCGTCGCTAGTGTGCCCTACCCGTCACCTTAACAGATTGATTTAAACATAGTAGGTACCTACTTACCTAAATATCGGGAGAAACACAAGTCAAGAAACTCCACAAAGGATTTTTTTTCATTATTTTCATCATTATTTGGAAATATTTCTGTTTTACTTACAATAAGAATTTCAAAACCTTTGACTCCCTATAAAGTCTTCAAACGGGATCAACCTTAGACAAAAGTAGTTAAAATGACCTTTTGGCCTGTTAGCCAAAGATGAGACGAGAGAAGTGCGTGTGTACCTTTACAGGCGTAGATTTGAAAAATGGGCTTATTACAAATCACGAAAAAAAGGAGAGTCCCGGAACAAACCTCGCGCCAGCCCGTTTTATCATTGCGTGTTGGAACGGGATGACATCAGCTTTAGAACGGTAATAACTTTAGATTGCGATTTGTAATAAGATGGTGTAGGTTTATCATTCTCTACAATACTACTCTATCACCGAAGAAATGCGTTTTGATTTGAAGGTTGTTATTGTTTCAGGTTTAGCCTTGCTGGGCGGCCACCGCGGCTACGCATTGGTTGAACACGCTCACGTACTGGAAGGGCAGGTCCGCCTTGCACCCGTAGCCGCCCAGCTTGTGGATGGCCATGTAGTCGTAGCAGTTCACATGACCATCGCCGTTGCAGTCCTGGAACAGGAGATGAGGAATTATTAATGGCATGTCCTCCAAACGGACATTTTGGTTAAGGCGGCCAATCTCACAAGAGCACTCTCTATTCCCTTACCCTCATATTTCGATGGGAAACCACTGTGACACAACTCAAGAAGGATCAGGCCCAGGACCAAAGGCTTAACGTGCTTTCCGAGGCACAGGGGTACAAGACCGCCAACTTCCAGACTCCAGGATGATACTGAGAAATTTTGAACAGAAAAACTCTGGTACAAATTTTGTCCCGACCCGGGGATCGAACTCGGGAGCCCAAACGCAGCCGTAGCTTCACAGTGCCTTTGCCCTGCAGTGGGACAGTTTTAGGCGATACTTTTTTTTACATGTAAAACTTTTCTTTTGTAAATACATACTTATAATACATAGAAAACGCCCAATCCTATCGATAAGGCTAAATCGATAGTATCAATACAATCAATAGCTCGGAACCAGGCAATCCTCGATACTATGGATAGATTTGGTGTTTTGGCAGTAAAATTAAGTTTATTCATAGCCAAGCTAAGAGTAACGGACTCAAACGCTCTTTTCATTGAATCCATCTTTAGATTAGTTCTTCAAGATTGATTTTAGCAATGAAAATTTCATGATTGGCAGCCAATGCACAAAATTGTCATTAAAATTAAATGAGTCGTCTCGGGTCTTGTGGTTTAGTTCACCAAACGTAGAATATATTATTGAATTTAAAACATTTCGGAATTCAACCAAAACAAATCAATCCTTGTCTTAGTCCTTGGGTGACATGTATCGAATAATAAATATTGTTTGCCATTTGTTTTGATTTGGAAGCATATGTACTTCGGATGATGTCAGAGCAACTTTGTATGCTAATGCCAGTGACATTCAGATTTGCATTAACATAGTCACACCCACTAAATATTATGTTACTCGGAATCAAGTGTGAAGATTAATTTGCGAAAACCGTGTCACATTATGCGATGTGTATATTTTCTATGTGATACACAGACAGACGAGCAGACGAATTACCTGGTGAAAAGCGATTGCCACCGACAACAGTGGAGTCACAAGTGCGCTGCCAACCTTTAAACCCCCCTTTAACACGAATCGGGCCTTTGGTACCCTCACTCATACAGCGAAACACAGCATAGTGTTGCTTCACGCCGGTTTTCTGAGACGCCGTGGTATCACTCCGATCGAGTCGGCATAATCATGCCGAACTCGGAAGCGTGTTTCTCACACGGTTAAACTTAGTACAACTCTTAAACAGGGGAACCAGACCAATTAGGTAGGTACTTAGACCATGTTTACACGTTCAGAATTAATTAGATAAATATTCAGAAACATGTAGGTTTCCTCAGGTTTTATCCCTTACCACCGAGCATGTAAATATGAAAAATCCGAAGGTGCATGCTTGGATTCGAACCTCCGACCTTCTTCTACTGAACTACCATCGCTGAAAATATGTTTCAGTAGGTTTAGCTGCGTAACGAGTAGGTACCACTCAACCATCTTAGGTACCGGAGAAAGCCACTAATATATACTATTTATTTAATACTTATAATTAACTTTTTGATCTGTTTTTGCACTCGAAATTTGGATTAACGCCATAAGTATCCGTTTTTGGCGGTAATTCATATTCCGAGTAGGAGAAGGGGAATTTTCTCGCCTACCGCTAATCAGATCAAACCCTGCAGACCCTTCATTAGGATATTATTGTGATAATTACCTGCCCGTATCTGGACATATACCCCTGCACGGTGCGTGCGGCGCAGTAGGGGTCGTTCGCGCAGCTCGAGAACGCTGGAAAATAAACATTTTTACAATTAAGACATCACGTCCGTTGTAATTGCGTTGGGTTGGCGTATGGAAGAGAAGTGAGATAAATTATCATTATCATCACCAAAAAAAAAAATTCACAACTTCACATACATTGACTTGTACGAGACAGGTAGCTCAAGAACCTGTGTTACGGATATCAGAATCAACAGCGGAATTACAAATATATACATATGATACTCTTCTTTTGTAAATCATCATCATCATCATCATCATCATCAGCCCATTTAAGTCCCCACTGCTGGGGCACGGGCCTCCCTCAATCATGAGGGGTAATTGCCATACTCACCACGCTTGGCAGACGGGTTGGCGAGGGTTTTGATATAAATGCAGAGTTTTCCTTCTCTGGGTGCTGATGATCAAGCCAGCAGCTTTACCTTAGTCGCCTTTTACGACACCTCGGTAAGAGTGAGGGTGGCCTATTCCACTCCGTCGGGGACCACACGGCGTCTTTTGTAATTACATACTTATAATACATAGAAAATACCCAGACCAATACAAACACACATTTTCATGCACACAAACGTGAAAGTAAAGGCCCATAGTTGACATGTATAATGTAAAATACCTAAGTAGTAGGTCAACGTTGATGAACAAGAGCATCCTTGCAGCGCGCCAAGGATAGGTATACAACAAACTCCTTGGTTAAATCCGCCTCATTATTAAATTTAAACTGCATGAATTCCTGGTTCTTGGACTTTTTATCTGACCAGACTCTAAATTAAAAAAGCTTTTGTAGACGATAATATAATGCGTAGACTATATTAACTTCACCACACCTGTAATATTGAATGTCAAACTGATTTTCACGTATACCTGTGATTCACAATAAAAAAAGATTTATGACATATTACAAGTCATCCGAGAGAAAAATAGAAAGATGTTGGGAAGCATTCATAATTCCGCTAAAGTCGGAGAGCAAGGTGGTGGGTGGTAGCCACCTGGTTTAACAGAAAGGCGGTGGTGGACCAAACCTTTGGCTATTAGTCCCGCTGTTTCTAGCTGAATAAGTAGCAGTAGATTAGATTAGCGGATATGAATCGAGAGACCCATTAAAGAAAATTAATTTAAATAAGTATAAATAAGTATTTTACAACATCCCATACATTGATCTGACTCCGAGTTAGGTAGCTCAAGCACCTGTATTACGGATATCAGAATCAACAGTGGAATTACAAATATATACAAATAATACTTTTCTTTTGTAAATACATATTACTGCACACAATTTTTTGTACTGCGCGAGGATCGAACCCTTGCACCAGAGGTAGCGTTCACTACCACAATTCAAAACGGGTTGTCTATCTAATTATAACTCACCAAGTAATGAATGAACGTAAGCCGTTAGAAACCATATAATATGTACCCATCTATAAAGGTTACTATGATTGAATGATGAAGGAAACGTGATCCAAAAGTCAAAGGTTGGCGCGATGACGAATAAATTTTATGGATATTTTTCTCGTGACAAGTTTGTTATAAAGGTCACTTCTACAGCGTGATCCTTCAATGTCAAGATCGCTTCTGTCCTGTTCATCGGCATCATATAACACGATATAGTTAATTGAATAATTTAAACGAAGATTGGGCTGTATGTACATCACTAAAGTATAAAACAAAGTAGCTTTCGCTGTTTGACACTATGTATCTATTGCCTTGCATGTAAAGCTAGCTACAGCTCCTATAGACTTACCATCAGCATGGTCCTCAGGCAGCCCATTGATAGTGAACTTCCCACAGTCGGCCCAGTACGGCCTGGAACAGGCCGCAGTGGTCTCCCCATCACTGGGTGCCCACTGCCCTACTTGCAGCTAGAAAAACCCTGGCATGTATAGCTAAAGCGTTTGTAGACTTACCATCAGGATGGTCATCAGGCAGGCCGTTGATGGTTAACTTGCCACCGTCGGCCCAGTACGGCCAGGTGATGTGGAACAGCCCGCAGTGGTCTCCTTCGCACTGGGTGCCCTGCTTGCAGCCGGAGACGGCTTGGCAGATGCAGCCCAGGCACACCTCCGTCACGGGCTGTGCGTTGAGGTTCTTGCCCGCGATTTCAGCTGGAATTGCAAAATATATCAACTGAGATTCATTTTAGATAAAATAATGGTAGCTTAGTAGGTCGAGATATCTCAGTGGATAAGTATTTGCTGCATTGTGCACCTTCTTAAAGGGAGATTGTAGTTGTCGAATCCGAGCATCGTCGTCAGCCCATTTAAGTCCCCACTGCTTAAGTGCACTGGGGCACGGGCCTACCTCAATCGCATGATGGGTAATTGCCATACTCACCACGCTTGGTACGAGGTCGTAGGTTAGTGTGTCAAAGCTGCGAATTAAATTAATTTTAAAAGGGTGTCTAATTATTATTTTTTCTTAAAATCGTCTAAATTATGAGTAGAACACACTATAATTGAACGATTTATCATCATCATCATCGTCAGCCCATTCAAGTCCCCACTGCTGGGGCACGGGCCTCCCTCAATCACATGAGGGGTAATTGCCATACTCACCACGCTTGGCAGACGGGTTGGCGAGGGTTTTGGTATAAATGCAGAGTTTTCCTTCTCTGGGTGCTGATGATCATGCCAGCAGCTTTACCTTAGTCGCCTTTTACGACACCTCGGTAAGAGTGAGGGTGGCCTATTCTACTCTGCCGGGGACCACACGGCAAGAATCCGAGCATCCCTGGATTTCACAATTTCTACCATTAGCTCGATGGTGAGGGAAAACAACGTGAGGAAACCTGTACGTTTCGGATAGTTTTTGGAATCGCTTCATTGTAATTACCAGACCACCCAAAACACGGAAAACAAATTTTTGTAACTGGTATGTTGATTTGTTCAAACGACAAGTTGCAAATCAAGAGACCTATGTTGACTGAGTGAGCACTATCGGCCTTGCGTTACTACTTGTAGAATAACGAGTACCTATGTATATATCGCTGGTAATACGACTAATAGAGCACCCATGAATTCAATATTTTTTTCAACTTTTTTTTTATGTCGTAGGTGGCAGACGAGCATACGGATCACCAGATGGTAAGCGATTGCCGTCACCCATTGACATCCGCGACACTAGTGGAGTCACAAGTGCGCTGCCAACCTTTAAGCCCCACTACCACCGGATTGGGCCTCCGGTGCCCTCACTCATGCAGCGAAAAACAGCAAAGTGCTGCTTCACTGCCGGTTTTCTGTGATGCCGTCGCATCACTCCGGTCGAGCCGGCCCATTCATGCCGAAGCGTGGCCCTCCCACGGTCAAGTTATTTCATTCATTCATGTTATGCGAACGGCTAAAGAATGGAACTCACTGCCGAGGTTCATTATTCCTGACTACTAGTTATAATCCGAACATCTTTTAGGCAAGATTGAACAGGCATCTTCTAGGCAACACGTATCATCCTAAACCTCAACCTCGCTTACTATCAGGTGCAATCGCACCATCGTAGTCCAGCATTAGCCTATAGTCCAACAAAAATATAAGCATACAGAAAGAAACACGACAGGACAATCTTTTACAATCATTTAGGCAGCACTCTCATATCGTCCACATTATAGTAACATAGGTGCTTGAGCTACCTATTTCGGAGTCAGTATGTGATGTTGTCAAGTATTTATTTATTTATTTAGGAAAGTGCGCGTTTACTCAAAACCATACTGGTAGCCATTGACATAAAATGTTAGTATTCAATACGCAAAAAGGTATTAAAATCGGAATGTATGCGAAATAAATACAAATAAATGCATCTTTGCATCGAATCTTAGAGGTCAAGGCCCGTGTTACTCACGGGGCCTTGTCCAGGACTTATATGACGCATTATCAGCTTATTTGTGTTCTTGTCGCGGTTTTAATGTGTTTCAAGATTCACTGAAGCAGCTATTCGATAATCTTCTAAAAATAAAATCAGTGTTCATATATCAATAATGACCTTCTGAATCTATAGTACGTAAATAAAATTAACAGTAGCGTATTCCTACATTCCTACTGTAAAATCAGATTCTTCACTACGAGTAGGTAAGTTTTTTTTTAATGGCTAGTAGTGTTGTACGTCGGAGACGCAGTCAACTCTGCCAATATCAAGTGAGTAGCGACACATTATCACGAAATGAATTGACCGGTGATTTGAGTTTATTTCTAAGTTAAAAGAGTTTTCTTTTTAACACAGTATTAAATGGAAGGTTCATTTTAATTTATTTTACAGTCTAATGTTATAAAGATTAATATAATTACATAGAGATTAGGTAAGTATGTGTGTATCTAAACTGATTTTTAATTATGCGAACCAAACTGACAGATGTCAATGTGTAATTCACAAGACTTCATCCTATTTCCATACATTTCTGCTCTTTTTGACAGATGCAAAATGACAAAATTATTATTTATTAATTAACCATATTATTTGAAAAGAGAAGGTAAATACTGAGTTTCTCGCTGATTTTACTCGGTAGAAATTGACATTCCGAATCTGCGGTAGATTACATATTTGACATTTAAAATGTTCTGTATGGACTTAAATTGAATAAAGATATTTTTATTTATATTTCGACCCCTCTAGGATGAAACGTCGTCGTAACCAAAACATATTTTACGACCTTTTATCCTGAATGGGTTTTAAATGGTTGCAAAAAATATACACATGGCTAAACATGAACGTTCTAACTCTTAATGCACCCAAAACGAAATTTATATGTTTCCATAAAACTACCGCTTCGAAACCACCCTCATCTCTTCCGAATTTCATTGGTGTACATAAATCAGACTGCTCATCTTATAACAATCTTGATAACAGTGACTGTAGCTGCAACCATATAAACAGGGTTAGTTCACTAAAATACCCGGGCATAGTAATGGACGAAAATTTAAACTTTAAGAATCACATAGCAACAACCACGGGTAGAGTGCGGAAACTAATCTATACCATGAAACAACTTCGAGAATGTGCTGATGGCCATACCCTGAAACTAGTGTACCTAGCACTTTGCCAATCAATTATTAATTACTGCATTTTGGCCTGGGGCTGGGTGACGGCTTCTGCTCTCATAATTTTAGAAAGGGCTCAGCGAGCTGTGCTGAAAGTAGCGCTAGGTAGATCAAGACGGTATCCGACAACTGAACTATATAAAGAGACCCAGGTACTCAGCGTGCGTAGATTGTTTATCTTGAGAGCTGCACTGTTCATGCACAATAAAACCCTGAAACTTCCTACATACAAAAAAAGGATTTTTAAGATACCGGTTTCCGACGTGAAAACAACATTTGCTCAGCGCTTTAGAAAATATCTCTTTCCCCGAATTTATAATAAAATAGCAACTTTATGTAATCTTAAAAGCTGCGAACTGTATCAAGCTAAATCTCTCATTACAAGGCTATTATTAGCCTGGGACTATGAACAATCCGAACGTATAATTAAAGTGTTTGCTTAAACCCATCACTCATCGCAGGGCTACTTAAAATATAAAACTTACATTAGGTAGTGGACGACAGCGGCAATCTCTGTCGTCCGATCCCAAGATTTATACTCGTAGGGCTACCCACAACTGTAAAATCTAAACGGCCACACATAACCCTTAGACCCAGTTGGTTAACGGTTGGTTAAGGTACAACATACATGGACAAGTAGTTACACTCGCACTCATATACGCACAAACGCAAACGACTGTAAGCACTCAACACTCACGTTCAAACACGAACACACACACACACACACACACACACACACACACACACACACACACACACACACTGACACACACACACACACACTGTGTACTGATTACATTTAATTATAATATTTTCTAAAACTTGATATAGTAATAAGCCGCACACCTGGTAAATCAATCTGATATGATTCCCACGAGATAGGCTTCGCCTAGTGTGGGAGTCAATGTATTACTGTAAGCTGTTTTAAACTTTTTTGGTAAATAAAGAAATATTTTTTTTTTTTTTAATTAAAAATAAGAGTACCTATTTGGTCTGTTCTCAATTTCTATAAAATAAGATTTAATTTTTATAGGTTTCTCAAATGAATTCCGGCAAATCTTTGTCGTTTATAATTTTTTTTTATATTTCGTAAGTTCTTTGAACAAAAGTTTATTTCAATCTTATTTGACATTTTCCATTTCACCTATTTTACATTAACTACTATAACATTTGCATTGGCGATGCACTAAAACAAGACATAAAATAATGACTCACACACTGAGTAAATTAAATAATTTGATTCAGCTTTGAACAGAATTACTATCCGGAAGCGAAATAACACTACCGGAATTAGGCATTGTATGACTCATCTAAATAGAATGCGCATAGAAAGGTGTTCGCGTACAAATAACGCTGGTTTCCCTACAATCAGATAATGGAAGGAACGCTAAAGTCCCCAGTACAGGCATCATAAAGTAAAGTCATTATTTTTAAATAAAAACGTGTTAGTAACACTATTTATAACTTAAGAACAGCTGGAATGATTCGACTCAAAATTTGTGGAAAGGTCCTACGTCGAAAGGTCCTACGAATCCTACGTCCGTCCGCGTCCCCTGATTCTAAGCTATCAGTGGACGGACGTAGGATGCTTTACATTCCGAAAATACAGATATAAACAAAACGAATACTATACGGGTAACGCTAGGAGCGAAATATTATTAGTACCAAACGGACATTTATTTTTATAAGAGCTGTTTTATTTAATGCACTCTTGTTGTTAATCTAACTTAAAAGGGCGCATATAATGAAATACAATAAAGGATAAGATAAAACACTTTAATTTTTTCCCAACTAGAAGTAGGTAAATAAGGTAAACAAAAGTTTATATTCGTAGGAAATGATTCTGAATAGATACTATCAAAAATGTATTCTGGTTTTACCTGAGTTTACTTCGCGCTTATTCCGCGTACTCATTAGCTTCCGCTTATAAGCAATAATAGGGTTAGCTGTTTCTAATAAATAAGTAATTCAATTATTTAAGAGGTTTGATAAATCCATTGAATGATAGTAAAGCATTTAAAAACGTTTCAAGATTCCAAAACGCAAATAAGATAGGGTTATTTAATATCAGCCACAAATTAGATTTTAATTTTGAGTTAGATTATTGCCTATAAAACACGTAAAATTTTCCATGAATTTAAAGGCTACTTAAAACTTTATACAAACATTGTAACTAGGTTTTATGTTGTGTTTATAATGATCCATAGGAGTTAATTATTCGACCAGAAATACACGGAATGTTTGGAGATAGAAAATACTGCATCGACCTCAGCTCTACATAGAAAGGTACATAGGTAGTTATATGAGTTCATACGTCCTAAAATTGTGTCGCTTTAAGTACTAGTATCAGTTAATCGAATAAGTTATTTACTACAATAATACCTCCGATCATATAATTAAATTTCCATCACGAAGGAGATAAATGCAAAAATACTACTTATGTATAAAACATATGAAAGATATAGTTGGTAGCCCTATCTATGTCTATGGTAGTCACGTATAGATATACGTGCTATTTGCTATACTTGCTTGTGTAATGATTTACATTGTATTGTTGTGCTCGTAGTAATTGTGATGTATATACATAAAGTATACTTAAACTGTGCGCAATTTGTCGAGAACTTAACAAAACTGCGTTTAAGTTTTTTCTTCTCACAAATGCCTTGTACTGTTTTGTTATTTGTGCGGAAGCGTATCTTAATGGTCCAGATTTTATACGTCGAGAAGTTAATGTAACTTAAGGAAAAAATATGTAGGTATATCAGTTACACCACTTTAACTCAATAACAGCTCTGTAACTTTTAAAATTGAATTTGGATGGAATGGTGATATTTTACTGACACTGATAGGTGACATTTTAATATAATTTTAATGTTTTAGAATTTTAATGTTTTAGAATTAGCTACATACCAATATGTTATGTCTTTGTTTTTGTATCTGTCAATTTTCATTTTGTTTTGTACATACTTATAATATATTACATGTCAATCTTTTCTATATTTTTACCAATGCAAAGGCGTCATCAAGGTCCAGCCTGAAAACCAGCGCTGCAGCTGCTGTATGTGGCAGTTGCAGCATATGCTGAGGCTGAGCTTTGTTGGCCGCAGCTTTTTGTCTCTGTACCTTGTTATCTCTGTTTTTAATCCCCGACGTAAAAATGACGGGGAGTTATAAGTTTGACGTGTTTGTGTGTGTGTGTGTTTCTGTCAATGGCATCGTAGCTCCCGAACAAATGAACCGATTTTGATTTTGTTTTATTAGTTTGAAAGATGAATAAAGGGGAAGTGTTCTTAGCTATGTTGGATAAAAATCGATCCAAGATGGCCGCCGACACAAAGATATGGATTGTATGTTTTAACACAACTCCGTACAATATGGGTATCATATAAAAGGGCTTGAGAAGCAGAATATATTTATTGTGACAAATTTCAAATCCAAGATGGCCGCCGTCGGGGGTTTTTAAATTTTTCATTTAATTTTAATGTTCTATGTATAATGTGTTGTGGTCAATAAATTGTTTCTTATTTTTCGGGCTATCTCTATTATCTCTATCTCTATATTCGGGCTAACGATCAGCCATGTGTAGGACATTTTAGTGCTCAAGTATTTGCGCACACACAAATACACTATCATTTACCACCATAGGACACCAGTGTGGCTCGACCGAAGAGGGATCAGGCGCCGAATATAAGAATAACGAAGTAATTATCAAAATAAGGTCAAAAATCTTTTTCTGAGAGCTATTGAAATATTGCACTTTTATCAAAAATAATAAGAATAATTACATATAACTAATGGACCAATATCTATCTAGATATAGGTATCTAATAGATAGATAGGTCTAGGTAACCGAAGAAAATAAATAGGCTTTCGCTTTTAAAAGACTAGTGGCGCGCACTCACTTTGTTTCGGGACATTAGTTCCACTTTATACCAATAGATGGCACTAGGTGTCGATTACATCGTGCAAGCGTTTCGTGTTATCGGATTACCTAATAGCGTTGCCATTGTCAGTAGGATTTACTTCTTGATAGTACTAGGGTTAGGTTTAATATTCTCAATAACGAACAGATAGATTAGATAATACGTTTATTCAGTTATTTGTCCCGTTAGTAACAGTAAAGTTCTTTTTTAAGCATCTCGAAATTTTCTATAGATATCGCTTGTTCCTTTCTTCAGGTTATGTTAAACAAGAAAAGAATAAGTTAAGTACCTAGATATGCTAATAAGCATATGGAGTATGGTATGTACTTGTAAATTAATAGGTTTATTATTATTTAGTTCTCTTTGTAAATATGTAGAATAGTCGTGTAACTATAGTAGGTAGTTACGTTACTGATTTCTTCGCACTTGGTGCGGTTCGGGTTTCGGGGTAGACCCTTTCCCCGGGCTGCATCTCGCGCCTTTCTGGGCGCGGTGTATTACGCTCCTCTGGGAGAGGAGGCCTCACGACACTCCGCTGTTGGGGCCTTCTTAGCGCTAGTCGGGAGGGGGGAGGGGGGTGGTCTCTGTTATCAGTCTCAAGGGGTAGGTAGTTATTGTGGAGTAGCCTTTAGTTTAAAAACGCCATCTAGTGGAAACATTGAAAATTGAAGTAATTTGTTTCTTTTTGATATTATTTGTACGTCTGTTAACAGGCTGAATACAACTACCGGTGTCGCGGGTGTCCATAAGCAGCGCAAATCGCTTACCATCAGCTGATCCGACTGCTTGTCTGCCATCTATCACATATAAAAAAACTATCGTGATACTCTTCATTTATGACATTTTATGCATTAAATGTATCTAGGCAATTGACCGTGGGAGAGCCACACTTCGGCTTGAATTGACCGGCTCGACCTGATTGATACCACGGCCTCATTGAAAACCGGCGTAGAGCAGCACTGTTCTGTGTTACGCTGAGTGAGTGATGGTACCGGACCCAATCCGGGGGAAAGGGGGATGCTACTCCACTGGCGTTGCGGGTGTCTATGGGCGGCGACAATCGCTTACCATCAGGCGATCCTTCTGCTCGTCTACCACCTATCACATCATCATCATCATTTCAGCCAATAGACGTCCACTGCTGGACATAAGCCTCCCCAATGTTCTCCATACAGATCGGTCCTGTGCCGCCAGCATCCAATGGATTCCTTCGATCTCGATCCATTCGAGGACCTTTCCGCCCCAACGGCCGTCTGTTCTCCTCGCTATGTGCCCTGCCCATTGCCACTTGAGGCATGCAATCCTTTGGGCTATGTCTGTGACCTTAGTTCTCCTGCGGATCTCATCATTTCTAATGCGATCACGCAGGGCATATCACATAAAAAAATGCAAATCAAATGTGAGTTTGTTTATGTATTTAAATGTTCTATTCTATAGGTAGAGAATATTACTAATTGATTGTAAAGATGTTAGGGTAGGTACCCTAACATCTTCACAATCAATAAGTGAAGATCTAAGATCCGGTTGCGGTTATCTAAGGAAAACTATACTAAACCGAGATATTTATAGGCACATAAATATACCTATAGTGATTTATTACGTATATAAGTTAACATTTGTTTATCTCTATCGAGCTATTGGTTTATGTTCATAATCGGTTATGAAGGATAAGATTACTGTAGTTACCTACAAAGGAATAAATAATAGGTATACATTTTGCCCAGACGTAAGAATAATTATTACAGTTTTTACCTCAACTTGAATAACATATAAGCAGTGCCGTTAAATTCAAGCGTAAAAAGATCGTAAATACTTAAGGTGAAGGGTATACCTCACTAGTAACGCCATTTATTTTAATTGTTAGCTACTAAACCAGATCTATTTTAAACAACTTGGGGGCTTCAGTCTCTCGATAAACACCTATACTATTTATTTAATAGTTACAGTTAGCTATTTGATCTGGTTTTGCATGCGAATTTTGAATTAACGCTAAAAGCGGCCATTTTTGGCGTGAATCAATTTTTTTAGTACAAAAACACACCCAACATTTGGGCATGGTTATCAAATAAATAGTATAAGTGTTTGCTAAAATATTTTTTTTTGGGAGCTAACAATGAAAATCAATTGGCGTTGCTAGTGTGCCCTACCCGTCGCCTTAAGTGTCATAGACTCTGTACTGATGCTCTATGATATAGGTAGGTATTTAATTAGAGCATTGTAGAGTATACTCGTGCAAAAGTGGCGTAGCATATAGGTGTCATTTTGCGGCCCTCTTTTCTTCCTTGTAACTAAACTTAGAATTTGTCGCCAACCAAAAAGTGCCGCCCACCTTACCTTCTTCGACCCCTCCAAAAAGTTATCGAACGCTAAAACGGTGTTGTTTATGATCTCTCTTTTTTCCTCGACCCACCCTCCTCTGGATAAAGCCGAGATTTTGCCACCCCCTAAAAAGTCCTCCCCACGCTAGGCTACTGGCATACAAAGTTTCAAAGTCGAAATCGTATTAACAGGTATTATGACTACACTTCTTTAAGGAAGTTAGATCAAATAGATAATAGAAAAAATATGTTATTTCAGACAAACAGGATAGCCAACCCGAACAGCAGGTAGGAACAGGATTCTGATGTTTATTAAATTAAGATTTAACGACGTAGTATAATATCATAATATTAAAATTAATTAAGGTAAGGTTCATTATTAATTACCCATATTACAGTTAGGTTTACAGGGGTAAAGATAGATAGATAGATATACTTTATTGCACAAAGAACCCAACTTTTACTATTTATTTATTTTATTTATGTAATAGATAGGCAGACGAACAGATAGATCACCTGATGGTAAGCAATTGCCGCCGCCCATGGACACCCGCGAAACCAGTGGTGTCACAAGTGCGCTGCCAAAGTTTAAACCCCCCTATTCCCCGGATCGGGCCTCCGGTACCCTCACTAACGCAGCGAAACACAGCACAGAGCTACTTCACGCCGGTTTTCTGTGAGGCCGTGGTATCACTCCGGTCGAGCCGGCCCGTTCATGCCGAAGCTTAGCTCTCCCACGGTAAAACTAAAAACTAAACTCCCAACTAAAAAAAACTAGGCATTACAGAAACTTAATTGTACCTACAAGTTCGTCTTATTGGTGGAAGCGATTTCTATCAGACAAATAAGCGACAAGCGGTACGGTCTAGACCTGGCTGTGAGATAGTGGCTCAGTATATTGGCTCTCCTCAGCCTGATGGTAATCAAGAGAAGAGCCCAAGCTGCAATTACAACGGAAGCGATGTCAAGGCATCACCTACAAACCAACAATCAACCTACAGGGATTGCTCGGAGATGAAAACACCACGGTTTTAAGTTAGGGTTTGAGTTCCATACACCACCTTAAGGTGGCCATAGCGTTTTTCCTTGGGAAAAACCTACTTGTGACTCCACTGATTTTGCAGCCGATCGCATACCATCCGTCTGTCCGTTTGCCACCTATCACAAAAAAATACCGTTTTCACAATCTACTCACACACTCGTCCTAGAGCATGCTGTCGGACGAGTCTAAAGGCGGCGCGTTAATGTGCGCATACGCAGACCGGTCGCGAACCGGACGCTTAATGCGGTATCATACATAAATATGAGATTATATGGGTAATCGCTTTATACTTTTTGTGTAAAACTTTATTTCTGGTAAGGTCCATTAGTGCTCACTTCGATACGAGAATAACTACAGTGCATACCTGCCTTATATTACTACCATTAGCTCGGCGGTGAGGGTAAACATTGTGAGGAAACCTACACGCCTCGGATAGATTCTCAAAAATTGTCTCAATCTTGATTCAAGACTACTACTACTACCTACCTAAACATCATGAGGAAACCTACACGTCTCGGAGGCTTGTGTCCTATTTTTTTCTCTTGATGGTAATAGAGAAAGAACCCCTCAAAAGTGAAAACATCGGTGAAAGAATGGATTTGTTAGCTTGGAAACTCTTCGAGATAGGACAATTTGAAAATCACTTAAAATAGACTTGCCCAAAACGCTTCATACAGAGACGCGAGGCGTGACGTCAGCCCTTACTAGTTTGTGCGCATCGCGAGATAGCTTTGTTCGATAGCTATATGAAATAGTGCGTTTATGAAAAAGGTTTCTCAATAAAAGTTGCTATAAATTGAATAAGATATCGATTGCTATATACATATTTCGTAAATTTAAGACTTAAATTTTACTTGGCTATTTTTGCCTTTGAGGGCTCATATCAAAAATAATACATAAGGTTTCAAGCTGGAATTTTGTACATAGCTCCTTTAGACCGTTATTATTTAAACAATCTGCCAATTTCTAACCTGTAATAGTACACAAGCATAATGTTTCAATCTTGATTCAAGAGAGAAGTTAGAAACAGTAAGTATCTAAGTTGATTTAAAGTGAAAATATTATACATCTATTATCACAAGTGTTACAGTGTATCAACCTCTATTTTATAGGCATTTTCTACTATTATTACTTTCTCCTACTGTTATTATAGTCACTGTAACAAATTGTCTACTGAAAGGATTTTACCAAAGTGTGTACAGTGGCGGTCAAAAAGTGTTTACCAGTTTTGAAATTGGATTCTACATCACACTTTTTGCACTAAAGTCAAAAATGCCATATCAAGTTAAAAAAGTAAAGTATCAGCCTATAGCTGTCCCACTGCAGGGCAAAGATCTCCTTCATAGAAATCAAGTCACCGCTACTATGATGGGATAAGGCTTAATCACCACGCTTTCCAAATGCGGATTGGTGATCACAAACCTGAGCTATGTTCGAAAAATTCGAATTACACTTTTTGCCCGACCCATGAATCGAACCCAGGATCCCGAGATCACGGCCCGGTACTTAAACCACTAGACCAACGTTGTTTTCTGGACAAACCTCGGGTTTGTGATCACCAATCCGCATTTGGCAAGCGTTGTGATTATGCCTAATCCCAACATAGTAGCGATGACTTGATTTCTATGATGGAGGCCTTTGCTCTGCAGTGGGACAGTATACAGGCTGATACTTTAAACAAGTTTGATGAAGGAAGGTCCTCCTCATCTTAGCGTGTAATTCCCAGTTGCGTCCAAAGTTTACGTTTGGACCATGATCCAGGGTGCGGGAAGGTAATTACAATGAAGCGACAGCCGTCTGCCTTCGCAACCCTTAGACAGGGAAACCAAGCCTGGATCGCGGTTACGCGTTTAGAATTATTATCTCAAATATTGTAGGTATAAAAGTGACAAAACACAGGGCCACTAGCGACGCCAATCGATTTTAATTTTCAGTTACTAAACCAGGCCCATTTTAAACAATTGCGGGGTCACAACAACACTTATACTATTTATTAAATACTTATACTTAACTTTTGCGTCTCCTTTGTACTCGAAATTTGAACCGCCAAAAGCAGCAACTTTTGGCGTGAATCAATTTTTCGCGTACAAAAACGGACCCAACATTTGTGCATGGTTATTTAATAAATAGTGTAAGTGTTTGCTAAGAGGTTGTAACCCCGAAATTGTTTCAAATAGATTCGGTTTAGTAGCTAAAAATTAAAATCGACTGGCGTCGCTAGTGTGCCCTACAAGTCACCTTAAAAACATATTCACAAAGTGCTAGGAATAACATTTTTTAGGTGTGATACATAAGTAATATTTATACTCTCAGACTGCCTCGGTGGCGCCGTGGTTAGTGGGTCGCACTTTAAAGCGACGGCTGTGCAAGAGGTCCCGGGTTCGATCCCCGGGTCGGGCCAAAAATTTGTACCTAAATTTTCGGTAATAAATTCTTAGTGGCAGCCCTTAGTCTGGAAGTTGGCGGTCTTGTACCTTAAAGCACCTTAAGCTGTTGGTCCTGCGCCCAATCCCTCTCTGGTCATGTCACAGTAGTGACCCATCGGAATATGAGGGTAAGGGAATAGAGAGTGCACTTGTGTTTGCGCACACACTTGAGCACTATAATATATCCTGCGTACGTGGCTGATCGTTGAGATTGGCCGCCGTAGCCGTAATTGGTTGGAGGATATTATTATTTATACTCTCATAATACCTATAAATCAATTAGTACAAAATCTTTGAATTATAAATCAGAACCGGATTGTGTCAATAAAATGTAATTGTGTCAATAAAATATAATTATCTGTGAGTGTGTGTGTACAAATATAAAACAGAATACTAATCTTTTACTTATGTTATCATTTTGGTTCATTGTTTTTTTTTGTTCACCGACATCCTTGACCCTATTACGACCGAAAAAGCCACTACGAAAATGTGTCGTTGATGTCTTTTCTCAGGCGATAAGTGTTCACTCACTAATTTTGGAAAGTTACCTCTTCATTGTGTCCAATTTTGAAGGTTATTTAATATAGGAGACCAAAATTATACAATTAAAGAACATTATTACTTATTGAGTATATTTTTACAGTGTTTTTATTAAAGTGGTCTTATTTTTAATCTCTTCTCTATTTATTAAAGTGATATTATTTTAATCTTATTAAATTCGCAGAATATCATCGTCGCGACGTGTCAGCAATGACATGGCGCGACTAATGCTGAGCGGGCGCCTATTGGCACAATGTTAACCTTTTTTTTTATATTGTGTTCTTTTTATTTTGTTAATACTGATTACACTTGAGCACTATAATATATCCAGCGTACGTGGCTGATCGTTGAGATTGGCCGCCGTAGCCGTAATCGGTTGGAGGATATTACATTCTGTGGAAGCCAGTTAGTTGAGGGAGCGACACCAGTCAACGAAACAAACAACTTTATTAATAGGTACTTGTTAATAGTACGGTCAGCATCAAAAGTAGCTTAACACTTTAGCACCATGTCGAAGTAACATTATTTAATATCCCCTTCGAAACTGACTATAATAGTCAGAACAGTTACTTTGACATGGTACTAAATTTTTAAGCTACTTTTGATGCTGACTGTACCTATTAATACAGTATTAGTATAGTAGTAGTTAACAGTAGTAGTTCTTAAATGTACCGAATAATATAACATTTACGACTTTATATAATAATAATTCTTACAACATCTCATACGTTGTTCTGATCTCGTACTAAGTAGCTTAAGCACTTGTGTTACAGATATCAGACAACAGAGGAACACAAATATATACTTAAATACATATACATATATTAAACTTTACTTTAATCGACTTGCTTTCTGAATATGTTTTCTGAATCACTTTATTTGACACTGAGAGTAAGTCAGCGCTTTGGCAATGTTAGCCGATGAGCAAACGGCGTGTGTGCCATTGCGTAACGCTTCTCAGAAGCCTCCAATGTCGGGCACTTGACCGCATATGCAAGCTGTCATCAGCTGTAAGTCACCACCAAGTTAAAAAAAAAACATATATTTCAGGCTTCGCCCATAATAATATTAGTATGCAATTTTTTTATGATATAGGTGGCAGACGAGCCGACGGATCACAAGCGATTACCGCCGCCCATGGACACCTACACAACCAGTAAAATACTCAGAAACTATGTTAGTAGAAAAAGTTAATTTAGGTATCTGCCGCGCGCTGCGACCCCAGGCAAGCGCACATGCACTTGGACAAAGTGCCGCAGAAAGGGGCTGTCTGGCTTCTGGCTGAGCACGCTCAGGATGGTGTTGAATCCATGGAAGTAACTAATTTTTTTTTAATGTCTCATCTTTTTGCTAATAAACTAACCGGATGGCGCAATTGGTAGTGACCCTGCCTCTTACGCCATTTGTGCGATGAACACTTGTGTTTGTTCGGTGTCTGGGTGTAATATATGTATTTAAGTATATATTTGTGTTCCTCTGTTGTCTGATATCTGTAACATAAGTGCTTAAGCTACTTAGTACGGAATTAGGTCAACGTATGATATGTTGTGAGAATTATTATAAACGATTTTTATTTTTTTATTTTTACCCCGAGGTATAGTTACCTAAGCTGCCGGGTCCCGGTAGAAAGGGTAGTTAGTCCTAAAAAGTTGTAGCTTGATGTCATAAAGGATGGAGTTACTACTAGGGATGCACAAGACCGTGCGTAGTGGAGGAGTTGAAGGGGAAAGCGTACCCCAAGCTCCGACAGCTTCCGACGCAACCAAGACAAAATGTTATGTGATGATGATGGAACCGAGAGACATAGTTACCTAAGCTATCAACAGGGCTATCTTAAGCTGTGGAGCGGCCCTCATGGCTGAGGCAATAGAATTATACGGTCCCAAAGTTTCCGGTAGCCGTTCCTTCTATACCCGGCCATAGTGCCGATAAGTATTAGCAAAGTGTTTGCGATGAAGTAGGAACTAAACACATAGCTAACTTCCTATGCCACTGTCACGCTTAGCACAAGAATAGGCAAATTTTAAGTACTTCCAAGTTCCAGCCTTGAAAACGTAATTAATTAATGGGTAATAAGCGAAGAAATTATGTTTTGGTAGAATATAGTCCTGCTTATTCTAGTAATCCGGATTCATTGAAATAAGTATTTTAATTTACGATATTTTATCATAATATGATGAGGTCGTAGGTTAGTGTGTCAAAGCTGCGAATTAAATTAATTTTAAAAGGGTGCCAAATTATTATTTTTTCTTAAAATCGTCTCAATTATGAGTAGAACACACTATAATTGAACGATTCATCATCATCATCATCGTCAGCCCATTCAAGTCCCCACTGCTGGGGCACGGGCCTCCCTCAATCACATGAGGGGTAATTGCCATACTCACCACGCTTGGCAGACGGGTTGGCGAGGGTTTAGATATAAATGCAGAGTTTTCCTTCTCTAGGTGCTGATGATCATGCCAGCAGCTTTACCCTAGTCGCCTTTTACGACACCTCGGTAAGAGTGAGGGTGGCCTATTCTACTCTGCCGGGGACCACACGGCGGTCGATGTACCGCGAAGTATGTTTTTTTAATTGAACGATTAAAAAAACAGAATTCTTAGAACCAAATAAAACACCAGGAAAAAATATAATTACAGGAAAGATATTAATATTAATTAATAGATAGAGCACGGAAATATTTTTTTTGTTCTCATAAGTACGTAGAACATTAAAGAATAATGTGCCGGTAGATTTCTACATAAGTAGGACCTTCCTCACCTATTCCAGTCGAATCCGTTGGTTCATTCACATTCAACAAAATTGTTGTTCGAAGGTTGTTACGCAATATGATAATCATCTAGTTATGTATTTTTAATTTTATCTTCAATGCTTATTCTTAAGGTGACGGGTAGGGCACACTAGCGACGCCAATCGATTTTAATTTTTAGCTACTAAGAAAATGAATCTATTTTAAACAATTTCGGGGTTATAACCTCTCGGTAAACACTTGTACTATTAATTAAATAACCATGCACAAATGTTGGGCCCGTTTTTGTACGCGAAAAATTAATTACCGCCAAAAGCGGCCACTTTTAGAGTGAATCAATTTTTCGTGTACATGTGTTGGGTCCGCATTTGAGCATGGTTATTTAATAAATAGTTTAAGTGTTTGCCGAGAGGTTGTAACCCAGAAATTGTTTGAAATAGATCCGGTTTAGTAGCTAAAATCGATTGGCGTCGCTAGTGTGCCCTACCCGTTGCTCGTCTTAATTGAAAAATATGTCCCATTCAATTTACGGTAGCATCAACAGTGGGAGAGCCACGCTTCGGCATGAATGGGCCGGCTCGACCGGAGTAATACCACGTCCTCACAGAAAACTGGCGTGAAGCAGTGCATGCGCTGTGTTTCGCTGCGTGAGTGAGGGTACCGGAGGCCCAATCCAGGGGGAGGGGGGTTAAAAGGTAAGCAGCGCACTTGTGACACCACTGGTGTTGCAGGCGTCCATGGGCGGCGGTAATCGCTTACCATCAGGTGATCCGTCTGCTCGTCTGCCACCTACCTATATCACAAAAAAAAAAAAAAGCATGCTTACAATTCCATGCACATAACGGTAATTATCTGATCAATATCATGACACGGCAATTAATAGAAAATTAATTGCCAATAAAAGAGTACATTAACTGGCTCGGTGATGTCAAAAGTCATTGTGGATCATCATTGACTTGTCTCGAGGATATTTATGGCCGTTCATCAGAAGCTATTATTTATACATTATTGCGGAAGCATACTCACTCAACTATGTGGCGTTTTTTGCCGACTGCGGTCACAGAGTAATTGCGATTCAATTCATTCAATACGACTTCATTATTAATAATAAATTGACGTAACTGAGAACACAAAATTAATGACGTTCTAGTCACAAACTAAAGTTTTTTCACATTGAAGGTTCGGTTTCGGGTTTCTGAAATGTAATAGATAGAAAACGATATTCCACAAAATCTTGCGAATGTGTACTTGGATGTACCTTGGATTTTTTTAACTGTTCGCCATCATCTTAACTGCTTCTCGTATATGAATGATTTGAATTGGAAATTTTAGTTCAAGGTCCTATTATAAATTATTATTAGACATAACCTGACCAAAGAATAAATTACAAAAAGACGTTATCTTTATACTCGTAGTAGTAACTACCTACATAGGTAAGAAACCTAGGTAGAACTAGCCGTGTGGTCCCCGGCAGAGTAGAATAGGCCACCCTCACTCTAACCGAGGTGTCGTAAAAGGCGACTAAGGTAAAGCTGCTGGCATGATCATCAGCACTCAGAGAAGGAAAACTCTGCATTTATATCTAAACCCTCGCCAACCCGTCTGCCAAGCCTGCTCGTCTGCCACCTATCACATAAAAAATAGCGGCTCCGGACTCAAAAGCGCCAGCCAACTCAACCAGGAAAGGCACCCTAGGCATGACGACCTAAGTTCTTGACATGGTCTTTTTTAAAAATCTAAGCAAGGTTTTTAAAAAGTTTTTATAACGTCACTGACCAACTTATTGTTAACAAAGACACAAAGTATGCTGTAATTTGGTCACGGTTTTAAGTTAATAAGGGTAGGTACGGTCAGCATCAAAAATAGCATAACACTTTAGTAGGTACCGTGCCGAAGTAACATTTTTTTACGAACCCCTTGGAAACTGTCTATAATATGCAGAACAGCTAATTTGACATGCTACTAAAGTGTTAAGCTACTATTGATGCTAAAAAATAAATAAATATCATTTATTGAGGATTATTAGACATATTGTGGTGTGTACCTGGCTGTCAGTACCTACAGTAGAGTTTAGTCCGCTAGACGATAAGTAAGAAAAAAATCAAATTATTTTTTCTTATTGATTTTGGGCTCCACCCTGATCCCTAGAGTTGACAAGTACCCTTTGTCCGTGAGAGAGCCACGCTTCGGCATGAATGGGTTGGCTCGACCGGAGTGATACCACGGCCTAACAGAAAACCAGCGCGAGGCAGCACTGTGCTGTGTTTCGCTGCGTGAGTGAGGGTACCGGATGCTCAATACGAGGAGAAGTGGTTTAAAGGTTGACAGAGCACTTGTGACTCCACTGGTGTCACGGGTGACCATGGGCGGTCGCTTACCATCAGGTGATCCGTTTGCTCGTCTGCCACCTATCACATAAAAAAACCCTATTCACACTAGCTTTAAAAAATTTGAAGTTATTGTATCAAATTATATAATTTCCACTATAAAACTAATAAAGAAAAAAGTATTTCACTAAAACTAATAAATAAAAAAATAATACTAACACACATCAGCGGCGCACACGGCGATTAACATAAATATGGCACTGAACTTGATCACGGCTGACGCCATCGCGGCGGGACTTAGAATTAAATTAAATTAATTTAACAAAGCTTAAACTAGCAGGTTCGCGACTGTGTGCGTGCGCGGCGGGCGACTGGCGGCCGGCGAGCCGGGGCTCCACTTATATGCGCGGGCGCAGGATGCCTTGATTCACGATGTTCCGTGAAATTTTTATTGGAACACAATTTTAAGGCTTTGTGGTGTAAGTTTTTCCTATCGTTACTTTGATCGCATCATGGTCATTTGACTACAACTGGGGTTTGAACGTATTATCTCAAAAAAAAGTAACCTACCGTGGGAGAGCCACGCTTTGGATTGAATGGGTCGGCTCTACCCGAGAGATACCATAGCCTCACAGAACATTGGCGTGAAGCAGCACTGTGTTGTGTTTCGCTGTGTGACTGAGGGTACCGGAGGCCCAATCCGGGGAAAAGGGGGTTTAAAGCGCACTTCACAAGTGCGCTTTAAACTCCACTGTTCCATTAGGTGATCCGGCATCTTCCACCTATCCCATAAAAAAAAATTAATGAATGAATGAAAGAATGAAAACGTTATTTGGCATAATACAAAACAAGGAAATTTAATTAGAAACATAACCTAGACATAAATCATAACCGAAAAGTAGGACAACATTATCCCTGTATGTGCCAAACAAGCGGCCGATTTCTACTGAGAAGACATACGCATGAGATCCTATGTTTTTTTAGTTTCTTTTCTTGTTTAGTATGTAGGTACATTTCTCCTTAAAATATTTGTACTAATAAAAAAAAGTTTTTTTTTTATGTGACAGGTGGCAGACGAGCAGATGGGTCACCTGATAGTAAGCGACCGCCCAAGGACACCCGCGACATCAGTGTAGTCACAAGCTGCCAACCTTTAAACCCCCTTTTCCCGGATTAGGCCTCCAGTACTCTCACTCACGCAGCGAAACACACTACAGTGCCTTTTCACGCCGGTTTTCTGTGAGGCCTTGGTATAACTCCGGTCGAGCCGGCCCATTCATGCCGAAGCGTGACTCTCCCACGGCATATGCTCTGCGGTGAGCAAATACATGCTGCGGAAGAAGAAGAAGAAGAGGCTTTATCATTCACTTTATTTTAAGTTTCTTTTTCTTACCTATAGCGAGAACAACTTGCGGTTGATTTGTTGTGTTCTGATGGCATTTAAAACAAGAGCATGAAATGAAGCATACCTACTTACTTGTATTATGCAGGAAGCCACCGAAACTAGTATTACAGGTACATACATACATAGTTACGAGTACCTAAGTACATATATGTATATTGTTTTAAACGTTCGTGGTCACTAATAGGTAGTGATCCCGTAAATATTTTTTCTAATACCCAAGTAGGTATATGATGTGGATGGAATGGAATTACATGGAATTAACACCCATAGCTAGTCTCTACGCCGCCGGAAAATATAAAAAGACGTTAAAAGTTAGGTATTATAATTCGATTAAGATTTTGTCAATTATTTGTATACGGTTTACATATTGAAATTACACATAGGTAAACCTACCCAAATGGGTACGAATCACCCACCTACTCGGGCTTGGGTGGCCAGCTGCAAATCAAATATTGGTAAATTAATTCCCACTTTAGAAAGAAAGAAAGAAAGAAAGAAAGAATGAAAGAACGAAAGAAAGAAAGAAAGAAAGAAAGAAAGAAAGAAAATATTTATTATTATAGACATCACAACACAGAACAATTGTAAACAGAACACAATTTGGCACAAACAAAAAAACAAAACATAAAACAATTAAAAATACATAAAAATAAAACAAAAGGAAATAAAAAACTACTTAATCAATTCTTTACTACTATTTCGTATTACTTACCGTACAATTTATTTTCTCACTTTACTGCTAACTAATTCTAATCAATAAGCAGCGACCTCTGGAACATAATAATCCTATTATGTTTAAACTTTATATGTACCTACCTACACCCGGCGATCGAACCCGGAACCTCTTGCGCAGCCGTCGCTTTAAAGTGTAACCCACTACCTACTGCGCCTTCGAGGCAGTCAAAGTGGTATTTTTCACTCGATGAGGTAAATATATAATTGCGATGGCCGCACAGACCATTACCACAGAATAATAATAGAGAGATTACGTAGGTATCTAGCTCCAATCCAACAGGTCCCAGCGCCCGGGCGCCCGTGGGAACGGCCTGTGCCTACGCAGCAGGCGGGCTGCGGGGTGGATGGACCTGCTCGGCCCTAAAAGGTATCGACCAGATGATTAGCGAAACGGGCCAGATAGTTAAAGATAAAAGATAAAGTTAAAAAAATCTTTATTTAATTTAGGTCCATACAGAACACTTATGAATGTCAAAATAGGTACATAGTATTGACATCTAACGCTGGTTTGGAATGATTTCTAATGAGAAGACACCAGCAAGAAACTCAGTAATTACATTGATAGGGTCGACGTGTTTTAGGGGCGTCTCATGTCTCTGTTCAGTGATATGCAAATAAAGAAATATATAAATATATTACTTTTTTTTCATGTGTTAGGTGGCAGACGAGCATACGCATCGCCTGATAATAAGCGATTACCGCCGCCCATAGAGACCCGCGACACCACAAGTGCGTTGCCAAATTTAACCCTCCTTTCCCCCGGATACCGATATATTTTTACCGAATACTTGTACCTACTAATTTTGTACAGTCAGCACTAAAATACTTAAGCACCTAAGCGGTAAACTTATCTTGGCATTAAAAAGAAAATTAACTTCATGATAACATATTTTGTAACACCTTGCTCAAAATCATGCTTTACATATTTGTATGTAAGGTCAGCGAACGTAGCGGTGTTCCAGTTGGTTTGCTGTGTGTGAGCGCAGGGATAAACTGCTAATTGACACGGTATCAGCTCCCCTGGACCTGAAGACCAAAAGAGGAAAAATACTACCGGGGAGGCCGCTCGAGGAGATCGCTGCATCGCAGACCCCGAGATTAGCTTCGCCTACCCCGCTACGTGTGCACGCGATTATCGCGCAGCGTTGGTACACCGAAAACATCGTCAGCAGTGCCTAACTAAAAACGTATCTTTTCTTTTAAGGCGACGGGTAGCCTTAACTAACGACACCAATCGATTTAAATTGTTAGCTAATAAACCGAAACTATTCTAAACAATTTCGGGGTCACAACCTCTCGGCAAACCCTTACACTATTTATTAAATAACCATGCACAAATGTGGCGTCCAACGCGTACGCGACAATTTTTCTCGTACAAAAACGGACCCAAAACGTCACCTTAAAGGTTTACTTACTTACCTAGATTTATTTTGACTGTTTTAAGCGATTAATTAGATAGTTCATTGACGTCTTCTGTTGGTTGGTGGCTAAACAAAAAGACGAGTTGTTGAGAAGTCTAGCGGATATTGCTTATTTAACAGGGCTGATTTTTCCATCGTCTGATAAAATTTAACTGATGGATAAAGTATTACCCGGCAAAATTAAATGATAGTAGTCTTATTGTTACTTACTTGCATGAATGTGACTATTACCTTTAATGGTATTTCATTTTATTGATTTGTTAACTTTTAACGGACCATTGAAAAACTAGCCCTTACTTACATAGTTAGTTTTATAGTCACTGATGGTTGACTAAGATATTTTACTCGATTGAGCATACTATCATGCCGGATGTTCTGATAAACATTCACATACATTGGTACCTACTATATCCATACGGGGTGAAGGACTTTACGCTTGTCATATTATGACGTAATAATACAGTCCTACGTATTATTTATACCTTTCAGGGCCGATTTTGCCAATCTCATTCCTATACTAAATCTATGGTATATGTAGCGCTGTCATTCTATACAAATCTGACGTGATATACATACCATAGACTTATCCACGGATAAAGATTGATCGCATCGGGCTGTACATATAGGTTGGGGGCCTACGTTCATTGCTGAACGTACTGTTGATTCAATTGATTGAAAATTACCTCTTAATTTTAAGTTTGAGACAAATATAAAATAATATAAGTATGAAGTATCTAAAGATGTGTGTTGATACGTAAATAATCATTTACTTAATAACTTTATCAATTAGGTTCGAACCCGGACTTAGTTAATAAAAAATAATATTTGGAACTAGACTGTCATTAGGTACCCTTATGTTTCTATTAATGTAATGTTATTATAATATCTAAAAGATAATTATGCCAACTTCTCAACGAGTCAATCACCATCTTATTTCAAAACGAGATCTAAAGATATTGACTTGACCTGATTGATTTTTCTAGATGTGACTTTCGTAGCCGTCCTCAAATCCAATATACCTAAGTTTTTTTTTATGTGATAGGTGGCGGACGGACGGATGGACATCCTTATGGTAGGTGATTTCCGCCGCCCACAGACACCCGTGACACCAATGGAGTCACAAGTGCGCTGCCAACCTTTAAACCCACCTTTCCCCCGAATTGGGCCTCCGGTAACCTCCCTCACTCACGAAGCGAAACACAGCACAGTGCTGCTTCACGCCGATTTTCCGTGAGGCCGTGGTATATTCTGACTAATTCGACCATGGGCCCATTCATGCTCACACGGTCGAATTAGTCAGAATATTTTAAGATTCTGATTTTATTTTAGGCTTTATATTAGATAAAACTTTCGTGGCAGTCCACGAAAATCGAATATTACCAATCTACCAAAATTTTAGCTCATGTCATTCATTTTAGGATTACCTAACATTTCATAGTTCAAATGCTATTTCAAAGCAAGCTGTGATTTCCTATAATTGTAGATACACTAGAGCATATAGGTATTCGTAGATTTTTAGTTTTATTTTTAAGGTTGTGCCACCTGTGTTGGGATCCTAATAAATAAATAAATCACATTCCAACACGCAATAAAAGGGGCTGAGTACTTAGAACGAGTTTTGTTCCAAAACTAACTTATATCGCACTTTGTAATATGGGGGAAGGAGTTGCACCCATGAAGCATAAGTCCGACGCATGAGTCACGATTTGGCAAGTCTGGTATTTTCCAATTTCGTAACTCTTAATAATATCCCAACCGATTACGGCGGCCAATCTCAACGATCAGCCACGTACGAAGGATATATTATAGTGTTCAAGCGTGTGCGCAAACACAAGTGCACTCTCTATTCTCTTACCCTCATATTCCGATGGGACACTACTGTGACACGACCGGAGAGGGATCGGGCGCAGGACCAACAGCTTAACGTAATTTCTGAGGCACGGGCGGAAACTCTTTCTAGACTACTGAACTTAAGGTTGGCAGCGCACTTGTGACTCCACTGGTGTCTATGGCCGTCGGCAATCGCTTATCATCACCCGTCTGCTCGTCTGCCATCTAAGTATCACATTGAAAAAACCAACTGGATTAGGGTTACTTAAATTCAGAATTAAAAAGTATCTCCACAGTTTAAGAAACTATTAAAAACGAGCCGTTCTTGTGGTGAAAACGTAGGTAGATGTTAAATAGGTAGGATGTAATGTAAGTTAAGTGGGGTTTGATTTATTTATCTATCATAATAATTTGTAGTTGGAGTGCTAGAATTTTGAATTTTGAAGAAGATGTATTGTAACAGGTACAAGACGAGTTCTTTGACCAGATTAGATGTATTTGACCGTTCAGTAGGTAGGCAGGCAGTTATCTACTTAGGTACCTACCGATCTACTTGTTGGTAATTACCATAATGTTATCAGATGGCTGTTGGATTTTAAGGTCGACGTTCGCTCAATCCATACAGCACGATCGTGACTATGTTGGTGGTGGACAGTCTACCTACTGTCCGCAATTAAATTTATAGTTTTTACCTAATTAACTAATTGAATCTTGTGTAAGACTTCTTAATCTTTTCATACTGACTGCTTGAGTAAAAATAATAGGTGAGTCGCACAGGTGCTTTTGGACCTTTCATTTCTGCTCTGGGTCAGTAATGAAATGACCCGATGGCGCATTTATGACCCTGACCCTGCCTTATACGCCAAAGATCATGTATTCATTCCAGACTGTGGACAAAAATCCTGCTATTAAAACTTGTGTTTGTTGATATTGGTTTCTCTCTTTTTATAAGATTTATGTAGGAATTTTCCGTTACTTTGGGTGTTTGTTGCTATTTATTTGATCGAAGTTTGTTCAAAATAACTACAGTCAGCAACGTGTCAAATTATCACCCCCAATGAAAAAATAGCATTTGTTTCTCAAACATAAGGACGGCCCAAAGTCCTAAAAGGTCCTAAAACATGCATGTCTCAGATTTTTATATTTGAACGATATAAATACCATCCTCATTTTTTTATCCTTTCAACATAATTCACGGCCCAAGACGAAAAACTAAAAACCAATGCTATTACCTACTAATATTTAAAACTATAAATGTCATGTGACGTGCCTGGCAAGTATGTTTTCATTTGCTCTGTGGTTTGACATGAGTTGTCATTTTTCAAGCAATGTGATTGGTTCTTTTAAGAAAATGGGCCTTAAAGTTATCGCTGGGCCAATGAAATTTATGACATAAACCTCAAAATTGTAACAAGATACGGTGTAAAAGAAAACTATCTAATCAATTTATGAAGTGCTGTGAAATAATCATATTGGGATAGTAAATTTTCCGTTTAATAATCTAATTAATAAGTTAATGAAGTGAATTATTTAGTGTAAATATATCTTAGTTTGTACAGGTAACAGTTTTGTCTTATCATTGAGCTTTTTTGCGTTGTAGGTAGCAATAAATCGCCGAGTCACTTGCGATCGCTAAAGCTATCAGATCTTACATTATTCGCTATTTCGTTACAGTTCTATTTATTCCCAATACTGTTCTATTATGAAGTTTACAGTGTCCAAAGCAGAAACCACGTGTTCATGTACTATTTTTAATTCCATGGCACTAATTCAAAGAAAATCTTTTGACCTAATGAAATTTGCGTTTGACCTTATTTTTAGTCAGTTTGTTGAAGGACTAGCTTGTCACTTATACAATAATAATGTATAAACAATTACTATTTGAAGAAGCCTTACAGGTTTTACCATCCATGTTACAAGGCCTTGAAACTGTGATAAGATTATACCTCAACTAACCTTTAGTGTATTCAGAATGTTTTTCCTTATATGGACTTTACTTGTAAGCAATTTTAATATTTGTAATACACCTAAAATTGTATAGGATTCATTAAGATTAATAATCTTATTCTTCGTTCTTTTTACATTCAATAAAATTTGTTTGTGGAAGTTTCTTTGGCATATTTCCAAAAGCAGTAAAATTGACTCAAAATTGTTTGAGACAAAATGGTAAATAACAAACAATTTTAATTACAAAGATAGAAAATACTGTTATTTCTCCAAAATGGTGCCTAATAAGTACCTAAATATAAATTTCTGCAAAATGGAGCTCTGGCATCTGTTGCCTTAATTGTGAAATATGAAATGGTGGTGGTATAATACCCTAAAATGAAAGTCAACAATATAAATATTTCAGTGCCAGCATGCGTTGGGTGCCACTTTCCATAGCGCTGCTTCTATGCAGTGCCCTTGTGGTCCAAGCATATGAAGATAATACTCTTGAAGATGATGATTTTGCCGAGTTTGAGCAGTTTGAAGCTGATGATGATGAACCCATGAATGGTGAGAGTTTACTTAAATTTACTGTGTTTTTGAATTTTATTTTAGATTTCATAAGATCTTTATCCTATTGCGATACCAAGATAGAAAAACCTAATCCTAGATTAAATGAAAAGAGCATACTCCGTTTTAAAAAGGCTGGTAACACATTAGCAATCTGTCTGATTTCGGATGTTCAAGGGCGGCGAAGTTTTCTTTCCATCAGATGACTCACTTGCTCGTTCGTTGCCACTAGTATAAAAAAAATGAGATGAAAGGTTAAAACAAACATAAACAATTTTAAAGATATGCAGTCAAACCATGAGAGATGTTTATTTTGAACCTTGTTCCACTTACTTAAATGCTAAAATATCATCATCATCAGCCCATTTAAGTCACCACTGCTGGGGCACAGGCCTCCCTCAATCACATGAGGGGTAATTGCCATACTTACCATGCTTGGCAGGTTGGTGAGGGTTTTGATATAAATGCAGAGTTTTCCTTCTATGGGTGCTGATGATCATGCCAGCAGCTTTACCTTAGTCGCCTTTTACGACACCTCGGTAAGAGTGAGGGTGGCCTATTCTACTCTGCTGGGGACCACACGGCTAATGCTAAAATATGTATACTCCTATTTGAGACTGACTGTCACCTCATACTATTTTGTGTTATTATTGCTATAAGTAATAAATTATGTTAAGTAGCAGTGGTTTTTCCACAATGATGAGTAGTTGCTATAGCGAAATTGTTAAGTAAGCAGCAATACAATTAATTATTCTTTTGATTTCAGATTTTGAAGAGAATGTCAAAGATAGCCCCGCACAAAAGTCAAAAGACAAAGATTTTGAAATGAATGGGGAAGTTGAAGATGAGATGATAGTGGAGGCTAGTTTCGAAATATCATTAGCATAAATTATTCTCGCTTACGTAACTATGTTTGACATACCTTGTAAACTTTTTCTCAGTCAAAATTATCATTTTGCGTTATGCTATATGTGCACCTCGAATAGGCTAAATAAATCATCATTAGGCTGCCTTTCCACAAAAGCAGACCGAGGCTGCAGAACGGTGAGCGGGGAAAATCCACCAATAGTATTGCATAAAAACTCCCCTTTAACAGCAACCAAGGTTCTGCCATTGGTGGATTTTAGGCTCGCTCCGCTTCGGCGGAGAGGCAGTCTTGTCTTCAAAGGGGTTAAATGAGTTTTTTTTTACAGGATGAAGATAATGAATTTGAGCACTTCCAAGACCCTGAGGAATTTGAAGGGTTCCCAGATAGTGCACCTCATAGTTCTGAGCAACCAAAGATCACTATTTCAAAGGTATTATTGCTTTCAGTTATTCTAAGAAACCTTAATTTTGGAAAGTACTTTAAGGCTGTTGAAGTTAATAATCTCAGGATGTCTATTACAGATATCCATCATCATAGACTCATTCATTATTCCTTTTGTATTTTGAGTTATCATGTGGGCAATGCAACTTGCATTGGACTTTTGGCTGTAAACCTATAATTTCACTAAGAGTGGTATCAACACAATCCGTTGATTGATAAAACGATAAACACCGTGGTTTTGAGACAGCTTGATTTGATTGATTTCAACAATTGACAGCCCACAATTAATCAATTGTTTTCTCTTGGCATTGGTATGTGAGGGTATTTAAACAGACTGCCACGGTGCCATAAATCACCTTTGTGATAGTGATGCGCGCGCGCAAATTACTGCCATATATGGATATTGCAGTAATTTGCGCGCGTACTATGGAGTACAAAATGCATTCAAATACCTAACTTCTGATCTCAATTATCTATCGATGACAAATATTGATAAACGCACATACATATCTGTGTCTGAATGTGGTCCAAGTGTGAGTGAGAAAATTGAAAATGCGCTGTCTCTTTTGCACGTTTTTATAGCTCCACCTACCATGAGTTTTTTGTTTAGCATTTCTATGACTGTGTTCCAGGTTCCTATCACAGTGCGTCCGCGATGGGACGCGTACTGGCTGGAAGGCATCCTGTGCTGCTTACTGGTTGCGTACGCGCTGGCGTACGCGCTCGGCCGCGCTAAGAACACCGCCATCGCTGTCAACTTCCTCAAGTTGCATAAGCCGTTGTTGGATGACAACTTCACTTTAGTAGGTGAGTGCCTCAACTAGAGCCACGTTGAGTCCGCGCCAAAAAAAAAGTCCCGCGGAAAAACACGGAATAAAATTTGATTTGAAAGTGACTAGCGCAAAGAATGACGACATCAGGCTAGTAGTGAGAGTCATGTGGAATAGAGTGTTTAGACACTCTATTCCACAACTGAATAGAAAAGGTTGAAGAAGACCAAGAAACAGATATTACTCCAAAATAGCAAAATTCGGAGCATTTGTCTAGAAGTACAAATTCATTGTAAATAATGATTCTGTTTTTGTGATATAGGGGGCAGACGAGCAGACGTATCTCCTGATGGTAAGCGATCACCGCCACCCATGGACACCTGTCACGTCAAAAGAGTCACAGGTGCGCTGCCGGCCTTTTTAAAAGGGAGTACGCTCTTTTCTATGCGCCGTGCCGTGTGGTCCCCGGCAGAGTGGAATAGGCCACCCTCACTCATACCGAGGTGTCGTAAAAGGCGACTAAGGTAAAGCTGCTGGCATGATCAGCACCCAGAGAAGGAAAACTCTGCATTTATATCAAAACCCTCGCCAACCCGTCTGCCAAGCGTGGTGAGTATGGCAATTACCCCTCATGTGATTGAGGGAGGCCCGTGCCCCAGCAGTGGGGACTTAAATGGGCTGATGATGATGATGACGACGCTCTTTTCTTGAAGGTTTGCAAGTCGTGTCGGTCCGGAAACACCACAGGCGATAGTTCATTCCACAGTTTTAAAAAGCTGATCTGATCTAATCTGAATAAAAAGCTGTACTATTATTATTATTCTGTAAACTTAATTGTTTCTCTCCTCGAGGAGTTGATTTTAGGAGCACAGGCCGTAGCCAAGCGCATCTAAAATCTTAATCTTTATAAAAAAAATGTCACTGTTTTTCTGTAGGTGAGACAGGCTTAGACGTGGTGGGGGTCCCGGACGAGCGCGGCTGGCGGCGCGAGGCGGAGCACTGCTTCACGATGTGGTGCAGCGGCCGCGTGTGCTGCGAGGGCATGCTGCTCACGCTCAAGCTCATCAAGGTAAACCAACGACCTTATGTATCTTTTATTATTTGATAGAAATGGGGTGAGCCCTGCGTCTCATAGCCACTGCGACCAGTAGATGATCTATTGTGGCAGCCCCGTAACCTATTACAGCACCTCATGCAGCTCCAGTTCCAGGATAAACCCGAGAATGGAGCTGATGGGGGAGCTCTTGATCTCGTCAGCCGAGATCATGTGTGCTCCCAGGTGCCGGCTTCTGCAGCGGTGCAGCGCCATGCACTCGCCGAGGACGTGGATAATCGTTTCCTCGTCCTCGCGACAGAACCTGCAGATTTTGGTATCTGTAAGGCCCATGTTGTGCAGGTGCTTGTTTAATTTGCAGTGCCCTGTGAGGGTCCGAGTGAGTGCCCTAACATGTCCTCTACTCAGTTTTGTTATCTCTACTCAGTTTTGTTATCTCTACAGCTCGTCTCTGATCGAACGCCTTATGTACCATGCCGATGTAGCGTACAACACTATTCCCGGCATCGCGGCGGGGTCCACCAATCGCAAGGCGGCGAGTCATCCTGCCATGACACATTTACTGGCGCGTAGACCTGGAAAAAAAGTATCTTTCAAAATATTGGCACATTTACATCTGGATCAGTGCGAAGATGCGGAACAGTGAAACGATTTGAATCATTTGGAACAGCAACTCTCAGATAGATCCGTGATTAATTGATTTTGTTACGAATAAATAATTGATCCCGTCCTGCTGTGCCATGCCATACCTATCTCTGTTCCCCTCGTAACACTCGTGAAAAGTCGGTTATCTATTCACCCCAGAGAGCCCATAGCTTACTCTTTCGCTCTGAATTTGGATCATTTCGCTCATTGGGATCATTCGGCTCTCTCGGATCATTCAGCTCATTCGTACCGGAGGGCCAATCCGAGGAAAGGGGGGGTTTAATGGTTGGCAGCGCTTATAACTCCATCGGTGTTGCATCTGCTCGTCTGCCACTTATTAATAAAAAAAGTACGTCATGAGCGCATCTGCCATATCACCACATCCCCGATGCTCCTTGAATCATCTATAAAAGATGTACTCGTAAAGGCTTATGTTTTGTTTTACAGCGTCAAGACTTAGTGCACGTGGTGCTGGGTCTCTTCCGGCCCAGTCCGGACACGCTGCTGGTGCGGGTGGAGCTGGGCAAAGACGACAGCGACCCCTTCGTGCTGTGCGTCGCTCAGAAGAAGATCGCCACGCGCCTGTCCAAGGAGATGCAGGACTTGGTCAGTTGCAAACGGTTCCTTTTTAACTTTTACACTTCGAGAACTTTCTAGGAATATTTTGGAGGACCTCTATGGACCAAGTGACCCTTCGTGCTGTGCGTCGCTCAGAAGAAGATCGCCACGCACCTGTCCAAGGAGAGGTAGGACCTGGTCAGTTGCAAACGGTTCCTTTTTAACTTTTACACTTCGAGAACTTTCTAGGAATATCTTGTAAGACCTCTATGGACCAAGTGACCCTTCGTGCTGTGCGTTGCGCAGAAGAAGATCGCCACGCGCCTGTCCAAGGAGATGCAGGACCTGGTTAGTTGCAAACGGTTCCTTTTTAACTTTTACACTTCAAGACCTTTCTAGGAATATCTTGGAAGATCTCTATGGACCAAGTGACTCTTCGTGCTGTGCGTCGCTCAGAAGAAGATCGCCACGCGCCTGTCCAAGGAGATGCAGGACTTGGTCAGTTGCAAACGGTTCCTTTTTAACTTTTACACTTCGAGAACTTTCTAGGAATATCTTGGAAGACCTCTATGGACCAAGTGACCCTTCGTGCTGTGCGTCGCTCAGAAGAAGATCGCCACGCGCCTGTCCAAGGAGATGCAGGACTTGGTCAGTTGCAAACGGTTCCTTTTTAACTTTTACACTTCGAGACCTTTCTAGGAATATCTTGGAAGACCTCTATGGACCAAGTGACCCTTCGTGCTGTGCGTTGCGCAGGAAGAAGATCGCCACGCGCCTGTCCAAGGAGATGCAGGACTTGGTCAGTTGCAAACGGTTCCTTTTTAACTTTTACACTTCGAGAACTTTCTAGGAATATCTTGTAAGACCTCTATGGACCAAGTGACCCTTCGTGCTGTGCGTTGCGCAGAAGAAGATCGCCACGCGCCTGTCCAAGGAGATGCAGGACCTTGGTCAGTTTGCAAACGGTTCCTTTTTAACTTTTACACTTCGAAGAACTTTCTAGGAATATCTTGGAAGATCTCTATGGACCAAGTGACTCCTTCGTGCTGTGCGTTCGCTCAGAAGAAGATCGCCACGCGCCTGTCCAAGGAGATGCAGGACTTGGTCAGTTGCAAACGGTTCCTTTTTAACTTGAGAACTTTCTAGGAATATCTTGGAAGACCTCTATGGACCAAGTGACCCTTCGTGCTGTGCGTTCGCTCAGAAGAAGATCGCCACGCGCCTGTCCAAGGAGATGCAGGACTTGGTCAGTTGCAAACGGTTCCTTTTTAACTTTTACACTTCGAGAACTTTCTAGGAATATCTTGGAAGACCTCTATGGACCAAGTGACCCTTCGTGCTGTGCGTTGCGCAGAAGAAGATCGCCACGCGCCTGTCCAAGGAGATGCAGGACTTGGTCAGTTGCAAACGGTTCCTTTTTAACTTTTACACTTCGAGAACTTTCTAGGAATATCTTGTAAGACCTCTATGGACCAAGTGACCCTTCGTGCTGTGCGTTGCGCAGAAGAAGATCGCCACGCGCCTGTCCAAGGAGATGCAGGACTTGGTCAGTTTGCAAACGGTTCCTTTTTAACTTTTACACTTCGAGAACTTTCTAGGAATATCTTGGAAGACCTCTATGGACCAAGTGACCCTTCGTGCTGTGCGTTGCGCAGAAGAAGATCGCCACGTGCCTGTCCAAGGAGATGCAGGACTTGGTCAGTTGCAAACGGTTCCTTTTTAACTTTTACACTTCGAGAACTTTCTAGGAATATCTTGGAAGACCTCTATGGACCAAGTGACCCTTCGTGCTGTGCGTTGCGCGGAAGAAGATCGCCACGCGCCTGTCCAAGGAGATGCAGGACTTGGTCAGTTGCAAACGGTTCCTTTTTAACTTTTACACTTCGAGAACTTTCTAGGAATATTTTGGAGGACCTCTATGGACCAAGTGACCCTTCGTGCTGTGCGTCGCGCAGAAGAAGGTTGTCACCTGCCTGTCCAAGGAAATGCAAGATCTGGTTTGCATTATATCATCATCATTTCAGCAGGCTTTGGAGCGATGGTAGCTCAGTGGTTCATAATAGGCGGCTTTTATATAGGGGGACCGGGTTCGAATCCGAGCATGCACATAGATTTTTCGAATCTATGTGCATATTTCTACCATTCGCTCGGCGGTGAGGGAAAACATCGTGAGGAAACCTGCACGTTTCGGACAGTTTCTATTGTACCAGTTGGTTAAAAGGTTGCGAAGGTCAGACGGTAGTCGCTTTATTGTAAAATAAGATATTTGACTTTTTTTTTCATTTTTGTAATTAAAAGACCTCTCAATGCTGGAAACATCGTTGAAAGAATTACTTGATTCTCATTTTAACTACCTGATATATCACAACTTTATTTTGGGGAAACCCAAAACATTCCAATATACCAATGGCTACTTAGATGTGACGTCACACGCAAGTATTTTGTATGCATTTCATTAGAATTTTGTATGGTAGCTATATCAAATGTTTCGTTTATGTCAATGGTTCTATTATCATAATGGTTGGTGCAAATTGTATGGATTATTCAATGGTATATTATATATGTTTTTTTTAATAATTTCATACTTTTAAAATGGGCTTGCCTATGAATGTTTGAATGACCATAATATTTTTAATTGAGAATTTTTGCTATTCGCACATATTAAACTATATTTTGATAAAATATTTATATTTTGTAAAATCTCGAGCTTGGTCAAATACCATATTACCAGACTCCCCAAATCCAGAATCATGGTCCAAGTGTACTCCGGGCTCCAGAGCGACCACTTTGGATGCAATTGGTAATTACACGCTAAGATGAAGAAGGAGGAGATGGGGTTATGTAACTTTCGAGCAAAGTTTTCCCGCGATGTGTATAAAGTAGCACGTCTGACCTTCGCAACCTTGTAGGGCAACCAAACCAACTGAATCATGGTTACGTTCAGAAAATAATATTTGACCATTTCCGACGTAAGTATCCAAATAAAAGAATATATTCCGATCATCATTCACATCATAGCCAATAGACGCCCACTGCTGGATATAGGCTCCCCCAATGTTCTCCACACAGATCGTTCTTGTGCCGTCCGCATTCAACGGATTCCCGCGAACTTCATCAGATCGTCGGTCAATCTTATAGGGGGCTGCCACACTATTCCGATCACTGATGATGAATCAATGACCTTCTCTTGCTTACCATCAGGCTGCCAGAGCCAATATACTGTGTCAATCTTAAGAAAATATATATATAACGAAGGGTGGTCCGAGCTCTCGTTATCAGATAGGTTGTGCAAGATGGAATTATTGGAATTAGAGTCCACAAATTATTAAGCGAAGTCACTTCTACAGTTGCTAGCGTCTTTTCAACAAACTATATTCAATATTCAAGAGCACAAGGATCAAAGCTGAAACGTGGCAGGTTCGACATAGCGATGATTCGTCTACAATTGTTCACTGCGCGATCCCACAGTCCGTCCTGGTATCACCATCATCGAACCCCGTCACAAAACCAAAGCAAACACCATCATAAACTAAGAAAACACACGCCGAATTCGTCTAGCGATTCCCGCGTGTGTGCAGTCCAATGTCAAACTGACAGCTCGCTCAAAATACATGGCATTGGAAAATAACCAAAAAGTATCAACATCATCGCTATATTTTTTTGTCGCACTAAACTGAAAAAGCATTGTCCGCTATTCAGGATGTATACCTTGTACCACGAGCATGAATCTGATATCGACCTGTTTTTTGCATCTGTACGCTGTATCAAAAAGATCTTTGAAGGTTAATTTAGTGATAGGCTAGTATAAGAGAAAGTACATCTCATGTTTGTAACATGAATTGTACTTTTTCCCGTTCAAAATTATTATAGTTGTAGTTAGTTGTTTTTTTTATACGCACTGGTGCATGCAGTGCTTTTCTTTAAGTGATGAGGCACTTAGAAATTAAGCTGGGATTGTAATCCTTCATTGTATGGTGTACTCATTGTTGAAAAGCCAAATAAATAAATAAATATAATAAATTACGACTCTGCCCACGTATCACAAAAAGTATCATGGGTCTCTCTTCGCAATTTATAATAGGCTTCAGTTTAGCTCACTTGGCTTGGTGCCAAACTTGAAGGTACAATGTAATTTCCTTCGTTATTATTATAAGCGGATATATGGATATTATCCTTTTATGTATCCTACCATGTTCTTGCTGGGAATGTTGGAGATGAATTCTTTGGAGGTCAGGAGGACACGGGTAGAGATTTCCACTGCTATTGCGATACTGCGCGGGAGCCTGGACTCGCCTGATTGTGTTGAACATCTATCGCGCATGATTGTCCCTGATAAGTATCTGCGCATATGCTCTGGTCGCAGGCATCGGCTGTTCGCGCCCCCGCCGTGCCGCATTGCGGCGCGTGCGCAGTCACCGCTCTGTCGCATGCATCACACGCTTAACGCACGTCTGTCAAGATGACATTGCATCCAGAACTAGACATATTTACAGATAATGTTAAGTCCTTAGTAAATAAAATTGATATGTGTTTATAAATACAATAAGAGCTAATTATGTATAATTATGTAATTGGGTTTATCCCGTATAATGGACAACATTTCAAATTTTTAACATGTCCATATTCTTTTTTTATATGAAAATAGACATAAAATGAACGGACCCATATTTTTTCTTTTTTCAAAATTTGTCCATTTTCATGCATAAAATAATTATTGAAATTCTTTTTATTCTAAATAGACGTAAGCGCCAAATGACGTCATCGGACGGCTGAATACAGCGATATTCCTTTGCTTATCGTTGTTTTAATAAAAAAAAGGTACTACTGTCAAAGGTAAATAATACTAGTGTCAACATTGTCAACGTCATTCATACATTCAACGTTGACAAGTTGTCTTTTTTTTTTGACAGTTACATGTGAGTTTGGCATTACGTAAATTTAAAACTATAATGTGCTAAGCAAAGAAATATTTTACATTCTGCCGTCCGATGACGTCATCTTACGTTTTTTAGTTTTTAATTTTTTTCTCAGTAAATAAGCAATATAAAAAATGAATAAATATATATTCGAGCAGCGGAAAAGTAAACAAAGAATTGGTATTTTTTGTTTCAGAGCTTAGCAATTTTGAAATGTTGTCCATTATGTATAATTATGTAATTGGGATTATCCCGTATAATTATATTAAATAAATAAATAAATAGATAAAATAAATAAATGTATATACAAAAAATGTAACCCATTTGTGAGAGAGAATAAACTTTCCATTAATTGAATCGTTAAATTCCAGAGTGTATTCTGCCCCGAAAGACGGCCGGGCGACAAGCACGGGCTGCCGGCGGCGCTGTCCGTGATGTCGGAGTCGGCCGAGGCCACGGCCGCGCTGCTGGACGCCCGCGTGGCCAGCGCGCTCGCGCAGTACCACCAGCACGTGCAGTACATACACGTCTCCGACCGCTACGCCGGGGCCAAGCAGATGGAGTGAGTGACGACATCATTACAATCATTTTTATACGGGTTGTATTTAACGTTCCCTCAAAATGGACAACATTTCAAATTTTTAACATGTCCATATTGTTTTTTTATATGAAAGTAGACATAAAATGAACAGACCCATATTTTTTCTTTTTTCAAAATTTGTCCATTTTAATGCATAAAATAATTATTGAAATTCTTTTTATTCTAAATAGACGTAAGCGCCAAATGACGTCATCGGACGGCTGAATACAGCGATATTCCTTTGCTTATCATTGTTTTAATAAAAAAAAGGTACTACTGTCAAAGGTAAATAATACTAGTGTCAACATTGTCAACGTCATTCATACATTCAACGTTGACAAGTTGTCTTTTTTTTTGACAGTTACATGTCATGAGTTTGGCATTACGTAAATTTAAAACTATAATGTGCTAAACAAAGAAATATTTTACATTCTGCCGTCCGATGACGTCATCTTACGTTTTTTAGTTTTTAATTTTTTTCTCAGTAAATAAGCAATATAAAAAATGAATAAATATATATTCGAGCAGCGGAAAAGTAAACAAAGAATTGGTATTTTTTGTTTCAGAGCTTAGCAATTTTGAAATGATGTCCATTAAAAAAAATTGCTAGCCAAACCAAACTTTTGTACAGTGGCGGACACATCAAGCTATACAAAACTGTCAAATTTCTTCATTCGATTATAAACCTTATATTGTTGCACATTGAGTTCGAAATCGATTGAGGAAATTTGACAGTTTTGTATAGCTTGACCTGTCCGCCACTGTACACCAAAAATACTAGTTGCACATCAAAATAATACTTTGATGTGTAATAGGGTGTTTGACTAAGCTCTAGATTTTACAAAATGTAAATATTTTATCAAAATATAGGTAAATATGTGCCAATAGCAAAGATTCTCAATTAAAAATATAACGTCTAGCCGGTTTTATGGTCATTCAAATATTCATGGGCAAGTACATTTTAAAAGTATGAAATTATTATAAAATAATTATACCATTGAATAACCCATACAATTTGCAATGGTTCAATCAAATTTCAATGGTTCTATTCACGGTTTGAAATTATCAAGATAAATATGTCCTTTGATAATTATCGAGATAATTATCAAGATAATTAACAGATAATTATCCGATAATTATCAAACAGATATAAGCCTAGTAATCCTTTTTTAACTGATATTACATATCAATATTTTACGTTAGAATCAAGTAATTTAAATAAACTAGAGACATTTTACAATCAAGGTCAACTTTTATTTTTTTATTTTTAAAATTTCGTGTGTAATAACTTGCAAACCAAAATACGAGCAGTTAATCAACTAATTATATAATACTTTTACAACGTTAATTCTTGTACTTATTTAATTAAAATAAATTGATGAGTGCAATATCATCTTCATCAACCTCAACTGCGTTAACTGGACGGGGGTTTTCTGTATCTGAATAACAAATGGCAAATATTTTCGATTATACTTATCAAGATATTTATCAACCAATATTTATCTTGATAATTATCAAAGATAATTATCAATGATAATTATCACTTCAAATCCTGGTTCTATTATACAATATAAATACAAAATTCAATAATTTCATTTCATTCATTTTCATTCAAATTCATTCAATTTCATTTTCATTCAAATAATATTCAATAATACAAAATTCAAATGAAAAGCATACAAAATACTTGCGTGTGACGTTACATCTAAGTAGCCATTTGTATGGAGCGTTTTGGGTTTGCCCAAAATAATGTGATTTTAAGGTTGTGATATCACAGGTAGTTTAAATGAGAATCAAATAATTCTTTCAACGATGTTTCTATCATTGAGAGGTCTTTCGATTAATAAAATGAAAAAAAAAATTCAAATACCTTATTATAAGAAAGCGACTGCCGTCTGATCTTCGCAACCCTTTAACCAACTGAATCAATAGAATCTATCCGAAACGTGCAGGTTTCCTCACGATGTTTTCCCTCACCGACGAGCTAATGGATATGTCAGGTAGTGTAAACGAAAATCAAGTAATTCTTTCAACAATGTTTCTATCATTGAGAGGTCTTATGATTGCAAAAATAAAAAAAAAGTCAAATTCCGTATTAGTATCTTTTGTGTGCGAATAGGTAATTTTAGAGGGTTGGTTTATACTTTTTAAAACTTTCTGAGTATTTTTTTTATGATATAGGGGGCAGACGAGCAGACGTATCGACCTATACCTGATGGTAAGCGATAACCGCCGCCCTTGGACCAGCCGTCCCGGATGTATTTTTGGGAAACCCCTAATATAAAAGGTGACAAAGGCCTACTATCAATATTTCGTTAAGGGATTCTCTTGATAATATCAATCACGAAACCTCAGAAACTATAACACCTACAAGTTTATTTAGCAGGTAGGTTATTTATAGGGCGTAGAAATTGGGCGTAGAACAGATTTTATGAAACTCCACCCCTAAGGACGTAAAACGGGGATTAAAAGTTTGTATCTAAAGCCAATGTTGTTTAAAGAGACTCAATGAAATTCAAAATCATCATCATTCATCTTCTTTGGCTTCAGTATAACAGTTACTTTCATTTACACCTAGTGACCATTCTGAACAAATTAACTGTCATAAATATAATTCTTCATCCTCATCTTAGCGTGTAGTTCCCGGTTACGTCTCTACCTAACCTGGAGCCCTGGGTACGCCTGGACCATGATTCAGGATTTGGAGAGTCTGGTAATTACAATGAAGCGACTGCCGTCTGACCTTCGCAACCTTAGACAGTGGAAGCAGACCAACTGAATCATGGTTACACGTTTCAGAAACTATCCGAAACGTGCAGATTTCTTCACGATGTCTTCCCTCACCGCCGTGTTAATGGCAGATTGGCTCCATCCATAATATCCTCGAACCGATTACGGTTACGGCGGTCAATCTCAACGATCGGCCACGAACGCGGGATATAATTTAGTGAACAAGCGTGTACACTAACACAAGTGCACTTTCTACTCCCTTAACCTCATAATCCCATGGGACACCTGTGTGATACGACCGGCATCGAGGGATGGACCAAGGGCTTAACGTGCTTTCCGAGGCACGGGGGTACAAGACCGCCAACTTCCAGACTCCGGGCTGACACCAAGAATGTCTTATCGAAAACTTTAGTACATATTTTTTGGGCCCAACCCGGGACATCTTCGTGCGGGCTTTTCCGCAATCAGGCAGCAGTTGTGCCCATTCCGCGTGCGGAGGGTGAAGTCAGCCGGTGTCACTAACCAGCCGAGTTCTTCAAGGATACCTATCAGCGCCTTGGTGTTGCTGAAGATTTCCTGGAGACTGCCTGGGTTTCTCAGGTAGTGTGCCCGGTTGCTGGCCACCCCTATGCACTCTAACAGTACATGAGCGGCTGTTTCTTCCTTCTCCATGCATGCTCTGCATAGAGGGCTGTCTGTAACACCTAGATTGAACAGATGTTTGATAAAACTGCCATGCCCCGTTAGAGCACTGGTCACTAAACGGAGGTTTGGCTTATTAAGTTGTAAGAATTGTCTGCCGAGGCTCGGGACCTATTGCGCAGTCGTCGCTTTATAGTGCGACCCTCTAGCTATAACCTAGATACTAACCGTATATTTGTGTCGGCCAGAGAGACGGCAGCTACGAAACCGCCGGACACGGAGCGGGTGATGCTCGTGGCGCTGGCGCTCGGGCCCGACGGCGGCGGCGACGAGCTGCGCCCGCTGCTCATGCTCGTGTTCCATCTGCTGGAGAAGATCAAGCGCCTCAGGCTCAGCAAGGAGGTGAGTGTGGCCAGACAACATCATACTAGACCAGCTGCGCCCGCTGCTCATGCTCGTGTTCCATCTGCTGGAGAAGATCAAGCGTCCTCAGGCTCAGCAAGGAGGTGAGTGTGGCCAGACAACATCATACTAGACCAGCTGCGCCCGCTGCTCATGCTCGTGTTCCATCTGCTGGAGAAGATCAAGCGCCTCAGGCTCAGCAAGGAGGTGAGTGTGGCCAGACAACATCATACTAGACCAGCTGCGCCCGCTGCTCATGCTCGTGTTCCATCTGCTGGAGAAGATCAAGCGCCTCAGGCTCAGCAAGGAGGTGAGTGTGCCAGACAACTCATACTAGACCAGCTGCGCCCGCTGCTCATGCTCGTGTTCCATCTGCTGGAGAAGATCAAGCGCCTCAGGCTCAGCAAGGAGGTGAGTGTGGCCAGACAACTCATACTAGACCAGCTGCGCCCGCTGCTCATGATCGTGCTTATTTTTTTCATCTGCTGGAGAAGGTCAAGGCGCATCAGGCTCAGCAAGGAGGTGAGTGTGGCAGACAAAACATCATACTAGACCCGCTGCGCCCGTGCTCATGCTCGTTTTCCATCTGCTGGAGAAGATCAAGGCGCCTCAGGCTCAGCCAAGGAGGTGAGTGTGGCCAGGACAACATCATAATAGACCAGCTGCGCCCGCTGCTGCTCATGCTCGTGTTCCATATGCTGGAGAGATCAAGCGCCTTCAGGCTCAGCAAGGAGGTGAGTGTGGCCAGACAACATCATACAGAACAGCTGCGCCGCGCTCATGTCGTGTTCCCATTCTGCTGGAGAAGCATTCAAAGCGCTCAGGCGCTCAGCAAGGAGCGTGAGGTGTGCCAGACAACACCATACTGACCAGCTGCGCCGCTGCCTCATGCTCGTGTCCATCTGCTGGAGAAGACAAGCGCCTCAGGCTCAGCAAGGAGGTGAGTGTGGCCAGACAACATCATATAGACAGCTGCGCCCAGCTGCTCATGGCTCGGTTAATCGCTGGAGAACGACAACGCCCTCAGGCTCGCAAGGAGGTGAGTGTGGCCAGAACACAACAATCATCATACTAGACCAGCTGCGCCCGCCTGCTTCATGATCGTGTTACATCTGCTGGAGAAGATCAAGCGCATCCAGGCCAGCAAGGAGGTGAAGTGTGGCCAGACAACATTCATACTATTTTTTTTTTTTTTTTTTTTTTTTTTCTTTTTTGACAGCTGCGCCGCTGATCAGGCTCGTGTCCATCGATGGAGAAGATCAAGCGGCATCAGGTCAGCAAGGAGGTGAGTAGTGGACAGACAAATACATACCTAGACCAGCTGCGCCCGCTTGATTCATGCTCGTGTTCCATCTTGCTGGAGAAGATCAAGCGCCTTGGACTCAGAAAGGACGGAGTGTGGGCAGACAACATCATACTAGACAATGCTGGGCCCCGATGCTCATGCGCGTGTTCCAGGCTGCGCCCGCTGCTCATGCTCGTGTTCCATCTGCTGGAGAAGATCAAGCGCCTCAGGCTCAGCAAGGAGGTGAGTGTGGCCAGACAACATCATACTAGACCAGCTGCGCCCGCTGCTCATGCTCGTGTTCCATCTGCTGGAGAAGATCAAGCGCCTCAGGCTCAGCAAGGAGGTGAGTGTGGCCAGACAACATCATACTAGACCAGCTGCGCCCGCTGCTCATGCTCGTGTTCCATCTGCTGGAGAAGATCAAGCGCCTCAGGCTCAGCAAGGAGGTGAGTGTGGCCAGACAACATCATACTAGACCAGCTGCGCCCGCTGCTCATGCTCGTGTTCCATCTGCTGGAGAAGATCAAGCGCCTCAGGCTCAGCAAGGAGGGTGAGTGTGGCCAGACAACATCATACTAGACCAGCTGCGCCCGCTGCTCATGCTCGTGTTCCATCTGCTGGAGAAGATCAAGCGCCTCAGGCTCAGCAAGGAGGTGAGTGTGGCCAGACAACATCATACTAGACCAGCTGCGCCCGCTGCTCATGCTCGTGTTCCATCTGCTGGAGAAGATCAAGCGCCTCAGGCTCAGCAAGGAGGTGAGTGTGGCCAGACAACATCATACTAGACCAGCTGCGCCCGCTGCTCATGCTCGTGTTCCATCTGCTGGAGAAGATCAAGCGCCTCAGGCTCAGCAAGGAGGTGAGTGTGGCCAGACAACATCATACTAGACCAGCTGCGCCCGCTGCTCATGCTCGTGTTCCATCTGCTGGAGAAGATCAAGCGCCTCAGGCTCAGCAAGGAGGTGAGTGTGGCCAGACAACATCATACTAGACCAGCTGCGCCCGCTGCTCATGCTCGTGTTCCATCTGCTGGAGAAGATCAAGCGCCTCAGGCTCAGCAAGGAGGTGAGTGTGGCCAGACAACATCATACTAGACCAGCTGCGCCCGCTGCTCATGCTCGTGTTCCATCTGCTGGAGAAGATCAAGCGCCTCAGGCTCAGCAAGGAGGTGAGTGTGGCCAGACAACATCATACTAGACCAGCTGCGCCCGCTGCTCATGCTCGTGTTCCATCTGCTGGAGAAGATCAAGCGCCTCAGGCTCAGCAAGGAGGTGAGTGTGGCCAGACAACATCATACTAGACCAGCTGCGCCCGCTGCTCATGCTTCGTGTTCCATCTGCTGGAGAAGATCAAGCGCCTCAGGCTCAGCAAGGAGGTGAGTGTGGCCAGACAACATCATACTAGACCAGCTGCGCCCGCTGCTCATGCTCGTGTTCCATCTGCTGGAGAAGATCAAGCGCCTCAGGCTCAGCAAGGAGGTGAGTGTGGCCAGACAACATCATACTAGACCAGCTGCGCCCGCTGCTCATGCTCGTGTTCCATCTGCTGGAGAAGATCAAGCGCCTCAGGCTCAGCAAGGAGGTGAGTTGTGGCCAGACAACATCATACTAGACCAGCTGCGCCCGCTGCTCATGCTCGTGTTCCATCTGCTGGAGAAGATCAAGCGCCTCAGGCTCAGCAAGGAGGTGAGTGTGGCCAGACAACATCATACTAGACCAGCTGCGCCCGCTGCTCATGCTCGTGTTCCATCTGCTGGAGAAGATCAAGCGCCTCAGGCTCAGCAAGGAGGTGAGTGTGGCCAGACAACATCATACTAGACCAGCTTGCGCCCGCTGCTCATGCTCGTGTTCCATCTGCTGGAGAAGATCAAGCGCCTCAGGCTCAGCAAGGAGGTGAGTGTGGCCAGACAACATCATACTAGACCAGCTGCGCCCGCTGCTCATGCTCGTGTTCCATCTGCTGGAGAAGATCGAAGCGCCTCAGGCTCAGCAAGGAGGTGAGTGTGGCCAGACAACATCATACTAGACCAGCTGCGCCCGCTGCTCATGCTCGTGTTCCATCTGCTGGAGAAGATCAAGCGCCTCAGGCTCAGCAAGGAGGTGAGTGTGGCCAGGCAACATCATACTAGACCAGCTGCGCCCGCTGCTCATGCTCGTGTTCCATCTGCTGGAGAAGATCAAGCGCCTCAGGCTCAGCAAGGAGGTGAGTGTGGCCAGACAACATCATACTAGACCAGCTGCGCCCGCTGCTCATGCTCGTGTTCCATCTGCTGGAGAAGATCAAGCGCCTCAGGCTCAGCAAGGAGGTGAGTGTGGCCAGACAACATCATACTAGACCAGCTGGTGGCGCCAAAATAATCTATTAATAAAAATTTAATTGAATAAAATTTCCCATCCATTACCACTCCTATCAAAGCGTGCAGCCTAGCGCCATCTATGCGGTCAACGGTGGAAGCTGCGCGCCCGCAGGATAAAGAAAGGACAGTTGCATCTCCGCGCGCTGCCGCGACGTTTTGTACTCCGCCAATTTAATGCAAATTTGGTGTTTTTTTGTGTGAATTTCCACACGAGCAGTGCGCTCTTATAATTCTAAGATTGTGTCGCGTCCAGAAGACCAAAAACCGAGTGAATAGTGAATCGGGACTGTTGCCAGTAACGCGCGGGCAGAGACCAGGATCAAACCGCAGAATAACCAAGTAAGTTGCACGCTATTCCCTTGCTCCAATCCCTGATTTATTCAATTGTAAACACCTATGATCACACTTACTTAAAGATAAAATCGGTCTTATTTGGCGCGACCATTTTAGTGGTCCTATTCGAACCGGACTGTTACTGGTCCTTAAAATCCATTTATTAGTGTATTTGCATCCATTGAGGATCAATCCAACCACCTCCTTATTAGCATACTTCTCATATAGGTCCTAATAAGTGATTTCATTTAATAACATTCACGTGGAGCGACATTGCGTCATCCATTTTTCTCAAACTAAATTTCCATTTATTGTCGCAATCATTACCCGTACCATTGTGTTTCGTACTTATTTAGTCAGATATTTTGTAAATCTATTCATATTAAATAATATTTTCACGTAATTATCTCGCTAACACCCATATTCTAACATACCCGTAACGTGCTCGTAGGAGTAGGTATCTACCCACATTCATTTAGAATTTCATTTCAGTCAGGTCGTTCATTCGCATTGCGGTATTTATATCCGTATTTACTCAACCTTCTGCATATTTAATGCACATCAACCAATATGCCTAAAGAAAAAATTGACACTACTATCGACAGCGACGCTCGACTAACGATATTATTAAGTAAGCGTGATGCCATTTTCGAAGTAATACAACGGATTTATGACTTATCTTCTAATATTCATTCGGACCCCGCGAGGAGGGAAAGTTTCCTTGACGAATCTGCTAACATTGACACATTACGTGACAGTTTTGATAAGATTTTAGACGAATATAATTCTCGCTTGCTGAAGGTCAACCCTTCAGCAAAACCCGACTATAATAGCTATTATAGTCGGGTTTTGCTGAAGGGTTGACCTCCAACAAGCGAGAATTATATTCGTCTAAAATCTTATCAAAACTGTCACGTAATGTGTCAATGTTAGCAGATTCGTCAATATGTGGCGTTCGAATCCTTGTTCAGTAGGATCAAGCGATTACGAACTGAGTGTGTGCAACAATCACTACCTAGTACTTCCATCGATGCTAAAGATTTCTTAGCGCCGAATAAGGCTGTTGCCACACTTCCGCCCATCGAGTTGATGACTTTCTCTGGCGATATTCGTTCATGGCCATTATTTTATGCCAGTTTTAAATCTACCGTGCATGATAATCCATCCCTCACAGATTCCGAAAAACTGTATTATTTACTAGGCAAGTTAACGGGAAAAGCCCAGACTGTCTGCTCTGGCATAACTCCGTGCGCCGAGAATTACCTATTAATTCTGCGCACTTTAATTGATAAATATGAAGACAAAAGAATGCTAGCTTCGGCTTATTTAAATCAAATATTCGATTTTAAACCTTTAAGTTCAGCCTCTGCTGCTAATTTTGATTTATTCACTGAGAATTTCACTAGTGCAGTATGCGCGTTAAAAAACTTAAAACTCGATAATCTGACTGATTTGATTCTACTTTATGTCGCCCTTAAAAGGTTAGATTCTGATACCGTTCGTGCTTTCGAGCTAAGTACTAGTTCGAAGATACCTAAGTTCGATGATTTAGTCGAATTCATTAAGATTCGCGCTAAAGTCTTAGAACGAACTCAATCCACTCCCGGTTCATCTAATAGCCGTCAAAATAATAATATTAATAACCGGCGTTCTAATAACGCAAATGTTGCCGCCTCCTGTCCTAAGTACCAGGCGTACGTGAGTACTGTGGGTAATAATAATACTTCTAAGTGCTTATGTACTAACATTGTGCATCAAAACTTATTTAAATGTCCTGAGTTCAATGGGATGACGCCCCAAAATCGATTTAAATGCGTTAAAGATAAAAATGCGTGTGTGAATTGCCTAAGTATAAATCACCGAATTTCTAACTGCACTTCAAATAGTAATTGCCGTGTATGTAAACAGAAACATCACACGATGTTGCATTTTAAGCGCGAATTCCCGAGTCAAAGTGGTTCACTCGCATCAGCTGTTGGGTCATTGCCCCCTCCTACCGCTCAGCCCGTCGATGTGCAAGCATCGCGCCAGGACGTCGCGTTGTGTACCTATAGTGCGTGCGATTCTATTGCTAACTCGTTGTGTTTACCTACGCAGGCTGCAGCCGCACACAGTAAACAAACCACTGTCTTACTGTCGACTGCCCAAGTAATTGTTTACGATAAAAACGGTGATTCCCATATAATTCGCGCTTTGTTGGACTCTGGCTCCCAAAGTCATTTTATTACGAAGGAATGTTGCGATCTTTTAGGCATTCAACTTCATGACACCGCACGTACTACTGTCAAAGGCTTCGGTGGTACTGAGAAAATAATTGAATGTAATTCAATTAATTTTAAAATATATTCTCGCTTCAATTGCAATATTTGTTTTGATATTTCGTCACTCGTCGTTGACCAAGTCACCGATTTATTGCCAACCGCAACGGTAGACATTTCTGTCTTGTCTCATCTGACAGGACTGCCGCTAGCGGACGAGAGTTTTGGAGTGCCTAATAAGATAGACGTTTTAATAGGCGCGTCCCTCTTTCCGCACTTGATTCTCCCCGATGGAGTTCGCGCCTCTAGTGACTCTTCAGTGCCCTCCGCCTTACATACAGTGCTGGGATATGTGGTAATGGGTACTGCACCCATAATACCAACAAGTCATACTCATCAGGTCCTGACATGTTGTCACGCTCAGGAACCTGACGCTATTGACTCAATTGTCAGGCGTTTTTGGGAGCTCGAGGAGCCTCCCACCAGTCATCCCGCTCAATATCCCGCTGATGTTGAGTGCGAAGAATTTTATAAATCTACTACTAGTCGCGATCCCGTTAGTGGCAGATACGTGGTCGGCCTGCCGTTCAATGAGGATATATATACTTTGGGAGATTCTTATGAAACCGCTCGTAAACGATTCATGTGTCTCGAAAGAAAATTAGAGTCATCGCCTAGGTTGCGATCGGCGTACGATGACGTCATTCGAGATTATTTAGACAAAGACTATATTGCTCCTGCGTAGGGTTGCCAACCGTACTATAATATATAGTATTGTACTATATTTCGGGTCTGCGTACTATATACTGTTGAAAAAATATATAGTACGTAAAAATACTATATTTTCAACACCGAAAAAACTAAGAACCAAATCCTTCATAAAAAAAAAATAAGAACGCGCCTTTAAAGTAAGTATCCGATAGGCGATACCATGTATCCGAACGCCTCCGTAACGAACTTGTCAATGTCAAATTGACGTCAATTTTGACGTCGTCAAACGAACGACTGCTATACTTATATATCGGCAGAATTGTTTAGAGTTGTTGTTATTTCATTTAAAAAGTTGAAATCCTAAATAAATTAAGTATGGAAAGTGGTAGTAGTGACAACGAAAGAGCGTCAAATTCTAGTGCGCCGCTAACGCCAATTAAAAAGCGAAAAATTACAAAAAGACTCCAAAAATTTAAACCGGAGTGGGAAAGAGAGTATGGCTGGATTACTGAAGATCCCCAAATATTTATAATGCGAAATGTAAACAATGTAATATAACATTTTCTGTGGGGAAAAGTGGCATTGGCCAGGTTAGATCTTTTAGGTTATGTTAAATTCTTGCATCTTCTGTTGTTTTATTTTTTTCAATGAAATTGCCAACTGATTTGATTTGCATGATAAGTGGTACTTAAAATGTTTACTTACAATTCATTGCAGATTAAACAACACTGGTGAAACAAAGCACCACAAACTTAAAACTGAACTTTACAAGAAAACTTCTACATTAGACAGGTTTTTTGGTTCGACGGGCTCTTCATCTACCTCTCTTACTTGTGATGACAAGATTTCAGCTAGTGAACTTGCTTTAACCTACCATACTGTAAAACACAATCTTTCTTATAACAGCATGTTATAAGAAAGATTGTGTTTTACAGTTTAATTTTACAGTACAGTCAGCATGACTGTACTGTAAAATTAAACAAAATCATTTATGCTGATTCTAAAACCGCTTTGAACATAAAATTAGGACGCACTAAAATGGAAGCACTGGTTAATGAGGTTTTGGGACCTTATGCATTACAAACTTTATTGAATGACTTAAATGCTCCTAATTTATATTTTTGTTTGCAAACTGATGCAAGTAATAGAAAAAATATTAAATTATTTCCTTTAGTTGTACAATATTTTAATATTGAGAATGGGATACAAAACAAGTTATTAGACTTTTACGAAAATTGTGATGAATCTGCAAACGGTATGTTTGATGCTATAAACAGTTCACTATCCTACCTTTCCTTTGATATAGTGTCTGGTCTGAGTGCGGATAATACCAATGCAAATTTTGGTATTCACCATTCTCTTTATAAAAATATTGAACAAGTAGTTCCTAATTTGGTTAAAGGTAATTGTTATGCACATATAGTTCACAACACAGTGAAGCGTGCAATGAATTTTTTAAGCATTGATATTGAAAATATTATTTTAAAAATCTACAGCCATTTCTCCATTTCTGCAGTCCGTAGAGAAGAGCTTAAGAAATTTGTCGCTGCTGTTGAAGGTGAATAGCATGAGCTGAAACGACATGTTGGTACTAGGTGGCTTTCATTGCTTCCTTGCGTGGACAACATACTTTTGAATTGGAAGGCTTTGAGTGATTATTTTTTTAGTTTAGGTGAAGAATGTCCTACACATATTCAAAATATTTTGATGATGAACAAAAGTAATGGAAACAGTAAAGTTCTAATCTTTTTGCATTTCGCGAGTCATTTTTTACATAACTTTCATAAAGCTGTTAAACAACTTGAAGGCAATAACATCACAGTCATAGATGTGTATCATATTATGTCAGTTTTAAAATCGGCGCTAGAACAACGTAAAAAAGATATTTATTTTGGTTACGAAACCAAAAAAATGTTGCAATCATTAGAAGCAAAATCCCCTACAGAAAGTTATGCAATTCAAAAGAATTTTTTTGTTATTTATTGATAAATGTTTAGACTATCTTAATAAATGGTTTGATTTTGGTGATAGCAATTGGTTATGTAAAATCCAAAAATTAAATTTAAAAAAGGAGGTTTCATTTAATGACTGTGAGACAATATTAGAAGTTCTAAATTTACAAGAAAAAATATGTATCAAAATGGACGACCTGTACTCTGAAATAACGATATTGAATGAAATCTTTGCTAAAGTAAAAGACTGTAATGACTTTACTGACAAAATTACAGGCCAAAAGTTGCAGTATATTTAAAAAAAACTGAAAATGACTTACCAAATTTATTTAAAGTAATATCATTCCTGCTCTCTATTCCCGCCACTTCGGCATTCACAGAAAGGATATTTTCGGTTATGAATTCGAAGTGGCGAGAAGAAAGAAACAGAAGTAGTATATCATTAATAAAAATGAGCTTTTGATTTATGTTAATTTAAAAATTGAGTGTGACAAAGCATATGACACTTTTATTTTAAACAAAAAACTGTTACACAGTGCAAAAAGTGCAAAAAAATATAGTTTTTATAAAAAATAAATAATTAACACATATATATTTGTCTCTTTTTTGTTTTTCCCATAAAATACTATATTTTTTTTAAATGTACTATATTTTTTTACACCTTATTTTGGAATATACTATATTTCGCTGATGAAATGTTGGCAACCCTACTCCTGCGCCTCATTGCGAGTCTTCTGAGCCCGAACCTGTCTACGTCATGCCGCATCACGGAGTCGTGCGCGAAGACAAAACGTCCACGCGTCTTCGCATTGTAATGGATGCTAGCTGCAAAACTAACACCGGTCGATCACTGAATGATATTCTACATTCAGGACCGAATCTACAGGGTGATTTATTTAGTATCATTTTGAATTTTCGTCTATACGCTGTGGCTATGACCGCGGACTGCCGCCAGCAGTTTCTTCAAATTGTCGTGCGTGAGTCCGATCGTCGTTATCAGTGTTTTCTATATCGCTTTAACTCGCATGACCCGCTCGTGTTATACCAATTCAATCGCGTTTGTTTCGGCTTAGCGTCGAGTCCTTACCATGCATTGCGCACGGTAAGACAGCTCGTCGACGATGACGGAGAAAGATATCCACTTGCGAGATGCATTGTGTCTTCCTCACTATACATGGACGATCTAGCCTTTTCTCTCCCTAGCGAGTCTGAAGCGACCTCCGCGTCTCAGCAGCTAATTGGCCTATTCAAGGGCGCACAGTGGGATCTAGTTAAATGGAATAGCAATAGCCAGTCTGTGTTAGATAGTCTCCCCGCTTCTCACAAACTTCCTAATGACGTGGAGTTTGATAAATCAACGCAACACAAAATTTTGGGTTTACATTGGTCTATTGAAGACGACTCATTCTACTTTAAAATATCAGTACCCGACGATGGCACGTGCACTAAGCGCTCCATTCTGTCGACTGTCGCCCGCTTGTGGGACATAATGGGCTTCGTTGCTCCCGTAATCGTATATGCCAAGTTGTTAATAAAACAGCTCTGGTTACTTCACCTTGATTGGGACGATACACCTCCGGTAACCATCATTAAGATGTGGAAACGGTTCTGTGCCGAACTACCTATTCTCAACGACTTTCGTATACCACGTCACGTGGGTGCGCTTGAGGGCAGTGTCCTCACCCTTCTGGGTTTCTCAGATGCCAGTGAGAACGCGTACGGTGCTGTAGTGTACCTGCACGTGACCACTGCGTCTGGAAATACCGTCCAGCTAGTATGCGCGAAAACTAAAGTCGCCCCGACCAAACCTCTAACGATAGCCCGGCTTGAATTATGCGGAGTCGTCCTCCTGGCAAAGCTGCTTCGGACAGTCCTCGATAATTATTCACATCGTTTTCCAATCAAGACATTCGCTTTCATTGACTCTAAAGTCGCTTTATATTGGATAAAAAATTCGCCACATAGGTGGCAAACATTTGTCGCAAACCGTGTCGTTCAGATTACTGACAATATTTCAGCAGACAACTTCTTTCATGTCGCAGGTGTTGAAAACCCTGCTGACATTCTCTCGCGTGGAATTACACCCCATAAATTAATTTCACATCCCTTGTGGCTTCACGGGCCACCTTGGGCCTCATTACACCCGTCGCAGTGGCCTCTTAAGTCCCTCGATGGTCAGCCTATTGCAGACATACCTGAACAGAAGATTTTGACACACACTGTGTCCACACCTGTAGCACATTTGCGTGCTATATGAGCTTGCTTCCCGTATCTCCTCATGGAGCAAGTTATTACGTATAATTGTTTACGTCCTCAGATTTGCAAAGTTATTGCCTCGGCGTGACAGTGTGTCGACAACCGCCGCAGACATTAATCTGGCGGAAAATAAAGTTCTTCGTGCCCTGCAGAAAAAATACTTTGCAGAGGATTTTTCAAATATTAAAAATAATAAAAATTGTTCACCTGCGCTCATGCGTTTGAGACCTTTTATTGATGATGACGGTTTGATCCGCGTTGGTGGTTGCCTCAGTAACGCCGCGTTAGAATTTACACAAACTCACCCGGTCATTCTTCCGCGCAATGATCATGTAGTGAACATAATCATTGACTACCATCACGTAAAGCACTTACATGCTGGACCAGAACTGCTCATGTCGCTGCTTCGACAAAAATTCTGGATCTTGTCTGCGCGCCGTATCAACGAGTCCACATGTGTAATACATGTTTCAGGCTTAAACCGCGTCCAACTTACCCCTTGATGGCTGATTTACCCGATAGTCGCATACGCCAGGTCGTGAAGGCTTTTACACACACGGGTTGTGATTATGCCGGCCCTATAGCTTACACTCCTGTGCGTCGTCGTGGTGTACGCAGCGAGAAAGCGTATCTTTGCATCTTTACTTGTCTTACGACTCGTGCTGTACACATCGAAGTCGTCACGGACCTCAGCACTCCCACATTTCTCGCCGCTTTTAAGCGTTTTCTTTCTCGTCGTGGGCCCGTACAGTTTATATATACCGATAACGGTACAAATTTTAAGGGTGCCGACTCATATCTTCGTGATCTCTATAAGTTTCTTAACGAATATCATAAAAAACTAGAACAGGAGTGTGCTGAGAGTCGCATAGGTTGGAGGTTCATTTGTCCCCTATCTCCTCATTTCGGTGGGATCTGGGAAAGTATGGTTAAAGTCGTTAAAACACATCTGTTCCGAGTTATCGGACAGCAGCTTCTCTCTTATGAAGAGCTTAATACTATACTCATTCAGATCGAGTGTCTTCTTAACTCTCGTCCGCTGACGGTCCTGAGCTCAGACCCCGCGGAGCCCTCGGCTCTCACGCCGAGTCATTTTTTGAATACTGCGCCTTTGTTATCGCTACCCGCGCCCGCAGTCGAACGCGACTCGGTTAGTCTAACGCATAGACATTCATTATTAGATAACTTGGTGCAGTCGTTTTGGACACGTTGGAGGATGGAGTACCTGCATGGTTTACAAGCGAGACAGAAGTGGAATACTTCTTCCGTTCCTATAACCCCAGGGACTGTCGTGGTCGTTATAAACGATAATACACCACCCTTATCTTGGCCGCTAGCTGTCGTAGAGAAGGTCCATCCCTCGAAGGATGGTGTCGTACGCGTGGTAACAATAAGAAACGCGAAGGGAACTTACCTCCGTCCGGTCGTCCGTATATGCCCCTTACCAAGACAATAGTAACCTATAGACATTAAGTCGCATTATTATGTTTATATATATATATAAATTCAATACTTCATATCCTTTTCAACATTTATTTATTCACATAACGTAAATTGCTCATTGCGAGCTTTCCTAGATAATTGCTCATTACGAGTTTTAGATCTCTACATCATTACTCTCATCCTTCTTATGGATGTCTTTTAAAGGTGACCCTTTAAGGGCGGGTGGAAATGGTGGCGCCAAAATAATCTATTAATAAAAATTTAATTGAATAAAATTTCCCATCCATTACCACTCCTATCAAAGCGTGCAGCCTAGCGCCATCTGTGCGGTCAACGGTGGAAGCTGCGCGCCCGCAGGATAAAGAAAGGACAGTTGCATCTCCGCGCGCCGCCGCGACGTTTTGTACTCCGCCAATTTAATGCAAATTTGGTGTTTTTTTGTGTGAATTTCCACACGAGCAGTGCGCTCTTATAATTCTAAGATTGTGTCGCGTCCAGAAGACCAAAAACCGAGTGAATAGTGAATCGGGACTGTTGCCAGTAACGCGCGGGCAGAGACCAGGATCAAACCGCAGAATAACCAAGTAAGTTGCACGCTATTCCCTTGCTCCAATCCCTGATTTATTCAATTGTAAACACCTATGATCACACTTACTTAAAGATAAAATCGGTCTTATTTGGCGCGACCACCAGCTGCGCCCGCTGCTCATGCTCGTGTTCCATCTGCTGGAGAAGATCAAGCGCCTCAGGCTCAGCAAGGAGGTGAGTGTGGCCAGACAACATCATACTAGACCAGCTGCGCCCGCTGCTCATGCTCGTGTTCCATCTGCTGGAGAAGATCAAGCGCCTCAGGCTCAGCAAGGAGGTGAGTGTGGCCAGACAACATCATACTAGACCAGCTGCGCCCGCTGCTCATGCTCGTGTTCCATCTGCTGGAGAAGATCAAGCGCCTCAGGCTCAGCAAGGAGGTGAGTGTGGCCAGACAACATCATACTAGACCAGCTGCGCCCGCTGCTCATGCTCGTGTTCCATCTGCTGGAGAAGATCAAGCGCCTCAGGCTCAGCAAGGAGGTGAGTGTGGCCAGACAACATCATACTAGACCAGCTGCGCCCGCTGCTCATGCTCGTGTTCCATCTGCTGGAAAAGATCAAGCGCCTCAGGCTCAGCAAGGAGGTGAGTGTGGCCAGACAACATCATACTAGACCAGCTGCGCCCGCTGCTCATGCTCGTGTTCCATCTGCTGGAGAAGATCAAGCGCCTCAGGCTCAGCAAGGAGGTGAGTGTGGCCAGACAACATCATACTAGACCAGCTGCGCCCGCTGCTCATGCTCGTGTTCCATCTGCTGGAGAAGATCAAGCGCCTCAGGCTCAGCAAGGAGGTGAGTGTGGCCAGACAACATCATACTAGACCAGCTGCGCCCGCTGCTCATGCTCGTGTTCCATCTGCTGGAGAAGATCAAGCGCCTCAGGCTCAGCAAGGAGGTGAGTGTGGCCAGACAACATCATACTAGACCAGCTGCGCCCGCTGCTCATGCTCGTTTCATTCAGGGTGTATCTGTGAACATTTGCATGCATTTAACTAAGTGTCCTACCAACCATTCTGAACAACACTTGATCCATGATTTTTGGAATTTCGCATAAAGAATTCTGATCTTTTCATATAAAGCCACGGTCACGCAACATGGCCATTTGTATGGAGAGTCGAAAAAAATTCGGCGATTTTCGAAAAGTCGTAGATCAAATGTTGTTCAGAATGGTTTGTAGAACACTTAGATTGTATTTAGGTGACGAGTAGGGCACACTAGCGACGCCAATTGATACAAATCGATACACTTTTTGCGTACAAAAACGGACCCTACATTTGTGCATTGTTATTTTATAAATAGTATAAGTGTTTGAGATCGTAACCTCGAAATTGTAAAAAATAGATCCGGTTTAGTGGCTAGAAATTAAAATTGATTGGCGTCGCAAGTGTGCCCTACCCGTCACATTAATGATTGGCGTCGCAATTTTCGTTAGAAGCGTCCCCTGTATAAGTAAGTAAGACATTTATTGACCACAAACACGAATACAATTACAATTAATTCATGGTGGGCGGGAATGATGTCCATTCTCGCTATGGTGGGTGGAATGTCCAATTGTGAAAGTAAAAATATAAATAAACAATAATATTAGTACATAAAATTAGAAATTATAAATTCATAAAACATATAAATTTATAAAGTAAAACTATTCAACAACAAAAAAGGTAAATAAACAATGTTCTACTCTGATTAGTTCTACGCCTCGACAAGAGATGGCGCTGTGCTAAATTGCATCGCACATGCGTTTCGATTTTTTGAAAGTATAAGTGTTTTTGGTACTCAATAGATAATGTTTGTTATTATCAATGGATGTAGGTGTTTTATTCAAGAGTAATATGCGTTTGTTTCTGCGCAGGCGCTGGCCAAGTGCGAGAAGCGGCGGCAGAAGGTGGCGGAGGCGTGGGTGCGCGGCGCGCACGCCGCGCGGCAGGAGCAGGCCGCGCAGCGACGCGAGGAGAAGCGCAAGCAGGAGAAGGAGCGCATCCTGGCGGTCAGTGCAACGTCACATTAAACATACTAACTATTATAAATACTTTACATCAGCACATACATTGATCTGGCTCCGAGAAAGGTAGCTCAAGCACCTGTGTTACGGACGTCAGAACCAACACGAAATAACAAATAGATCTTGTTATTTTCCGGTGACATATACATTTAATATTGTTTTAAACTTTAACCCTCTTATTAAAAAAAAACTGCTCTGATACCGCTTTTAATCCTAAACTAGCAAATTCATGATTATAACGGAATAATCTTAGTTCTTAAATTTTTATTACAAATCCTCGACCAACCATAGACAACTTAGTACCGCAGGATAGTGTCAAAATTGATCGAATCATTCAATCATTCGTTCAGTGACATTTCATTTTAAACAACCTTATTTTGTTGTCTAAAGTAAAAATTCTAATGAATGGTTTTATAGCAACAATAAATTAAAATATTTACCTAAGTATGGCTTCCGAGTAATATGCATAGGAATTGCTTTATTTTTTTGGGATTAAATGCAAAAAAGAAAGCAGACTCTCTCACTAATAACTTTGGTGTAAAACGGAATGAACTGTCACAGGGATAAGTTTTCATGGTTACTGAATCGAATTTTTGAGGTAATTATTTTAGTACTCATTTTAAACTAGGGTTCCAGGTGGCTTAACTTGAGTATTATAGTTGACATACTAAATAATGTTAAACTTAGTTTTGTAATAATGTATATTCTAGTTCTTCAGTTATTCCCAGTCCCACCCCTTTTTTTAAGCCACGTTTTGGAATATTTACGGGATTTCTACCATGTACCTTGTTTTTGAGTTTCCGATATTTCGGCATAGTTGCAAGCGCCATGGTCACGGTGTAACTGAAGTTTTTGCGGATAAGTTGTTACTGACAGACAAAACGGTCTACCCTCATTCGCAGTTTTTTACTACGCGCACCTGGCGGTACTACTATTCACTAACTCACTATTTTCTCGCACTTGTTCTTTACACACAACACTCACAGTATATGGCCATGAAACGACATTTTTTTTTAGTTTTGTTTTTGTTTCCGGTTATTATATTTTCGAATCACTGAATTCCAGACATTTTCTTGAAAGTCCTTCTTCTCTTGAAAGTCCCTAAGTCGTAGCCGTCGGGAAATACTCCTGCAGCCAAACCAAACAGTTATAAAATTTATTATTGGAAATATTACCAATCATGGAAGATTAGATTAATAGTTGTGGACTATTTCTGCTATTGAATCTCAAATAACACTATTATTACCTTAAAGAGTTCACACACAGTGTATATTGTATACATTACATCCCGGGATATACAGCGTGTACAAAAGAATGGGACATATTTTTTAATGGGTTATCATGTCTCGGAAGTAGAGTAGATTGACATAATAATTTTATCAAACATTTGATAAATAACGGAATTCCCTTAAAAACCGCCCGAAATAAATGTTTCACTTCCCCTTAAATGACCGACAGAATGAATGACAGACTCGCGACCGCCGCGCGCGCGCGCCGGCCGCACGCGTACGTACCTACCAACTGCCATGGCCGTCGGAACCTAACACTAGGGTAAATTTATCTAAACTTAACATCATTTTTCTTTTTATTGAAAATGTCCCTACGTAGGTATTTAAGAAAAAATAACGAACTAACCTTAGTAGATCTGTTTATTTTCTTCATATCAGATACATTCTACCTACGAGATAGGTAGGAGTTCACAGGACACACACACATTGATTCAATTTTAATTGACAACAGGTTAAAAACTCACTTTTCACTAAATTAGGTAACAAACTTTTAGGTTCAATTTCACAATAACGTCATATCTACAACAAAATTGATGGGGGCACCCTTAGGGTGATAAAAATGGGCCAACGATGTGATGTCCAACGATACCTGCCCATACGTTTATTGACCATCGTTGTTGGTGGGCAGTTGGCCTGCTGGCGTGAGGGTTTTCTCTGGCCCAAAAATGTGTGTTTCGCATATTGTGTATACAGTTTCTTTGAAACGTACTTTTATCGGTCCAAAGGACATTGCTGGTCTTCCTCCAATTGGTCGAGCAACCATTGGCAATAGGTTATTCGACGTTCATAATCTTCAGGTATCAAGGCTTGCACTGTTGTTACCTTAAATGGATGCTGTCTGTCTACCTGAAGCACTTTATGTACTGTAGTGTGAGGCAGGTCTAGGTGCCGTCCTCCAGATCTCGTGCTGTCTTCGGGGTGCTCGTGAAAATGCGCGAGGACCGCGGCCCTCACGTCTAGATCAGCGCCAGCACCGCTGTCTGTGTTACGAGACGCAAAACTTCCACGATCTCTCAGGCGCTGTAGCACATTCGTGATGATTCTCCCACAAGAAGGCACATGCTCATCACCTCGATGTCGAAAATGGTCCAGGTATAAACACAGTGCTTCATATGCGTTTCCACCGGACATTCCGTAAGCTAGCACCATATCCGTATACTGGATATTACTAAACTGGTAATTCGGCATGATGTACGTAATGGTAATCAAATAGTCAATCGCTTATGAAGTCCAAAAACTGACTGCTGAAGTAAACAGAATTTTAGGTAGGTACGACTCTATCGACGGCATCGGTGCACTTGCCGAAAGAGCAAAAGTAATCCTAAGGCTGTGTCTACATTTGTGAAGTTTTAATTACGAAATCCTGTAAGGTACCTAATTGAAATCTAAGAGTTTGCAAAACATCGGATTTTTTTATAGTACCTAGAAGTAATCGTGTAAATTAAACACAGCCCAGGGCGTGGCGGACCTCCATCCAATATTATTTTTCATTTGAGCAATATTCGTTATTTTCATAGTTACGTACTTGAGAATCGATTTCTGTAATGATGATTGAACTACGCAGATACTACTTGTACCCTACATGCAAGTTTATAAAGGATACTCGATGCGTTAACCGTTAAGGCGGAACGGTTTCGCATGAGGCGGGTAATTTGAATTTTTCGTGTTTATATTGATATTACCTTAAAACAATATTTCCAAATACTTTAAGTGATTCGCGAACGTAATAGTCAATTTGGTACATTTTTGTAACAATGGTTTAATTATTTGATCCATAATTTTGAAATTTTCTTCAAGAATCGTAAAAGACAGTTCAAATTTAAGTTATTTTATAAATTACAAAGCCAATTACCACTAGCCAATTGACTAGTTACTTCGTGCAATAAAGAATAAATAAATAAATAAAATAAGATAATTGTTTAGTGATGTACACGGTACGTCTGTTTAACGCCGAGTATACTAAGTTACATATCTATCAATTCTTATTTAAACAAATTTAATAGTTAAAACAAATTATGTTAAATTGCTAAATAACCTTTAGGTGAAGATGTCATTGCAATAAAAGTAACAGATACATCACAGCAAATCATTAAACACTCAGTAGGTCCTAAAAACGTTTGATAATTTTTGTGAACCAATAAAGTTGTGTCTGCGCCCTTACTGTCTTGTCGTCGTACCTATCCCTTTGACAGGACGCCGCGTTTGTTTGAGTCGCCGCCCGGCACGTGTAGCGGAAGCGAGAGGGAAAGTGTATCTTTTACCTACGGATTTTATTTTGCTGAATGAGACAGGGTCGGACTAGGTAGAAATATGCACTCGTGTTATTTATTATGGATTGGTTAATGGGTCTAGTAAAATTTTCTTCTTTGTAAATTCACTGGCGGTGTTTGCGAGTAAAATTTTAAACTTAAAAGAAAATGTATTACCAGCAAACCTCACTGTATCTGTGACTAAGGTGAGTGTGTAGGGTAGTGCCAGGGTTCGATACCCGGTTATAAGTTAATAAAGGATAAGTACTCATAGTTTTACACTTTTGACTGGGAGTTGTGTATTCACACACAATATTCAGCAAAACATAAAGATAGGTAACATTGTGACTTGCTCTCTCTGTCTTTCTCTCTTGAGATCATCTCTTCAAAAGGGCTCTTCTCCCATCAGTTTCAGACTTGTAGTTGAAAGTTGTGCAAAAATAAAAGTTACTACCTAAGCTTCTGATCTGAATCGATGGTATTAGATACCCGAACTCGCGTAGGTTTTTAATTATTTAAATAATTAATTTAATTAGTAGTAGAAAGAAAATATTTTTTCCATAAATTTTAATTCAGTTACCCTAGTACGCCCACTTGTAACGTCAGACGCACCACAAATTATAGGCATTTTCAAGTGTCGGTCATTGCCCCTAGAGATTTTAAGGCGAATATTAACCAAATCACAAGAACTTATAACGTTCATAGTTCAATAAATAATAAAGATATCAAAAAAAATCTTTTTGTCTGATATTTTAGACAGTTAAAACTACATGATGGAAATAGTTTTATTGCATTTGGTGTGATATGTTTTAAAACTTTAAACGTCAATATCTCCTAAAGGAAACGGAATTTTCGCGAATTTCTTTTTTTGCCATATTGTTGTCGTTTTATACTATACGTCGTTTCAATATATGTCCCATTCTTTTGTACACCCTGTATATGTAGCTTTACATTATCTTAATGTATCACGCACACAATAGGTAAAGTAATGTATCTTTCCCTTCATTACAATGGTATACGCCCCGCCGCACTTTTCAGCTGCTAAGGTGTTATACAGGCTGATCTTGTTTTTAATGTTATAATACTGTCGCATGCTCGCGTTTGAAGGATTGGAAGAAAACAATAACTATAACATCCTATGAAGTGATGAGATGTATAAGAGAGAGAGTAATATAACGAAAAGTTACTGAGATGTATTAAGATGTATCGAAATAAAAACGTATAATTTTCGTATAGCTCTGTACGTAAAAATATACATTATAGGTGTCGTGTGTGGTCTCCTGACCATTTCTATAGAAAGATGTATCGAGATGTATCATGCTATAATATACATCTTTACTTTACCTGCTCTGTGTGTGAACAGCTTTACTCTATGCATCTAAAGTTCTCTCTTATAGTCGTTGTTTTCTTCCAATCCTTGAACCGCGAGCACGCGACATTATTATAACATTTAAACAAGAACAGCCTGTTTAGCACCTTAGCAGCTGAAAAGTGCGTCAACCGGGACGTATACCATTGAAATGAAGGGAAAGATACATTCATTACTTTACCTGTTGTGTGTGTGATAGATTAAGATAATGTAAAGCTATACATCCCGGGTTGTAATGTATATTAATATACATTATAGCTGCTGTGTGTGAACTCTTTTAATTTTAGTCTTTAGTTACTAAATATTTTTTTTGCTAACAGGAGGATGACCCAGAGAAGCAGCGGCGATGGGAGTTGAAGGAACAGAAACGTGAAAAGAAACGCAAGACGCCCAAGATGAAACAGCTTAAAGTGAAGGCGATGTGAGCAATCAGTCAGTCAGTCAAATGCAATATTTACAGCGGATTTTTTATTTATATAAGTGTTACTTACTCAAATAACGCAAATAAATGATTTTAAGTTTAATCTGTCTTTAATTCAATTTCTTGCAGAGCAGCATCCTAAGTCTATAGATGCTTCATCTTGTTTTGTCCGACAGATGGGACAAAAGGCACGAAAGGAAGAAACCATTCTATTCATAGAGTAAGGTAATAATTACTACTTAAGGTGCTGGGCATAAGTACATACCCTGTCCAGAGTATATCACAGAACAATGTTACTCCTATGGAGGTACGGCTTTACCAGCAGCACAGTAGGCAAGTATCTGGAAACCCCGTGGGTCCAACCATATGGTCCCACTGCAGTTTACCCCCGCATTTCATATACACTCGCGAGCAAAAATTTGGAATCACTTACTTGAAATTGGTTTCGCGCGATCTTGCTTAGTAAATATTTTTTTTATAATTATAAAAATGACATCATTTTAAAGGTTCAACTAATCACTTTAAATTGATACCAAATTCATTCAAATCGAGCCAGTAGTTGTGGAGCTATCCCGGATTAAGCGAAGGAGTAACGAAAAAGACGTGTTTCAATTGTTTGATACGTCTCGAGTTGCGACCTATTGACCCCTATAAAAGCACCTGTTATCGCATTTTCTTTATCAGTCGACTTTCAGACGTTGAACGGGACACATCTCTGCTACTTTTGACCCTTTACCTTGTACGACAATGGAGACAACACCTATAGAAGCCGCACAAATCGTAGCCCTATTGCAAGAAGGGCTCAGCCAGCGAGTTGTCGCTCGTCGGCTCCACATAAGCCAGTCCTGTATTTCGAAAGTTTACAAGCGCTTTCGTGAGACTGGTGGCTTTATCCCGAGACCAAGATCTGGACGGCGCCGGTGCACATCGGAGAGGGATGACCGTTTTATCGTGTCAACATCTCTCCTAAATCGGCATTTGACTGGTGTCGACGTCCAACAGGAGCTCCGAGATGTTCGTGGAGTAGCAGCCGGCGAGATGACTGTTCGTCGACGACTCAAGCAAGCGAATGTTACTCCAAAAAGGCCTGCCTCAGGCCCGGAACTCACGGCAGCCCACCGACAAGCTCGCACCCATCTTGATTGGGAGGTTGAGCAATGGAGGCAAGTCCTGTTTTCCGACGAGAGCAGGATGTGTTTGCACGGTAGCGACCGAAGAGGTCGGGTCTACAGGCGGCCTGGGGAGCGATTTGCACAGTGCTGTTTTGCTGAAACAGTGGCTTATGGGGGCGGCTCTTGTATGATGTGGGCCGGCATTTCCTTCGACGGTAAAACCGAGCCTGTTTTCGTGCCTGGCGGGGGACGAGGAGGCGGTCTAACTTCAGACCGGTACATTTCCGATATTCTGCTGGAACATGTCGTTCCCTATGCGGGATATATCGGTGATGACTTCCTCCTTATGCACGATAACGCTCGTTGTCACACTGCCCGTGTGACCACTGAATACCTCGAAAAAGTCGGTATCGCCACATTGGACTGGCCGGCGCTCAGCCCTGACTTGAATCCCATTGAGCACGTGTGGGATGAACTGAAGAGGAAGGTTCGTTCCAGAACTCCTGCTCCTTCATGTCTGAATGCGCTGAAAGCGGCGTTGATTGAGGAGTGGGATGGTATTCCACAAGAATCAATTCAGAATCTGATCAGGTCTATGAAGAATCGTCTTCAAGCAGTTATTAGGGCGAGGGGAGGGAATACAAAGTATTGACACTTAATTTTAAAGCTAAATAAATGTTTTATTAATAAATTTTTGTTGTTTTATTCATTCATTATTTTTCGATATTTCCTTGTTTTCCTACCTCCTTCGCTTAATCCGGGATAGCTCCACAACTACTGTCTCCATTTGAATGAATTTGGTATCAATTTTAAGTGGACAGTTGAACCTTTAAAATGATGTCATTTTTAAAATTATTAAAAATTTATTTACTAAGCAAGATCGCGCGAAACCCATTTCAAGTAAGTGATTCCAAACTTTTGCTCGCGAGTGTACATTTTGAAATATTAGGTTTTTTAATGTGTGCAAACATCACGTACAATGGACCGAAAGAGAGTCTAAGTGCGGAAAAGGGAGTCCACATTAGATGTGTGCAAACTGGACTGAAACCATAAAAACCACTGAGAATGGTTTTATGTACAAGATAAGTATGAGTGGTTAAAATAAATAACGGCAAATTATGTAATCAAAGCAATATTTATTTCAAATATTTGTTATTATATTAAACAAGTAAGATAAAATAACAAAATATGTTAACAAACATAAGTATCTTTTTGCTAAGTCACAATAGCAAATAAGTGGCGTACCTGAAATAATTAGCATCCATATCATTCTTTTTCTGATAAATTATATTCCAATTTGAACAATGAGATCTTTTACCAGTCTTTCAATGGGATGTAATCAGCATTTCAACCTGTTATCAGTGGAATTATTATGATTAATAGTAGGTAAGTGTGATTATTGCTTAGCTACATACAATTAATGAAACATAAATAAAATTACTGTAAAAACACTTATGTGATTTAAATTTTTTCTACGTAGACAATGAAGCAATCCACATAACTTCGGTTAATAAATAATACTGCAACCTTATATGGAACATTATTATATGTTTATTTTACTGACTTAGTACATTGTTTATAAAATAAAGAGCAAATAAGTATAAGTCTTTCACATGAATAAGCCCGGAGTGCATCTGTGACTTAGATAAAACAAAATAATTTGTTCTTAATATACACTTAGGTGGTACTTACTTTAGGTGACCATAAAAATCATTAAAATCCTCACAGTTAACAAACTTATCAACCTCATAGAACAATAATCAATAATTGTCTAAATGCGGATACAAAATAAATTTATATCATATGTTTAATTTGTACCCAATCTAAAATTTTTTGAGCAATTTGCTTAATTTAATAAGTGTACATACAGCTGCACTGAGATTTCACAATAAAGATGGGATACACATGCAATTAACTCAAATATGCCAAGGAACTATGAACATTCACAACTCTACACTTCCCCCTTACTAACCGAGTTACTTCAACAACTGTTTGCTTTTATATTCTTGCCTGAAAATGTATATTTCAAATCAATACACTTATATATCACAAAGCTAATGATAACTGAGATTAATAAACAAAAAATCTTAAACACTAACAAGGTACAATTGAGCTGAATAAATGATTGTATGTGTAAAATTTTTTGAGCAATTTGCTTAATTTAATAAGTGTACATACAGCTGCACTGAGATTTCACAATAAAGATGGGATACACATGCAATTAACTCAAATATGCCAAGGAACTATGAACATTCACAACTCTACACTTCCCCCCTACTAACCGAGTTACTTCAACAACTGTTTGCTTTTATATTCTTGCCTGAAAATGTATATTTCAAATCAATACACTTATATATCACAAAGCTAATGATAACTGAGATTAATAAACAAAAAATCTTAAACACTAACAAGGTACAATTGAGCTGAATAAATGATTGTATGTGTATAAACATTTTGTACTCAAGTCCAGCTTTAATAACTTAATACAAGTTTTATTTTAAAATGCATTACTTAACAGTAAATACTTTAAGATACAATACGGTATTTGACTATTTTTTTTTCATTTGTGTAATCAAAAGACCTCTCAATGATAAAAACATCGTTGAAAGAATTACTTGATTCTCATTTAAACTACCTGAGATATCATAACTTTAAAATCCCATTATTTTGGGCAAACCCAAAACGCTCCATACAAATGGCTACAGAGATGTGACGTCACACGACAGTATTTTGTATGCATTTCATTTGAATTTTGTATGGTAGCTATATCAAATGTTTCGTTTATGTCAATGGTTTCATTATAATAGTTGGTGTAAATTATATGGGTTTTTCAATGGAATAATTATTTTAAAAAAATTTCATACTTTGAAAATGGACTTGCCCATGAATCTTTGAATGTACCATAAAACCGGCTAGACGTTATATTTTTAATTGAGATTTTTTGCTATTCGCACATATTTACCTATATTTTGATAAAATATTTATATTTTGTAAAATCTCCAGCTTAGTCAAATACCCTATTCAAGATTTTTATTCATTAATTTAACCTACAAATAAAGATGACTCACTGTAATTTATAATTAAAATAAAATCTGTAATTATTTTAAGTGGAAGCTCAAAAAATCCAATAAGATAATAATACTTAAAGTAATATAAACACACAATTTACAAACAAAATTGAATTAAAAGGTCTTTTTAGAATATTAGTAAGGGGGTCCATATCCATTGGTACAAATACACTGAAAATATTTATATAAACATCCACGTGAATACTACTACTAACATATTTTTTTGTTATGGTATTGCCTGGTACCATGATGGTTGTGTCATTCATCAACTTGTAGTTTCTGAATCCTCGTAGACACGCCGTCCATGTCTGGCGACACTTCCGGACTTGGCTGAGGGTCTAGAGTCAGGTTAAGGTTCTCCAGCGATTGACAACGCTTGGCGGAGGTCGTGGCGCACTCATGTTTGTATCCACTTGTGGAGGGTTCTAATATACTCTTAAACTCGTAACCGCCGTCTTTCACGTCACTGGACATAGCATCCGAGTTCTCGCTCTTCGTTCTGTGTCTCACGGGCAACACGTAAGGGCAGAGCCTGCTTTTGTTTGTCGCTCGACGCATGCAATACCCCACTGTGACATTGGACACAAACCGCGTGTTTAACCGCATCACACCTATTGTAGCTTGTGTTTCACGAAGATATTCACGTCTCGCCTCGGTGATGGCACTTAACATGCCCAGATCCTGTAGGGCTTTGTCCAAATTGTCTAAATTCTTGTGATGACGAGGTTTCTGCGAACAACGTAATAATTCGATAACACAAACTGCATGCAAGAAAGGTTATACTATCATTTTCCATCAAGAGATTTGCTTACACTATTTCCGAATTCATTGCATTTCATCCTGAATTAGGCGTATGTTAATTATACGAAATGTGCAAAAATTGTGAAAATAAACAACAAAAAAGTCATAATAATGAATGACACCACAGACCATGGAATGACACTATTGACAGACGTGTTCGATGTTGCCTCTCTAAACATTACAAGCTGTGATTACAAGTCTTGCAATGTTTTTTGGGTTTTCTACCAAAGTCGATAATATTTTATGGCTGCGACCGAACCGAACTTTATATTAATTTATTCAATATCATCGGTAAGAGAAAAACATTTTAATTCAGAAAATTTTGATTGATTCCCATTAGAGTCGGCGCTACCGAAGAAGTCCCGGGAAAAGCGCGCTTGAGTCACTTCACTATTCTTTGAGCTTCATGTTCAATAGACATACCTAGTATAAAATTTTAGTTCCCTGATTTTTCGCGTGACTTCTTCTGTGGCGCGGAGTCTATGTCTAAAATGTTGACTGGCTGCAAATATTTTAAAATCAATCAACAATCACTTTGATGGATGACTATGTCTAATTAAATGAATGTCACTAAATTTCTCAAAGACAACAACACGCAAGCACAATATATTTTTTGTTCATTTATAATGGCTGAGATACTAAAAGAATGGCTTACGGAAAGATTACGGAAGCCAATCAAATGGGAAGCAGAAGATTTCGGTGAAATGATGAAAAATGGCTACATTATTTCCAGTGTTCTTCTAAGCTATAATATTATCAATGAAGAGAAGCATTTCCTTATAAGATCCAGTAACGCTCCTGAAGATGTCAAAAATAACTGGAATTATTTGGTAGAATGGTTGCGGGAAATAGAAGTCCATGTTAATGACATCGATTTGACTAGCGTGAAACAAGGCAAAGGAACTGCACTACTGCGACTGTTTTACCAACTATTCTTGCATTTGGATAGACAAGACCGCACAAATTTCATCAAACGTGAACGGAAGATGGCGTCTACTCTTGTAGATAAGATGAAAAACAGGTTTAAAGTTGAAAAGATACCTGAAGAACAAGAATCTTTTGTAGACAATCTTTCTAAGCCTCTACTTAATGAAAAGCAATTCATTGATTGGCAGAGAAAGAAAACTGAGCAAGTAAAAGATACATACGATTATATAAGACACAAATATTCCAAAATGTTGGGGAAGATTGAGGAATCTAAGACGCCTTTGCATTTTGGAGCAGGTGGACATCAACAGATGCCCAACAACACAAGAAAAGAAATGGAAAGGTTTGCATTGAGGTTTCCATGTAAATTCAAAAGTTATACTTATGAAGAGTTGCTCGAGTTAGATGAGAAAGCTGCAGAAAGGAAGAAATCTATTGTAGATTCGGAATGGGTTCGAGATTACATGGACAACTTATATAGTCGTATGCGACGGAAGTCAGATTCTAAAGAATTTCAAAAGCAAGTACGAAATGTCCTCAGCGGGTCACTTTGGGATCTCTCAGTAGCTGAAGAAGAAGGAAAACTTGATAAAGAACTGGCAAAGAAAGTAATGAAACTATCTCAATTTGAGAAGCAGATGTGTACTAAAATTATGGAGACAAAACAACAAGCTCGTAATTTAGTAAGAAACAGAGTTCAAGCTGAAAGAGAGTTCGCTGATCAGAGACAGCAGCAATTTAATCAATTTCTTGATAATGTGAAGGAACAAATAAATCTGGAGGTTTCAGAAATCGATTTTGAGAAAAAAAGACAAAACATGTTACATAAGAAATTGTACGCCGAGAAAATGAAAAGAAAGCGGCAGTATTACTACGAGATATGTTATGATACAATGCTTGCAATTGTCGATTACGCAACAAAATACGCGTATTTTACACGGTTGATTGGCGATGATATTCCTCAGCATTTCATACACGAATGGAAAAGTTTATTCTTTAAGCAACAGCCTATTTTTGATATCCTGGATCCAATGGAAAATATTTTAAAAGAACAAGGATTAGAAGAGGAGCCTGTACAAGAGGAAGAGGAAATTGTTAGATTAGAATTGGATCGTCAGGAGGCGCTAAATGAAACTGAATTTCAGGAATACCATGACTATTGTCATCCATGGACACTTGACTTGTTAATACCTAATTATGACCCAGAATCTGAAGAAAGAAAGTACGAGTATTTAGGAACAAGGATTCTCGGGCACTTAGTGTATACTTTACTTGAGATTAAATATCCATATCCGCCTCCTAAACCACCAGCTGATTTACCGACATACTCGGCAAAAGCAATTTTACGAGGACTCCCTGATAGGTCTATTACTGTCGCTATGCAAACATTATTGAACATGCGAAAAATTCATGTAGTTCGTCTCGAATCCGCTGTAAACTTCTGCCTTAAAAAATTTAAAAATGAAATGGTAGGTTGTACTGATATTGAGCTTTCATTTGATAAATTTATTGCCGCCGCCGTTGAGGAAGAGGACAAAGAAATTTTGCGTTTAATGAAAATCGAGGAAGATATTGCTAACAAAAGTAATGAGCCTAATATATCACAAATCTTAGGAGCGATCCCTCCAAATTGTAAGCAAACTCAAACACCGAAAACTATCCCTGAGGAGGAAATCAAACTGTCAAGTAGTGCAGAACTCGGTAGATATGCTTACGAAACTTTGAATTTTGGTGATATTCTAACTGACCATTTGTTGTCTGCTATGATAGTAGAATACCTTAAAGACCAGATCGATATAGATGGATTTGTAATAATTAATTATCCAAATTCATTTCGTCAAGCACAAATACTCGAAGAAACATTATCTGGGCGAGCTCCACCCGATGAAGGATCATTGGATGATAGAGATGATATTTATCTCGAAGAAAGTATTGCGAAGCATAGGAAGAAGGAACCGGACCAACATAAAGACATTAGAAAATCCAAGTTGGTTAACGACCCTCACAAAAAGCGAGTGGAAAAGCCTTTTGAGAGCTACTTTTCTTGCTACCTCAAAATGAAAGAGACTGAAGACATCCTCCAAGAATTAGTTGCTTGGGATTTAACGGAGGAAAATTCGGAGCTCATAGATAGGTTTTACGCTGTACTGGGTATAAATTATAGCATGTATTATGAAGTTATCGAAAAAGATTTTCTTGCTCAAATATGTAAATACATAATCGGAGATTACTTAATGCCACTAAAGTCTGTCGATGGATTATTCGGAGAAAACGTTTTGAGTGCTTTAGATTTTCCTAGTTCAGATGATAAAAGAACTAAATCAAAAATCGTCAAACCTGAATTATCAGACCTAAGGTCTAAAGAAAAAATACGGAGATACTCAAAAATAAGTAAAACGTCAATGACTGAGTTAGAAGTTGTAAAACTACCTGACTCAAAAGAAGATATTCCGGAAGAGTTAATAGTAGTTGCGGAGGAAGTGGACGACGAACATGTTAGTAAAACTACGTTTAGTACAGAAGCGTTCAAAGTTCTACCGGGAGAAGAAGACTGGGACTATGGAGAAATTCCAATTGCCGGCATTATTGGAGTAGCATTAGCGACATGCTGGGAAGAAGTAGAAAAAACATATATTCATGATATGCAGCAACTATTGTTTGCTAAACGTCTGCAAATGAACTCTTTAGTGCCATACGCAAGGTTTATCAAGGATAAAATGGAGCAAATAATAACTTTGCCATCACATAAACAAGACATAGTAAGCCGCTTCCAGAAAGATTACAACGATTTTGAGAATGATTGGCGAAATATTCATTTGACTAAGAATGAATGGCATTGTAGAGTCAAGGAGTTACAAAATAGACTTTATCATATTTGTGATGAAAGGAAATTGTATGCGGAAAATCAAAGACAAGCGCTTATTTGCGATAACTGGGCCATGGATGAACTTACTACAATGGTCAACTCATACATATCGTGCATGCAGACTGAACTTAACAGGTACTGCCATAAAAATAATTTTATTAGGTACTGTGTTTTACTATCAATGGATAATTGTAATAGTAGATAAATATTACGGTAAGGAATTGAAGCGAATGGGACAGCAATTACTTGAGATAGTAAATTATAATAATCGATATACTTGTATTTGTCGAGATGATTTATAAACGCTTTTTAACCAGGATGTATATTGTATTTTTTCAGGTCCATTCTAACGTTTCAAGCATTTCACGACTTTTATTTCGCGATGATAAAGCGCATGCCTCCTAATGATAGACTTATCTCTAAAGATTTAACCAAGATATTTAGAGAATCTGATGAAACTTCCGGAAGTAAGAGAGGTGGCGAAGACAAAGTCTACAGGCAGCTCAAAGCAGCATTTCAAGACTTACAGCTGAAAAATGTTCAAATTGATTATAGCAACAACCCTTTCAATTTGATAATAGAAAACAATGTGAAATTCGCATTGAAAGTCATAAAAGATACAAATGATTCCTATCGTTCACTCATAAGTCGAGAATACAGCGAGGTAGCGAAGATATCTCCGCCAATTAAGAGAAAAGATGAATTCTCTTCAGAAGAATCTATAAATGTGGAAGAGATTTTCAAAATGAATGCTTTGAAGTGTATAGATGAATGGTTAATGGGAATTAACGGTGAGATGTACCGAGCATCTCTACGAATGCTGGCTCTCCAATATAAGTGTTACAGAGATATGAAACTTTTTAACGATCATATTTATAAAACGTTTATGGAAGTTCAAAATGATATCAATAGTTACTACATGAATGAAAATAAATCTGTAGACCGTCTGTGCAAATATCTTCAAATGGCGGTTGAGGGTGGCAGAAGGATCTCAGAGAGCCTGATTCTAGAACATGACACATTCGTTATTGATCCGAACTTACTGCAATTTGCTCCTCCTGAACCTCTATCGACGATGGGAGAAACCAAGGAAATGGTTATGGAATTTGAATTTAAAATTAAACAGCTTGCAAGGCTGCGCACTATGTTTAAAATTGTAGCACCTACAGGCATAGCGCTCCAGCAAGCATTTATATACATGCTACAAGATTTTACATTTTTCGGAAAAGAATCTTGTGACGGCCCTTTGATACCTGAAGCTTGGAAACGCATTGATCCAGAACAAATTCCTAAATTAGTGTTTTTACTGTTTGGTGACACTGCGTATATTGACTGGAGAGATTTTCTTATTTATTGTTTAAATTTACGGTTTCCTACCGTTGAAGAATTACTAAATCTTCGTAAAAGATTCCGATGCAATGATCTCGACTCTACAGAAAACATTTCCAGAAACGATTTTATAAACGAGGAATTTTGGTTTGAGGAAGATTTCGATGCGGATGACAAGTACATGCAACTAAGGAAAAACTTGACAAAACATTTCCTATTTGAATTATTTGAAACCTCTCAGGATCGAATGAATTATGCTGCATTTCTGTTAGCTTACTGTAAAAATGTCGATCCTATCGAAGGTTTTGTTACTGCCATATCAATGGCTGTCGGTAAAAAGACGTGTTCCTCACTTGATGAGTGCGAAGAAATCGTGCGTAAATTAATTAAACAAAAGCAATACCGCGATGCTTGTCTAGCATGTGCCCTTAAATGTACCAATCAATTCTTGGACAAGGTGATTGCAGCGGTGGTGAACATATGTGAAGGCACATCTGTTATCGAATTAGAATATACGGAACCGCCACCTGAAGTAGATAAAAAAGGCAAAAAAGGTAAAGGAGGATCTAGAACTAAAAACAAGGATGCCAGTCACAGCGCTCGTCAACCAAAGTCACAGAGAAGCCTTCAGAGCCGTAGTAAGATAGCCCAATCAGATACTGACGTAAAGTCGATATTCATATGTAGGCCTTGCGAAGAAGAAGCTGAAGCTGTCGAGGAAAAGCCTCAGGAAAAAGAAGAAGTTGAAGAAGAACACAGAAATGAACCTCAGGAAGATCCGAACTTGGTTTACGATGTGAGCCAGGCATGTTTATGGAATGTTCTGAGAATTTGCTTGCCTTGGCATTTTAAGCTGATACCCGAAGAGAGGGTTACTCCATATATTGAGCAAGTTAAGACTGCTATGCAACGTTTGGAGGTTGACACTGACAATGGTAACATTTACATCTGCAAATTTGTATCAGATCCGAACATATGCAAATTGCTATATAAGGTAAAAAAATTCACTGCCCTTAATCTTGCAGAGGAGGTGCGTAAGATTTTTGTATAAAGTTAGTTTCAATAGATGTACCATGTAAGAAAATATGACCAGCTGAAATTGACATTGCAATGCCGATGGGTCGGATCTGTTGAAAAACATGAACTACCTAACCAGCCTTCGAGTGTATCGCCCTTGTGTGGATATCAGAATGTTACAGAAAAATATTTCTGTATTTATTCTAATGCAACCTATTTTAAAAGATGGGATGATGACATTCGCAGGCTGGCTGGTGTGGGCTGGATGAGAGTGGCCGAAAATCGGGAGCAGTGGCGTGTATTAGGGGAGACCTATGTCCAGCAGTAGATAAGTGTGGGTTGCTAATGATGATGATGATGAACCTATTTTTTCATTCCTGTCATTCTTTATTTTGTAACACTTACTTGATAAATTAAAGCTTCTTAAATTTTATTGGACGTCGTAATGATATGGGTCTACATCGACTAGGACATGGGTAAATAATCTCTTCTTGACAATTTCAATCAGCTTATACTCCACAGTGTTGAGTCCCTCGTATCTGAATCGCCGCTTGGCCCAAGCTAGCGTGTCAAATCTAGAATGGTTTTATAAAATATTGAGAGGTTAGAACAACAATTTAGAAATAGACAATTGCCACAAAAATTATTACTATCAGGCTGTAGGTACCGTCCTACTGCAGGGTATAGGCCTTCATACCCGTCTTCCAACGTTTCAGGTCACAGTCATTCAATCCTTTCCGTCACTCCATAGCTCCAGTGTTTTCTCGGCGTGTCGCGTACTCTCTTCTTACTCTTGAGTACCGTAGTTAAAGTAAGAAAAGACCAAGATTCGGTGATACTTTATTTTTTATTTATTGGTCACACTAAACAGAGATACTGTAGGTACAGAACGAAAACACATGTTAAGGTGACAGGGTAGGGCACACTAGCGACGCCAATCGATTGTAATTTTTAGCTAAATTAAACCAATCTATTCTATTGGAAACAATTTCGGGATTACATCTCTCGGCAAACATTTATACTATTTATTATATAACCATGCACAAATGTTGGGTCAGTTTTTGTATGCGAAAAATTGATTCGCGCCAAAAGCGGACACTTTTGGCGGTAAACCAAAATTCGAGTGCAAAAGCAGACCAAACAGTTAATTATAAGAATTAAATAAATAGTATAAGTGTTTAGCGAGAGGTTGTAACCCCGAAATTGTTTGAAATAGATCCGGTTTAGTAGCTAAAAATTAAAATTGATTGGCGTCGCTAGTGTGCCCTACCCGTCAGCTATTTAGGCTGTAACTTTGGCTGTAACTCCACTAATAAGTGTAAAGAGCATGTTCGTTATCATCGAATTATGTAATGAATTTTGGACATAAAATGCAAGAACACAATTCGACGACGTTGGTCACCCAGGGAATCCGTGGATAGGGACAACATCCTCAGAATCCCCCAGATCCAGGGGATCTACGAGGAAAATCCCCAACGAGAGGGGCATTAGGGATTTTAGTGGACAGAGTGGTTATTTATTATTAAGATTTTACTATTGTTTCTCAGGGCAGGGAGTAAACTATCATGAGATGCTCTATGGAGGGCTTCGGGTAAATACGATCACCTACCTCTTGGGATTGACATTATTTTTCTTGTGAGGAGTAGTCGCATATCGAGCTATGGATATATTGTATCTCAGCATTGGCAGCCTAGATGATTGCACTCTGTAGAAAAATAACCATTATTTTGACCATAATCTTTTCTCCTTATGTCAACAAGAATTTATTTTGGTACCTTGGGAACTACTGGGGTGGTCGGCGAATCTGCCGCATAACCACCAGAAGAGCAAAAACGCCTGCAGCTTGTATATTTCTTTGTTTTACGTTAACGACGCCATTGGTGTCGTGCTTGCAAATCGTAGGTACGGTAAGCCACAAGACGACCCGTTGGAGCAGTGGTAGTGAACGCTGCCTTTGGTCCAAGGGTTGCGGGTTCGATCCCCGCACAGTACAAACATTTGTGTGTATGAATATGTCTGTTTGTATTGGTCTAGGGTGTTTGTATGTATTTACAAAAGAAAAGTATTATATGTATGTATTTGTAATTCGTTATATGTAATTCTGCTGTTGATTCTGATATCCGTAACTCAGGTGCTTGAGCTACCTCTCTCGGAGTCAGATCAATGTATGTGATGTTGTGAAATGTTTATGTTTATTTATTTAAAACCTCAATGTATAGCTGTTTCCTAGTGGTTCTACTAATTGCACTGCACATAAAAAAAATCAGAACGATCTGTTTAATTTCACTGGACTGATCCTTGTTACGTATTTACATACCGGAGGGAGGCAGATCACTAATAGAAGGACGAAATAGTAGGAGCACGAGGAATAGGCCTTACAAAATAGTAGGACCACGAGGAAAAGCTATTGAGCTATTAAGGGTCAAACCCAACAGATACATTGGTATCTGTTGGGTTTGACCCTTTGTTTCCGTTGTGTCACACTATTTTGTGTAACACTGTTACCCATTGGTAAAAAAAATACCGATTAGTATATAGTAACACTGTTTTGCCACCTCAATCACAAACACGTTTGGTTCAATATCAACCATAGAATTAGCAGGGCGGTATAAGTCTATGATATCAACTGAGGATATTTGACGGATTGTGGTAAGCTCATGTGCGGCTGTCAAAACAAATTTAGGGGTTCCTTATCAAAATATTACTTACCTGATAAACATGTCATCGTCCTCTGCCCCCCAGTCCCGGTAGTAGTTGGAATAACCGTTCACCTTCTTATAATGTTGTGGAGTCATACATGTAACTCCACCGAATAGTTCCGGATATTTAATTCTGCAATATTAAGCACTCTTAAAAAGTGTAAACGCAAAAACCTAATATTTTTAAAATTTTTGACGATTTATCATTATAGTAAAATATTTTATTTAATAAATTATTTACGTTTTCCCGGTGTTATTTTTTCACTTTAATAATGTAATTTTTGTTTTGAAATATTTTTTGTATTAACTTTTACTTTTGAACAAAAAATATTCAAGCTCATAAAAACGAACACCCTGTTAATCTAGTAGTTTAACGCCCTGTTGGTCTAGTGGTTGAAAGAACCGGGCCGTGATCTCGGGGACCGGTTCAATTCCCGGGTCGAGAGATAAGTATGTTTCGTATTGTCCGAACATAGCTCGGGTTTATATTCACCAATCCGCATTTGGCTAGCGTGGTGATTAAGCCTAATCCCATCATTAGCGATAATAAATTGATTTCATTGATTTGATTTCTATGATAGACGCTTTTGCCCTGCAGTGGGTCAGTTTATAGGCAGATACTTACAAAAACGAATGGAATTGAAAAATTGTAGATACCTACTAATTATATAATTAGTCCGTGCTAAAACTAAATATATTACCTACACATTAGGTACTTACTTTTGAAATAAGATTTTAGTTTTAGGTAGGTACACGACGTACAGACAGCCACACATATCAGTATACAAAACTATAAAATTTCTTCGTTCAATTTTCACCTTAATATCAAATACGGTTCGGTTCAATATCAATTGAGAAATTTTGACAGATTTTTTAGTAACACTATGCATGGCCGTCTGTACCTACGTAATGAAAAATATGAACAAAAATGTAATATGTAGTAGGAAAGGACGTTGTTACTGGTATTTGAGAGACTCTACTGCAGCAGACATGTGCGTCGGGTTCCTGGTGCAGGAGTAGAGGATCCTCTCGTCCTGCGGCACCAGGTCTACGTCGTGGAAGACCAGGCAGTGCCACGAGCCGAACCGCTGGCTCTCGAGGAACCCGGCGTTGAATAGGGCGCCTTTATTGAACTTGCTGGTACCTTAGAAGACAAGAATGAGTTCCGAGTACTGAATTACTATTACCAGGCAGACGAGCAGACGGATCACCTGATGGTGAGCGCGCTGCCCATGGACACCCGTGACACCAGTGGATTTCACATGTGCGCTGCCAAATTTAAAACCTCCCTTTTTTATATTATGGCAGACAAACGAGCAGACGGCTCATCTGATGGTAAGTGAATTACCGCCGCCCATGGACATCTGCGATATATCTGTTCGGAAACACCATCGTTGGTAGCTGATTCCATAGTTTTACTACGCGCGGTAGGAAGTGGCAAGGAGAAGCGCACTGTGGTGGAGTAAAATCCATCCAAGTGATGTGGGTTAAATTTGTAATTCTGGCGTGATGTACGATTGTGATAATTCGCAACTAGAATAAGGCTGAACAGTTCCTCGGAATACTCCCCATTGTAGATGCGATAGAAGGCACATAGCGATGCTACATCTCTACGCAATGACAAAGGATCAAGCGTGTCCTTTCCCTGGATTAGGTCTCCGGCACCCTCACTCACGCAGTTAAACACAGGCTTTCACGCCGGTTTTCTGTGAGACCGTGGTATCAATCCAGTCGAGTCAGCATTCATGACGAAGCGTGGCTCTCCCACGGTCAAACCTAACCTAAACGGGTATATGAGCGATGTTTTACGTAGTAATTTTTTTTATGTGATAGGTGACAGACGAGCAGACGGACCACCTGATGGTAAATGATATGCAGATTGTACCTGAAATTACAGCTTGACTATCCGGTTGTGATGCATGTGGCGTTTCTATAGACTTAGGATGCTTTTCACTCCTTTTTTTTTGGTCGCTATGAAAAATGCTTGCCTTATGCATACCCGAGACTAGCGGGAGCCATTAGTGGTTATATCGGGCTCTCCTCTAGGTATGCGCCAGAGACATACCGACTAAAACACAGCGGCGTTCCCTCGTCGCCCAATTGGGGAAAGGTTATGGGTATCCGGCAAAGCCTTGGACTACCACGACCTCGTCCGGGCGGAAACCCTACCTACATGGCAGGCCGGGCTTGCCCCCTCAATAAGGGGTTATTGAGGGGGCGACGGGAATAGCCGGGAGCGCCAAGCTATTCCGGTCAGACATTGGTAGGGCTCTGTTTAGTGCCAGCACTGGTGCCACCGCACTAGTTGCTGACTGATCCCCACCGAGGAGAGGGATATGACGGTCATACTGTCGTCGTCTCCTTCCTCCTATACGCCGTCGAAGTGGCTTAGCGAGTGGGTCGGCCTCCCGCTCCGAATGCTTTTTACTCCTGGCTTAGGTATTCGCCCGACAGACAACACCGCGCGGCGCGCTTTACCTGTCCGCTTGTAATCATGACCGTTGCAATACTAGTCGAAACGTCAAGCTTAACTTAGGTGTAGGTATTATCACAGTAGATAAATACGCTAAAGCAGTATCGACACTCCGCCATTTTTGATAGACAGTTACCTACTGTATAGGGTTGTCCTGTTATTTTTGTAAAATATTATTCTTACCTATCCATATTAGCATGAAGTTTAAAAAATGTAATCCCCACATAACAAAATCCTCCCAAGCCCCACCACCCCAAAATCATCTTGTTGGTCTACTGGTTTAAGTACTGGGCCGTGATCGCGGGGTCCTAGCTAGGTGCAACAACGATCATCTAGTGCGTGTTAGAAAAACAATAGAACTAATGAAATTTCTTTAGAAATAGGCAGATGACTAGCATACAAAATTCGTACACAAAGGTACACAAAATGATGGCTAAAGTTGCAAAAAGCTACGCAAAGATACACAAAATTACCTTACTCAGAAACTAAAAGCTGGGAGCATAAGCAAAGCACTGAATATTGGAAAAGAATTACCTCGACTAGAACAGTCCTGAGCGTTGATACAGCATTCGATCAGATACGAGCTGTAGAAATAATAAAACTGAGTAGAGGATATGTTAGGGCATACTACGGACCCACAAGCACACAAATTAAACAAGCCCTGCACAACATGGCCTTTCAGATACACATCTGCAGGTTCTGTCGTGCAACCCGATTATCGGCCGGAGTGAGGTCCCACCATCCCCCAATCTACTTATTATCTCTACTAATAAGTGGGCGGCACTGGATAAACCAAACCTGTATTCCTGCACAGGACCTACGAAGTAAAGTTGCGACTGTTCCGATTAAATCATGCTGTGTATGCTTTTATGGATTACTGTCTAGTTAAGTATATATTTTCATATTTATAAGATTATTGTAACGACTGTAATCTGTCTGCGTACCTATTTTAAATAAATAAAAACCACGTTAAGCTATTGGTCATGCACCCGATTGATCTGGCCAAGACAGAGTGAGGTCCCACCATCCCCCCAATCTACTTATTATCTCTACCAAAATAAAGTAGGCGGCACTCGAGTAAAACCGACAACCCTGAATTTAGTTCCTGCGATTGTACTCCGATAGGACCTAAGAATCCGTGTAACGTGTGCGTCTGTGTGCGTGTGTCATTCGAGCGTTTGTTCGTAGTGTCCATCTGCTTTAGCGCATATATCTACTGTGATATTATGATGTCTCGATGAAGGATGCGTTGGTGATGAAGGAGTCGCACTGCATACTTGAACTTCACGCGAAAGGTCCCGTCCTACCTTCCTATCGAGCCCACTACGTTGGACCGTCCAGAATTAGAACACCATAAGAATATGGTGATGGTGTGGTACGTTGAGTCCTCGACAGCGCCGCACTCATGGCAGCCCTGACTTTCTTTCACGTCAGATGCGGTGCCGGTACAGTGCGACCAAGATCAGAAGGCACTTCAATGACTGACAGGGGGGACATTGTACAATTTTTTTCTATGGGAAAATGTCTGTCTGTGATGAATGTCTTTAATCGTGGGACAGCCACGATTCGGCATGAATGGGTCGGCTCGACTGGAGTGATACCACGGTCTCACAGAAAACCGGCGTGAAGCAGCACTGTGCTAGTGTTTTGCTGCGTGAGTGAGGGTATCAGAGGCCCAATACGGGGAAAGGGGGGTTTAAAGATTGGAAGCGCACTTCTTGACTTCACTGGTGTCGCAGGTGTCCATGGGCGGCGGCAATCGCTTACCATCAGGTGATCCGTCTGCTCATCTGCCACCTATCACATAAAAAAAATCAAAACGTCAATATAATCCATAGTTCCGACTTTCGCCACGTGCCAAATCGTGGGGCTGCTATAAGTGAATAGGCTTTTACGGGCAAGCATGCTTATCTTCACTTAACATCAGGTGGGATAGCGGTCAAATGCTTGTCAGTCGTAACATAAAAAAAATCTACATAACATCTATTACCCGTCATCACTTACACTATTCTGTTTGTCAGGAACCGGAATGGCCTCTTCAGCCACCGGTTTAACACGAGAAAAAAAAAGAGGGATTGTTTTTCCTGACCAATATAATTTGAACATCTTTAAGGCAAGAGTGAACAGGCATCTTTTAGGCAAACGCGTATCATCCTAGACCCCATCGTCGCTTTCCATCAGGTGCGATTGCGGTCAAACGTTAGCCTATTAATAAAAAATAAAAAAGAATCTTAGTAGGAATCGGACTCACCGTATTGTTCAATTACAAAAATTCTGTATTCAAGGAGTTGTTTCTGCAAAATGGGATGTAAGTGATGCAGTAAGATGGCTAGATTTATCTTCCGATCTCTAAAAAGAAAATAGAGTAAGTTTGTTTTGTTTAAACTTTAAGCTCTAATATTCAATATCTTTATTGCTTTCTCATATGTTGAATAAAGATCTTAGTTTTAAGTATTTTAAGTTACAATATGGACCCTGTACGGCACTGCAAACATTTTGGAGAGAGTAGGAGTACCCATAATATTATCACATTGTGTTCCTAAAGTATCATAATATAATGTTAATAATTTATCTATTCATAATTTTTATATTTATATAATTACAATATTTATGTTATGTTATTATTATATTTATATTACATTATAATTATATTCATATTATATTTGTATTAATAGTTTTATATACTTTCTTTAAAATATTCTTCTAGTTTATAATAGAATTTTTCAATAAGTAGATCTTTAAGCTTTTTCAAAATGTCTATTAGTATGGCAGTGGCAACGGAAGTGATGCTTTGATATCGTGTCCGTTGTAATTGCAACGTGGGCTCTCCTCTTGCTTACCATCAGGCTGAGGAGACCCAATATACTGTGTCACTATAAAAGCAAAAAAAAACTAGAAAATCCAAATTTAAAATTTTCTGGTAATCCTAAACTTTCTGCCACAATAAGATCATCTACTGGTCGCAGTGGATATGAGACGCAGGGCTCACCCCATTTCTATCAAATAAAAAAAATCCTAAATTTTACCGGCACTTACCTGAAAGGAATGAGGATGGCAACTTTGTGTCTGGAGCGGCAGTGCTTGGGCGCATGGAAGCCTCCGATGCTGATATTCTTCGCGTTTTCGTGCACCCAGCTCAATCTGAGCCGCGTCTTGTTCACTCTAATTGGTCCTGCAAAGGAAATCATTTTCCGAAACTCATTTGTTTTTCCGAAATCTATTTTTCCGAGCTGTTATTCCGACACTCAGCTTCTCTTTTCTAAAGAAGTAGGTACAGAGTATTAGCACTGTGTAACATGAACGTTCCTAAAGCTTTTGTTATGCTGTGGTGTTAGACTAAAAACACTTGGGATGGTTATTATGACGTAAAGTATGATGCGTACTAATAGCACAATCCTCACTAGTTGACCACAATAGACGCCTTTATATCAGCCTACATCCACCTACTGCTGAGGATAAGCCTCTTCTTTATCACGCCATTCCCTTTAGTCCCTTGCCAGACTTAGACCGTGCAAATTGGAGACTGCAGAAAATTTAGTCTTTCTTTTGTTATTTCTGATAAACATCTTGTTAATTTGTCATCAATTTGACTATCATCACTTATACATCGTTATTTTTTTTTTGCTTATTTTGTTCATCTAAATGCTAAATGGACTTTATTCACGACACCTATTATGAGGTTTTCGGGATGCAAAAGATAAAAATTACGGTGTATATAAGTTACAAAAAAGGTCTACTGACGTCACAGAACTAGATTTTTCTCTAATACCTTGATACGTGACGTTACCTCTACCCACAAGGTAACATAAGATAGCTCAAAATGGTATCAATAAATAAAATAATTACTTACCTAAAGTAGAGTAGTTCAGCCGACATATTGGCGTATGTTCGCTGTAATGTGGCAGCTCCTTTGCTCCTGTAGAAAAATACAATTTGACAATTTAAGATCTTAATTAAACTTACGCTTGTTAATTTAAATTTGCCTACAGCAAAAAGCGAAAATGACACAAAATCTGCAAAGTATTTAAAATGACCCAAGTTCCGTCCGTTGTACTGGAGTAATTTAAAGTTGCTTAGACCGGGCATTTGTGATTTGTTTACAGCCCGCGGGTCCGGGGACGCAGCCCTAGTTTAATTAATGCTTCATAATCTAATCTTAAGGTGACGGGTAGGGCACACTAGAGACGCCAATATCGATTTTAATTTTTAGCCACTAAACCTGATCTATTTTAAACAATTTCGGGGTTATAACCTCTAGGCAAACACTTATACTATTTATTTAATAACCATGCACAAATTTTAGGTCCGCTAAAATTGATTCACGGCAAAAGTGGCAGCTTTTGGCGTGAATAAATTTTTCGCGTACGCGTTGGACCCAAAATTTGTGCATGGTTATTTAAATATAAGCTAAAAATTAAAATCGATTGGCGTCGCTAGTGTGCACTACCCTTCACCTTAACTCCCTATTCGGAGCAGTGGCTAGTGACGATGCTTGCCTTTGATGTTTCGAGTTAGATTCTTCTGTTTTTTATGCGATAGGTTGCAGACAAGCTGACGAATCACCTGATGTTAAATGATTGTCTCCCCCGCTGGACACCAGCAACACCAGTGGAGTTACAAATGCGCGACCAATCTTTAAAGCCCCCTTTCTCTCAGATTGGGCCTCCGGTACCCTCACTCACGCAGTGAAATAGTAAAAACGCTGCTTCACGCTGGTTTTTGTATCACTACGGTCGACCCGGCCCATTCATGCCGAAACGTGGCTTTCCCACGATCAAAATACTCTCCGACCCTCCAGTCTTCTCAGATTTTAACACGCTGCGTGCCGACTAGCGGTCATGTATTCAAAAAATGTTTCCATGATTTTTTTTAGCTCGCGGAAAAATAGAGTCGGTCAGGCCGAATTCCACATCACCCAGATCGGGCTAAACTTTGACAATGAGGTTCAAAATTTGGGATGAAATTGTCAGTGGTAGCTGGTGTTAGCCTTGAGTCATACATTCATGTTGCGTACAGCTAAGGAATGGAACTCTCTGCCGGAAGATGTGTTCCCTGAACGCTATGATCTGAACTTATTCAAGAAAAGAGTGAATAGGCTGTTACTAGACAGGCATGATCCATCCTCAGCCACATCATCACTTACCATCAGGTGAGATTGTGGCCAAATGTCTGGCTATTCTAATAAAAAAAAAGTCGGTTCCTTTTAAGTCATGTGTACCCGGACTCTTACAATGATTTTTCTAAAGATGTCCTCCTTTTAGATATATAATACTTAAAAATTAAAAAAATAGGTACATACCAAGGTTAACGAGTCTGTAGTTCATGGCCATGAATCGGTCGTAATTTAGTATGCGCTGATGGTAATGATAACCTAAAATAATTTAGATAAATAAATACGTATTTACCTAAATAAATTGAGACAACATCACGTACATTGTTCTGGTCCCAAACTTAAGTTTTTTACAATAAGATAGGTAATATCTTATTATGTATAGAAAAAAAAACGGCCATTTGCCCTTTAATAAGCATAAAGTCACCATACTATAATTTTATTTTGATTTAAGATCAAAACAAAAAATATTTAACTATATTTAAAGGTTCATATTAAAAAGAGATCAGATATTATTGTATTTGTGATGCAAAAGAATTCTTGAAAATGACCCTTTTTTACTTAGCAGAATTGACTTTTTCATCAATAATAACATTTTTTAAACTATCCTACACTTTCCTAAACGTTGTTCATTAAAGCATAGTTATAGTCCTTTTCATATAGCATGATCTGGATGACAGCAGGACAGAGCTATACGTGAGCGATACGTTAGAAAGAGACTAACGTGAAAAATGAATGCATTTTGACATCTGTCCCCCAAATCATGCTATATGAAAAGGACTATAATTATGGAGTTGTATTACAAATTAAAAAAGTTAGTATGCAAATTACAACTTCTAAGAAAATCGCCATACAAAACAGCGATTGCATAAGTAAAAAAGACCTATTATTTAGTATCAGATTAAGATTAGTCGAATCGGCCCTTGATCAAGTAAGTAAGTAAATAAAAGGTACTATTAGGTACTTACGTCTTGGAAAAGTGTAATATGTTGTAGATTTTAACGTATTTTCCTTTTCGCAACCACTATAGCTGGAGTAAAATGTATGTAGGGCAATGAGAAACAATACAGCAATGATACATTTCACAAAACAGTTACTTTTATAGATTTTGCTGTCCGTATTATCATTTAAAGAGCACCAAATCCGAAGTTGTATGCTGAAACTTTGGCCTACCTTTACCATTCTTGGTAGTCTTGGCATTATTATACTTAAAAAACTGGTTATAGGATTTTTTGTTCTAACTAATTATCGTTAATTTAATTAATTTAACTAATGTCATGAGAACATTTTTGTTTTCAATTATTGGAATTCCTTGAGATTGCTAGATCTTATTTTCAATTAAGTATATTATTTTTGCCTTTGCCCTACAGTTGGATATAATAGGCTGAAACTTCACTTTACACGTTACAAATTGATAGGAAACCACTCTTAAAGATATTTGCTCTGACAAGATCAGTTAAACTCTGAATATTGATTCGCTCTTTTATTAAAACATCTCTTTGTTTATTGTTTTGTTTGCCAGATATTTTCTTTGATATTATATTTGTATATGTATTATGATTGTTTAATTTGTGATTTCCTCTAAAAGTTCAATATTACAGATCGTGTGCCATATCTGACGTTGATATTTACATTCTTTATTTTATTAAAAATAATGCTCCTCAGTCTACGTTTACAATATTTTCATCTTAGGGAGAAACTCGACTACCTGCCGCGGCGGGTCGCCTGCGCAAATGGCCCTGGGTTCAATCCCCTGGTCGAGCCAAAAATGTGTACCTAAGTGTTCGATAAGAAATCCTTAGTGTCATCCCGGAGTCTAGATGTTGGCGGCCTTGTACCCCTAAGCCTGAGAGAAAGCATGTTAAGCCGTCGGTCCTACTCCATTGGAATATGAGGTTAAGGGAATAAAAATGCATATGTGTTTGCGCACACACTTGAGCACTATAATATATCTTGCGGCTTAATCGAAGGATATTATTATTAGGGAGCAATTAAGAATCCGTGTAAAATTATGCCGTGTTAGTTACACCCATGTTACCCATTCAATAAAAGGCTGGCCCAGTTTTTCATGACTCGCTCTATGGCCCCGAAAAGTAGAACATTTTTTTTTACATTAAAAAAAGCAACAACAATAATAGAACAGAACGAAGTTCGTGGTACTTATAAACCGATACGTCGATGTTATTGGACGTGAGCTATCGAATGATTTCTATGAGGATCTATATTTAACTCTACCAGAGACTCTGGTTGGGTGAATATAGAATAATTTCGTATGAAAATCTGGTCTAAAAATCCATTTGTAGAAAAACACATAAAGGCACCCTCTATTCTTGATTATAGGGGTGACACTGCGAATGGAAGAAGGTAGTATGTTTAGTAGCACATATTATAACAATTCGTAGTTTTTTTATTCAACAAATGTTTTCTCAATTTTCTCTGTCACTCCCCCCCTAACTAACGAAGCCAATGAGGAGTAGACGACGAATATCTGCCCCAGTTGCCCCCCTGCTAGCTACGCCACTGGTCATATACTCAATACATTTATTTTATTCCAAATAACCGATTTGGACAAACCATTGGACTCAGGGCCCGGACGCGCGAACCGGACATTAAGACCGAATCTGAGTTCACTTCCCTTTCACACGCGCTGTGTTTCTCCTTTGTTTGGATGCGACAGGTACCTTTATTCTTAATTTTTATGGGACGTCTTGGCGCTTAAGACCCCAGCTCTTTAGTAAGGTACAGAGGGCCTAATTTAAAGCAGAGGTTACGACCGAATCGGAGTTTCCCTCTCTTTCACACGCGCTGTGTGTCTTCTTTGTCTGGATGCGACAGGTATATTCTCGTTCGTTACGGGACCTTCAAATTAAGTCACCAGGTTTGTCTAGTGGTTTAAGTATTGAGCCGTAATGTCTGGGTCCTGAATTGATTTTGGGGTCGACTAAAAAGATATGTTTCGAATTTTTGGAATATAGTGCTTGTCAGTGAAATCACCAATCCGCATTAGTCAAGAGCACTCATCGTAGTAACTACCTAGCGATGATATGATGGAGGCATTTTCCCATATAGTAAGATAAACCTTTAACCTTCAATGGGGCAGTAATATAGGCTGATACTTTACGGGTTTGTCTGAATTAATTTATCCTAACTCAAGGAATCCTAGCAAGATTCAGCCGCCTCCAATTTCACGCTTCCAAGAATTTCAAGGAGCCCTATAAAATTCATAGTAAATTTAATAATATTAGCAGATATAAATCGGAGTTGTGAAACGTTATTATTGCCGGCCATTATTTGAGGAGTAAGGTTCAAAGGTAATAAATTGCAGTACTTAATATTCTGTAAGCTCGAAAACAATTGGGTATTGTAAAGGGCTATTTGATTTGATACGGACTTGCCTTAGGGAGGTTTGAAGATGATAAAATTATATCACCGTTATATTCTACTTCAACATTCAGATTCAACCAAAGTACTCTTTGGCTCCATATAGTAGTAGTATTTATTATAAGTTCCTTCTGTATTCTGAAGAAAGAGATTCCTAATTAGGTCATTGAATTGTCCGTCTGTCTAGAAAATTATTCCTTGAACGCTTTTCTATTCATAGTAAATTTAATAATATGTGCTGAATTGCTGACTGATGCGAATGCACCCAACCCCGGCACGGCCTTGCGTCGACAAATCTATAGATGTATTTGTTGTGTGCCTGGGTTTACATAAACGACTGCGTGCGCGCTAGCCGAAGCCGGTTGTTTTTTACCCATATAAACATTACCCACATTTATTCTTATTCTTATATGAAATATTTTTATTTCGTTCAGTATTTATTTATTTATTTTTTCACAATTACATTAGTACTTTCCAACACATATATATATACACACTAGGTACACGAGGCTGACGTCCGTGGCACTCACTCAGCTGGCCCTACTGAATCCTTGACCTTTTTCAGGGTCATGACATAGGCTGAGTGGGGGCCATTTATGTTGGAGGTCACAACACACAATATATTATTTGCACTGCCTGGTTATTAGTACTCATTGTTTTGTTTTTCCTTTGTTTTGTTTTGTTTTTATTTTCTGTATCTATTTTGTTTTTCTTTTTGTTTGTTTGTTCTTTTGTAACTAATGTTGTACTCGTATGTAGTGTTGTGATGTCCAAAATAATAAATTTTTCTTTCTTCTTTCTTCTATTCCAAGTCTTAAAGTTGGTTAGAGTAAATAAATGTACAGCTATACCACGTTTATAAGTTACAAAGAAGAGCAAGTTAAATCCGATTGCGAAAGCAGTTGAAATACAGACTTTATTGCGTTAGGTTAAGATTAAAAACAATAAATCCAGAGAGGAATGATATCTCTATCTTGACCGCACTCACACTGAACATGGCGTTGACGCATCATAAGATTAACAACATGAATAGCGAACCAGTACTGGTAACTAAAGGCAACACTCATTTTCTGACTTATGTAATGACATGGGAACCAGTATCAAGAGCAGCACCTGCTATCAATCGCGGATGACACTTGCCTTGTTATAAGCCGTAGTAACCCACAAACTGCATGCAACTTTTTGCAGGTCGATCTATATTCACTTTCAAGGTGGTGTCATGATCAATGATCGGAGTAGGTAGAGCTATTTGTGTTCATTGACCGCAAACATAGATGTTAATATGGACATGCCCTGGTTTGACATGATTGGTTAAGATTTTGCCGCAGTTTTCGAAAAAAAGACTTTTGCGCAGGTACATTGGTATAACTTATAAAATTGGTGAAATTGTAATCATCATCATCATTTCAGCCAATAGACGTCCACTGCTGGACATAGGCCTCCCCCAATGTTCTCCACACAGAACGGTCCTGTGCCGCCCGCATCCAATGGATTCCCGCGATCTTCACCAGATCGTCGGTCCACCTTGTGGGGGGCCTGCCACGGCTGCGACTTCCTGTACGTGGCCTCCACTCGAGGACCTTTCCGCCCCAACGGCCGTCTGTTCTCCTCGCTATGTGCCCTGCCCATTGCCACTTGAGGCATGCAATCCTTTGGGCTATGTCTGTAACCTTAGTTCTCCTGCGGATCTCATCATTTCTGATTCGATCACGCAGGGAGACTCCGAGCATAGCTCTCTCCATTGCTCTCATTGAAATTGTAATACAAATGTTTTTTTGCTACAATTACCTAATTAACAAACACTTGATATGATGATGATTTATGAGTTGTGTTTATAATGCCTCAAGAAAGTCGTGCAACATATTTTTGAGGAACTAACGGAGTTTCCATGCCTTACCATACAAATGGGATTACTATACCTTGACAAATTAAAGCGCGTTTTTCCATTTCACACAGCTTTTCGTCATTCCTAAAATTGCATCACTTACCATCCCAGCCACCTCCAAAACATTGGTACAAGAATGCAAACATCCTATCTTTTTGTCAACAGAAACGATCCCGCTTCACACAGCATGCCGATGGCTTGTGTGCGATGCGTACGCGCAGTTCTGTGTTCCCTTTAGTGGTTCTTGACTGAGATGTTCCGATTTTTCTTAGTTAGGAGGCTCTATAAGGGCTGGAATCGTTATTTTGCGACGAGTAAGTGATTTTTATTTTATTTTTCAAGTTAAATGATGAGTAAAAAGCAGACTCTCTCATGATGATAAGTAATGTGAACTGGGCAAATTAGATTTTATTAGGTAAGTGAATGAAAAAGTAGTTTTTTAATTTATTGTCCACCTGCTTTTCGACCAATCGTTATTCGTGGATAATTCTATGGTATAACGTCAGATTGGTATGGAATAGCAGCGCTAAACCTACCTACCATATATTTAGTATCGGAATAAGATTGGTCGATTAATCGATAAGTATTAGTAGGTACTTTCCATGCAATATAGACTTTAGTGAGGTGCACAATACATACAGCATAATACAGGTACGCAAATCTGACTAATTTCTTCGATTCTCATCTTAATGCCAAACACGTTTTGTTCAACATCGATTGAGGAAAGAAGACAGATTGTGGCAGCCCGATGTGTTGCTAGGTAGGTACTGTTACACATGCTTAAAGCATGCTACTTTTGAGCAAGTGTTACTTATATAGTAGCATGGGTGGACGAACGTGCTACTTTGAACAAGCTCAAAAATTGCATGCCGAGTGCGGGTGCAAGGGGCAGTGTGCTTTGGCACGTGTAAAGAGGTTTGCTTATTTTTAAGCATGCTTATAGATAGTTTTTTAAATTTTCGCGTTGCATTATAACTATAATTAATTAAGACTGGATTTAACACGATATTTATTATGTGATACAACATTGTATTCTCACATATTTTACTCGACGTTTCGGCTACGTTACAGCAGCCGTGGTCACGAGCGGACTGGCGGAGCACGGCGTTGTCTGCTGGGGCCGGGCAGTGAATCTTCGGACACCCTCACATTCTCCGATATTAATTCGCCACTAAATGAACTGTCAGTGAAGCTACTCCGACACACTACACTAAACACAGACTACAGACAGAATCCAGTAATTAACAAGTGCAAACCCCGTGTTGGCCGTTACTAACGCAAACAAACACCGATACTGTTAGTGTAGTGTGTCTGAGTAGCTTCACTGACAGTTCATTTAGTGGCGAATTTATATCGGAAAATGTAAATTTATCCGAAGATTCACAGCCCGGCCCCAGCAGACGACGCCGTGCTCCGCCAGTCCGCTCGTGACCACGGCTGCTGTAACGTAGCCGTCGAGTAAAATATGTGAGTTCACAATGATGTATCACATAATAAATATCGTGTTAAATCCCGTCTTGATTAATTATGCTTATAGATGGCTAATATCATGCTTATTGATATCAAATGTGGGGGGCAGTTCATTCAGCATACTTACATTTAGCATGCTACAAATGAGCATGTGTAACAGTAGCTTTACAGTAAATTTAAATAACTTGCCCTTCCAGGGCGAGAACGCACACCGCTAACTCTTCACGAATGCCTCGACTCCCCCCCAGCAAAGAGGGGGCTATGGCGTAACTGGTTCTTCCTGCTGATCATAGCTCCTGCCGTCTACTACTTCTTCTTCTTTGGGACCAGCATGAAGCACCAGGACTACTGGCTGCAAAAACAAGGGGTTTTACCACCTGATGGAAGCGCCATTGAGGCTTTGACGCCTCCTTTCGGAAATAGCCTGGAAAATGTAGACAAGCCAAGGAAAACGTTACAGAAAAAATTAAGGACAAATGTAGGGGCAAAACCTGTAGAGAATGTTGCTGAAATGCCACGAACTAAACGGTGAGTGTGATCTTAGTAATCAAATGATTTATGCTTTTAAAAATAATAAAACACAGGGCGACCCACGACTATGGGACATGAAGGCAAAGTACCTTAAATTATTTAATAATAATAGGACTAAAGGTAATAACTGGACGTCTTGTAAGCAACAAAATGTTTTGTGACATATACACTTATTGTACTTTATAAACATAATTTATCTTTCTATGTATCATCATTTTGTTGGAAGTAAATATTTGTTTCATTTAATTTTTTTTTACATTGTACTTATTTATTTTATTTTCATAATTTAGGGTCAAAAAGATCTCAGAGCAATCCCCGGACCACCCTGTTTTCCCGAGTAACTCATACTATCAGTTACAGAAGCCAAATAAAACACCAGACCTATACAAGTACATCAATATGCATGAATATACTAGCCCGAAGAAAAAGTTGTATGAGATAAGTACGTGACAGTTAGTTGTTACCTACGTTCAGCGCGACAAGGTTTTATTTATTTTTTATTTTTTATTTTATTTATTTATTAGGTCTATCAACTATTGTTACAATGTCTCTTAAGTCTAGCGGACACATGTTTGTAGGAATCAAGTTATTGCACAATAGATTTACAGATAAACACAGCATGCACAGTAACAATTCGTACGAATACAGATAATAAATATTAAAAAAAACACTTATACATACACAAAAAAATAATTAAATGTTTAAAAACCAACAGTTTTTTTTTAAATAAACCGTACGGTTACATTTTTGTTATAATTTAAACAATTTTACTCAAGGAGATTTTCATTAATGCACAACCTACTTATCAAGATCATGGTTCTGATCTCAGAGATCTTAATTTTTTTCTAAATTGAAAGATTGAGTCCCAGTGGATATCCAAAAAGTCACATTTGTTGTACAGTTTACAAAGACGTGGAATAGGGGAGCTAGCACCGAAAAGTGTTCGACGTTGTGGCGGGCATAATACCATATTTATTTTGTTGCGAGGATATCGGAAAGGAATTTTTAATTTAAACTTACTTAAGAGTTGAGGGCAATCGATCATATTTCTGAAAATTTTGAATAAAAAAGTTAGGTCTAGAATGTCTCTACGCTAATCCAAGCCAACCATCCTGAATTCGGACAGTCTGTCACTGTAGGATCTAATGCTTTTGGCTTTACCTTCCGCGAAACATAAATGACACATAAATCTTTTCTGGATTCGCTCCAATCTAAGCGTGTGACTTGCGTAGTGTGGTCGCCATACAACAGAACAATATTCTAATATACTACGTACCAAGCAATTGTATAATAGCACTTTAGTTTTGTAATTTTTGAAAGCCTTTGCGTTGCGAAGCACAAATCCAAGCGTTTTAGAAGCCTTAGTGACTATTTTGTCGATATGTGGAACAAATGTTAATTTTTTATCGAGTAGAACACCCAAATCTCGTATCGAATCTACTTCAGATAGGGGAGAGTTACCGATCGCGTACTGATAATCGTTCGTACCATTGACTTTTCGAGTAAAGTTTATGATAAAACATTTACTGGTATTGAGGTACATGCTATTAAATCGGCACCAAGTGGCAAGGCTGTCAAGATCAGCCTGAAGCAAAGCCGAGTCTGTAGCCGTGTCAACAACCTTGAGAATCTTTAAGTCATCAGCGTACATGTATGGTTTCGAGTATTTGATTTGCTCCGGGATGTCATTTACGAAAATGTTGAAAAGGATAGGGCCTAAATGAGATCCCTGAGGAACGCCTGAGGTAACGCTGTATCTTTTTGATTGGTAACCGTTTGTTACGACGAAAAATGACCTATTCTCAAGATAGGACTTTAACCAATTGAAAAGCGATCCAGCAAAGCCATATGATGCGAGTTTTGAAAGTAGAACATCGTGAGAAACTGTGTCGAATGCTTTACGGAAGTCAGTGTATATTACGTGAACTTGTTTGCCTTTATCCATGGCGTCAATAATATCCTCGATAAAAGTCACTAGATTTGTAGAAGTTGATCTGGCCTGGACAAAACCGTGTTGGTGGTCTGTAATAAATTGCTTGAAGTAGCCTTGGATAGCAGAACAGACAATGGATTCTAATATTTTGCCAAAGGTGCTAAGAATGGAGATTGGTCTGTAATTCTTAACGTTCCCGCTGTCACCACTTTTAAAAATTGGGACCACTTTTGCCACTTTCCATTGCTCAGGAAATACGCCAGAGTTCAAAGAGGAATTAAAAATAGTCAGCAGGGGAAACATCAAGGATTCTGAGCAGTTTCTTATGAAAAGTGGTGGTATCCCATCGGGCCCAGCTCCCTTGTTAGTATCTAAACTCTCCAGCCTCTGCGACAGTTGATCGTGGGTTATTTCTAAATTTACAAATGTTTCTGTACCTATGCTACTGACGATAGTCTCAGCGCTAGAGCTAGAGCTGGAGCTTTTATCATGGCTGACCGAGGAGAAAAAGCTACCAAACATATCACAGATCGAGGTTCCTTCGCCTGAAGATCCACTGTCGTCTGTCATTGTAGCCGGCAAGCAGTTATGTGCGTTTTTCTTCGATTTCATGTAAGTCCAAAAATACTTTGGATTGCGTTTAACTTGTTACTCTATATTTTCGATATATTTGTTATAACATTGTAACAGTAGTACATCGCATCGTTTCTTTAATATTTTCAATTCCAAGACATCCAAAGGGTTATTATACTTCTTAACTTTATTCCTAATTTTTTCCTTTTCCTTTAGCCTGCGAATTAAGTTACGAGTGTACCAAGGAGGGAACGATGAATGTTTTTTTAGTGATTGTGGCACGTTATTGGATATGATTACATCAAGGTTATATTGGAAGCTATTAACCATCTGGTTTACGTTCATGCAATTGTCGAACAATGATTTCCAATCTACTTTACCTAGGGCTTCATTGATTTTTGTGTAGTTAGCCCTGTGGAAATTCAAGATTTTATTATTGGGATTGTTATGTAGATATGGCGTATGATTAAGTGGTAAAGTTATAACTAACGGGGGATGAAGAGGATCTATTTTACTCAGTCTCGTGTGACTCTCCATAACTTTGCAATCTATCACGTCCGTAAACACCAAATCGAGAACTCTGTTACAGTTATTAGTAATGCGGTTTAATTGTTGAAGGCCATTTACATAATGAAAATCGACCAAAACTTGTGCCAACCCCGGTAGGCTGCTAGACGACTCACTCAACAAATTCCAGTCAATGCATCCCAGATTGAAATCGCCCACTATGAATTTCTGGGCATCACACTGTTCAAAGACTCCATTACAATTATCTAGGAAGGTTTCTACTAAAACTCTAGTCACAGGGGGTGGTAGATAGACGGCACATAGCAAGTACGTTTGGGTAGATTTGTTATGCTTAACATCAAATGCTATCCATAAGTCCTCAGCTGAGCTATCATAAGAAATAATTCTTTTCGGGTAAAGTGACTTGCAAGCAGCAACCAAAACACCTCCCCCATTTTTTTTTTGAGATGAACCCCCGGTTACTCTATCCCTCCTGAATGTAGAATACCGTTGGTCGAACAATTCTGTATCAAGTATGCTATCGTTCAACCAAGTCTCGGCCAAAACAATGATATCAAAATTACTATTGCAAAGATTTCTATAAAATTCTAGCGTTTTTGTCCGTAATCCCCTCACATTCTGATAATATACTTGGAGAGATTTGAACTTAGAAAACAAAAGACAAGATTACATGCAGCAAAATAAAATTAAAAATAATTAACACTTCATACAATTTTGTTTAAAGAGTCCGTATCTCTTATAATGATAAAGTCTCTATCGTCGTCCTTTCGTACAAATACTTTGCCGTTTCTGATCCATACGTATTTGTATTTCTTTTCCTTTGCTCTTAGTCTAGCGGCGGCGTGCAAGATCTTGTTACTTGGTGTAAGGTGCTCACTAACAAAAATAGGCACCCTTGTGCCGCTCAGACCAATGTCGGTAGTATTGAGTTTATCTACCGGTGCTTTTTTTGATCTGTTATAATTTTTCACCGCTGCTAGAACTTGGTCGCGAGTATGTGAGGAGTTCAATTGCACCACAATAGAACGAGGACGCGAGCTTGTGGAGTCAATCTTGGCAATACGAGTGCACTTGATGATATTTTCAGGTTTAACGTCGCAACCGACGACCTTACACAATGATGTCATCATATGTGTAGCACATGGTCAATTATTACAGATCTACCCGTGAACATAGCTAATTACTCGTAGCACGTAGAATTCTACACGTAGCAAGAAGATATAAACCCCTAGAACAAAGCTAACTACTGGTAGCATTTAAAAACTACTTGTAGCAAGAAAATATCAACTGCCGTCTACTCGCACGCTACCGCAAACTCTTAACACTAAGCTAACTGCTCGTAGCATGTAGCCATCTATTCGTAGCACGTAGCCATCTACTCGCAGCAAGAGGATATCAACCCGTAGCACATAACTAACTTCTCGTAGCATATGGCCATCTATTCGTAGCAAGTTGCCATGTACAACCTGTGCGGATAAAGAATAGGATCTTCTGATCCATTATTTATCCGCACAGGTATTTTCTTGCTACGAGTACAACCTGTGCGGATAAAGAATGGGATCAGAAATGGCGGCACATCTATTCACTTCTCCCTCGCACACTATTTTGCGTCTACACTCGCACTCGTGGGTGTTGAGCGAGAAGTGAATAGATGCGCTGCCATTTCTGATCCCATTCATTATCCGCACAGGTTGTACTCGTAGCAAGAAGATATCAACTCGTAGCATATAGCTAACTATTCGTAAAACGTAGCTATCTACTCGTAGCAAGAAGATATCAACTCGTACCACTTAGCTAACTATTCGTAGCAAGTAATTAACTACTTGTAACACATAGTTATACTATACATACATATATATATTACTATATATACATAATCAACTACTCGTAGCACATAGGTAACTTCTCGTATCACATAGTTAACTACTCGTAGCACGTAGCCATATATACGTAGCACTTGAGTCTACAATCAAGGAACAAGCATGGCCGCTATAGGTTACAAGCACGTCGTAAAATTATGACCTACTCAAATAACGTAGATGTTAAAAACCTGCTTACATTAAGTGAACGGCTTTTTAAAAATTATCATTAAGTTTTTTATTAACTTTCGCCTTATTCAGAAAATGGTACCCTAAGAGGTACGATAGATGGCAACAAGCAGTTTTTGCACGAGTTCAACCCGGCTAGACATGCATAAGAAAGAATATCACGAGATGGTAGTTTATCATAATTGAATCAAACATATAATTACAAGTTAGAATAGCAACCCTCACTTCTTACCGAGGTGTCGTAAAAAGGCGATTAGTAATACTGCTGGCACAAGATCATAAGACCAAGAGGAAGGAAAACTCTGGGCATTTATATCAAAAACCCTCGCCAACCCGTCTGCCAAGCGTGGTGAGTATGGCAATTACCCCTCTTGTGATTGAGGGAGGCCTGCCACAGCGTGGGTACATAGAATTACAAAATGGCCTATGGTTAAATGATCATTATGATATTTTGGGTATAGCAATATTTGGCAATTTATTCTCAAGTAAATAATGGTCATCGGGTGGGTCCGACTATCGAAACATTTTTAAGAGCATTATTTACTTATTATGATCATTGTATTTAACTAACCCGATTGTCCATTCGATCCCACTAGCGCCCCAAAAGTGTTCAAACATTAAACTTGTGTTTGTTTGGTCCTGGGCGGTACATTAACTTTACAAGTAAAATTAATTTCTTTTTAAGTATATTTAATGTAGTATATTTGTGTTATCTTCGTTGATTATGCATGCTTAAAGTCACGGGTAGGGCACACTAGCGACGCCAATCCATTTATTATCCTATTTAATTAATAACCATGCACAAATGTTGGGTTCGTTTTTGTACACGAAAAATTGATTCATGCCATAAGTGACCGCTTTTGGCATGAATCAATTTTTCGCGTACGCGTTGGACTCAAAATTTTTGCATGGTTATTTAATAAATAGTATAAGTGTTTGCCGAGAGGTTGTAACCCCGAAATTGTTTAAAATAGTTCCGGTTTAGTAGCTAAAAAATAAAATCGATTGGCGTAGCTAGTATGCCCTACCCGTCAACTTAAAAGATACTTACATTGATTGAGGGCTGGTCATAGACTTAGGAAGCCGGCCTGCGGTCAGGTCGTTAAATGTGATGTTGTCTTTTTTTTCAGTTAAAACTTCTGTACCACCGTCAAATCTTTATTGCGTACCAATGCGTGTCGAGAAGGGAAATGGTTCGTACTCCAATATTTTACCACCATTACGGCGCACTAACACTATATGAATGAATGGATATACTTTTATTGCACTCAAAATAAAGTATGAAAACTCAAAATAAACTAGGTGTTACAGGATATGTTCAACGAAGGCGGCCTTATCACTATATTTCGATCTCTTCCAGGCCACCTTCAGTTACATATCATAGTTACATTCAAACGTACTACCTGTGCGGATAAAGAATGGGATCAGAAATGGCGGCGCATCTATTCACTTCTCGCTCGCACACTATTTGCGTCTATACTCGCACTCGTGGGTGTGCGAGCGAGAAGTGAATAGATGCGCCGCCATTTCTGATCCCATTCTTTATCCGCACAGGTTGTACTCGTAGCAAGAAATATCCACTCGTAGCATATAGCTAACTATTCGTAGCACGTAGCCATCTACTCGTAGCAAGAAGTACATCAACTCGTAACACTTAGCTAAACTACTTCGTAGCAAGATAGTTAACTACTTGTAACACATAGTCTAACTATTCGTAGCCTAACAACTACGCGTAGCACATACGTAACGACTCGTATCACAATTTACCTACTCGTAGCACGTAGCCATATATACGTAGCACTTGAGTCTACAATCAAGGAAGCATGTTTATAGGTTACAGCACGTAGGTAATTATGTACCTACTCAATATTAACGTAGATGTTAAAAACCTGCTTACAGTAAGTGAACGGCTTTTTAAAATTATCTTTAAAGTTTTTTATTTAACTTTCGCTTATTCCAGAAAATGGTACCCTAAGAGGTACGATAGATGGCAACAGCAGTTTTTTGGCACGAGTTCCAACCCCGGCCAGACATGCAAAGAAAGAATATCACGAGTATGGTATGTTTATCATAAATTGAAATCATTACATATAATTACAAAATGGCCTATGGTTAAATGATCATTATGATTTTTTGGGTATAGCAATATTTGGCAATTTATTCTCAAGTAAATAATGGTCATCGGGTGGGTCCGACTATCGAAAGATTTTTAAGAGCATTATTTACTTATTATGATCATTGTATTTAACTAACCCGATTGTCCATTCGATCCCACTAGCGCCCCAAAAGTGTTCAAACATTAAACTTTTGTTTGTTGAACATTAACTTTTACAAGTAAAATTAATTTTCTTTTTTAAGTATATTTTAATGTAGTATATTTGTGTTATCTTCGTTGATTATGCATGCTTAAGTCACGAGGTAGGGCACACTAGCGACGCCAATCCATTTATTATCATATTTAATTAATAAACCATGCACAAATGTTGGGTTCGTTTTTGTAAACGAAAAATTGATTCACGCCATAAGTGACCGCTTTTGGCATGAATCAATTTTTCGCGTACTTCGTTGGACCAAAATTTTTAGCATGGTATTTAATAAATAGTATAAGTGTTTGCCGAGAGGTTGTAACCCCGAAATTGTTTAAATAGATTCCGGTTAGTAGCTAAAAAATAAAATCGATTGGCGTTAGCTAGTATGCCCTACCCGTCAACTTAAAGGATACTTACATTGATTGAGGTCTGGTCATAGACTTAGGAAGCCGGCCTGCGGTCAGGTCGTTAAATGTGATGTTGTCTTTTTTTCAGTTAAAACTTCTGTACCACCGTCAAATCTTTATTGCGTACCAATGCGTGTCGAGAAGGGAAATGGTTTGTACCACTATTTTACCACCATTATGGCGCACTAACACTATATGAATGAATGGATATACTTTTATTGCACTCAAAATAAAGTATGAAAGCTTAAAACTAGGTGTTACAGGATATGTTCAACGAAGGCGGCCTTATCACTATATTTGATCTCTTCCAGGCCACCTTCAGTTACATTCAAACGTACTACCTGTGCGGATAAAGAATGGGATCAGAAATGGCGGCGCATCTATTCACTTCTCGCTCGCACACTATTTGCGTCTATACTCGCACTCGTGGGTGTGCGAGCGAGAAGTGAATAGATGCGCCGCCATTTCTGATCCCATTCTTTATCCGCACAGGTTGTACTCGTAGCAAGGAGATATCCACTCGTAGCATATAGCTAACTATTCGTAGCACGTAGCCATCTACTCGTAGCAAGAAGACATCAACTCGTAACACTTAGCTAACTACTCGTAGCAAATAGTTAACTACTTGTAACACATAGTTAACTATTCGTAGCACCTAGGTAACAACTCGTATCACATAGTTAACTACTCGTAGCACCCCACGAGTGCAAGTATAGACGCAAATAGTGTGCGAGCGAGAAGTGAATAGATGCGCCGCCATTCTTGATCCCATTCTTTATCCGCACAGGTTGTAGTATTTAGATTTTCACTAGAAATGTGTGTGTGTGAATCTACCACAAAATAAATAGACACGAAGGCCTCTAGCTGATATTATTATCGAAGAGTTCGTTGACTAACGCGCTAGGCAGTATACTTGTATGGTGTCTCTCGTGCACACGTTCCATATAGTCTGTCTCTGTGTTATGCCGAACCAAGCCGAAGTCACTGTACGCGCTCATGTTTGTGCGTAACCAGGTGGCTTAATTTAAGCCGTCCCTTAATATACCTGTCGCATCCAAACAAAAGAGACAGCGCGTGTGAAAGAGAGATTCCGATTCGAATATAGCGTCTGCTTTAAATTAGGCCCTCTCTCAAAGAATGGTTGCTATCTAAATGCTTCTATAACTTAGACGAATGTTATAGACATAATTGACTCCTATCCATATATTGTAATGTAGGTATTCTAAATGTAATATATATTCTTTTTTGTAATGGATCTGTAACCCTGACATATTGGACGTCCGAAACGGGCAACTGTTGATACTAACCATAATGCTCTAACAACAATTGTAACACAGTTTGACAATAAATGATTATCTTATCTTATCTCTGTTTAGCTCGCTATGTAGGGAGCCGGCGTTCTGTCTCCATTATTTTGTGATGTAACAGACAAACAACACAAGCAATCTGTCGTATTTCTTCATCCAATTTTTCATTCTTAAGACGACGGGTACCCGTAACTAGCGACACCAATCGATTTAAATAATTTGCTATCAAATCGGATCGCCGTGAGGCCGTGTGGTTCCCGGCAGAGTAGAATAGGCCACCCTCACTCTTACCGAGGTGTCGTAAAAGGCGACTAAGGTAAAGCTGCTGGCATGATCATCAGCACCCAGAGAAGGAAAACTATGCATTTATATCAAAACCCTCGCCAACCCGTCTGCCAAACGTGGTGAGTATGGCAATTACCCCTCATGTGATTGAGGGAGGCCCGTGCCCCAGCAGTGGGGACTTAAATGGCCTGATGATAATGATGATGAAACCGGATCGATTTTAAACAATTTCGGTGCGGTAGTCCGTAAGCAAACATTTATAATATTTATTTTATAATTGTGCACTACTTTTTGATCTTTTTTGGCACTCGAAATTTAGATTATCGCCATAAGTGGCCGTTTTTGGCGGTAATTTAAATTTATAGTACTAAAGCAGACCCAAAAGTTAAGTATAAGTATTAAATAAATAGTATAAGTGTTTTTCGAAATTATTAAAAAGATATCTGGTTTATTTGCTAACTATTTAAATCAATTGGCGTCGATAGCGTGCCCTACCCGTCACCTTAATGTCAAATACGATTTGTTGACGTTGAGAGGCTTGGACGAGTACCTACTACAGGGGCGGGAGCGCGAGATTAACCCCCTCGCAGGCCCGCTTCGAGCAAGGAGAGGACGAGTTCGGCGGAGAACTCTTCGTCCTCTCCGTGGAAGTGGCCAGCCGGCAACAGGGACGGTGGTCCCTGTGGCGGCACTGCCATTGGCACCTCCACCGCTCGTTGGGGACGGCTCAGCTCTTCCGGCTGTCCCCAACCCCCCTCCTCCTAGCCTGAGGAGGGGAATAGCCTCGTGCAGTTCCCGTGACCCCATTCTATACCCACGGGTGGTTGAGCCCCGGGAGTTTTAGTGGGTATGCCCTCAGGTCGCTTCTCGTTAGAAGAAGCGGCCCGGAGGGTGAGTCCCACAGTACCCTAAGGCAGGGTCTGCGTAATGCATTTCTCCCGGGAAAACAAAAAAAAAAAAAGTACCTACTACAGGGGACGTGTAGTAACTAATAGGTGGCACCACTTTGTATTGACTCAAGGTCTTTATCTTAATAAGTTCTAATGGATGGCGCCAGTTGGCACCACTGTCTATGTGGACTGAAAGCACTTTGTACTGGCTACTAAGTTATAAGGAATGGACCAGTTGGCACCACACTGTCGACACGCACGTTCCCTTTATTATGTTGTGTGATAGACACCGTAATTTTTTATCGTTTTTATTATGAGGTTTTCGGGATGTAAACGATAAAATATCATCGTGTATTTTTTTAGCCATTGCATGTATGTGTGTCTATGTTGTTACAAATAAATGTTTTATCTTTCTTTTTACTATTGGTTCTAGTAATCACTATTTATGAGATAGGGGGCAGACGAACAGACGGATTAAATAGCTTTATATTACAATCAAATAATTTCATTTAGCCTTCTAATTACAAAATAAATTAATTCTTTATATAATTGATTTTAGTAAATTACTGTTATTAAAATTAGTCCAAATAATTCAATTCATAAAAAATAAGATGTTTTGTTCAAATATTAAATTTTAATTAATACGAAGCTATTAATTAATAGAGTTTATTTAAATAAATTGCCGTGTGGCCCCCGGCAGAGTAGAATAGGCCACCCTCACTCTTACCGAGGTGTCGTAAAAGGCGACTAAGGTAAAGCTGCTGGCATGATCATCAGCACCCAGAGAAGGAAAACTCTGCATTTATATCAAAACCCTCGCCAACCCGTCTGCCAAGCGTGGTGAGTATGGCAATTAGCCCTCATATGATAGAGGGAGGCCCGTGCCCCAGCAGTGGGGACTTAAATGGGCTGAAGATGATGAAGATGATTTAAATAATTTACTTTTATTACTTTGATCACGATAGTTAAGTAAGATAAATTATACAAGTAAGCTCCCTAATTAAATAATTTTAATATTTTTTTTAACTTATTTTAATAGAACGCTATTACGTATATATAATATGTAATGTTATTTGATGGTAAATAATAAAAAAAAACTAATTGATTATTCTACAGACAAGGCCTTGCTGAAGCCTAGAAATGCGACGGTACAGATGTTCTATCAAAACCAGCTCAGCAGGGGAGGTTACTACAAACCGAAGAAATGCAAGCCCAGGCACAGGATAGTCATACTCGTTCCATACAGGTTTATTTCAGATATCAGCATATTTTTGTTCAACAAATAAGTAGTATTTACCTGAGATTTTCTTACAATAATTTCTTATTTCCTATTTGGTCGATCCAGGGGCGAAGCCAGTGTAAATAAATAGGATTCATGATATTTTTAACAGTATGAAAAATATATTTTTAGTATTCGCAAAGCTATAACATTTTATTACATTAAAAGCCAAGCTAATGACTGATTTATGGCCTATCAGATTTCTTTTCTTACTCTGTTTATTTTTTTTTCAGGAATCGCCCAAGCAACTTAGCGGCCTTCTTATTTAATATACACCCATTTCTGATAGATCAAGGATTGGAATACAGGATGTTTGTTGTAGAACAAAGTGGTAAGATGTTTCTCTCAGTGGTTGAATATTAGATTGATAGTTAGCTCGGTAGATTCTACCAGGGGCCCTCAACGCAAAGGCGTCCCGTATCGAATGAAAATATATACCTGTCGCATTAAAACAAAGAAGACACACACCGCGTGTAAAAGGGAGGGGAACTCCGATTCGGTCGTAACAGTCCAGTTCGCGCTAAAGCCCCTGATCTTATCAATCGTCTATCGATAGATATTACCAAACCGAATGATTGTTTATAGGCAGGGATCGGAAAACCCCTTTACATAGTTAAGCTTATCGATAGGGTAACCCTATTGGTAGCTTATCAAACCAATAGGGTTTGTGTAACCTTATTGTATTGGTAACCCTATTGATAGGGTTAAAAACGCTTACCGCATAGTAAGGGTTACCCTATTGATTGTCTATCTCTTTTCCACGACCTGTCAAACGAACGAACTCAATTCTACCAAACGGCGTTAGCGAGGTGCACAATATTGATTCAAATGCTTTGTGCGTAGAGATTAAAATAGCTTGGTAGAATTCTTAATCCCTATCTTGATATTGTAAGCCTATTAAGTATAAGGTTTTCCGTGATGATTCCTATTATGAGGTTTTCGGGGTGTAACTGACTTAATCCAAAACTTAATATTTAGGTATGTGAAATTGTGTGTGTATCTCTGTTTGACCGTCTTTCACAGCAAACTGAGCGATTGATTATGGTGATTTTTAAGCTGAAAAGATGGATAGTTTTATAGGCTACTTTTTTTCTGACGCGAGCGAAGCCGCGAGCAAACGCTAGTTATACATTTAACTCTAACAAGCGGTTCGCACAAAATATCTACGTACCAATTTTCGATGGTTTCTTTCTAAATATACTGACATGCTAATAGACAGACCGTATGTAGGTATAACCAATCCACAAGTAATTTTCCCATACGGCTACCAAACCTTAAAAAAAAGGTTTTTTTCAGGCTCCGACCCGTTTAACAAAGGGCGCCTCTTCAACGCCGGCTTCATAGAGGCGCAGAAGTACGGAACCTGGGACTGCGTCATTTTCCACGATGTGGACTTGCTCCCGACCAACACGAAGATCCTGTACACCTGTCCAACGTTCCCGAGGCACATGTCGAGCACCATATTGGGGTGGAACAAGAATGGGTAGGTATTCTTTCAATGTAGGAATGTTATCTACACTAGTAAATCCTACCGACAGCGGCATCGCTTGTAGGTAATACGATAACAAGAACTACTACTACTATCGTCGTCGCACTTGGTGCGGTTCGGGTTTCGGGGTAAACCCTTTACCCGGGCTGAATCTCGCGCCATCTCTTGGCGCGGTGTTTTCGCTCCTCTGGGAGAGGAGGCCTTCCGACACTGCGCTGTTAGGGCGGTCTTCGACCCCTAAAGTGGGGCCTGCCGGCGGCCTATTTAGCGCTAGTCTGTCAGGGAGGGGGGAAAGGGGTAGTCGCCGTGTTCAGTCTCGAGGGAGATGTACTCAGCGAGCTCTTTTGCCGTAGAATCCATTTTTTTTTGTGCAATTTTTTTTTTGTGCAGTTTTTTTTAACAAGAAACACTTGCGCGATGTAATCGACACCTAGCGCCATCTATTGGAACTAATTTGACGAAACGAAGTGATGGCGGGCCACTAGTTTTCTATAAGCATGGACTAATAATTAGTCCAGAAGTAACCGGTGACGTCGGGTCACCGGTTTTCGGTGGCGCCCGTCTGCTGGGTGTAACCAGGGGTAATGGCAGGGGTAAATCGGAAATCGATAATTATAAAAAAAAAACAGAAAAAAGTTACAGAACACACAGCATAATCTAACAATGGAATCAAATTTAATAAATATTACATAAATGTGGGATTTGAGATAAGCAAACAGGATTTCAGGGTCTTCCAATCTTCTTTATTTTATTATAATCGCAGAGCAAGCCTATTCGCGTCTTTCGTCGTCTCACACCTACAGATAACTCTATCATTCCCTCCGTTCACTCGTTCTCTGTTCACACTTACTCCGTTCCATTTTACTCGTCTTCCATTCCGTTTTACTCTCTCATAATCCCACACTCCCCCAAATGTGGGAATTCCTCGGAAATGGCAGTCTTCAATTCTTCCCAAGACTTAAACGGTCGTTCTGATTTCAACCATAAAAATGCGGTACCCTTTAATGATCTCCGCGCGATCACTAGCTGTTGCAATCCCGACCAGCCAAATTGCACTGTTGTCCTCAATCTCCTCTATCCATCGCGTTACCGAGTAAGTCGGATCTTGTCCACTAAAATCGGGGATCAATTCCGCCGCCATTTGCATACCGGCGTCGCCGTGTCTATTTTGCGTCGTCGTCATCGTCGTCAATCCGTGTTCGATTTCTGCGTCCTCGAAATCGTCTTGCCTGCTCTTGCGTCGCCGTCCTTGCACGTCCTTAGGCATTGTCCTGGTTTAGCTTAGTAGCGATTTTACCTTTAATCCCGCCGTCGTCGTCGTCACCGTCTTTTGTTTTAAGGTAACCGTCACGCCGCCGCCCCAGCGAACAATCCCAGTAATTACGTCGTAATTCCGCTGCAAATCCGCTTTCTCGATCTCCTATCCCGGACGAACCCCCAAATGTGGGATTTGAGATAAGCAAACAGGATTTCAGGGTCTTCCAATCTTCTTTATTTTATTATAATCGCAGAGCAAGCCTATTCGCGTCTTTCGTCGTCCCACACCTACAGATAACTCTATCATTACCTCCGTTCACTCGTTCTCTGTTCACTCTTACTCCGTTCCATTCTACTCGTCTTCCATTCCGTTTTACTCTCTCATAATCCCACATGCATTCATGTAAATTGATATTATGTGTCACGATACCTGAAATTGGTAGTAGTCTAAGATCCCGCTATACAACGACCTTCACCGAGATGCTTATTTGATGAGACGTATTTTTTATGTTATTAAATATGCCAATAAATATATCCTATATGGGTTGCCTAACAAATTTCAGTCCAGAGTATTTTTAATTAATAATTAAAAAATATATTTTTTTTAAACATTGCACCGGTGTGATTATTTAATAAATTTGATACCAATCGAAAGTTTGAAGCCCATAGAATATGCAAACGTTAGGTTGCCTATTTTTATCCGGTCACAACCACGGGTTGCCAGGTGTAAACAGGTAAATCCATACTAGCATTTTGCAACGTTCTGATTATTGAATCAATTTTAGATAAAATGAAAGATTATTTCATAAGCTACACGGTGGTATAGGGTTGCCTGCGAAAAATCAGTCCCGAATTACGGTTGTCGAATTTTAAATAATAAAATATCGCTGCGAGTGAATGTGTGTGAGAGAGAGGTCCCAGACCAACCATCCCATGCGGTAGAAAAGGACGCAGCGTAGCAGCTGTTTAAAGTCCGCCCATTTAAAGAAGGAGAGTGCGCATGCTATTTGTGCTTGGAAATGAAAAGGATAGCGATAGACTCGTATATGCTATACATTATTTTGGAGTATTTAATTATTAATATAGAGAAATAGTTATTTAATTTTTTATTTTTTAATCAATTAATTATTTATCTATGTTTATTGTTTATGTGACACTAAAGTATATACACATCTTTAGTAAAAAAGACAGAGTAATACATATATATTACTAATCTGGCAAATTTTATCTTTATTATTAGGAGCCGAAATAAAAAACAATTTTTGCGATTAAATGAAAATGTTTGATAATAAATTTAAAAAAATTTTTGATAAGAATAGTTGATTGAAAACGTCCTCATTTAATTATTCTAAAAAAAAAAAAAAAAAAAAACTACCGTTTTTTAAGTAAATTACAAAAAAAATATGTGTGTCAAAAATTAACATAAAAGTAAAAAAACTAAAACCCAACTACGACAAAAAACGTCGCTGAAAAAGTATAAAACAAGCCTTCGTTGTCAATTTATGCAATATTCACTATGTAGAGATAAAATTTCATGTTTGGAAATCCGCAGTCACACGTTGTCAAAGGGTAGTATATTTAACGTGTGACTACGCCTTTCCAAACATGAAATTTTATCTCTACATAGTGAATATTGCATAAATTGACAACGAAGGCTTGTTTTATACTTTTTCAGCGACGTTTTTTGTCGTAGTTGGGTTTTAGTTTTTTTACTTTTATTTTATTTGTACTATTTTGGTGTCCAAGTGCTAGTAATATATATATATATTCAAAATGTACAAGTCAAGCGCTTTCAAATGATACCAAACACGGCATATTTATCATAACTTTATTTTTTTACTCTGTATGTTTTGTCCGCTAGAGGGCGCCACATTAGATTTTGTGAAACTTCATATAGCCTATAACCAGCGGACGATCAAGACGCTTATAATGATATGTCATTTGTCGAATTCTGATAAGGAGTTAAGAAGTTACGTGGAAACAGATGAACATACATACATACATACATACATACATACATACATACATACATACATACATACATACATACATACATACATACATACATAGCCTGTCAAAATCATAACCCTCCTTTTGCTTTGCCGTAGTCGGGTAAAAACCATAAGTGAGTTTTACTACCAATTACTTCAACATGACAAAAATATAGAAAATGTATTAGCTTAGATAATTTTTAAGATTCAATTATTATGTACTTACTGTATATTCAGCGATAAATTTAAGAAATTCTTCGTTATATTTTTTATTAAAAACAGTCACTTTTTTGTAGCACGTGGTATGATAACCTACAAATTGGAGTGACGCACTGGGTAGCTCAATAAAACTGTATTTAAAATTTTTTTTCTTACGAAAAGCTAACTTTAATGCACAGTTTTCAAAAGTTTCATCATCAAAATCAATTATTCCGTCATCCGAATCACATAAAAAACACTTTTTGGCCATTTCTTCCAACAATAAATAGCAGCACGTTTTTTCACTTGTATCTATAGCGACAAACTACTCCAAAATAATGTATAGCATATACGAGTCTATCGCTATCCTTTTCATTTCCAAGCACAAATAGCATGCGCACTCTCCTTCTTTAAATGGGCGGCTTTAAACAGCTGCTACGCTGCGTCCTTTTCTACCGCATGGGATGGTTGGTCTGGGACCTCTCTCTCACACACATTCACTTGCAGCGATATTTTATTATTTAAAATTCGACAACCGTAATTCGGGACTGATTTTTCGCAGGCAACCCTATACCACCGTGTTCCTTATGAAATAATCTTTCATTTTATCTAAAATTGATTCAATAATCAGAACGTTGCAAAATGCTTGTATGGATTTACCTGTTTACACCTGGCAACCCGTGGTTGTGACCGGATAAAAATAGGCAACCTAACGTTTGCATATTCTATGGGCTTCAAACTTTCGATTGGTATCAAATTTATTAAATAATCACACCGGTGCAATGTTTAAAAAAAAATATTTTTTAATTATTAATTAAAAATACTCTGGACTGAAATTTGTTAGGCAACCCATATAGGATATATTTATTGGCATATTTAATAACATAAAAAATACGTCTCATCAAATAAGCATCTCGGTGAAGGTCGTTGTATAGCGGGATCCTATACTATAGGTAAATGAAATAATACCTATGACGATTTCATTTTTCAGTGCTGCCAAAAAATTATTTGGTGGCGTCACTGCAATGACGCTGAAGCAATACAAAACCCTGAACGGCTATTCCAACATGTACTGGGGCTGGGGCGGTGAAGACACCGACATGTTCTGGAGGTTAGTAACACCCTTATGTACAGACGGCGCTAGGTCGAGTTAAAGTGTATGTCTAAACACAAGTGTGCGCGTTAACCGCTAAAAGACGTCCCTTTGAAGTGGCTATCAGTTTTCAGAGTACTCCCCTTGATGTCAAGTCTTCTATCGGGATCCTTGGTGTCGACATTTCGAGCGATGTCCAGTTTCGCGGTCATCTAGATAGCTTCAAAGAAGATTGGGATACTGAAAAGAGCGGTGCGGTATTTCACACCAGCTCATCGGTTATAACTCTATATTATATAAGGCACAAGTTCGGCCCCATATGGAATACTGCTCCCATCTCTGGGCTGGTGCACCTCAGTACCAACTTCTTCCGTTTGACCGCGTACAACGTAGGGCTGCTCGAATTGTCGGTGACTTGACTCTCTAGTCGACTTGCATCCTCTAGCACTGCGGCGGGATGGTGGTCTAATACTGTGCGTTTCTCGCGGAACTTTCTGACACGTACCTCAGGTCTGTGGAACGGTTTGGCTGCAGGAGTATTTCCCGACGGTAAGACTTAGGGACTTCCAGGAGAAGAGCCTACACATTAGCGATCTCTCTGATTTCGCGGATGTTCATGGGCGGCGTTGATTACTTTCCATCAGGTGACTCGCTTGCTCGTTTGTCCGCCTCTAGCATAAAAAAAGTCCAGTTTAAAACTAGATGCCTGAATGGACAATACGACAAAAAAAATTAGCATTTTTATTCGCTTTTAGTTCACATTGGGCTGTGGCCATTGATTGATGATAAATTCTTGTTGCAGAATAAAAGCAGCCGGACTACCTTTGATGAGGTATAGTAAGAGTATAGCTGAGTACATAGCTCTACCTCATGATAAAGCAGAGGAAAATCCAATAAGGTATGTACAAACAGCCACATATCAGGTTACCACAATCTGTCAAATTTCCTCAATTGATATTCAACCAAACGTGTTTGACATTAAGGCGAGAATCGAATGAAGAAATTTGACAGATTTTTATACATTGATATTGAGTGTACCTAGTGTGACAGTTATTTCTAAAACCAATGGAATTTTTTTGTGCATCGCAAGTTAATCCGGCTCGAAGGACCACTTATGGAAAATGGTAGGCTGTATGATCTGGTCTTTGTTGGATGACAAAACTGGACACTAGCATTTTTTTTATTTCTAATGCATAAAATATATTAATATCTTCCAACCCTATTACGGCTACGGCAGCCAATCTCAACGATCAGCCATGTACGCAGGATATATTGTAGTGCTTAAGTCTGTGCACTCTCTATTCCGTTACACTCATATACAGATGGTAGGACACCAGCGAGACACGACCGGAGAGGGATTGGGCGCAGGACCAACAGCTTAACGTGCTTTCCGAGGCACGGGGTTACATGACCGGCGACTTCCAGACTCCGGGCTGACACTAATAATGTCTTACCGTAAACTTAAGTACAAATTTTAGCCCGACCCGGGGATCGAACCCGGGACCTCTCGCGCAGCCGCCGCTTTAAAGTGCGACCCACTAACCATTTCACCACCGAGTCATAGAGGTAGAGGATTCTAAGCATAATAGATAGATAATACACCGTACCGTAACACAGTCCTCGACTAGGAGGGAAGGTAAAAAAAAACTTTTGTTCTGTATACCGCCATAATAGTTTATATTATTTTGTTTCTTCCTAATAATGATTAGGTACCTACCTTATAAGCCGCAGCCGTGTGGTCCCGGCAGAGTAGAATAGGCCACCCTCACTCTTACCGAGGTGTCGTAAAAGGCGACTAAGGTGGTAAAGCTGCTGGCATGATCATCAGCACCCAGAGAAGGAAAACTCTGCATTTATATCAAAACCCTCGCCAACCCGTCTGCCAAGCGTGGTGAGTATGGCAATTACCCCTCATGTGATTGAGGGAGGCCCGTGCCCCAGCAGTGGGGACTCAAATGGGCTGATGATGATGATGATGACCTACCTTATAAACGTGTTAGTGGTTTGTACATAAAAGAGTGTCCTAATTGCATCGTCGTCACATACACCCCACGATATATAGCTTTAGAGCAAGAAACCGTGTTGCTGTACCATGCTCAGGGACGTCTTTACCTTTAGTGCAGGGGGTGCAGAGCAACTGGGCGCCGGGAGCACCCCGCTACACATAGAGCCTCCACTGTAACGCTCCGCAAGGAGCGGGCGCGAGTACTGATCGTTCTCCTTATCTTAGCGTGTGATTCCCAGTGGCTTCCAATGCTGTCGCTTCGAAGCCCGGGGAACGCTTGGACCATGATACAGGATTCGGGATGTCTGATATTTGCAATGAAGCAACTGCCCATAGGTAGTCGAACATGTAAAGTATTCCATTTTGTTCGCGCATTTTGAAACAAGAGGGCGCCAGGTTATTGATTGCACCCGGCCGCTTGTTGGGCTAGAGCCGCCCCTGACCATGGTATAGGTTGAAGCGTTGAGGTGTAGCATAGGGAGGTACCTAGGCGCAAAACTTTATCTAGGTTTAATTTTCTTACCTTTAATTTTCTTATTATTTTCAGACATCGCTTGACATATAACGCCAGGGAAAGATACAAGACGGACGGGCTCTCGAATGTCGAATACAATGTTGTTCTAGTCTCCATGTACCACACTTATACACATTTATTGTTAGACATTAATCCACACCAAGAAAACATTACAGAACTATACATAAAATATAGTAGGTAAGGTTAAAACGCAATAAAGCATCTGAGGTGAGTGCCGCGGCCTTCAGCACAGCGTACAAGCGGCCCCCTATACAGTGGCGGTAGCGTGGCGGAGTACTTACCTACTATTTTGGCGCCCTCTTTTCTTTCTCGATACCCCAAGGATGAAGCTTAGTTATGCCGCCCCTCTTAACTTCTCGGACGCTCCCTCCCCTGGTCGCTAAACGAGATTTTGTCGCCCCTTAAAAACTGGTCGCTGGTCACTGGTCGCCTAATGGCGACGTGCCCTAACTAGTTTGTAGGTAATTAAAACAATTCTTTGATTAAGGAATAGTAAATAGAACTGACATACCTGCGTGAAATTTGTTTTCAAAAATATTAATATTTTATGTATCACCACAAAATAGAATTACTTCGCTATAAAAATACGTTGAACGGAACGCAATGCAGATAAGTTGCCACCTATTAAATTTGTCCCCATATTAGGGGAAACTTTGAGCGAGTTTGGTGTTTAAGAAACTACCAACTAAAGGTTTATGTTATTAATATTTTCATCCTCAAAATAAACAAATAACAATTTATTGTTTCAAAAATTTCATATATAAAAGTTTAAGAACGTCTTAAATGTTTATGTTTTATAATTTCTTCCTCTTACTTAAATTTGTTAATTTATAATTACACCTCCACAACAATGTAATCAAAACAATGTGTACCTTTTACACTACTACATTAAAAAAATTATAAAGAAGCAGCATAGTTTTTATCACAGATATTATCGTGATAAGAAAAAAACAATAGAAAATATACGTTTCAGAGACGTCAATTCAGCTAAATATGCATTCATTATGGAAAGTTTTTATGCGTAATTCAATAAGTTAGTTACATTTTTTTTTCATAAGTAACAGATAAAGTAAATTGACGTCTCTTGAGTGCGACGGTAAGTAGGTAAATCAAGTAGCACACTATGTTGACTTTTGTCTCTAGTTTCGTGTGAGTAAATATTTTGCATTTTGTGTTAAAAATAAACTATTGGTAAAGTAGTTTCGGGAGCGGGCAACACCGCTTCTGACTGCTGTCATCGTCTGTCGATGATTGTCAGTTGATATTGCGGTTTGCGGCAGAAGGTGACACTTTTGCGCTGTATGTGATATTGCTATTTTTTGTGATTTTCCGTACTTTCACCGAATTTCACTATTAAAATTGTGCAATACGTAGTCTAAATCGTGTTCCATATATTTGTGAAAAATCCCGACGGCGTACATCGAGTGAATGAATTGCAAAATTACATAAACAGTGCAGTTTCTTGGAAAGACTTGTTTTTTGTGTACAATTGGTGCGTTTTCGGAGCTTTTTATTTTAAATTCCCTGGCTGATCGTTCATAAGGTAAGTGTCTAATGTGTAAGAATATATAATTATTTGAAAAGAGGGTTCGTATTTAAACAAAATTTAGTGACCATGCTTGGTTCTAAATTTAGAAAACCACTTCAGCGTCTGTTGGTATTTAGGTTTTGTTTTGCTTAGTATTTTTAGATTGTAATTCTAGGATCATAAGGTGGATTTTTTAAAATTATCCTTATCTTTTACCTTTTTACCTCTATGTGAGTGTAATGTGTATCAGCTTCTAGACTGTAGGTGATTCATAAAAGTTTGAGCTGACTTAACCACAGATAATTACTCGCTAAAGGTAATTAGATTTAATTGATTACGGCTCAAACATTTCTGTCTCTGTTATCTCTTAGTAATAGAAATTATTATTGCTTTATCTGCTTGTATGTATTATACTGACGGGTGCAACATGAACAAAAATATATTATAAACCTTGACACTGAAATGCTCTTCAATTAAGGTCAGGCAATTCTATGGTGTTGAAAGCATAAAAGTGCTTTTTTATTTACAATGTTACTAAAATCTCAGACACTTAATTAATTAAAATCTTTACCCAGGAAATCTCTCTAATTATTTTAAAATTAATAAAAAAGTCAACACATTACTGTACCTGGGTATATTCTATTATTAGAATTTATAATATTTTCCTGGGTAAATATTATTGACTTGTATATTAATAATAAAATTCCTGAACAGTGTACCCTGAAAATTACAATTTGTGTCGAATAGTTTTTCTTGTTTTTTAATATTTTTATATTTGGCAACAAGATCATCAAAATCGGTCAGGCCGTTCTTGAGTTGTAAGTAGTATACTTAACACATCTTTCCTTTATTTATTGATATTGTAATATTATACTTTTTGATCTTTATTTGCCTTTGAATCTCAGAGTTAGGGAACAAACCCAAAGTGCCTGCATCATTCCATATCAGCAATCATGCTTGGAAACTCTCATAGCACATGTTACTGATGGTCAGCTATGAAGATAGGGGCTTCAAAAATTATTATAAATGGACATTCTTATTATGATATTCCATAACCTTAAATTCATAAAATGACTGTCTATTTTTAAACAACTTCAAAAAAAAGGAGGTTCTCAATTTGACATGTATATATTTTTTTTGCATAAAATTTTATAACATGGAGTAATACTATTATTAATTTTAAAAAGATTAGACAATATTCAAATCGATGACTCACAAAATGCGAATAAGTACATAGTAATTACTATAGAATGAAAATAAGTAAAATCAAGTAAAACATTTTATTTCAGAAACTTCATGAAGTGATTAAGGGTTAAATGCTCTCCTAAATAGTAATGATATGTGAAAAATAAAATCACTTTATTTCTTAATTGATAAAAATTATTAATACCAAACACATTCCTTCAAACCACTTTGGCATGTGAGATTCACAACCAGTTGCCAAAGACGATATGTTATGCTAATATGTGCGAACGGTCATTAAATATCTGAGTAAAATCATTTCATTGTTTCATAGTACCTAGTTATTGTGGAGGGTAAGTGCAGAGTGCCAATAATGCAGTAGTTTATATTGAAATGACCTCCGAGACAACTCTTGAACACCTATGCCTACTTGAGGATGTTGTCCATTAACTCAGTTGCTACGATAAAATCATCTCAACACTTATTGTTGTCGGTAGAAACTTTTCCATTGCCCACTTTTATGTCCAATTGAGTCTGACATGTTTAGTATAGTGTTTTATTGAATGGTAAATAATCTTTACGAATTAAGACTTTCCATTTAGAATTAAATATCTAATCGATAATAATATTTTAAATAACTTAATCTTCTCTTTTCATTATTACCTCAGTAGCAGTTTCAATGCTATCTTATCTTTTTTTTTATGTCATAGGTGGCAGACGAGCAGACGGATCACCTGATGGTAAGCGATTGCCGTCGCCTATGGACACCCGCGACACCAGTGGCGTCACAAGTGCGCTGCCAAACTTCAACCCACCTGTCCCCAGGACTGGGCCTCCGGTACCCTCACTCACGCAGCGATACACAGCACAGTGTTGCTTCACGCCGGTTTTCTGCAAGGCCGTGGTATCACTTCAGTCGAGCCGGCGTATTCATGCCGAAGCGTGGCTCTCCCACGGTCACGCGAGTTATCTAGCTGAAACCTCCTCATCTTAGCGTGTGAGAAGTGACATTGAGATGGGACACAGACACAGACTTTGTAGGGAGTGAAGAAACGCACCGGGGAAAGAGCCCTTAGCAAGTACCTGGTGAGCGTCTCCCAAGATTCGGTCCGTATGCCGAGACGGTAGGAAGGAACATGGGCTGGTGGAGGGACTGTGTCATCTAAGCGTGTGATTCCCGGTTACGTCCAAAGCGGTCGCTCTGGAGCGACCATAATTCAGGATTGGGGAGTCTGGTAATTACAATGCAGCGACTGCTGTCTGACCTTCGCTACCCTTCAACAGTTTCCCTCACCGCCGAGCTAATGGTAAAAATACGCACATAGATTTGAAAATCCAGAGGTGCATGCTCGGGTTCGAAACCGGTCCCCCCGTATAGAAGGCGCGTTCTGAAACACTGAGCTACCATCTGTCTATCTAGCTGAAAAATCTATAGGCAATAAATAGTCACTCTGTGGTTAAGTACTTTCTATTTTTTATTAACAAGCTCTAATCACTTATTTAATGAAAACAGTAAAATGTGCTTGAACTATATTACGCTAAGTAATGTGTTTTTTACGCCCACATAAATCATTTATAATTGATACTAACTTTACGAATCGCAGTATAGCATTTTTCATTAAATGTAGTAAGTGGGTCGTTCTTCTTTTTTATCGACAATGAGCCAAACTTACACATCAACATTTAACTTTTATATAACAGACTACAATTGATAAATAATATATCCTAAATATTCGTTAATGTACTATTTTACAGATGGACTATTACATGATCTAAAATTTAATTGATAAAGAATACTTTTTGATTAAAATGGACACCTCCGTCACGTCCCCCGAAATTAGTGCCATTTACACCTCTGTCACGCTTTATATATTTTTTTACATAGTTAAATCATGCTAAAGTACCTACGAGGTGATAAAGCAATGTCATTATTTCATGTTAAATTAAGAATATCTTGATGGTGTAACGTATATTTTTTTATATAATTAATTACTTGATAAGTCACTTGAGGACGGGCTTATTGTCGTAAAAAAAGAAGAACGACCCAAGTACCTACTAGGGATGTTACGGAGGCGATATAACAGGAACCGATGTCGGAGTCGGAGTTTTTAAATTAGGCTTGTCGGAGTCGAAGTCGGAAGCAGAGGTAGAATAAATTTATTTATTTATGCAAATTTTAATTACGTCAGTATAATTAAGTGAAATAAATCGAATGTTTAATAATTATATCATATTATATTTAATAATTATATCGACGACCCGATTGGAACAGTGGTAGTGCACGCTGCCTCTGATACAAGGGTTGCGGGTTCGATCCCCGCACAGTACAAACATTTGTGTGCATGAACATGTTTGTTTGTATTGGTCTGGGTGTTTGCTATGTATTATAAGTATGTATTTACAAAAGAAAAGTATTATTTGTATATATTTGTAATCCCACTGTTGATTCTGATATCCGTAACACAGGTGCTTGAGCTACCTAACTCGGAGTCAGATCAATGTATGTGATGTTGTGAAATATTTATTATTATTTATTTATTATATGAAGCGATTCAAAAAGTAGTAATTGTATAAAGAAAAGTCTCGCAGCTTATCTCCGTCCAATCTATTTTTTGTACTTCGACCTCCAATTTACAACTGTCGGAGCCGAACTCGAAGTCGGAGGTGGAATATCAATCGGAAGTTCCGATTTTTCGGAATCGGAGTCGAAGTCGGAGGTGAAGTCGGAATTGGAATATCAATCGGAAGTTCCGATTTTTCGGAATCGGAGTCGAAGCTCCGTAACATCCCTTGTACCTACATAAAATAGATTTCTACCATAAGCTTGGAAGTGAGGGAAAACATCGTGAGGATATCTATATTTCGCATGGTTTCTGAAATGTGTACCTAGACATGATTCAGTTGGTCTGGTTCCCCTATCTAAAGATTGTGAAGATTCGAGAAGAGCAATCACTTAATTTTGTTATTACCAGAATCATGCTCCAAAGCGATGGCTTTGGAAGTAATCATGATGATGAAGACCAGACAGGTAAACACTCTTGGGGCACTATGCTCTACGATTGTCCCTAGTATTCGAGTTGTGAACTTTTTACCGAATTTTTGACAGCTTCAACCTTTCCTAAAAAAAAAAACAAGTAAAATACCCTCTCAAGATATCTTTTTTTTTATGCCATAGGTGGCAGACGGATCACCTGATGGTGAGCAAAGGATGGTAAGCAAGAGAAGGTAATTTCAAACAAATCTAAACACGGTATCCAGACCCTCAGCTTTCATAATCATTAAAAAAAAGTATGGGTTCCTTTTAATTCAGACAAAGGTCGTACCTTCAGAAAACCGAGCACAGTCATCGACTTCTGTAGGGCGGGAAAAGTGGTAAAACTCAAGTGGGAATGGGTTTGTCACATTTTTTATGCAACAGACAATTTCACACTCGTCAGCCAGCCTCAAACTGGGGATTACCCTGTACTGAAAGCTCGTAACTGACGATAGCAGAGGGCGTCTCGAAGTAGTTTAGAAAAATACATTTCTTAAATTGAACTGACCGCTTAACAAATTCGGGATCTCCCGAGCTTGGGCACACCATAGCCCACTGCGCTGTCAAGAACTTTCATATCCATTCCAGGAAGCAAAAAACTGCATCCAAAGCCGGCTTTGGACGCAAGTGAAAATACACATTCACATAATGGATGATTATGCAGTTGCTAACGATCTTTACGCCTATTTCATTATGTGCTTTATTCTCTTTCCAGACCTCAAGATCCTGTCCTCATCCGAACCCAGAGAACAACCTTTTCCCTTCGAACCTCCTTTGCCCTCAAACCCCTCTTAACACAACATGTTTGGCTTCTGGAAATTTAAGATATTTTGCATATTTTTATTCTTTTTCGCGTGTCTAATGATATACAGCATGTATTTGTATATCTTCGAAAGATATAACAAGAGCCGACATTTGCTTATGCTGGGTAGTATATTCACTTTAACTTAATGCCCCTTGTTACAAATCGCTAACTAACAATAGTCCTGGAAATCCAAATTTTGCGCCAGCCCCTTTAAACATTGCGTGTTGGAACGGGATGACATGATCTTTAGTACGGTAATAACTTTAGATCGCGATTTATAATAAGGTAAAATAGGTTTGATACGGTATTTTTTTTAGTTCAGCTGTACATACATATATATGTATTTTAGTGTTTTTTTAATCATAGAAAATGACAAGTTCCCCGTGCGTCTAGTTACTTAATTATATTTTAGATTATTGATTTATTGAATTATTAAATTATGTTACATATTTCAATTGAAATGTAAAATTAACAATTTGAAATGATGATAGATGATAAATAACTCAAAATAAATTGCATAATATTGAAAGTTAAATTTATTTTAAACAAACTGAACTTCAGTTTTCCGAATTCGATCACAATATTTGAAATGATGTGTCAGAAATATAATATTGTATGCGATAACATTGGTGATAATGTTATAGAATTTACCACACCGCCATAAAATTGTTATTCGATAGGTCTGGCTAAATGAATAAATATATTTCCTGGTCGATATTTGCTGTTTCCTTGTAGATATGAGTTCGTACCCATAGCTAAAACCTAACGTAAGTAAGTAATATTTAGCCTTACTAGTAATATTCAAAACACGTGTAAATACGCGATTTTTAGTTCATTGACTTTTACTAAGAAGATTTGTAAATGTTGTATGATTGGTTTATAGCGATGAATTAGAAATCGCCGCATGAAGGATCCAAGGAAGACCTGTGTTGCTCTTGAGTATTAGAGCATAACCAGGTTAAAATGTTAGGCCAGTCAGCGCGTGGTACGGGGGTACCAGCGTTGGCATTGCACAGGCCTCCTTCTCAGCTCGGTAGGGACGGCTTGGCGCTCCCGGCTGTCCCTATCCCTCCCTAACCCATCTGGGGGAGTTAGTGTAGGGCCCGCGATGTAAGCGGGCCACCGCCTGGGAAGGAACTTGTAGTTAAAGTTCATTAACTAGTACATATGTCTCCTTCCTACTCTGGCGAGGAAGGGAGCGCCGTCGGGGGTTTAGTCGGTAGGCCTCCGGCTTTACCGGAGAAGTGCCCGACATAACCCGTCCACCCCTCGGTGCACGGGTATTCGGCCTACTGCACTATGGGCTGGCCGCATTCCCCCGACGAAAAAAAAACAAAGGTTAAAATGTTACTGCCCTGTCTATTTGGGGCTGTTAAAATATGCCAAATAGTTGCGCTGCACGGCGCAGTTATGTATAAATAATAATGCACAAAATAACTTTTCGGTAAAGTATCTGCCCAGCAGAGTAGTAAGATTACACATATATTTTTGAAGATCGATCGACCGGACACCAATAGTTCGTCAACTACAAACGCGGTACCTAAAATCGGGGTAAGAGGCGAGGTCCGGGAGAACATGGCAGGTCACCTGGAAGACGCACTCGTAAAGTTATCCCCGGATAAATGTCGCAATATGTTTCAACAGTTTTGTGCTATGCGGCGGGTCATTACATTCCCTCTAATATGGTTGAGTGAAATGATGGCTGATACATACGTCATACTTGTGAACAGGTGACACCTTTGGGGACCGGTCTGCTTCGGTTTACCTCATAATATTTATTTTATTATTATTTCCTTTATTTTATTTTGTGTAACAATTAAACTGTATGGCTTGGTATGATAATGACACAACATTATGAAAGTTTGGCGATTAAAAAGAACTGGCGAGTTTCTTGCCGGATCTTCTCGACCAGAAACAACTTTCCGAGCCGGTGGTAGAATCGCATTCATCATCATCATCAGCCCATTGATGTCCCCACTGCTGCGGCACGGGCCTCCCTCAATCACATGAGGGGTAATTGCCATACTCACCACGCTTGGCAGACGGGTTGGCGAGGGTTTTGATATAAATGCAGAGTTTTCCTTCTCTGGGTGCTGATGTTCATGCCAGCAGCTTTACCTTAGTCGCCTTTTACGACACCTCGGTAAGAGAGAGGGTGGCCTATTCTACTCTGCCGGGACCACACGGCTAGAATCACATTATGTTTATTTATTTCTTTAGTATATTTTATGTATCAACATATATATGTATTAACATGTAAATTATACATAAGTACTTATAAATAGTTTTAAGTCATTCAAATGTATGACGATTTGTAAGTGCTGTGTACAAGCCTATGTAAATAAAGAATTATTTGACTTTGACTTTGGTAAAAGTAATAGTAGTGTGTGTATGTTATAATTTGACGCTTCAATGGTATTCGTAGCGCAATGGTTTGTGACATCTGAAAAATATTTGTATATCAAACGCACGGACACAAACAGTTGGGGTCTGTTCAGCGATCATGCAATCAGTCATCGCTTATTATACTGCTGCTAACAATGAAGTACACTGTTATGATTTCACTAACAAATATATTTGCTGTGTAGATTAATCATTGTATAAACATGAATTTCGTAATGTACGATCCCTGTCATTGTGGTTACATTAGGTAATGTATTATGTTGAGGTTACATAACATACCTTCATACTAAAGATCAGGACTAGAGACATTGTATTGTTAAGGTGACGGGTAGGGCACACTAGCGACGCCAATCGATTTTAATTTTTATCTACTAAACCGGATCTATTCCAACCCATTTTGGGGTTACAACCTCTCGGAAAACACCTATACTATTTATTTAATACTTATAAATGCTTGGTCTGCTTTTGCACTCGAATTTTGGATTACCGGCAAAAGTGGCCGCTTTTGGTGTAAATTATTCGCGTACAAAAACAGGCTCAACATTTGTGCATGGTTATTTAATAAATAGTATAAATACTAAAAATTAAAATCGATTGGCGTCGCTAGTGTGCCCTACCCGTCACCTTAAACAATGAATTTGTTGATTCGCTTTTAAAGGAATTCATAAGTCTTTCGGATTTTTTTTTAAATAACATCACGTGTATACGGGGTGAACCTTTCGGTAAAAGTTGTTTTAATCGAGTCTCTACCCTCATCTATGAGGATAACTTTGGCAATATAAAGTGATATCACAGACTTAGGAAACCGCCTTGAATGATATTGCTGGAGTGTTAAGTCAACTGTCGAAGTCAGTAAATGTCAAAGTCACTAAAAAAACTCCGGTGTTTAGCGTTTTATTGACCTACGGGTTCTGCTGAGACTACCCTACTCTAGTTGAAAGAATCTAGTCTTCAAAACCAGCGATATCCTCATGTCCAGGCAATTTATAGTGACGACCCGTTTGGAACAGTGGTAGTGAACGCTGCCTTTGGTCCAAGGGTTGCGGGTTCGATCCCCGCACAGTACAAACTTTGTGTGCATGAACATCTCTGTTTGTATTGGTCTGGGTGTTTTATATGTATTATAAGTATGTATTTACAAAAGAAAAGTATTATATGTATATATTTGTAATCCCACTGTTGATTCTGATATCCGTAACACAGGTGCTTGAGCTACCTATCTCGGAGTCAGATCAATGTATGTGATGTTGTGAAATATATTTATATTTTATATTTATTTAATTTATCAAGACGGGAATTAACACGGTATTTATTATGTGAAACAACATTGTGTACTCACATATTCTCAGTCCGCTCGTGACCAAGGCTGCTGTAACGTAGCCGAAACGTCGAGCCAAATATGTAAGTACACAATGTTGTATCACATAATAAATATCGTGTTAATTCCCGTCTTGATACTTTATGGTTATAATGCAACGCGAAAATCTAAAAAACTAAAAAAAAATCCAAGCAAGTTGTCTACGTGACGATTCAATGATTTTTATTAAGGTGACGGGTAGAAGTAGACCAGTGTCTGCTTCGGTTTACCTCATAATATTTATTTTATTATTATTTCCTTTATTTTATTTTGTGTAACAATTGAACTGTATGGCTTGGTATGATAATGACACAACATTGTATGAAAGTTTGGCGATTAAAAAGAACTGGCGAGTTTCTTGCCGGATCTTCTCGACCAGAAACAACTTTCCGAGCCGGTGGCAGAATCGCATTTTGTTTATTTATTTCTTTAGTATATTTTATGTATCAACATATAAATGTATTAACATTAAGAATTATACATAAGTACTTATAAATAGTTTTAAGTCATTCAAATGTATGATGATTTGTAAGTGCTGTGTACAAGCCTATGCAAATAAAGAATTATTTGACTTTGACTTTGTGTGGTAAAAGTAATAGTAGTGTATGTTATAATTTGACGCTTCAAAAAAAAATTAAAATCGTTTGGCGTCGCTAGTGTGCCCTACCCGTCACCTTGATATCACTTTGTGGCCTCTCTGCAGAAACACCAAATTAGGTTGTAAGGTGTGGGTATATTTCGTCCTGCCACTTCTTGAATCCTAAAATAGGACAACTGGATTCTGTCCGTTTCAATAATAATTTTTATGTCAAAGACAGAGTATAAAAGTAAGAAGCAAACACTATCGTAAAGAGGCATGTAGATAGATAGATATTCTTTATTGCACAAAAATAAAATACAAGCATGATACAACAGCAACAGACAGTACAAAAAAAAATACCTTTTTTTTATATGAGAGGTGACAGACGAGCAGACGGATCACCTGATGGTAAGCAATTCCGCCGCCCATTGACACCCGCAACACCAGTGGAGTCACAAGTGCGCTGCCAACCTTTTCCCCTTACCCCCCCATTGGGCCTCCGGTATCCTCACTCACACGGCGAATCTCTTCTCGGTCTTATCGCTTGTAGCGATTTCTTCCAGACAACCTTTGTGTAGAGGAAAGAAAAATCGTATTCGTAATAAGGGAAGGCATGTAGGTTTTTTTCTTTTATATGAGAGGTAACCTAGAAAAGTTTATTAAGAATATACAATCACTACTTGAGTTCCAAAAGAGTCTAACATTTGGTCACGGATTTCACACATGACCACTCTACAAAGAACCTAATGTCGTAGCACGTGTGAGTTATGACGTCACTAATCCGGGATATCGAGGCCAAGGTCATGTTTTCATTTCTAGTTGTTTACAATTTTAGTGGTTTTACGTAATGTGGTCCGAATCGTCTGGGTTTGCGGAGTTTGGGAACCTATACAAAGTTAATACAATGCTATACTCCGCATTATGAATAAATTTGAATAAACAGTGGACGGAGACGGAACAAAACACTAACATTAATGGTGTTCTCACTTGACATTGGTAGAAGTTAACATTTCATAAAAAGGCAATCATAATAAATTAAAACAGGGATTAATGCGACGGTTATTATGAAGTACATTATGTAATGTGTGTATGATTCGGATTTTTCGAGTCTGTGATGTTTGTGATCACCAATCCGCATTAGGATTCTATTCCTGCTCGGGTTTGTGATGACCAATCCGCATTAGGTAAGCGTGGTGATTAAGGTGACGGGTAGGGCACACTAGCGACGCCAATCGATTTTAATTTTTAGCTTCTAAACCCGATCTATTGTATACATTTTCGGGGTTACAACCTTTCGGCAAACACGTACCTATACTATTTATTAAATAACCAAATGCGGACCCAACATTGTACGCGAAAAATTGATTCATGCTAAAAGTGAATCAATTTTTCGCGTACAATAACGGACCCAACATTTGTGCATGGTTATTTAATAAATAGTATAAGTCTTTGCCAAGAGGTTGTAATTCCGAAATTGTTTAAAATAGTTCCGGTTTAGTATCTAACAATTAAAAACGAATGGTGTCGCTAGTTAGGGCTACCCATTCATCATAGTAGCGATGAGTTTTCTATGGTGGAGTCCTTTGCCCTGCAGTGGGACAGTATATAGGCTGATACTTTACATTATTATATGTATAGCGCGGCGATCATTATATTGAGTACGTACCATTTTAGAAGCTCTGACAGAAAGTGGTCAGCATAAAGAGATACTCACATAAAAATCACACACAAATATCCCTAAACCCCATTTAGTTCAAAGCATTTATCAGGGTACCCTTATTCAGTTAAAAGCCTTTAGAAGGTAACCCTTTATCGGCCCTCGCGGGTAAGTCGTCCTCAAATAATCTGGCCACTACCAAATAATAACATAGATTACTTAACCGAGTGATGAACGCCTCTGCCTCTACATGTTAGTAAAATAATTAAATTATGATCAAATTAAGTTATTACAACCTGTGCGGATAAAGAATGGGATCAGAAATGGCGGCGCATCAATTCACTTCTCGCTCGCACACTATTTGCGTCTATACTCGCACTCGTGGGGTGCGAGAAAGACGCAAATAGTGTGCGAGCGAGAAATGAATAGATGCGCCGCCATTTCTGATATTTGGGTAATCAAAGTATCTATGTAATTTGCATACTTTTTTTTAAATTATATCAGACAAACGGCTCACCTGATGGTAAGTGATTACCGCCCCGACAACTGCGACACATGGGGCATCACAGATGCGTTGCCGGCTCTTAAGGAAGGAATAAGCTCTTTCCTTGAATAGACTTCAAATGCCGTATATTCTAGTTCTATGGTAATTTGCCAGAAATAGCTAAAAGAGAAGAAGACTTGAATAGGTAGCAAAAGGATGAACTTTTTTGGAAGAACTCGAGTTTCATCATAAAATAATGCAAGTTCTATGAGTCAAGGATTAGGTCTCCATGAAAGGACTTGAGACTCAGAAATCAGTACCTAATCATTTTATTTTAGTCGAAGCCTTGCCAGCTTTGCTTAAATGCGTCCGCTCCCAAAATCATAAGTAATCGCCAACACTAGTCGGAAACATGGGTCTATAATAACTAGATATGTCGATTGACCAAAACTGATCAATCTACGTAAAAAGGGCAGTACAGGCTGAATTTAAAGTACCTAAGGCTGTACGCTGCGTTAAGCGGGTGCACGTCGCGGACATCCGCGCGGAGTGCTGTTTGTCATCTCATATGTTATAGAGCAGCGCTGCGTGAAGCGGGTCTCCCGTCGCATGCGGCGCGGGCGACGGAACATCCCCAAGCACGCCCCGCGGGCGATTGGCGGCGCTGCGTTAGCGGATATCTCCGACGGGCTATTTGTCCGCGACTGAGCACGGCGGGGATGCCCGCGACGTGCGCCCGCTTAACGCAACGGACCGCATAAAAAGTCAGGGTTTTATTCATAAACGTTCGATAAACTTTTGCTAGCTAAAATAGCGTTATAGAGCAGTTTTGAAACAGAATAAAATTATACAATATTTTTGAAAAAAGAATAAAAAACTGCTTTATAACATCGTTTTAGTTGACAAAATTTTAACAAGCATTTATAAATAAGACCCTATTGTTCGGCTTCTGTATATGGACCGTAGAGTTCCATACTTTACTGTTCCATCAATTACAATATCTTTCTTTGTTTTTACAACCGAGTACATTCCAGACGAGTCCCGGTCACCTGGTAACCCTGTCCAATAATCATAAAATATTTTCATCTTAGCTTACATACTTCCAACTTGAAGTCAAATACTTAATCCCCTTTTCATAGGGATAAAAAGCTTACGTGGGCCCCGGATTTTAAGCTCTTGACAGTATCGCGGATGCACGTTTTCTCGGAAATTCACATTTATTTTTACGTTCGTTATTTATTCCTGAATAACTTAGGAAAATAACAGTTAGTCCGATATTTTCTAGAATTTGTGGCGGCCATTTTGATGTTAGGGTTCTAATGTTAAATCAGTTTCTGGATACTGCCGGTAGGAGTTAAACACTCCGCGTGGGCTGATGCAATTCAAAGGTTTTAAATTAGCATCTAGTGGTGTTTAGTGTACAGATTTGGTGTTTATTTGTGCAGTGAATAGTAAGAATCGTTGAATTGTATCGTTTTTAACACTGATATTGTGTGTCGAGTGAGTTGTCACGGACAACTTCCTTGGACCTTATAGTCTTAACACCCGCGATTGTGTTTAGAGTGGTATCGGCAGAATCCGTAGGTCGATTAAATGTAAAACACTGGCGTTTTATAGAGTGACTGTGACATTGACTGACTTCAACTGTTTGACAGTTGACTACCTATTGCTACCTACTTATTCTCAATAATTTACTTGACATTGGCAAGATATCTTCGTCAGGGCCATAATATAAGAAAAAGATATCTTCGGGTAGAGCCTTCATTAAAAAAAAACTGTTTTTGGATATCAAATACTTATACAAAAAGGTGCTTAACACCATATGTAAGTAAATACCACCACCATCTACAGCGATTCAAATGGCAAAGGTCTTTTGTCTGAAGGTTGTCTGGCAGCTCGCTTCCACTGCCGATAATTTATTTGTCACACACTGCTTCACGTTTAGTTACCCTTGTTGGTCTTTGGACCGTCGTCTTTATATCTGAGATATAAGTGCTATTTTTGCAATGACTGATGGAGCTTGACCTGACGCCGCCTGTACATAATGTAACGATATTTTCCGCACTATATATAATGTGGGATTGGTGATCAGTAGATGCATGGCAAGGAACGTGTAAGAGATCGATGTTTGAATTAGAATGACGTGCGAGAGTGAGATAGAAGACGAATGGCCCGCGGCGACGTAAAGACGGTGTGAAGACGGCGCTTATAAAATATTATAATACTGGTTACTTAAATTTTAAGTGTCGAATGATATAATATCTATTTTTTTCTTCGCTATTATAGATACAGAATGCATGCTGCATATATCGTGTGCTAAACAGGCTACGCTACACATGCATAGGTGTACAGTGATGTCGACGTGGTTTAGCGTGAGACAGATAGACTATAAGGAACATGTGCAAGAGAGACACCATATAATAAATATACAAATATAAAATAAATATTTCACAACATCACATAGATTGATCTAACTCCGAGATAGGTAGCTCAAGCACCTGTGTTACGGATATCAGAATCGACAGTGGGATTACAAATATATACATATAATACTTTTCTTTTGTAAATACATACTTATAATACCTACATAGCAAACACCCAGACCAATACAAATAAACATGTTCATGCACACAAATGTTTGTACTGTGCGGGGATCGAACCCGCAACCCTTGTATCAGAGGCAGCGTTCACTACCACTGTTCCAATCGGGTCGTCTGCCTAGCGCGTAGGTCAAAGAACTCTTAAATATCAATGTCAGCTAAAGCCGACCTTCTTTGTCTAAATTGTGTATCAGCCAGGGCAGTTGTTTATATACGATTTTCGAGGTTAGATAGATATTCTTTAATATAGCACAGAAACAAAATACAGACCATGGAATTATGGTCAGTAAAGTACAATCTATCAAAGGGAGTGCTCTGAGGAACTGTTTGATCTACTCCCTGCAACTGAATTCTTACATCGAACCACTCGCAAGCGTTTATCATTCCATCCCCGTCATCTCGATGGATCGCGGTCTAATACTGTGCGTTTCTCGTGGAACTTTCTACGAGTACCTCAGTTCTGTGGAACGGTTTGGCTGCAGGAGTATTTCCCGACGGCTACGACTTAGGGACCTTCAAGAGAAGAGCGTACTCTTTTTTAAAAGGCCGGCAACACATTAGCGATCTCGATCTCTTTTATTTCGCGGATGTTCTTGCTCTCACCAAATCAGAAGGAACGCAGATGTCGGCCTAAAAGAAATATATAAAATAACGTAGTACAAATTCTTAAAGTCACGCAAAGTCTAAACAACGTATACAGCTATTGATTGATTCATTATCGCGTAAAGAACCCAAGGTTGGCAGCGTAATAACAATAATTCATGTTCAAACATCGCAACACTTACGTAACGTCGCGTGAAACTAAATGTGTATAAATGGTAAAGAAAATACGTACTAACGTTTAATTTTCCGACACTCGACTTATTTAACTGACCTACGCTAACACGATTATCGACTTTTAACCCGCGTAAACAACTTGTCACAGAGTAGGAAGGGTACAGTAAGAAATGCCACTATACTCCTTTCGCTTTATCATGATATCGGTGAGAGCAGGACAGAGTTATACGTGAGTCACACGTTAGAAAGAGACTAACGTGAAAAATGTTTCGATTTTGACATCTGTCACCCATATCATCCTAAAGCGAAAGAAGCATAATAGAGAGCCTGCAATTTTAAAGGACATAGCCAGGTAGCGACTAGGATATTGTGCAGTATTCCAAAAAATCTGCTGACTCGGAAGAAATAAAAATAAAGCATTCATTATGTATACAATTATGTGGTGCAAATCGGAAAATTAATAATTTAACTCCCAATCAAGCATACAATATGATGTCAGAGAAAACACGACATGAACCATAAACTGCAAATGATAATCACTGTCAGATGCCACTTGCCACTTTGACATAACCAATACCTATGTTTGTATTGTGAAACCTGACAGTTGCCAGACGTCATCATCGAAATGTCATACCCGCCATGATGGTTTTTGTTTTTCTGTATTGCTATATTTTTGCACCAGAAAACGAAGCAAATAAGGAAATAGGATAGTGAAAAAGGGTCGTAGATATGTTGGCCATTGTTTTGAACAACTGTACCAGGTCCTAGCCAAGCCTCCATACAATTTCAGACAACGCCTTTATTCTCATCGCATCACGTTATGTAGGTAACTTATAAAACTTAATAGATTTAGAGCATCATCTGGATATAGCATCGAGAATAACAGGCTGAGATGAGAACCTTTTTGTAATGTCATAGGTGGTAGACGAACAGACGGATCACCTGATATTAAGCAATTGCCGCAGCTCATGGACACCCGTAACACCATTGGAGTCACAAGTGCGCTGCCAGCCTTTAAAACCCTGATTTTACCTGGATTGACATCCATCAATTTTGAGTAATAATTTGCAAAACCGTCATATAATACGAATTCGACAAGACCTTTAAAAAATCACGCTATGGAATCTATTTCTAGGTGTATTTCTGAACTTATTTGTGTATCTAAAAATATTAAAGTTACGACTCGATGACGCAGTGGTTAGTGGGTCGCACTTTAGTGCGACGGCTGCGCAATAGGTCCCGGCTTCGATCCCCGGTTCGGGCCAAAAATTTGTACCTAAGTTTTCGGTAAGAAATTCTTAGTGTCAGCCCGGAGTCTGGAAGTCGATACTCGTACCCCCATTCCACGTTCAGCCGTTGTTTCTGCGCCCAATCCCTCTCCGGTCGTGTCACGCTGGTGTCCCATATGAATAAGAGTGTAAGGGAATTGAGAGTGCACTTGTGTTAGCGCTCACACTTGAGCACAATAATATATCCTGTGTACGTGGCTGATCGTTGAGATTGGCCGTCGTAGCCGCAAACACTTGGAAGATATTATCTGGAAGAAAATTTTATTATAAGTGGGTAAAATGATATTACTGTCTTATCAAATATTATGACCAGACAGAATACATAAAGTCTTTTTCTTGAAGAGCCACCTCATTCATGAAGATTGGCCATCAGCTCTTTGAATCGTGGCTTATACATCGCAAGCTTAAAAAGTAAACAAAAAGTTGTTTTATACATCTAATGTGTGTAAGTTATACTTTTGAAGTAAGGAAAACAAATGCATGTAAATATAAAGTCTGTTGTATGGAGGGTCATTGAAATAATTTCAAGAACTCGCGTCCCTCTCTAAAAATACGTCGATATCTAATTTCAATATAAAAGCGAACCTGTCTCATTGACATTCATTCCGCTGTGACTAGCCCCGTGCTCCGAGAGAGCGATCAGGCATACATCACTTGCCTCTATTGCTTTGAAAATAGGGTTGAAATTCAAAGGTACATGTCTGTCTGCGGCCTTGCGTATGAAGCGAACCGCATCAGTTTTGCTCAACTTATGCACAAATTGCTCAGTCGATTGAAAAAGTATTACTTAGATGGCGATTGACAGAAAGAGTAAAGTATATTTTTGTAAACATCGTTTAACCTAAAATTTGAGTTAGCTATTTTGTAAATATGATAGGTTGGTACAGTCGGCATGAAAATAATCTTTGCGTTCAAACCTACCAAAACACTTTTAGTACATTGATTTGTTCCCGAACAACATCTACATAAAATATTTTTTGTAGGTTTTGAACGCTAAGATCATTTGGATGATGACTGTACTATGAGTTTTTGATGTCGTCGTGACAAGTAGCTAACTTCATGTTTTTTTTTAAATATAACTCTACCCGAATATAATTCGTCAATGTCATGTAACTTTATTGAGAATAAGTAGGTAGTCAACAGTCGAAGTCAGTCAAAGTCACTCGTTTACATTTTATCGACCTTCGGATTCAGCAGATATCACTCTAAAAGCAATCACGGGTTTTAAGACTTAGGTCGAAGCAAGTTGTCGGGAGACAACTCACTCGACACACAATAGCAGTGTTAAAAACCGATACAATCCAACGATTATTATTATCAGGATTTTTTTATGTGATAGGTGGCGAACGAGCAGACGGATCACCTGATGGTAAGCAATTGCCGCCGCTCATGGACACCCACGACACCAGTGGATTATTAGGATCACTTTGCGGCACTTCACTGCACAAATAAACACCCAATTTGTACACTAAAAACCACTAGACACTAATTAAAACCTATGAATGAGGGCTTTCACGTGTGAAAAATCCGCTAGAGAGAGGTCCATATACAATGTGAATGGTTATTTTTAAACGTGATCTGTCAAAATGTCAATTTGACAAACTAAACAACCAATGCGGATGATGTTGGACCTCAGTCCAACAGTACGCCATATAGCGCATTTTTTACACGCGAAAACCCTCCACGTGGCTTGTTTTAGTCCTACCCGCCGAATCTAACTTCATGTTGGCTTTGTAGTCAAGTACAGACCTACCAAGATCAAAAGGCACTTCAGTGACATTAACATGGGGGGCGCTGCTCTGTGCAAAATATTCCAGCCATGGCAGTAGAAAACGCGCGCTTTAGACGAAATGTGCCATTTTCGAAAAAAACCGCCACAGAGTGTGAAAGAGATCATACCGGCCCTGACGCAGCTTTAATGCATCTCTATACGGGTGCGGTAGAGAAAGAACATCACCGTCTATGATCTCAGAATACCCGACATCCGAAACTTTCGTGTTTTGGCGCTTCACCTTATGGTAGATTATCTAAAGCATTTTTTTTAATTTAATGATCTCATCTCTGTACCTTCGCATTGTTATATTTTTTTCGCACTTCACTGACTACGATAAAAATAAAGGTAAAGTTTTTTTTAATATTACGTGACTGACTAGACGCTTTAACGTTGCTAAATTTTATTTCTGAGGGCTTTACCTTATTTTTTCTTAATAATTAAACTACTCAAAATAAAAGTGAAGTTCATCGACCTTTAAAACAGCCCTTTAACATTAAAACAATGAACAGTTTTCCAGTAGGTATTTATAAATTTCCTAGTGATTCGCCAGATGGCGCAATCAGTCCCTGTAAATGTTAGGTGTGGTATGATATTTCATGTGGACCCTAATTTATGGGAAAATTGTTTTAGTTTTTTTACATTAAATATCTTAATACTTCGCAGTTAATATGTATTTTTAGTGCTATGTACATTTTAAATGACAGAGAGTGATTCAAAACGAAACTTTTCATAAACAAGTAAAATATGTATTTTACTTGTTTACTTTTATCTCTATTTTCTTATGGGTAGAATAAAGTTAAATATGGCAGGACCGTAAATGTCATGATGATGGTTGGTTTATCAAATATTTTCTATCTATCATAGACAAAAAAGGAACTTTTAATTGATAGTGAGAGTAGCGTCATCTGGTGTTGCTTTTAGAAACCACCCGAAAATACCTACTGGAAAACTGTTCATTGATTTGACAATAGGTATTTCATGTAATATTCTCTTCTCGAAGCACGAATTTACTACGTCGATGTCTCGAAGTAATAAAGTCAAGCAAGCTGTCAAAGTATCAAAAGTCGGTGAACTCTACCCATAAAAAATTAGGTAAGTAACCGTAGATTCTTAAAACCAGTTTAGTAGGTAGGTTTTAGCACCAACCTACAGGGCCTCATCATCACAAATCGGAACCATCAATGACACTAGTGTCGGTTTCTGAAAAGTGATAACAGATGGCGCTACCTGTATCTGTATAAAAATTACAGCGATTGGACGCGACATTTAAAGTGTTGCCATATTTCATTTTCATTTACCCGAGAATGAATGAAGGTTTTATTCAAAAATATTTTTTATTTAGAATAATCAACAACAATAATGAACTCCTTGTAAAAATTACAATTTGATAGAAATATTAATGACAAACTACACAGTTTCAAACGGGCAGCAATCAAAAATATCTCCTTACGCCATGGTAGACCTAGCACTGGGAAATTTCCCCATAAATTAGGGAGCACAGGATATATCATCCAACTTTTGAAATATATAAAGACTGCTGACACCCTCTAGCGAGTAACTTCAAAGTTAATAAATACCTACTGGAAAACTGCTCATTAGAAAACGCTTATTTTTTACGTCTACGAACAAAAAATATCGTAAGAACAAATCCTTTGATCCACTGTCGTGACTTAATGTAAACATCGAAGTAATACCTACACATAGCTCAAACTTCATACGGCCTTTACATATTTTTATAGAAGTGAACACGTTATGACTCTACAATAAGAGAATAAACTGACTATTGTTTTGCTGTTTAGTAGTTTGGTAATATAATAACCATTTGTGTTTACTACAAAGTTAAATCAAGTAGGTAATCGGTCTTCGACTTACATTAAGGTGACGGGTAGGGTACTAAATCGGATCTATTTTAAACAATTTCGGGGTTGCAACCTCTCAGCAAACACTTATACTATTTATTAAATAACCATGCACAAATGCGGTCCCAACATTTGTACGCGAAAAATTGACTAACGCTAAAAGTGGCCGCTTTTGGCGGTAATCAATTTTCCCCATACAAAAACAGACCCAATATTTTGTTCATGGTTATTTAATAAATAGTATAAGTGTTTGCCGAGAGGTTGTAACCCCGAAATTGTTTAAAATAGATCCGGTTTAGTAGTACCATGATTCAGTTGGTCTGGTTCCCCTGTTAAAGGTTTGCGAAGGTCAGACGGCAGTCGCTTCATTGTAATTACCAGAAGGCCCAAATCCTGAATCATGGTCCAAACGTACCCCGGGGTCCAGAGAGACGGCTTTTGACGCAAGAATCACTATTCTTGATGATGAACTTACTACTTCATTAGCTTTGCGATTCTTTATCTGTATTAGATTTAAATTTTATTCATTTATTTGCATTACATAATGACTAGTTATATAACATTACACAATCAAAAGAACATATGCGCCTTGGTAGGCATTGGTAGGCCATAAAGCTACTGTTACACATGCTCATTTGTAGCATGCCAAATATGAGCATGCTTAATGAACTGTCCAAATTTTCCATCAATAAGCATGCTATTAGCCACTAATAAGCATGCTTAAAATTAAGCAAACCTGTTTACGACGGGCGTGCGATTTTTGAGCATACTCAAAATTAGCATGCTTATTTGTAGCACGTCCGTCCTCACATGTTACTAAGTAGCACTTGCTCATAAGTAGCATGCTTTAAGCATGAAAATAAGCACGTGTAACAGTGAAATGAAATGAAATGAAATGAAATGAAAATTGTTTCTTCAATTTAGGTCCATACAGAACACTTATGAAAGTCAACATGTTTACCACAGGTTCGGAATGTAGTTTTCTACCAAGAAGACACCAGCAAGAAATACAGCAAGTATACTTTTAAAAAAAAAAATGTTTTATAAAATTTCACCATTAACTTAAAAATATAGTATAATTTTTGTGTTACTAATATGTCCCTAAATTATTGTCATTCAAAAAATCGTCTATTTTATAATAGCCTTTCTTCATTAAACAGTTTTTTATATACAATTTAAACTTATGTGTGGGCAAGTCAATAATAATCTGAGGTAACTTATTAAACATTTTTATGCTCAATCCTATAAATGAACTGCCAACCTTATGGAGCCTGATATTTGGAACGGCCAGTCTGTGCTTATTTCTGGTGTCAAGGCTGTGACAGTCGGACTTCTTCGAGAACAGATGGAGATTCTTATGTACGTACATAAGGCAATCAAGGATGTATTGAGAAGCCACGGTAAGTATGTCGATTTCTTTAAACAAATCTCTAAGGGAGTCGCGCGATCCAAGGCCTTAAATGGCGCGGATGGCTCTCTTCTGTAATACGAAAATAGTCTGTATATTATCAGCTGATCCCCATAGTAATAGACCATATGACATGATGCTATGAAAGTAGCTGTAATAAACAAGCCTCGCCGTTTCAACATCAGTTAGTTGTCTTATCTTTCTAACTGCATATGCAGCAGAAATAAGTCTACCTGCCAGGATATCAATATACCGTAAGGCCAATCTAAACAATGTTTTATTGCTATTAATATTAATATCTTAATAGCAATACAACATTATTGAGATAATTGCAATGTTGCGATTACAATGGACGATGTGTTGGCGATAACGCCGGAGGTTTCAAAATATATTATGATTTTCCAATAATTTATTTTGATTATTGATAAGATTGCGGTATCTACCTGATAGGTAATTTATCATGATTGTCATTTTGTTTAGAATGTTGTGATATCCGGACTAGTAATTTCTTATTTCCTGTATTAATATCGTTATCAATCAGAAAAGATCGTAGTAGAGAGATAAACGAGTCCTTCATTTTTACTACAAACTGAAGTTTGCCTTGTGTTGTATATTAGCTATGTATAGGCCGATGAATAATAGAAAACCTGACATTATCCTGTTGATATGCTCGTCAAAATGGTATCTAAAGTACAATCTTCCCATGTTCTTTATGCAAAGTTCGTATCTACACTATTGATTCAGAGGAAAGTAAGGTAATTTATGAAGAGGCTACAGACGCTTAATAGGTAATATGAAAACACGTAAGTCTTGCGCGATGTAATTGACACCTAGCGCCATCTATTGGTATAAAGTGAAACTAATGTCCCGAAGCGAAATGAGGGCGGGCCACTAGTAAACTAATAAAGAAACAAAAAACCGGCCTAGTGCGAGTCGGCACATTTTACCACTTTGGGAGCGTCTCTTGCGCAAAGTATTAAGTTTAGAAAAAATATATTAGAAACCTCAACATCATTTTTAAAGACCTATCCATGGATACCCCACATGTATGGGTTTAATGAAAAAAAAATTTAGAGTTTCAGTTCAAAGTATGAGGATCTCCAAAATTTTTTTTTCTATTTTTGTGTAATAATCGTAATGCGGTTAACAAAATACATATATGAACTATACTATTGAAACTTGGTAAATACCAAGTTTCAATAGTATAGTTCATATAGTTTTGGAAAAAAGTGGCTGTGACATACGGACGGACGGTCAGACGGACTGGCAGACAGACATGACGAACCTATAAGGGTTTCGTTTTTTGCCATTTGGCTTCGGTACCCTAAAAATGAGCCAGCCATTTAGACCGACCCGATAGCGCATTAGAAATAGAAAAAGGTTTATTTGGCACCAAAAATACAATAGATACATTTTACAATTTTGAGGTTCTTATATTATAATTAAACTAGTCATTTGGTACCCTTGACTTGCCCCTTGCTTTGGTAAAGGTCGTAAGTTCATTCATTATGTACAGAAGAAAATTGAGACCTAATTCGATCGTCCCAAACCAAGTTTCAGCCTTTTACCACAATACAACAAGTTCTTATTCTGTTTTACTAAGAAACCAAAAGCAACGTAGGTACTGTAGATACCCCAACCCAATATAATTTAATTTATCCATCCATCTCATCAATGTAATAGGTATTTTATGTTGTTGCGGTGGACAGGAAAATGGAATTCGCATTGAGTTAAATGCCAGTTAGTCATCGGTTATGTAAATGAAAAAAATAATGAAATACATACATTACATACATACATACATACAAGTCAAAATCATAACCCTCCTTTTTGCTTCGCCGTAGTCGGGTAAAATATATTTATTAGAACAGAACGGACTTAAAAATTTACTTAGAAATAGATTTACAATTGCTTGAATATTAAAAAATATATATATACATGTCGAAGGTTAAAAATCACTTTATTTCCAGGGGTACATACCCAAACTAAGCAAAGCTTGTATCTTGGGAAACCAATTACCATTGGGTTACAGAGTTTTATTTATTTAATAGCGATGATATAATATTGATCTTATTCCACGCTAATGAGTAGTACGAGAGTTTGTGTGTGTAAATATGTATGAGTGTCTATCAATGTGGGATGAGAACTTCGGTTTATTTCGGTTGGTATATGATCGAAGCATTTAGATTTTTTATTATCAAAGAAGCTTCTCATCTACTCTGACATTCTGCTTGACTTGTCTTCAAAGTTGAAGTCGTTACCGTGTCGTCTACATCGAGTATCGATTGCCTCTCCTGTAGCGCCTATTAGTGATGGGGCTTTCCCTTTCGACATTTTGTGCCGTTGCATAACCCACATGTACATATAAATTAGTTTAAAAACACTTTTTGTTCATAGGTCCCAAATCATTTCAGCAATTTCCAGTTGTGTCTAAATTACCTACGCTTGGTCCACAATGCAGGACTCGAGAAGTCTGCTAGTAAATGGTAAAGTGGTGACCACCAAAGCCCTGCTAATCTATCCAAAACATACAGGTTTCCCTCACTGCCGAGCTAATGGTAACGCACGTAGATGTGAAAAATTTAAAGATGCGTCTCAAATATCTTTTTACAATCGTATTTGCCCATAAAATTATTTTTTTGCAGCGTGAATGCACCATAAGATAGTTTCAAAATACATAATTATATGTTTTTAGAGTTAACGCTAATGTAAAGCTGCTTGCGTCCTGTTGGTCTAGGAGGTTTAAGTACCGGGCCGTGATCTGGGATCCTGGGTTCGATTCCCGGGTCGAGCAAAAAGTATGTTTGGAATTTTTGGAACACAGCTCGGGTTTGTGATCACCAATCCGCATTTGGCAAGCGTGGCGATTAAGCCTAATCCCATCATAGTAACGATGACTTGATTTCAATGATGAAGGTATTTGCCCTGCAGTGTACATATAGGCTGATATTTTTTTAATTTAAACCTAAGTGCGTTCTAAAAATCGCGTTGGATTAGGCGTACGTCCCTGAGAAACCTTTACAATTGATCACTAAGCCTTTTTTGAGTCCTTTTTTTTAAATATGGCTCTACCGTCCTCTTTTGAGGATGACTTCGCCAGTGTCAAGTGAAATAATTGATAAACCGGGTAATGAACTGTCGAAGTTTTAGACAATTTAAATTTACTAAGGTCGGAGTCAATCAAGGTCATAGTCACTTAATAAAACGCCGGTATTTAGTGTTTTATCGACCTATGGACTCTACCATCAGTTCAGACGCGAGGGTATCAGACGGCCAGCGAGGCAGAAAGGTCTTCGAGAGGAGGCCGCCTATACGAGGTCGCAGGTCGCATAAGTGGCAGGTCCTCCTCAAGGTGGAGCGACGATCTGGTGAAGTTCGCGGGAATCCCTTGGATGGAGATCATTGGAGGAGGCCTATGTCCAGCAGTAGACGTATATTGGCTGAAATGATGGACTCTATCAAGACCAATCGTAACGAAGTCGCAGGTGTTCACTTGTATGTGTTAAAAACCGGACCAGGACTGCGCACATCACTAGCCACCCCCGCTTCCATTATCTGCTGTCACGGAACGATATCACGTAGTTCACTCAACCGATTATTGCCCACGTCTTGGGAACATCTCTTTAAGCCTTTTCATTATTAGGCTCCATTGGATATTACATTGCGGTTAGCATATAAGTCCAATTGGAGATGGTAAGATGAAAAAAATCTACCATTATAATTTGAAATAAAGGTTTATAAGTAAGCATAGTCAGATTTTTTATTATGTATGCCAAACTGACCGATAGAAATGACACGTTTTCACACGATTTGACATTTGCATATGTTATAAAAATAAAGTTTAAAAACTAAAACCCAACTACCAAACAAAACACGCTCTAAAAAGTACGAAACAAGAAAACTGTCTCGGCTGAAATTATTATGCCGTATTGCCGTGGTCGTATGCCACTTTGATTTTATTTTATTATTATAATGAACCTGTTTTGCTACAATAGGTGGCATACGACCACGGCAATACGGCATAATAATTTCAGCAGAGACAGTTTTCTTGTTTCATACTTTTTAGAGCGTGTTTTTTTGGTAGTTGGGTTTTAGTTTTTAAACTTTATTTTTATTTAACATATTTTTAGTTATGTAAACAAAATTATGTATTTGAAATGTGCTAAAAATATTCTTTCATTTGATACCTCACACGCCAAGCATTTTTTTTTAGTTCCTTACTCTAAGTCCCCTAGAGGGCGCTGTAGTCAATTTAACGTGATGTCATGTAACCTATAACAAGAAGACAATCAAGACGCTTCTAACGACACCTCATTTGTTCAAATATGATAACGAGTTTAGAAGTTATGAGGGAACAGATGAACATACATACATACAGGTCAAAATCATAACCCTCCTTTTTGCTTCGCCGTAGTTGGGTAAAAATCACCAAAATGTATGTTGTAAAACAATATGTTATTTAGTTTGGGGTTACAACCTCTTGGCAAACACTTATACTATTTATTAATTATAATTAAATAACCATGCACAAATGTTGGATCCGTTTTTGCACGCGAAAAATTGATTCACGCTAAAAAAGGCCGCTTTGTCGCTAGTGTGCCCTAACAAATGGAAAAAACTCCGTTGACTCTAAATAATCAAACGTTACTTTTGATGCCGAACTGTACCCTTACCATGAGTGTGAAAAACTATTCTCGCTATCGAAAACTATCGCTTTGTCCCTTTCATTGCGGTGCATGTGAAAGAGACACAGCTATAGTTTTGGATAGCGAGGATAGTATTTCAAACTCATGGTAAGGCCTCTGTTCAGCTACGAGTAAAATCCACGCGTGACTTATACGTCAGACTAAAATGTTAGTTTTTATTTCGAGTACTGGCCGTTCCGCTAAAACCGATTTGAATTTTCAGTGTTTACTGGTGCATGATTGCATTTTGTACAAGATAACGCTTCATTGGTCCGAAGTGCTGTTTGCTCTGTGTATGCGCGTGCGCTTATGATTGCGCGTTGTTTTATTAGTTATTACGTGTCTCTTGTTTGTGATTGCTTAGGAATTACATAATGGTATTTAAACGTGAAAATAAAACGGTTTAAAAACAAACTCCGGGCTAATATTGTTAATTTTCCTTATTTCAATTTCAATTTATTTTTCCAAAAACATGATGTTACATTAAACCAGCTTGTGATTGGAGCCTTCTTTTAAGCATAATAATGCCTGTGCCAGAAGACTCCGCTCTTCCATATGGTTCACACATTTGATATGATTAAAGAATACAGATTTTAAATTATTACATTCCCAATGTGTGAGATTGTGACTACTTATATCATGTTTGTATGAAAATGTGAGACGTGTGAATGAAAGTGTGTGATGTCTGAATGAAAGTGTGAGATGAGTGATTGAAAGTGTGGATATGTTAGAAGGACATAGGATACTCGTATATTTTATCCCGAAAAATGTCAGGATCCTGAGGGATAAACAAAAACTGCGCGACAAACGCCGTGGGCAACAGCTAGTATGGATTTCTTAGTTTTTTTTTATATAGGCTTATAGTATATTGACTCTCCTCAGCCTGATGGTAAGCAATAGAAGAGCCCAAGTTGCAATTACAAAGGAAGCGATGTCAAGGCATCACCTCCGTTGGCACCGTCATACTGGCCCGCGAGATGCTTCTTCACGCTTCGTTTGAAGGAATCCATACTGTGGGGAAGAGTTTAGGTAGGTACCCACCTAAAGTAACAAATCCATACTAGTATTAGTATTATTTATTGTGTATTAAATGTGAAAGTATGTTTGTGTCTGTTTGTCCGTCTTTCACGGCAAAACAAAGGTACGGATTGATGTGACTTTTTAAGTGGAAATTGTTGAAGGGATGGAGAGTGACATAGATTGTCTTTGTGAGAAAACAATTTCCATGCGAGCGAAGCTGCGGGCAGCCGCTTGTACTTAATAAAATTTGGTTAATAGGTACGAGGTACACAAGAATGGCAATAAAAAGGATCAAGAGTACACATTCCTCGTGTTGACTGATCAAATAGCAATTTCGTCTTACTAGAACAAGGATTATTTGAGCGAGACAAAATAACTATTTGACCAATTAATACGATACTCGTGTTTGTTAACTGTTGTATGTGTGCAGTATTTACTGATCTGATCACAAAATACTGACAGAGAAAATCGACTAGATAACCTCAACTTGGCGTGTAATTTACAGTTGCTTGTAAAGCTATCGCTTCGGAGCCCGGGGTCCGCATGGACCGTGATCCAGGATTTAAGAAGTCTGGTAATTACCATGAAACGGCTGTCGCCTGACCTTCGCAACCCTTAGATAGGGAAACCAGGCCTACCGGATCACGGTTCAGAAATATTGTCTCAAATATTATAGATACTAATTTTAAGAAACTATCCGAGACGTGCACTTGCACGAAAACATTGTCAAGAAACCTTTTTACACCGCCGAGCTAATAGTAAAAACCGGCCAAGTTCGAGTCGGACTCGTCCATGAAGGACGTTCCGTAGCAGCAAGGAAGATATATGGATGGTTTATAACGTATTAAAAAAACTACTCACTATATCTAGTCCAAACCAATTTTCGTTGTTAGTTTTCATGATTATGTACATCATATATATTTTTTTAGTTGTATAATTCATTTATTATAGAAGTTAGAGGGGAGGGGGGACACAATGTAACACTTTGGGAGCATCTCTTGCGCAAAGTTTTGTGTTTAGAAAAAAAATATGTTAAAAACCTCAACATCATTTTTAAAGACCTATCCATAGATACCCCATACGTACCACTGCACTTTCTGCATGACCCAAAGGTTGACTGGTAGAGAATGCTTCTTGGCATTTAGTTCGCCTTATTGTATCAACATTTGTGCAATAAAAGTTTTAAATTAAATTATAGGTTTGATGAAAAAAATTTTTTGAGTTTCAGTTTCAAGTATGGAGAACCTCCCAATTTTTTTATTTTTTCCAGTTTTTATGTAATAATCGTAATGCGATTAACCAAATACATCTATTTACCAAGTTTTAATGGTATAGTTCTTATAGTTTCGGAGAAAAGTGGCTGTAACATACAGACGGACACACAAACCTATTATAAAAGTGTTTCTTTAGAACCTAGGAAAATACTCCGTGACCTTTCCTTATCGCATAATTTTTGTTATTCAGGGGGCGTTGCCTACGCCTCACGTCACGATGACAAAATTGGATACGGAGCTGAGGGAGCACGGTTACCACGTGGCCGATATTTGACATTGCTGGATTTGCATCCTGTATTTTATTTTTGTTACAGCATTTTTTTTTCGCAAGTAAATAACGCTCTTGCAATCTTCGCTTGTCCATTTGAATTCACGCCATCCACGATCTGGGTATTAACAATTAATCTCATCATCATCATCATCATCAGCCCATTTAAGTCCCCACTGCTGGGGCACGGGCCTCCCTCAATCACATGAGGGGCAATTGCCATACTCACCACGCTTGGCAGACGGGTTGGCGAGGGTTTTGATATAAATGCAGAGTTTTCCTTCTCTGGGTGCTGATGATCATGCCAGCAGCTTTACCTTAGTCGCCTTTTACGACACCTCGGTAAGAGTGAGGGTGGCCTATTCTACTCTGCCGGGGACCACACGGCCTATCTACTAAACGTGATATTGAGCTGACGAATTTTCTAAGTGCTGCATCCTGTATTGGAGAAAATTTCTTGCAATATAGAAATACATAGATGTACAAAAGGTCCAGTGGTCCGTGGTGAATTACTCTCTGCAAATCCAGGATTTGCGGAGTCTTGTAATTACAATGAAGCGACATCCGTTTAACCATCGCAACTTTTTTAACAGGGAAATTTAAATTTGGCTCCACTGGTGTTTCGGGTGTCCATGGGCGGCGGCATTCGCTTACCATCAGGAGATCCGTCTGCTTGTCTTCCACCTCGTCGTCTAAGCGTGTTATTCCCGGTTGCGTCTAAAGCGTTCTGGAGAGTGATACGCTGGGCCATGATTCAGGATTTGGGGAGTCTGGTTATTATAATGAAGCTACTGCCTTGTGACTTTCGCAACCCTTTAACAGAAGAACCAGACTAAGGGTGCTCTTAACCCCTCAAACTCCTTTCTGAACAGACCTTTTTTTTTTGGTTTTGCAGGGGGAATGCCGCTGGCTCAAGATATGAGCCGACTACCTTATGCATACAAGGCCACCGGGGGGCAGCCGGGTTATGTAGGGCTCTCCTTTGGCGTGGGGCTTCTTCAAAGAGAAGCCGTCTTACTGTACTGTCTTTTGTTGTTGTATAATTCTTGTATTTAGTTTTTGTTCTATAAAGAGATGTTCTTTATCTATCTATCTGACCGGGAAGATCTTAAAAAGTACACTTTAAAAAATGCAAATAAAATATTGAATATTGAGAACCCAACTTTGAACCCTCTGTTATCACATCCTTCTCAAGATTGAAGGAAGACAAACACTTAAATCCTCTGTCTATATCGTAAAAGCTCTATCAGACGTCAGTCAAAGACCCATGCTCACAACCCATACACAGGGTGTACCGATAAACATTATATCATTGTAGCTCTTAGATTAAACCATGATTTAATCTATGTTCCAGCTACTACTTTTACTTTCATCTTATACATTTTTTTTTATTTTATACATTTTAATCAACTTGACTACATCCGTGTCTTTGTTTGCTGGTTTTATACATAACTGCTTATAGTATATTTTGTTACTCCGCGAAAAAGAAAAAATATTTTTCTTTTTTACATTTTATCCTAATCAATGTTTGAACCATGACTTTTGTAAAGCCTTGTTTTTATTTTAGAGGCGACAAACGAGCAAGAAAGTCACCTCATGAGAAGTAACCGTCGCCACCCATTAATATCTTCATGATCAGAGAGTTCGCTGGTACGCTGCTGTCGGCATTTTATAAAGGAGTACGCTCTTCTCTTGAAGGTCCCTACGCACCCTAAGTCGTAGTTGGGAAACACTGCTGCTGCAGCTAAATGGTTATTAAAATAATTCTCGGTGTGCCAAGTAAAATTCACTAATTACAATCTTTGTTAAAAAAAACTTTTTTACACTAAATTCATAGTTTATGTGTAACCATTTGCCAGAAACGGTCACTAAGGCCGTGCGCTGCGTTGAGCGGGTGCACGTCGCGGGCATCCGCGCTGTGCTCCGTTGCGGACAAATAGCCCGTCGTAGCTATCCGCCACCTCCCTTTAAGGTGACGGGTAGGGCACACTAGCGATGCCAATCGATTTTAATTTTTAGCTACTAAATCTGATCTATTTTAATTGCGGGGTAACAATCTCTCGGCAAACACTTACACTATTTATTAAATAACTATGCACAAATGTTGGGTCCGTTTTTGTACGCTAAAAATTGATTCACGCCAAAAGCGGCCACTCTTGGCGTGAATCAATTTTTCGTTGGACCCAACATTTTTGCATTGTTATTTAATAAATAGTATAAGTGTTTGCCAAGAGGTTGTAACCCCGAAATTGTTTGAAATTGATCCGGTTTAGTAGCTAAAACTTAAAATTAATTGGTGTCGCTAATGTGCCCTACCCGTCACCTTAAGGCAAGCGCCGCCAGTCGCCCGCGGGGCGTGCTCTGCCGTCCGCGCCGTGTGCGACGGGTGTCCCGCTTTACGCAGCGATGCTCTGTGGAGAGGACAAATGAAACAGAACGCCGCGCGACGTGCGCCCGCTTAACGCAGCGCATGGCCTAAGGACATAGTTTATAATACATTAAAGGAGTTTTACTTGTCAACGTTCTGCCATAACGGAAAATCGGTGACTGATTTCTTGTAAGGGAAAAATAGATCGTACTGATAATATCCTCCAACCGATTTCACCTAAGGCGGCCACTATGATATCTATCAGCCACTTACGCAGGATATATTATAGTGCTCAAGTATGTGCACTCTCTATTCCCTTGCCCTCATATTCCATCCATCTTTAAATGACCATAAAACCGGCTAGACGTTATATTTTTAATTGAGAACTTTTGCTATTGGCACATATTTACCTATATTTTGATAAAATATTTACCTATATTTTGTATAATCTCGAGCTTAGTCAAATACCCTATTGTTTTCGATACACCATGTATAGTAAACTACTTTTGATAGGGATGTATCGCTGCTGGGTTTCGCGGTCGGCACAAAGTTTTGGTCAACTTTTAGGGCGGGCCGAACTTGTGAACTATGTGGTGCTAAACGTGATTTCGGCCCTTTGATGTGGGGCTATTAATCAATTTACAGTTAGGGCCGGAGATTATTTCTGTTGTCCCTCGGTTATAATTTCGGGGGCGTGGAAATTTCTGGACATTTCCAATGTTTCAAATTTTGGGGGAAACGCCAACAAATTTACTGTATCGAAGGTTAACCAAGAAATTATAAAAATCTGGCCTGAAGGTGCAACAATTTTCTAGTTAGTAATCAAATAAAATGTGAAGAAGAGATAATTTATCGCCAGTCGTATTTTATCCTTAAGGTTTTAGTTCATAATAAAACTCATATAATAATCAGTTTTAAGTAATTTATTTTAACAAAATGTTGACAAAGTGTTATTTTTTTTTGTGACTCCACTGGTGTTGATGTCCATAGGCGGTGGTATTCGCTTATCAACACGTAATCCCTCGACTTGGCTGCCATCTATCACTTAAAAAAACTTTACTCTATGAATCAATTGAAAATGTGTCTCTTAAGTTTTTCCGTCCTCTGCACATACAGCGTTATTTTTTATCGTTTATATCCTAAAAACATCATAATTACAGTAAAATAAAAAATAAAATAAAACAATAAAATAACGGTGTATATGTCACCGGAAAATAACAAGATCCGTAAGTTTATCAATTTACAAGGAAGTTTATAAACTTTCGTAGGATTCTAAACGGGAGATAAATTGTATTATTTTACGTACATATTCGTAGATTATCAATTTCCGACGTCACACGGTAAATTTATAAACTATTTTATATGATCCGACCAGTCACAGAAACTCTTTTAAATATACGAATCTTTGAAATACGTAAAATAACACGCTGCTCTCTGATTGGTCAATATTCATAGTGGCAATGCCAATCAGATCGCGCGTAGCGTTTGGATATTGCTTACTTATTACTTTACGAGTGAGTTAAGTAAGTTTATCAATGTACGAAAATATGGACGTAAAATAATACAATTTATCTCCCGGTTAGAATCCCACGAAAGTTTATAAACTTCCTAGTAATTTGATAAACTTACGGATCTTGTAATTTTCCGGTGACATATACATAGCGTTCCTGTTTATTGACTACTTCAATGGGAAATTACTGAACTAATGTGTACATATCTAATGCATGTTCCAAACTTGGCCAGTCCCCCTCACGTCATACCAACACTTGCAAACTGGAAATCAATTGTTCCCCACGGTCTTATTAATAGTGGGCTAAAATGAATCATCCACGCGTGCACCACACGGCGCGCATAGTAAGTACGGGCGCGGGTTAGTGTAGCGACTTGTCTCCGCTTAATTATTGAGCCTTTTCACAATATCTCAGTTGACCACTCAAGTGGCTCTCAAGAAAGTTTCGAGATATTCAAACGGACAAGTCGTTATCATCACATACCCACTTTAACCCGATCCCAATTGCGCATTTGGTAGTGATCCTGCCGCTAGGTTGCATTGGTTTAGTGTCCAGGTGTAACCATATATTTAAGCATTATTTTTCTAATTCCACTTTTGTCTGATATCCATAACATTGAACGATTGTTGTATATTTTTATCTGAGTAAACACACTTACGTGATGGGTAATGTCGTTAGTGGGCAAGAGAAATAGTGGAGGGGGAGGGAGAGAGATATCCCTACCCCCCTCGCCCCACCCATTATTTCTTCCCTTCTTAAAAACGTTGACAGCGCATTTGTGACTCCATTGGTGTTACAGGTAAAGAAAGCGTATCTTGCCTTGCATCTTTGGTAAACACTTTGAAGTGACTCGATTCCGAATGAACTTGTATCTACTGCAATACACTAAAATACAAATTATTTCTTATATCACTCGAGTGTGTGGAGTAAAATTTGATTGTAATCGCATCACTAGCAGTGATGTCATTGGCCGGATACGCGGAACAATTCTGCCAAAGAAGTGGCCACCATATTCAGATGGGCTATTTAGATCTGGATTGAGGATTCTTGAGTTAATGAGTTTTATGTGGGGTAAAATATGAACATTGATCTGTATTAAAAGATAGGTCTTCTTAATCTGGAATTCTTGTATGAAACGCCTTTCATCCAAGGATTCCAGACGGTGGAATAGACAGGCGCCTCTAGTCAATATTTTTCTAATTCTTGACCGGGCGCCGTTTGTACTGTATATTACAACTGTTTTTTATGATATAGGGGTCAGATGAGCAGACGTATCACCTGATGGTAAGCGATTACCGCCGCCCATGGACACCAGTCAAGTCAAAAAGAGTCACAGGTGCGCTTCCGGCCATTTTAAAAGGGATAACGCTCTTTTCTTGAAGGTTTGCAGGTCGTATCGGTCCGGAAACACCATAGTACACTCCACAGTTTTGTCGTACGAGTACGTACGAAAGTTTCTGGAGAAATGCACTGTTGAAGAATGCCAACCATCTAGATGATGGGCATGGAACTGTTGACGAGTGGAACAATGACGGAATGAAGCGGCGAATCTGGCCGAACAATTCCTCAGAGCATTCCCGATAGTATGTGTTTCTGCTATTCGGATTCCGTTTAGGTACAAATTGAGAATAGGCATACCTGTACCCATAAAGTCTTCCCCCTCCCTTAGGGAGCTGCCACAATCCATTTCACGTTCATAGGCTATGCCCAAAAGGGTAACATGATGTACAGGAATATAATTGTAACACCTTAACTTCATTCATGAATGCAATAAACGTAATTGACTATTGACTATATAAGTATTAAATAAATAGTGTAAGTGTTTGCCGAGAGATTGTTACCCTGAAATTGTTTAAATATATCCGGTTTAGTAGCTAGAAAATAAAATCGCTTGGCGTCGCTATAGTGCGCCGTACCCGTCACCTTTAAAGCCCGTAAAACCAAATGTTTTGTTAGAATTTCTAATCTTTCTGCCATGTCATGTTACAGACCCAGTTACATACCTACATTCATTATTAGGCTAGTTCAACACGGACCGTAATGAAGAAACAAATGTTATGCTAATGTGATAATGAGCCGCTAATGGTTCCCACGAAGGCTTCAAGTTTTTCGTTTAGTGATTTTGATCTATGTATTAAATACAGTAGAGAAGTATTATTTTGGGTTGTTGACGACCCGATTGGAACAGTGGTAGTGAACGCTACCTCTGATACAAGGGTTGCGGGTTTGATCCCCGCAGAGTACAAACATTTGTGTGCATGAATATGTTTGTTTGTATTGGTCTCGGTGTTTGCTATGTATTATAAGTATGTATTTACAAAAGAAAAGTATTATATGTATATATTTGTAATCTCACTGTTGATTCTGATATCCGTAACACAGGTGCTTGAGCTACCTATCTCGGAGACAGATCAATGTATGTGATGTTGTCAAATATTTATTTATTATAATAGTACTAGCGTTTTTCACCCCGTTGGTCTAGTGCTGCTATACTCAACCTGCGGCCCGCGGGCCGCATGTGGCCCGCCGGGCCTTTATCATTGGCCCGCGTGCAATAAGAGATAATTGTTAACTATTTTGATTTTTTTTTTATAGAAATACAGAACAACAACTACAAAATTTCTCGACTATGTTAAAGACAACAGAAGATCTTACTATTATTTCTGAGAAAAACTGTTATAATTTTGGATTATATGTATAACTACACTCATAAACGAGTTTCAAAAAAGGTTTCAGGATCTAAGAAAAATAAGAAAATGTTTGTTACTGGTAAAAAATCCATGACATCTAGAAACAACAACTATTGGTGAATCACAGCGCAGTGCTGCTTCACGTCGGTTTTCTGTGAGGCCGTGGTATCATTCCGGTCGGGCGGGCCCATTCATGCTGGAGCGTGGCCCACGGTAATTTTTGCTTGCGGCCCGCGATACCATGACTAAAATGTGTTTGTGGCCCGTATATAAGAAAGATTGAGCACCAAGCCACTAAGCCTTAGTGGTTTAAGTACCAGGCTGTGATCTCGGGGTCCTGGGTACGATTCCCGGGTCGAGCAAAGATATGTTTCGAATTTTACAAACATAGCTCGGGATTGTGATCACCATCGGCATTAAGCTAGTGTATTGATTAAGCCTAATCCCATCATAGTGGCGATGACTTGATTTCTATGATGAAGGCCTTTGCCCTGCAGTGGGACAGTATAGAGGCATAATTTAGCGTTTTTAGGTGCTATCCAAATCGATCAAATCGATTTTCATTTCGTCGATTCGAATGTCGTTTAGTCGGTCGATTTATCAATTATAATAGTTTATAGAGACAAACAGAATATGTTTAAGAAGGCCAAGTATGAATCAAGATTATATCTAGAAATAATTGCAGCTTAATCGATTATAATTCACAGTATCGGCTTAATTCCAGTATCGATTTAATCGATAGTATCGTCAATTTAAACGATTAAATCGACCAAAAATGAAAATCGATTGTATCGATAGTCCAATCGATTATTAGATTATTAAAGGTGAAAATAATCGATTAGTCTATTGTCGGTTATTCGGCAACATAACTTTGAGATCAAAATACAAGTGATTAAGTAACTTGTGTGGGCGAGCTAGGACACCGACTGGGAATATTTTACTCGTAATTTTAGACTCCGCACAATGGTACGGGAAGTATTGATAAGATAACAGGGTATCTTTTAACGAGTGGGGGTGCCGATAGCAAACAATTCATATATGTATTTATTTTTACAAACGTTATAAATTGATGCGCAGTGATTTTGCGAGTTTAACTGAATAGTTTTTTGGGTTGAAGTATAAAATTGCCGATTTGTATAGTGAATTTTTGAAAAGCTGTGTATTTCATACTTTTCTTTTTAATTTTCAAAGGAAATATTAATGGTACTGTATTATGTTTAACTGTGTTTTAATAGGCAACGCTTAGGTACATCTAGAATAGGTTAAGCATTGTTTTAAAAGTTATGAATGCTGAAAGCGTCAATTCTGCCTAACAAAACAAGAGTTTTTTTCAATTTTTTTTTTTCTTCATCAAGAATATAATTTTGTCTGATCTGCAAATTACACACAAAATAACCAATTGTCTTTAAGGTGACGGGTAGGGCACACTAGCGACGCCAGTCGATTTTAATTTTTAGCTACTAAACCGGATCTATTTTAAAACAATTTCGGGGTTACCACCTCTCGGTAAACACTTATACTATTTATTAAATAACCATGCACAAATGTTGGGTCCAATTTTGTGCGCGAAAAATTTACTCACGTCAAAAGTGGCCGCTTTTGGCGAGAATCAATTTTTCGCGTACAAAAACGGACCCAACATTAGTGCATGGTTATTTAATTAATAGTACAAGTGTTTACCGAGAGGTTGTAATCCCGAAATTGTTTAAAATAGATTCAGTTTAGTAGCTAAAAATTAAAATCGATTGGCGTCGCTAGTGTGCCCTAGTAGCATTGAAGATGAAATTAAAAATACATAACTTGATGATTATCATATTGCGCTACAACCTTTTCGAACAACAATTTTGTTGAATGTGAATGAACCAACGGATTCGACTGGAATAGGTGAGGAAGGTCCTACTTATGTAGAAATCTACCGGCACAAAACATTATTCTTTATATTCTACGTACTTATGAGAACAAAAAAAATATTTCCGTGCTCTATCTATTAATTAATATAAATATCTTTCCTGTAATTATATTTTTTCCTGGTGTTTTATTTGGTTCTAAGAATTCTGTTTTTTTAATCGTTCAATTAAAAATACATACATCGCGACCCAACATTTGTGCATGGTTATTTAATATTATAAAATCGCCACAATGAGGGTTTTCGCGTGTGAAAAATCCGCTAGATGGCGTACGTTGGGCTGAGGTCCAACATCAACCGCATTGGTTGTTTAGTTGTCAAATTGACATTTTGATAGATCTCGTTTAAAAATAACGAATCACATTGTATATGGACCTCACTCCTATAGAACACCATCTAGCGGATTTTTCGCGAAACCCTCAATCTATCGTCAGCGCTGGTTTCGCCGATGTAGAGCCTATCCGTTCCGTATGAATATTCTATAACTAATCGGATTCGTTTTGTTACACTTTTGAAGAAAACAAAATGTAGATTGTAAAATTATAATATTCACGGTCTGCTATGCCTTGGTGAATGGTAGGTATGAGTACATAGATTCTTTAACCGGTTTAGGCATGCTTAACTTTACGCTACCGTGACGTATAGGTAATGTCCTTCGGCGGATTTTTCGGCCACGGCAGCCAATCTCGACGAAAAACGACTGACTTGTTGGCGCAGTGGGTTGTGCGTCGCACGTTAAAGCGACACGGCTGCGCGGGGTCCCGGGTTAGATCCCGGGTCGGGCCAAAATTTGTACCCGAGTTTTCTGTTAAGGCAACGGGTAGGGTCAACTAGCAACGCCAATCGATTTTAATTTTTAGCTACTAAACCGTATCTATTTTAAACATTTTCGGGGTTACAACCTCTCGGCAAACACTTATACTATTTATTAAATAACCATGCACAAATGTTGGGTCCGTTATTGTACGCCAAAAATTGATTCATGCCAAATTGGCCGCTCACTCTTACCGAGGTGTCGTAAAAGGCGACTGAGGTAAAGCTGTGCTGGCATGATCATCAGCACCCAGAGAAGGAAAACTCTAAATTTTATCAAAACCCTCGCCAACCCGTCTGCCAAGCGTGGTGAGTATGACAATTACCCCTCATGTGATGGAGGGAGGCCCGTGCCCCAGCAGTGGGGACTTAAATGGGCCGACGATGACGAACTATCCGTTTGAAAAATGTCATAATCGCTGTTAGCGCGCCAACAGGACCCCAATTCACGTGCTCGTGATATTTTGAAAACATGGCGGATATCACCTGAAACCCATACAAAAAAACTATGTTTTAATGATATATGTCGCAAGAAAATAAATGTCACGAGCACGAGAATTGGGCTCCATATCGTTCCGCATTGAAAAATCGCTATCAACGCTCTAAGCACGAAACTAAATCGGAACGGCTCAGAGCGTATCTCGGAACGGGGCCCAAGAAAGTGTTGTTATTTATTTCAGTCAGCTGTCAAAGGCCAGCTGACCATAAAGCACTCGCAAGGAGGTGCGATAAATCAGATACCCACCAGGTAGTCGTTGAATCCTGTTTAACGGCTGGCACCGCACTTGTGACTCCATTACCATTAGGTGATCTGTCTGGTACCTACTTATCGCATAAAACAATAGAGGCGTTGAAGCTCTGGGCCCCTCAAAGGACAACATTTTATATTTTTAACATGTCCATATTGATTTTTTATATGAAAAAAGACATAAAAATAACAGACCCATATTTTTTCTTTTTTCAAAATTTGTCCATTTTCATGCATAAAATAATTATTGAAATTCTTTATATTCTAAATAGAAGTAAGCGCCAAATGACGTCATCGGACGGCTGAATACAGCGATATTCCTTTGCTTATCATTGTTTTAATAAAAAAAAGGTACTACTGTCAAAGGTAAATAATACTAGTGTCAACATTGTCAACGTCATTCATTCATTCAACGTTGACAAGTTTTTTTTTTTTTGACAGTTGCATGTCTTGGGTTTGGCATTTCGTAAATTTAAAACTATGTGCTGAGCAAAGAAATATTTTACATTCTGCCGTCCGATGACGTCATCTTACGTTTTTTAGTTTTAATTTTTTTTCTCAGTAAATAAGCAATATAAAAAATGAATAAATATATATTCGAGCAGCGGAAAAGTAAATAAAGAATTGGTATTGTTTGTTTCAGAGCTTAGCAATTTTGAAATGTTGTCCATTCGCGGGACCCGTAGCGTTTGCCACTATTGCTACTTGGCTAATCTGACACTGCCTGATATGTAGGTTACCTGCCTTACAGTTTTTTTTTATGTGATAGGTGGCAGATGAGCAGACGGATCACCTGATGGTAAGCAGTTGCCTTCGCCCATAGACACCCGCAACACCAGTGGAGTCACAAGTGCCCTGCCAATTTTAAACCTTCCTTTCCCCCGAGATGGGCGTCCGATACCCTCACTCACGCAGCGAAACACAGCATAGTGCTGCTTCGCGTCTTCACTGCCTTAAACTATTGTTATAATCGACTAAAACGAATGGTATTCGTTATACCACAAGAACTATTTATATAAGCAATAACACGCGGAATTAAGAAATGTACCTACCTATTAATATCAAAATTATCGGAAAATACCATAAATGACTTAGGTTAAGTATAATTTGCTATGGGCTATAGCTAAACAGTGGTACTACACCTTTCCCGATTGCAGTACTTTATTGTATTACATAATGTCGCCGTGTGGTCCCCGGCAGAGTAGAATAGGCCACCCTCACTTTTACCGAGGTGTCGTAAAAGGCGACTAAGGTAAAGCTGTTGGCATGATCATCAGTACCCAGAGAAGGAAAACTCTGCATTTACATCAAAACCCTCGCCAACCCGTCTGCCAAGCGTGGTGAGTATGGCAATTACCCCTCATGCGATTGAGGGACATGCCCCAGCAGTGGGGACTTAAATGGGCTGATGATGATGATGATGATTGTTTTTATATTTTTACTGAGGTTGTCACTGATTCAGGAACATAGTGAAGTATTGCATAGTGTGTAAAATTTATTACTTGTGAACAAAACTGTCTGCGCTGCGCCAGCTATCTTTTATTTTTAAATGGAAAATAAATAAATAAAATAAATTATTAGTTTTTTAGATTTTGGCGTTGCATTCGTTGCAATCGATTTTGTAAACACCTGGAGTCTGAAAAGTCCACTCCGCCAGTCCGCTCGTGACCACGGCTGCTGTAACGTAGCCGAAACGTCGAGCCAAATATGTGAGTACACAATGTTGTTTCACACAATAAATATCATGTTTTTTACCGTTTTGAAACATTATAGTTGAAATTAATTAGTTTAATCATCTCATTTTAAGTGAACTGTAAGTTCTTATGGGAAATAAATGTCTTTAAACCTAATGTAGTCACGTCATACCCGGTTGTGTCCATAATTGTTGCTTCGGAGACCAGGGTACGTTGGATTGTGATCCAGAATGTGGTAATTAGCCAGAATTTGGTAAACGTCCGACTACCAGGCTAACTCAATATCCGCTGGTTTTATGGTTATACGTCATGTATTAGAGAGATGGTCGGTAGAGATGCGCACAGTGACATGAAAAATCCACGCACCACTCCCGATAAAGAGTATCACTGATCGTTTTTAATATTAGGGACACTCCGTAGCGTCGTTATAAAGTGGTGCTAATTCCGGTGCTCGAAAGTTGTCCATTATTTTGTAGCTATCCGCCAATTGAAACATATAGTGGATTTACTGTGAATCGTTGATTGCTATAGTGAAACATTTATCTGGAAATAGTCATTATAACCTTTCGCTTTTATGGCACATATTAATTTTCCTTCTCTACACAATCTATAAAATGTTTTACTACATTCCTTCGTAGTGAATATTTAGTTGCCATACAAAGCTTATTCATCGTCAGCCCATTTAAGTCCCCACTGCTGGGGCACGGGCCTCCCTCAATCACATGAGGGGTAATTGCCATACTCACCACGCTTGTCAGACGGGTTGGCGAGGGTTTTGATATAAATGCAGAGTTTTCCTTCTCTGGGTGCTGATGATCATGCTAGCAGCTTTACCTTAGTCGCCTTTTACGACACCTCGGTAAGAGTGAGGGTGGCCTATTCTACTCTGCCGGGGACCACACGGCTATTTAAGCTTATTACATTAGCTTTATTTGGCTCTATCCTTTTTTTTTATCCTTGTGTAAAAAGCTTGCCTTATGCATACCCGAGATAGCGGGGGCCATCAATGGTTATGTCGGGCTCTCCTCTAGGTATGCGCCCAGAGCCATACCGACTAAAAAACACAGCGGCATTCCCCCATCGCCCAATTGGAGAAAGGTTAAGGGTATCTGGAAAAGCCTTGGACTACCACGATCTCCCCGAGAGCCGGCAACGCATCTGTGATGCCCCGTGTGTCGCCGATGTCTATGGGCGGCGGTAATTCACTTACCATCAGGTGAGCCGTCTGCTCGTTTGTCTGCCATAATGTAAAAAAAAACGCGCCTTCGATGCGGGGTTGAGGGGTGGAATCCGCTCATGTAGCACTGGATTTTTAAATCTATGTGCGTATTTCTACCACTTTGCTCGGCGGTGAGGGAAAACATCGTGTGGAAACCTGCACCTTTCGGATAGTTTCTGGATCGTGTAACCATAATTCAATTGGTCTGGTTCCCCTGTCAAAAGGTTGCGAAGGTCTTGACGACAGTTGCTTAATTGCAATTACCATACTCCCCAAATCCCCAATCATGGTCCTGATGCCTACATGCTGATATAAGATGAGATTTGTACTTATGCACGATCATAGCTTACTTTCAGCCACACAGTTAGCTACCCTATTGTATCTTCAGTCATTTACCCGCGAACTATACGGTTATTGTTAGCTTTGTATTGTGTTCTCGTTAATTGGCGTGGCGAATTAATTACCGCGTGCGGCATCGACGCATCATAATTACGCGAAGTGTGTTTAATGTGGCGGTTATGAGATCGCTTTCAGACTGGCGTATATTGCGTGATATGGCTGTTTCCCAAAGTTTGTTCTGCTATAATAGATAGATATATAGATACACTTTATTGTACAAAAATTTACAGATCTTAGTCTACAGTGTTACACTAGATCAATGTAGGCGGTTTTTTCGCTAATAGTGGTCTCTTCCAGACAACCTCAAGGTAGAGTACAAATATAGTATATACTTATACTAATACTAAAACTAATACATAATAGTAAATTACAAAACTAACAAATATTGTTAGAAATAATATAATATCCACATTATTTGAATTAATTATTTAAGAATACAACTGATTTTTTTATTACATAAAATAACAAACTAATAATTAAAAAAAAATCATTCAAGTCACAGAGTCCATAGGTGTTAGTAACAATATTACCTTACAAACTTTGTTAGTACATATTTCTAGTCCCCTAAATAAATTAAATTAAATTAAATTTATTCCCCCCCCCGTAAGCTAAAAATCAGTAATTCAAATTACGAAATAAATAATAATAAATAATTTTAGTTCGAAATTGCTTCCATTGTACAAAAACAATACAGACCAAAAATACATACGATTTAAGACAAAAAAAGTTAAGAATGAATAAGGCCCATCCAGTCCATCACTGCGTCTTTACCAGCGTTGCCAGAATCGTTTTTGGAGAAAGCGGCATGTTTAAGGTGACGGGTAGGGCACACTAGCGACGCCAGCCTTTTATGTACGCGAAAAATTGATTCACGCCAAAAGTGGCCGCTTTTGGCGTGAATCAATTTTTCGCGTACGCGTTGTACACAACATTTTTGCATGGTTATTTAATAAATAGTATAAGTTTTTGCTGAGAGGTTGTAACCCCGAAAGTGTTTACAATAGATCCGGTTTAATAGCTAAAAATTAAAATCGATTGGCGTCTCTAGTGTGCCCTACCCGTTCGCGATCTCTTCCGTACGAGCGTCGGTCAAAGGGCTCCGGGCGGGTTGGTTACCGGATCCACTTCACCGTTTGGCCCAAGTCAGCGCTTGCGCCGGGCCCAGAGAATAGATCTCAAATCACTCACACTATGTTAGTTAAAAAACATTTTTAAAAACGAGTTTTAAAGTGTTGTAAATACGTTTTACATACTAGTGGCCCGCCCTCACTTCGTTCCGGGACATTAGTTCCATTTTATTCCAATAGATGGCGCTAGGTATCGATTAAATCGCGCATGCGTTTCGTGTTTTCGGATTACTTATCTATAAGCTTTGCAGCTGTCTGTATACCTTATTATAAATAGTATAGATTTGTAAAAACTTTTCAGGTGATATGGCTTCACTTCTAAATATGGCGGTGATCGCTTACCATCACTTTTTGATTAGCATCCGCAAGTCATTGCGAATTAGGCCGAAAAAACGGAAAAGTCCGTAGTTATTAATATTTTTATTAGTGACACTTCGCGCCTGGCCACGTGGCACGAAGTCTTTAAAGAGGCCAAGAGGCCTCCAGTAGTCATAGTCACAGTCATATTCTTTATTGCATCATGTGGTTGTTACATAAGATCTTCAATTAGATAACTATACAGGGTGTAAAAAGACCCTTAACGAAGCCGGCGTCTACGCACTCAGACCATTGAAACAAGTCTTAGAACAAAAAAATATTGATGGGAAACGAAGTTAATTTTTTGGTGTCAATTTTAATCCTATAAACGGCCAACGCAATGAACAGCGTGTACCGGACCGCGCCGCACGCGCGCCCGCGATTGTCGCCGAGGCGCGTCCCCCGCACACCGCCCCGCCCCGCTCTCAAACATAACATTGCGGGCTGTACGTTTTGAAGCCATGTTTCCCTAGGATTTACTTATAATTTTGAACAAGTTACTTTGGACAAAAATTAGGTAATAATGTTTAAAATTTATTTACATCAAAATCTTGAGATTTTCATTTTGATTTTAATCTTCAATAACTTGGAAAGTATTGAGTTCCCAGGTATGGTCTAGAAGGAAAAAATGGTCCCGATGTTGTGCTGAATACGTAGGTTTCGGCTTCGTTAAGGGTCTTTTTACACCCTGTATTTTAAACTTAAGGAATCTAATACATTTATATTTGTTGCCATACCGATTACTTAGTGCAAAAATCCCAGATTATGGGGGAGAAAGAAAAGCTATCTCTAACAAAATGTCTCGAGGGGAGAAAGAGCTTTTTATCCCCAAAATTGTTTGATTTCATTTCGAAACCAAGTCTGAATGCTGTGACTATTTCTTTGGTACTGGGTCGTCGCATCCCATAATTTGCGGAAACTGTGTGTGCTACGGTATTCCATTCGTGATTACTCGGGCGCCTATTTTGGGCTTCGAATAACAGTGCTTACACGCGCTTATTTAGGCATTTCGTTTGGAATGGAATGGAGTTTTAATGAGAATGCAAGGTAAACAGGCAATGGAGTATTGGAAAGTAAGTAATCACCCCCGCCCATTAACATCATCCACTGTCTTTTGTTCCCCTAGCTCAGTGGTTCTTAACATTTTTAGCATGAAGGATCATTTGATGAAAGAACAATGGTGAAATATTTGTGTTATTTATTTAGCGTCTTAAAATATCGTTATTACAAAATGAAATAAATGAATAAGATTTTTCAGCCCTTAATCTAAGTCCAGAAAAAAAATATTATTTATAAAAAGGAGCTTCACAATAGGCGCGTATGAAATTCCCGTTTTTTTTTCTAGGCACAATAGAAAGAATAACTAACTCCTTTAATAAACAAAAAGTCCCCATACTTTTTATTTTGATTTTATAATATATTTTAAGGTTTATATTAAGGTGACGGGGTTACAACCTCTCGGCAAACACTTATACTATTTATTAAATAACCATGCACAAATGTTGTGTCCAACGCGTACGCGAAAAATTGATTCACGCCAAAAGTGGCCGCTTTTGGCGTGAATCCATTTTTCGCGTACAAAAACGGTCCCAACATTTGTGCGTGGTTATTTAATAGTATAGTATAAGTGTTTGCCGAGAGGTTGTAACTCTGAAATTGTTTAAAATAGATCCCGTTTAGTAGCTAAACATTAAAATCGATTGGCGTCGCTAGTGTGCCCTACCCGTCACCTTAAATAGAGATCATATTATCTTGAAAATGACCCTACTTGGCAGAATTGAAGTTTTTATCGATAATAACTTGTTCATTATCAACTTATCAAAAAATATTTTCTACTGAAAAACTATCCTACAATATCCTTAACGTTGTTCATTACAGCACAGTTAATTATGGAGTAGTTGCTTTAATAGTCACTTTACAAATTAAAAAAGTTAGTATGGAAAACACAACTTCTTGGAAAATCGCCATACAAAACGGGGTTAGGGGGCAATTCGTCCCAGTCCAAAACTGGGACCAGGGACCATTTCCACTATTTCTCATTTGATAGTGGGCAATTCGGCCCCCACAATCGTCCCAACACCGAATCTTAATTCCGGTGTTGGGACGATTGTACCTCTGAATATTCTATAGGGGTTTTTTGGTCCCAACGTGTTGTTGACTCTAACGCAGGTAAATTGAACAAGGCCGTATCGGCCGGCTGGGGCTAAACGTAACCCTGGCCAAAACCGAGGCCCTTTATTTTCCCGGGCCTCGGGAGAGCCGACCACCCCCCGGCGCAGCCATCCGCGTCGGGGGGGTGGACATCCCGGTGGGGGCCGAGATGAAATATCTCGGCCTCACACTGGATCCGCGCTGGCACTTTGGCCCCCACTTTAGGGGGGTGTCAGCGCGGGTCCTAAAGGCGGCAAACCACCTTTCGTGGCTGCTGCCGAATCTGGGAGGGCCTGGAGAGAAGTGTCGGCGGCTATACGCCGGCATCCTCCGCTCCATGGCCCTCTACGGGGCCCCGATATGGGTGGGGGCCCTGAGTAAAAAGGGCAATGCGGCCCTCTTAAGGAGGCCGCAACGGGCCATTGCCCAGCGGGTCGCGAGAGCCTACCGGACGGTAGGTTTCTCTGCGGCCTGCGCACTTGCCTCCACCCCGCCATGGGAGTTGGAGGCTGGAGTGCTGGCCGCCGTCTACGAGAAGACGGCGGCCAAGCGAGCGGCTGGTGACCCCCTCTGCCCCCCAGAAAAGGAGGTGCTCAGGAAGGAGGATCGCCAGCAAATGGTGGAGACATGGACGGCCTCTCTCCTGGTGGAGAGGTATGGCCGTCCCACGCTCGCAGCGCTCGCCCCGGTCTTGGACCTGTGGCTCGAGCGCCCACATGGGTTTTTGTACTTACGGATGGTACAGGTACTTACCGGGCATGGTTGCTTCGGTAACTACCTGCACCGTATTCAGCGGGAGGACACTCCTTCGTGCCACCAGTGCGGCGCTGCGGAGGACTCGGCGCACTACACGTTGATGGTGTGCCCGTCCTTCGACCAACAGCGGTCCGCACTGGTCGCGGAGGTCGGACATGACCTCTCTTTGTCCAGCATAGTTGCAGCTATGCTGGATGATGAGAGAGCCTGGTCGGCTTTCGCCCACTTCTGCGAAGAAGTGGTGGCGCAGAAGGAGGCGGCGGAGCGGGAGCGCGAGAGTAACCCCCTGCAGGCCCGCTTCGAGCAAGGAGAGGACGAGTTCGGCGAAGAACTATTCGTCCTCTCCGTGGAGGTGGCCAGCCGGCAACAGGGACGGGGGTCCCTGTGCCGGCACTGCCATTGGCACCTCCACCGCTCGTTGGGGACGGCTCAGCTCTTCCGGCTGTCCCCAACCCCCCTTCTCCTAGCCTGAGGAGGGGCCTGGCCGCACACCCCGTGTAGGGGCCTGTGGGGGAGGGGGGTTGCGGGGATAGCCTCGTGCAGTTCCCGTGACCCCATTCTTTACCCACGGGTGGTTGAGCCCCGGGAGTTTTAGTGGGTATGCCCTCAGGTCGCTTCTTGTTAGAAGAAGCGGCCCGGAGGGTGAGTACCACAGTACCCTGTCGCCCCCCGGCGGCAGGGTCTGCGTAATGCATTTCTCCCGGGTCCCCAAAAAAAAAAAGAATTGAACAAAAGTTAATGCGTATTTATAGGTGAACCTCTCGGTTCATAATGATGGTGAAATATCATATTTCATAAATAAAAACAACATGTTTTTTTATATTTCGGAACACTCAAAAAGGATGGTTATATTTTGAAAAAACCCTCTGAGACAATCCAATCACAGAAACGTTTAAAAAGAATACTTCGAGAGTTGATTGATATCGAGATCGAAAAGTTCACGCATTAATATCAGTGCATAATATCATGTTCAGATTCTACAAATTAAATTTACTTTGGTTTGCAAAATGTACTCTTGTTTTTTTATATGTATCTGTAATGCGAATTTATTTTAAGAGACACTTTTTTATTGCAAGATAATTTAATCTTGTTATTTATGACAAAAAAGTATAAATAGAACTGTTTTATTGTTAATTAAAATATAAAAAAACATGTTGTTTTTATTTATGAAATATGATATTTCACCATCATTATGAACCGAGAGGTTCACCTAATAAGATGGGCCGAATTGCCCACTATCAAATGAGAAATAGTGGAAATGGTCCCTGGTCCTAGTTTTGGACTGGGACGAATTGCCCCCTAACCCACAAAACGGCAATTTCTACTATACTTATTTACACACGCAGAAGCGCGCCAAGTTCAAAGACAAGGAACAGAGGGTTACAACGAAACGAAATTCACGACCAATTCTTTACCCCGTGTCTCTTTCACACGTGCGTCTCTTTTGTTTCCATGCGACAGGTACAGTTCTACCAATTTTATAAGTATTTTTTTATGTATCTGCGCAGAAGTCTTCTTTTCAAAAACTGCGGCAAAATCTTAACCAATCACAACGCTCCATTTACGCCCGCCAAAAATTGGTTGATGCGTCAGCGCCAATTTCGGTGCGAGTGAGTTTAACAGAGAGATAGCATTCCTCTCTGGATTTATAATATTTAATCTTAACGTAGCGCAACAAAGTCTGTATTTCAACTGCTTTCGCAAACGTGGTACAGCTGTATCACGTTCGTTACGGGACGGTTTTTTTGTTGGCCATCTCGCACGCTCTCCGCTTGGAAGACCGATTGTGTTAAACCTACTTGGGTTTCCATAGACAAAGTCTACACTCTGGTTTTAAGAAGACATCCTGTATGTCAGTCTGTTCGGTGTTCAATTGTCTGCTTACCCAAATATACGTCGTATGTAAATACAAATATGCCTGCTTACTTTGCCCCTCAACCGATATAAATAAATGATCGAAGTCTTAGATTAATACAAAATAGCGGAAGATTCGGCACATCCCTTCAATTAGACAACTGAAGACGGGCTTCATGCACACGTACTTGGTTTAAAGTTGGTATATTGGAAGACAGAGACAAACCTATACGACTTAACTCGTCACACGTATATTTCTATCTCGCTCTGCATATAGGTAACCAAACATTAATTTAGAAATATCATGAGAAATTGAGAAGAAAACGCCCTGATGGTCTAGTGGGTTAAGTACCGGGCCGTGATCTCGGGGTCTTGGGTTCAATTCCCGGGTCGAGCGAAAAGTATGTTTCGAAATTTTCGAACATAGCTCGGGTTTGTGATCACCAATCCGCATTTGGAAAGCGTGGTGATTAAGCCTAATCCCATCGTAGTAGCGATAACTTGATTTCTATGATGGAGGCCTTTGCCCTGCAGTGGGACAGTTTATAGGCTGATACTTTACTATGAGAAATTAAAACTTTTCTTCTACTTATGGGTGAAATGTGATTCTATGAGATATGTTATTTCTTTTTGAATCATTTGTACAACTCGTAAAACCGCACAAAGGCATTTTGGTAAGTGGTGTGGTAGTGGGATAAAGCCACTTAAAACACAACTAAAGAATATTTTTGTATGACACGACCGCTGGTCAGACTCGCCAATTGCGACTGCGTGCAATAAGGCGAAGGGAACCTAATTTAAGCGGTACACGCGGTATAGATGAGTCACCTATCTTCCGCTATTTTTATTTATTTAATCTAAGATTGAAGTGGATATTCTTATCATAATATTATAACGAAATCTGCTCGACCTGTTTATGTAGCTCGCAATTGTTCCGCCATATCCGAGTGATTACTTTAGATAAGCAATCTGTGACACTTGAGAAAACAGCTCAAGTTGTTTTCAATTACATTAAATTCTCATTTTGCTTTGCACTTACGTAGTCACCGCATACATGCTTTGCCGTCACTCAAGGTCCAAACTAAAATCAGCGCTGCAGCGGCTGCAAGCAGTTGCAGCGCCTGCTGAGATTGGACCTTGTTGACCACTTGACTCGGTTGGTAATCTTTCATGTAACAGTATCAGCCTATAAACTGTCCCACTGCAGAGCAAGGCCTCCGTCATAGAAATCAAGTTATCGCTTCTATGCTATCTTATTTGCAGATGACATTTCAATAATTGTGACATCAGACAAAAATAAATACAATTTTATACATGACCATGAAACCGACATAGGACCTTATAGGTTGAAGGACCTTACTTCACGTCCTTCCCCAGACGGAGGGCCCACTTACACTGCGGGCCCTACACTGCCTCCCCTAGTCTAGGAGAGGACTACTTTCAGCAGTAGAAAGCCACAGTCTTACTAAATTTAATTTATTATTATTATTGTTAGCCTGTACTGACCCACTGCTGGGCAAAAGCCTCTCCCTACCCGTCTTCCGACGTTTTCGCTAACGAGCCACATCGAGCAGAGGGTCTATTCTCGAGGATTTCCATACATTCGGCCATATTAATGTCGAATTCGGTATCTTTATCACGTTCCGAGAATAAGACTCCTGGAGCCCAATTCTCGGGATTTTCGATTTTTTTTTATATGAGAGGTGGCAGACGAGCAGACGGTTCACCTGATGGGAAGCAATTCCGCCGCCCATGGACACCCGCAACACCAGTGGAGTCACAAGTGCGCTGCCAACCTTTTCCCCTTCCCCCATTGGGCCTCCGGTAACCTCACTCACACGGCGAAACACTGCGCAGGCGCTGCTTCACGCCGGTCTTCTGTGAGGCAGTGGTATCACTCCGGTCGAGCCGGCCCATTTATGCCTAAGCGTGGCTCTCCCACATTAAAATGAAAAAACATGGCGGATGTCACCTGAAAACCATATAAAAAACTATGTTTTAGTGATATTATGTCGGGTGATAATAAATGTCTCGAGCACGAGAATTGGGCTCCTCTTTTGTTTTTAATGTGATATGTGGTAGACGAGCGATTGCCGCCGCCCATGGACACCCGCGACACCAGTGGAGCCACAAGTGCGCTACCAACCTTTAAACCCCCCTTTCCCCCTGATTAGGCCTTCGGCACCCCTCACTTACGCAGCGAAATACAGCACTGTCCTTCTAGATAGGGATTTCAGATCAATGTATGTGATGTTGTGAAATAGTTATCAATTGTTTCCGAATTTGCAGACAAGACGGATCACCAGGAAGCCGTGTGGTTCACGGCAGAGTAGAATAGGCCACCCTCACTCTTACCGAGGTGTCGTAAAAGGCGACTAAGGTATAGCTGCTGGCATGATCATCAGCACCCAGAGAAGGAAAACTCTGCATTTATATCTAAACCCTCGCCAACCCGTCTGCCAAGCGTGGTGAGTATGGCAATCACCCCTCATGTGATTGAGGGAGGCCCGTGCCCCAGCAGTGGGGATTTAAATGGGCTGACGATGACGACGACGATTTCAGAATTCATTACTCTTGCGTTTTCCCTTCCTGCTCCGTGGTCGAATTTCCAAAAATTATACTTAAAAGGTACATATTTACACCCAGACACTGAAAAAACACAAGTGTCCATCTTACGAATGTTTGTGATCGAACCCACGTCCTTCGGCGTATCAGGCAGGGTCACTAGCAAATGCGCTATCCGACCAGGTTTAATATTTACTGGCAGCGTTTACTTGTCTAAAAGTTATTTATAGAACATGATCATCTTACGTTTCGGCATTAATGGGCCGGCTCGACCAGAGTGATACCACGGCCTTACAGAAAACCGGGTGAAGCAGCACTCTGCTGGTACCGGAGGCCCAATCCAGGGGAAAAGGCGGTTTAAAGGTTGGCAGCGCACTTGTGAGACCACTGCTGTCCATGGACACCCGGACGGCGGCAATCGATTACCATTAGGTGATCCGTCTGCTCGTCTGCCACCTATCACATAAAACAAAAATTTTAGCGTTTTGTCCCTGTTGCTACCCAAGCTACCGCTTCGGAGCTGAGGTCCGCTAAAAGGTATTTGTACAGTCCCCCTTTATCTAGCTTTCTATTTCTAACTGGAGCCAGGGTATTTGCAGATAGCAAGGCGCCCGGAGACATACTGGCGAACAAAGGCTTTCGCCAAACTACCCCCCCACCCCCACCTGGTTACTCCTGTTGTTGCTAATGCGATTCCACTTCGTCGGCAAACAGTTTGTTTGTATGCTAACCTACTTTGTTGGCATTGACAGGTTCAGGCTATGGGAGTTTTCCACGGTATTATATTTTAGTAAGGAAAGAGGTAAACACATAGACGGGTCGGTAAACATTAAAGGTGAGTGTTGACAGATAGGAGTTACATTATTTTATGGCACACTCGTGGCCCGACCTCACTTACGGCCGCATTCAGAGACGTCATTTAAGCTAATGTTCATTAACTTGACTATCGGTAGTCTTTATGCGTATCAAAATAAGTGTCAATATTTTTTCTTAAGTAGCCAACTAAGTTAATCAATGACTCTGAGTGTGGCAGTTAGGTCCGATCACGGTTATTTGGCACGTGGCAAAAGTCGGATCAACTGCTGTTTTGACATTTTCGAATAGAGAAAACGTTGCACAACGCCCTCATGTCAATGCCACTGAAGCGCCTTCTGATCGTGGTCGCACCATAGTTCCGGAATATTACAGATTGTTTTGACAGAACTTACTGTCTGTTGTCTGATATTCGCAAGAAGGTTATAGTATAACTTCGTGGATATTCGAATATTGGGCTAAAATAAAACGCCCCATTTGACTTCAACAAAATTTGACAACGTAAGCTTGTAACAACGGTCATTGAATTTATGAATTTTTCTTTGTTGAAAAAGCACAAATTTTAAAACTTTTTGAAATTTTGTTCGTATCTATTCATTTCAATATGCCGGGGACCACACGGCGTGTGGTCCCCGGCAGAATAGAATAGGCCACCCTCACTCTTACCGAGGTGTCGTAAAAGGCGACTAAGGTAAAGCTGCTGGCATGATCATAAGCACCCAGAGAAGGAAAACTCTGCATTTATATCAAAACCCTCGCCAACTCGTCTGCCAAGCGTGGTGAGTGTGGCAATTACCCCTCATGTGATTGAGGGAGGCCCGTGCCCTAGCAGTGGGGACTCAAATGGGCTGATGATGATTTCAATATGACAAAAAATATAATTTCACGATTTACTTTCTTTGTTAAACTATTTACTAACTTATTAAAAATTAACTTTTCTAGATAATTTAACGTTGGTACATTCTTGTATGTGTTAACCCATTTTCTTTTTAAGCTCTAGTCATAGAATAATAACAAGACTAGAAACCTAGTCTACGCCCACAATTTGAAGCAACTCAAATGGAGCCGTACGGCTCCAAACGCCCAGACCGCTCCGCAGTCGTCCATGTCAATTCCTGTCAAACGCATCTCGCGAAAATTAATTTACTATGACGATTTGTGCGGTAAAATATTGTCACAATGATTCGGACAAGCATAAGAAGTGTAATAACATCACTTTTCTTCAATATTTCATAGTATGATGTGTATTATAAGCTTAAAATACAAACGATTTATTAAAATGCTCAGTGTTATCAGATAATGAAAAAAAATATTTTCCCCATTTCAACTTTATTGTAAGATTTGATTGCTCAGACTGATTAATTTAATCAGTTGCTACTGATTTTTACAGCGTGAAGCAGTGTCTCTACTGTGTTTCGCTGCGTGAGTGCGGGTACCGGAACTTTTATATGTTAAAAATAAATAAGCAAGAATTTATTCATTTACTTATATTTTCAAGATTTATGTAGGTTGATGCGTTTCTGACAGTACAATACATGGATCCACATTTTACACAAACTGAAACTCACCCTGATAACCCTTAAAATAAGTAGGCAGCGCTTTATTTATTTCTTTGTTATTCATTATTGTATGGTCAAGGCATCACAAATATCGAAACATAACTTTCCAACCAATATTATAATCAGAGTAAGGAGTAGGTACAATTGAAACAGGACAGTTACTACAATAACCATTTCCCATGTTTTAGGAAAATATGTTCTAAATATGTTGAAAATATGTGTTTTAGGAAAAGATTTTTATGTTAATACTACGTACATAGTACCAATTTGAAAAACCAAATTTGTGCTTCAAATTTTAAATTATAAAAATATTCAATAGAATTAAAGGAATAATTATTACAAACTAAAGCGATAATGCAAATAAACTAATATATTACCACAGAATAAATAGATGTTACTTATAAACAGATATATATATATATATATATATATATATATATATATATATATATATATATTCTCATGCACTTAAAACTTGGTCCAGGTGTCTTCGAGTCATCGCGGAAAATACATTACATAAAAAAGATCCCGACCAGTTTAGAACCTCCTTTTTGAAGTCGGTTAAAATATTTACAAATATAGTTTCAATTTGTAATTATGATTTTATTTGTTGCAGGTAAAATTCCAGCTTACAGCCAAAATAGTTTATCTAAGGTACGAATGTACACATGGCGTCACGTGGAGTTACCCTTGTAGGACTTTGGACCGTCCTTATATCTGAGATACAAGTGCTATTTTTGCTCTCGACTTGACGGCGCCTGTACTATAGTCGCGAGCAAAGAAATCGACTTAGGACCAAATTTTCATACAAACATACTAATTTCAGCGGCCTATAATTATCTATCTGTGCGTAAGTGATAATTTTATTGTTGAAATAAATCGCAGTTTTATTTCAGCACGAAATATCAAACGGAAGTGTTTATTTTTCTTAAAACTGACAGCTTGACAGCATCTTTACATAGATAGCGTTACTAGCTAAGACCGAAGACAGAAGACCGAAGAGTATAATCTGCCATTATGCTTAGCGTTTTTGGACTATGAGAAAGCCTTCGACTCTGTCGAGAGCTGAGCCGTTCTACAGTCTCTCCAAAGGTGCCAAATAGACTACCGATACATACAAGTGTTGCAGTCATTGTATGGAAACGCCACAATGTCAGTACGTCTTCAGGACCTGGAATCAAAACCCATACCTCTCCAGCGAGGTGTGAGACAGGGTGACGATCGCCGAAACTGTTCACAACTCTGTTGGAGGACGTGTTTAAACTTGGACTTGGACTGGACTTGGCATCAATATAAATGGCGAGTACATGACGCACCTTCGATTTGCAGATGATATCGTAGTCATGGCTCAGACCTTGGAAGACTTAGACACAATGCTCGACGACCTCAGTAGAGTCTCCCAACAAGTGGGTCTGAAAATGAACATGGACAAGACGAAAATTATGTCGAATTCTGTTGTAATGTAGCCTCTATGTTAAATAGGTACTGGCTATATTTCTATTAGTTTAATTGATATTCCATTTACTATTTTGTATCTAGACTTTTACTTTTCTATTGTCACTTCTTCCTTCCTTTCATCTTGTTTGACAAGTAAACATTTCAATCTTCAACAGTGTTTTTCTCTAATTTTATCACGTTATCAGCACGAGGCTTTACAAGCGAGCTAGCTGATAAATATAATATTAGTTGTGTTGTTGTACTATGATTTTCACGAAAATATAGTTCGTCGAATCTCGAAAAAAAATTGTGCTACGTCATTGTGCAAAATGCAAGGTAGCGGGGATAGAGTGTCCCCAGGCACAAGCAGCAATGCAATGGGAATGGGAGCGATCCGTATGCTTTCCGGACGGGAAGGCTACAGTGCATGGAAGTTTAAGATGCGATTTTACTTACTGCATGAGCAGCTGTGGGAAGCTGTTGTGGGTTATCCTGATGGAGATGAAACCCCAGAGTCAACGAGAAAGCGTAAGGATGAATTAGCACTAGCCAAAATCTGCATGACTTTAGATGGAGGAGCCATCACTCATGTGAGGAGTGCGGAGAGTGCTAAGGCCGCTTGGACGTCGTTGCAAAACGCCTATGAAGATAAGGGCATGGGCAGAAGGTTAGCTTTAGAACGTAAGCTTTACCGATATTGTCTTGAAGAGTTTAATACTATCGAAGAGTATATAAATGCCGTTATAAGTACCGCTCAAGATCTCGCTGATATTGGTAAGAAAATCGAGGATTCTTCTTTGGCTGCGATACTATTGGGAGGTCTAACGCATAACTTCGATCCCTTGGTCATGGCTTTAGAAAATTGTAATGTTGAGGTTACCACGGTCATGGTAAAGGCAAAACTGTTGAATGAGATGTCGAAAACCAAGCCTTATGATTGTGAGTCTGCGTTGCGTTCGAAGAAAGGTCAAATTATTCAACATAGTACCAAGACGAAGAAGAAGAAGGAGGTTGTATGTTTTGATTGTCACGTACGAGGTCATACTAAATACAATTGCCCCAATAAGTTGAAGAATAAGCATGATTCAACATCAATAACTGCCTTGGGAGTAAATGGTAATAAAGATACGTGGTACATCGACTCTGGAGCTACTTCTCATATGACTTCAAGGTCTGATTGGCTGACAGAACTCAAACCGCTGCATTCTGGCAAGGTGACCGTCGCTAGCGGAGAAGCGATAGATTCCGTGGGAATCGGAACAGTTTCAATCAGTACTAATAGTAGTATCGACAAGATTAGTGAAGTTGTACTTGTACCTAAATTGAACACTAATTTAATTTCGGTTAAGAAAGCAGTCGATAAAGGTTTATGTGTACTTTTTGATAATACTGGCTGTAATTTTTTTGATAGAGATTATTTCTCTTATAAAGGTAATCCTGTTTTACACGGTTCAGTACATGGCGGGCTTTATACATTAGATGTTAATATTAACAAAAATGTAGCTCTTGATGTGAATTCTGACTGTCATTCTGCAGATTCTCAAGTTCAGGCTGTTGATGTACGCACTAACCGTCCGTCTCAATTTCAGCTGTGGCACAAGCGGTTAGGTCATCTTTGCAGGTTTGACATGAATCTCCTAAGGAATGGACGTGCAGTTGGAATGGATTACTCAGCAGTGGATAAGGAGCCATGTATACCATGTGTTGAAGGGAAACAAGCAAGAAAACCCTTCACGGTAAGTGTGGATAAGCCTAAGAGTACAAATTCGTTATTGGAATTGATCCACAGCGATATTTGTGGACCTATGTCGGAAAATTCATTTCAAGGTAAGAAATATGCGTTATTCTTCATTGATGACTTTTCTCGACTTACTTTTGTTTATTTCTTGGCTTCTAAGACGGAAGTAAAAGCAAAATTTATCGCTTTTCAGTCTTTAGTCGAGCGCCAAACAGGAGCTAAAATTAAGGCATTAAGAACAGACTGCGGAACAGAGTATGTTAATGAACAGTTCTCTAGTTATTTACGTTCTAATGGTATTGTGCATCAAACCACAGTTCCACACAGTCCGCAACAAAATGGAGTATCGGAGCGTTCAAATAGAACGATTGTGGAAAAAGCGCGGTGTATGTTAGCTGGTGGTTTTCTTAGCAAAGCCTATTGGCAGGATGCTATAGAAGTGGCAACGTACCTGAAGAATCGATCCCCGCATAGAGCTCTAGATCGCCTTACTCCTTATGAGATATGGTTCGGCTCAAAACCCGATTTAAGTCACTTACGAGTGTTTGGCTGTAGAGCACTAGTACACATTCCAGATTGTCAAAGGAAAAAGTTGGATGTGAAGGCTAAACAGTACACTTTTGTTGGATATTCGGAAGATCCAGGTAATTATTACTTCCGAGATGCGAGCTATCCGAGAAGACTCTTAAAAGCTAGGGATGTTGTGTTCTTCGAAGATGCTTTCTCTGATTTGAAAGGTGATAATCCTGCAGGCCAGTTTCCTGTTGATCCCCCTGCAGTGATGGTATTCTCAAACAGGAATGAAGCGGAAGTTCAAAATCCCATTGCTGGTAGCTCTGGCACTTCTACTAAGGTGAACGTAGAAGTTGCACAAATCGATCCTGATCCAGAAGACCCTATTTCTGATGAAGAAATTCCCCACGATGAGGAGGATATTCTCGAAGAACAGGTTTCTACTGATGAACCTACTTTCCAAGGAAGGTATCCCTTAAGGAATCGATTAGCGAAAGATAAAGGTTTTGTGTCAGCAAGCTATAGTTTTGATGAGCCTGAAACCTTCAATCAAGCTATTCAATCAGAAGATAGAGACAAATGGATGGGTGCTATGAGAGATGAATATAGATCCCTCATTAATAATAAAACATGGATTTTGGTTGATAAACCTGATGGTCAAAAGATAATACCATGCAAGTGGGTATATAAGGTAAAGAAGGATGCAGAAGGTGCAGTTGCGAAATATAAAGCCCGGCTAGTAGCCAAAGGCTATAGCCAAACCGCTGGTGTGGATTATACAGAAACCTTTGCGCCTGTAATTCGCAATTCTTCGTTACGTATGATGTTTGCACTTGCAGCAAAATTAGGCCTCAAGATGCGACATTTAGACGTGGACACAGCGTTCCTAAACGGAGAATTGGAGGAGGTTTCTCAAAACCGCAAGGTTTTGAGAAACCAAGCCAACAGAATAAAGTTTGCCTACTCAAGAAAGCTTTGTACGGGCTGAAACAAGCGCCTCGTGCTTGGAACACAAAACTAAATGAAACTCACAAGTGTCCATCTTACGAATGTTTGTCCACGGTTGGGATCGAACCCACGGCCTTCGGCCGGTATCAGGCAGGGTCACTAGCAAATGCGCTATCAGACCAGTCAGGAGGTTTAATATTTACTGGCAGCGTTTACTTGTCTAAAAGTTATTTATAGAACATGATCATCTTACGTTTCGGCATGAATGGGCCGGCTCGACCAGAGTGATACCACGGCCTTACAGAAAACCGGGTGAAGCAGCACTGTGCTGGTACCGGAGGCCCAATCCAGGGGAAAAGGCGATTTTAAGGTTGGCAGCGCACTTGTGAGACCACTGCTGTCCATGGATACCCGGACGGCGGCAATCGCTTACCATCAGGTGATCCGTCTGCTCGTCTGCCACCTATCACATAAAACAAAAATCTTAGCGTTTTGTCCCTGTTGCTTCCCAAGCTACCGCTTCGGAGCTGAGGTCCGCTAAAAGGTATTTGTACAGTCCCCCTTTATCTAGCTTTCTATTTCTAACTGGAGCCAGGGTATTTGCAGATAGCAAGGCGCCCGGAGACATACTGGCGAACAAAGGCTTTCGCCAAACTACCCCCCCACCCCCACCTGGTTACTCCTGTTGTTGCTAATGCGATTCCACTTCGTCGGCAAACAGTTTGTTTGTATGCTAACCTACTTTGTTGGCATTGACAGGTTCAGGCTATGGGAGTTTTCCACGGTATTATATTTTAGTAAGGAAAGAGGTAAACACATAGACGGGTCGGTAAACATTATAGGTAAGTGTTGACAGATAGGAGTTACATTATTTTATCACACTCGTGGCCCGGCCTCACTTACGGCCGCACTCAGAGACGTCATTTAAGCTAATGTTCATTAACTTGAGTATCGGTAGTCTTTATGCGTATCAAAATAAGTGTCAATATTTTTTCTTAAGTAGCCAACTAAGTTAATCAATGACTCTGAGTGTGGCAGTTAGGTCCGATCACGGTTATTTGGCACGTGGCAAAAGTCGGATCTACTGCTGTTTTGACATTTTCGAATAGAAAAAACGTTGCACAACGCCCTCATGTCAATGCCACTGAAGCGCCTTCTGATCGTGGTCGCACCATAGTTCCGGAATATTACAGATTGTTTTGACAGAACTTGCTGTCTGTTGTCTGATATTCGCAAGAAGGTTATAGTATAATTTCGTGGATATTCGTATATTGGGCTAAAATAAAAGGCCCTATTTGACTTCAACAAATTTTGACAACGTAAGCTTGTAACAACGGTCATTGAATTTATGAATTTTTCTTTGTTAAAAAAGCACAATTTTTAAACTTTTTAAAATTTTGTTTGTATCTATTTATTTCAATATGACGAAAAATATAATTTCACGATTTACTTTCTTTGTTAAACTATTTACTAACTTATTAAAAATTAACTTTTCTAGATAATTTAACGTTGGTACATTCTTGTATGTGTTAACCCATTTTCTTTTTAAGCTGTAGTCATAGAATAAGAACAAGACTAGAAACCTAGTCTACGCCCACAATTTGAAGCAACTCAAATGGAGCCGTACGGCTCCAAACGCCCAGACCGCTCTCCGCAGTCGTCCATGTCAATTCCTGTCAAACGCACCTATGACGATTTGTGCGGTAAAATTTTGTCACAATGATTCGGACAAGCATAAGAAGTGTAATAACATCACTTTTCACATGAAAGCCTTCAATATTTCATAGTATGATGTGTTTTATAAGCTTAAAATACAAACAATTTATTAAAATGCTCAGTGTTATCAGATAATGAAAAAAAATATTTTCCCCATTTCAACTTTATTGTAAGACTAGCGGCCGCCCGCGACTTCGTCCGCGTGGAAAAGTAACTTTTAACCCCCCTTTCAACCCCTTACAACCCCCTTTTCGCAATAAAAAGTAGCCTATGTTCTTTCTCAGGGTCTAGATTATCTGTATACCAAATTTCATTTAAATCCGTTGAGTAGTTTTGGCGTGAAAGAGTAGCAGACAGACAGACAGACAGACAGACAGACAGACAGAGTTACTTTCGGATTTATAATATTAGTAAGGATTTGATTGCTCAGACTGATTAATTTAATCAGTCGCAACTGATTTTTACAGCGTGAAGCAATGTCTCTGTGTTTCGCTGCGTGAGTGCGTGTACCGGAACATTTATATTGTAAATAATAAATAAGCAAGAATTTATTCATTTACTGATATTTTCAAGATTTATGTAGGTTGATGCGTTTCTGACAGTACAATACATGGATCCACATTTTACACAAACTGAAACTCACCCTGATAGCCCTTAAAATAAGTAGGCAGCGCTTTATTTATTTCTTTGTTATTCATTATTGTATGGTCAAGGCATCACAAATATCGAAACATAACTTTCCAACTAATATTATAATCAGAGTAAGGAGTAGGTACAATTGAAACAGGACAGTTACTACAATAACCATTTCCCATGTTTTAGGAAAATATGTTCTAAATATGTTGAAAATATGTGTTTTAGGAAAAGATTTTTATGTTAATACTACGTACATAGTACCAATTTGAAAAACCAAATTTGTGCTTCAAATTTTAAATTATAAAAATATTCAATAGAATTAAAGGAATAATTATTACAAACTAAAGCGATAATGCAAATAAACTAATATATTACCACAGAATAAATAGATGTTACTTATAAACAGATATATATATATATATATATATATATATTCTCATGCACTTAAAACTTGGTCCAGGTGTCTTCGAGTCATCGCGGAACATACATTACATAAAAAAGATCCCGACCAGTTTAGAACCTCCTTTTTGAAGTCGGTTAAAATATTTACAAATATAGTTTCAATTTGTAATTATGATTTTATTTGTTGCAGGTAAAATTCCAGCTTACAGCCAAAATAGTTTATCTAAGGTACGAATGTACACATGGCGTCACGTGGAGTTACCCTTGTTGGACTTTGGACCGTCCTTATATCTGAGATACAAGTGCTATTTTTGCTCTCGACTTGACGGCGCCTGTACTATAGTCGCGAGCAAAGAAATCGACTTAGGACCAAATTTTCATACAAACATACTAATTTCATAGGCCTATAATTATCTATCTGTGCTTAAGTGATAATTGTATTGTTGAAATAAACCGCAGTTTTATTTCAGCTCGAAATATCAAACGGAAGTGTTTATTTTTCTTAAAACTGACAGCTTGACAGCATCTTTACATAGATAGCGTTACTAGCTAAGACCGAAGAGTATAATCTGCCATTATGCTTAGCGTTTTTGGACTATGAGAAAGCCTTCGACTCTGTCGAGAGCTGAGCCGTTCTACAGTCTCTCCAAAGGTGCCAAATAGACTACCGATACATACAAGTGTTGCAGTCATTGTATGGAAACGCCACAATGTCAGTACGTCTTCAGGACCTGGAATCAAAACCCATACCTCTCCAGCGAGGTGTGAGACAGGGTGACGATCGCCGAAACTGTTCACAACTCTGTTGGAGGACGTGTTTAAACTTGGACTTGGACTGGACTTGGCATCAATATAAATGGCGAGTACATGACGCACCTTCGATTCGCAGATGATATCGTAGTCATGGCTCAGACCTTGGAAGACTTGCGTAATGCTCGACGACCTCAGTAGAGTCTCCCAACAAGTGGGTCTGAAAATGAACATGGACAAGACGAAAATTATGTCGAATTCCCAAGTCGTCCCCGCTCTTGTAAAGGTTGGAAGCTCTACACTGGAAGTTGTAGACGAGTACATCTACCTCGGACAAAAAGTCCAGAAAGAGGTCGATCGACGAATCCAACTCGGCTGGACAGCGACCGGGAAGCTACGCTGCTTATTTTCGGCCCATCTACCGCAGTGTCTCAAGACAAAAGTCTTAAATTGTTGGAATAATTTACAACAATTATTAATCGATTTCAAAAATGTTCAAACTTCAATTAAATATTTTAACAGATTACAAAAACGGGCGGATTTCTTAAAAAAAAAAAGGAAATTGTAGTTGATTTTCGCATCCCTTAATATTTGCATGGAGAAAGGCAAAAAACCTGCACAATTCTACTTTTAAGAAAAACGGCATGTTTAAGGAGGCCTCTTAAACTATTATCTAAAAGAAGAACATTTTTGAGATCGATTTACAATTAAATAATTACTAAAGCTTAATAATATATACTTTCATATTTATAGGCCTCTAAAGTTAGTTAGTATGTTTGTATGAAGTATGGTCCCGAGTCGATTTGGTTGCTCGCTAGTGTAGTTAGATTACGGCTATAATAGTTTCCCGTAAATCATCAGGAGTAAATAACAAATCATGCAGATTTCCCTATTATTTTTTTAACTGTACTACGACCAATGATCGGTGTAGGTAGAGCTATTTCTGGTACTTGCGATTTTTTCAAATAATATGGACATGCCAGAAATCACGGGATTAAAGATAGACTTTATATTATTAACAGTTATTTTCGTATATACATACCTACGAGTTTTGACATCAACCTTACGAACTTATTCATAAACGCTTTTTGATACCATGCAAATTAAAAAAGTTCTATTTGTTCTTTCCAAATTTCAAGATACATACGTTAGATAGAAAGGAACAACTGTAAGTAAATATGGTTTTATCGAACGTTTATGGATGCTTATCCATCACCATAATAAAGGGCTTCCTTTCATGGTTAAAATGCGTCAAATATTTAACTCTAAAATTATAATTTATTTTTTTAACATCTGTGTTTCCGGTCAATGAACCCAAATAGCTCTACTTACTCCGATCATTGACGATGACTGAACGGAAATGCATAAACGCCATTTATGCGGTCTACGATTTTTGGCAAGTACGCTGATTTCGGCTTATTCCCGTTGTCCACACCCTGCTTGTCCACCCTGGGTGGACAGTAGCACAAATGTTGAGGGAAACCCCGCTATCCACCCCTTCCCGGGGCAAACAGGACAAAGGGATATTTTTAAATATTTTGGGTACAGTTACAACAATTTTCGACCGTGGGAGAGCCACACTTCGGCATGAATGGGCCGGCTCTACCGGAGTGATACAGGCCTCACAGAAAACCGACGTACAGCACTGCTGTGTTTCGCTGTGTGAGTGAGGGTCTTATCCGGAGGAAAGGGGGGTTTAAAGGTTGGTAGTGATTCCGCTGGTATCGTGGGCGTCCATGGGCGGCCGCAATCGCTTGCCATCAGGTGGTCCGTCTGCTCGTCTGCCACCTATCATATAAAAAAAAAAGAAATGTTTAGAAAATTCTCACTATATTGCCCTTTCCAGTCTTTACAAGCAGGGGTGGACAACGGGAATGTTTTTAACTTTTGTGGGGTGGACATTAAGAATAAACCGTAATTTCTCCAATAAATCTTAAACACGGGTCGTAAAATATTGAAATTGCAATCGATGCAAGTAATTAAGATTAAAATTTTCTTAATAAGTAGGCAAAGAAAATAAAGTGTTTTGCAGTTCTATTACCCTTATCAGGAGTTGTAAATTTTTTACGCTTCTTCATAACAACAAAATGTAATTTGAATGCGTTTAATTAATGAGCGTTGCCAATTGCTAAATGAAACGCATATATACTTAATTAGAAGGTAAAGGATGTTGCCATGGAATTAAATTAAGGCTCTAAGGCGACATCGACGAAACTAGCGCCGCCAAATGCCGTAGGAGACCGTGGGAGAGCCTCGCTTCAGCATAATGGGCCGGCTCGACTGGAGTGATACCACGGCCTCCCAGAAAACCAGTGTCAAGCAGCACTGTGCTGTGTTTCGCTGCGTGAGTGAGGGTACCGGAGGCCCGGGAGAAAGGGGGGTTAAAAGATTGGCAGCGCAGCGCACTTATGACTCCATTGGTGTCGTGGGTGTCCATGGGTGGCGGAAAGTGCTTACAATCAGGTGATCCGTCTGCTCGTCTGCCTATCACATTAAAAAATAGTTTGGACTTTTTTGGTTCGCTAGCTTTATTATTTAGGTATTATGTAACCCCTATAATAATAATATCCTCCAACCGATTTCGGCTAAGGCGGCCAATCTCAACGATCAGCTAGTTACGCAGGATATATTATAGTGCTCAAGTGTGTGCGCAAACACAAGTGCACTCTCTATTCACTTACCTTCATATTCCGATGGGGCACCAGTGTGGCACGACTGGAGAGGGATCGGGTGCAGGAACATCGGCTTAACGTGCTTTCCGAGGCACGGGGGTAGAAGACCGTCGACTTCGAAACGTCGGGCTGACAATGAGAATGTCGTAACTGAAAAAAATAGTTACAAATTTTTGGCCCGACCCGGCTATCGAAACCGGGACCCCAAGCGGAGCCGTAGCTTTAAACTGCGATGCACTACCCACTGCGCCAACGATGCAGTCCATACATGCATTATAACAACGAAGTCCTCCCCAGAGTATTTTGTTTTTTACGTGATAGGTGGCAGACGAGCAGACGGATCAGCTGATGGTAAGCGATTACCGCCACCCATGGACACCCGCGACACCAGTGGAGTCACAAGTGCGCTGCCGACCTTTATATCCCCCTTCCCCCGGTTTGGGCCTCCGGTACCCTCACTCACGCAGCGAAACATAGCACAATGCTACTTCACGACGGTTTTCTGTGAGGCCGTGGTATCACTCCGGTCGAGCCGGCCCATTCATGCCGAAGCGTGGCTCTCCCACGGTCAATAATATTAAGTACTTTTTTTTTAAGATATAGGTAGAATTGTGTAGGTAAACACGTCGGATTGCTCGGAATGTGCGCAGATTCGATTCCCACCCGTTCCCATGTCGGTATGCGCTGATTGCCATCCGCCGACATTTTCTAATTTTCATTGATATCGGATTCCATGGCAGTTCAGAGAGATGGGCGATGTCGATGTTTTTCTATGTCGATACGTTGGTATACGATGAACCTGCGATGGTAACTCTGTGGTTCAGAAAGCGTCTTCCATCGTCGTTCGTATCCGAGCATGAACTAGATTTTTCAAATATATGTGCATAATTCTACCATTAGCTCGGCAGTGAGGGAAAAGCACGTTAAGCCATTGGTCCGTCGCTCGATGCCGGTCGTGTCACACAGGTGTCCCATCGGATTATGAGGTTAAGGGAGTAGAAAGTGCACTTGTGTTAGCGTACACGCTTGTTCACTAAATTATATCCCGCGTTCGTGGCCGATCGTTGAGATTGACCGCCGTAACCGTAATCGGTTGGAGGATATTATGGATGGAGCCAATCTGCCATTAACACGGTGGTGAGGGAAGACATAGTGAGGAAACCTACATGTTTCGGATAGTTTCTGAAACGTGTAACCATGATTCAGTTAGTCTGGTTCCCCTGTAAAGTTGCATAGGTCAGACGGCAGTCGCTTCATTGTAATTACCAGACTCCCCAAAGCCTGGATCGCTAAGATGAAGAGGAGGTACGCAACGTGACGCAGCGATGCGTATCGTATTCCTTATTGAATCGCATACTTTTTGACGTCGTATCGTAAATTCAGGTTGGATAATAATTAAGCCACCTAATTACAAAACACATTTTTAAGCTATCATCGTACTAAAGGTCATGCTATTCCCTTTTAAGCAATGATAAAGTGGGCTACAATAAGTTTAGTTCTAGAACATTTCTTAGAGATTTTGGGATTGTATTTGCCAGTGTCGAAATCGACATTCCAAACCAGTGGTAGATGTTATTATGTGTACCTATTTGGACATTCATAAGTATTTTCGACCTACATTGAATAAAGATTTTTTTTCTGTGGTAGGTGGCAGACGAACAGACGGATCACCTGATGATAAGCAATTGCCGCCGCCAATGGATACCTGCGACATCAGTGGAGTCACCATCATTTTGCTTTTAGCTAACGTAGCATTGAGTTCTGTAAAATTTTGTGCAATTAAGAGTATCTAGCTATCTTATGTTAGATCGCGTTTGGTAATGAGGAAGAAAAAGTTAGGAATGATTTTTTACAAATCTATAAATTAATCATCGGATAAATCCGACACGATATTCTAGTAAACAATTTCTACATATCATACTGATAAATCCGTGAAGAGAGTGGGGAGGCTGCAAAGGGAAATACTATCCGCGTATTTAACATCAAAATAATCTTTACAATAACAGTTCTGTGGTACGTGTGACCTGGATAATGTCGAGGAAGAGACTGAATGTTGAACATTAAAAACAAGACAGTGAAAGCGTTTCACATTGCATCAATCAACAGTTATGTGTAATAAATATTAAAATCACTTACATTTCAATGATGGGTTTCCAACAATCCGATTTTTCGGTTGTCGATATACCTGTTGTGATTTTATCGATATTTTTCCTATCTCTAGTCCCGACTGATGGAATGGAATGTGATGTCGATTAAACTCGATTTTGGATCGTTCAAACTGATTTGTACGCTTGAGTTATGCTGATATCTGTTTGGTGATGAGCTTTTCGAATTGAGAGTTGGTAAATCTTTGTTTTTTTACTTATTTTATTTTTAGGTAAACGTGACATGTGTTTTTTTGCATGATTTTTTATTTGTGGTACTATTATAAACATAACTTAGAAATATAATTGTTATTGTAAACTTACATATTAATAACTACTTCCTCCCTATTATGAAACGCGATCTAGGAATGGTTCTGGAACAAAACTCGGTCTATCTCCTTTTAACATTGCTTGCTCGAACGGGAAAGCATTAGCATTAGTACAGTATTAACTTTGGATCGCCTTTTCTAATAGGTTGGATAACTATAACTATTAGATAACTATGACTATTAAATGTCTATATGTATAATGTACCTAATACTGTGGTTGTTATTGTAATAAATAAATATTTTATTTTTTTTATTTATTTTTATTTTATATAAAAACAATATTTCAGTACCTATCATAGAATAGTATAAAAATCTATTTTATATTTTTCATACACACAATCAACAGAATCGTTAGGCGAAAAAGTGATGGAACACAGGGCCGTAAAACCATATTACAAAAAAAACACTGATTGGACACTTAATATGAAGATAGCTTTAGTTCCGAATTTTTGCCTAATAATAATAATAATAATTCTCACAACATCTCATACGTTGACCTGATTCCGTACTAAGTAGCTTAAGCACTTGTATTACAGATATCAGACAACAGAGGAACACAAATATATACTTAAATACATATATTACACCCAGACACCGAACAAACACAAGTGTTCATCGCACGAATGTTTGTCCAGCGTGGGGATCGAACCCACGACCTTTGGCATAAAAGGCAGGATCACTACCAATTGCGCCATCCGGTCGGTCAGTTACCTCGTCCACAACATCCTTCCTTACGTAGATTATTATCCTTATTCTTTCTTTGTTATTCTATTTTTCACGACAAAATCCTAAGAAATTCAATGTTACCTTTCCCCCTGATCCATGTGATTATATATTCATGAAAACTGCTCTGAAGGCACCTAATTGACAAGGGCCTTTCACGTTAGAATTAATTTTCTTCAAGTTGCCATATTATGGGCGAAATTGCCTTTGATTGTATACAAATATTTTCATTCAAGACCTTTCGCAGCATCTTCGTTCAAATGGGTTTTCTCTGTAGCCTGTCGGTGAATATTTTATTCATTAATATTCCTTAAATGAGATTTCGTTGTTGAAATAAATGTAATAAACGCGCCAAAGAAATTACATCGATCATCTAGTTTCAAACCTTAGATTTAATCAAAATTGGATTTAAGGCTCGGACTTCTGAATGATGGATGATAGCGGGAGAAGTCTCAGCACCCTCAGACCAAAGATACTTTAGATAAGTCTTTGGTTTATGTTAGAGGCGACAAACGAGCAAGCGCGTCAACTGATGGTAAATAATCACCGCCGCCTATGAACATCCGCGAGATCAGATGCATTGCCAGCCTTTTAGGAACGAGTGCGCTCATGTCTTTAAGTTCCCTGGTCATAACCGTCAGGAAACAATGCCGTAGCTAAAGTGTACATGAAAAGCCGCGCGCTGCGTATGATTTGGGATATAATCACACAGCATCAGGACATGGATCTGTTTGCCGACAACATGATGTTTGCTGGCTTCTTTCCATGACACAATTGATAAAATGACATTGTAATTTCAATTTAATTTAATTGATATTTATTTAATTGAATTCAATAAATAATATTGATTTATGATAATGATAATTTTATTTATGCGTATTATTGTCAGTTTAACATAATATAATGATTATAATTGTATTATTATTAATTAATTATATCTCACTAAATTAGGATTTTTTCTGGTTTTTAAAGAAATGTAAGTTTTATTTGTGTTTTTTATTGGTATTTTACAGTATGTTATCAATTCATTCTTATTATAATTTAAACTTTTTTCATTTTGCATCCATTCTGTAAGCTTGAAGTGTACTGAGACAAAAATAAAATAAAGAATACCACAATACAGAGTTCCGCGAGTATTGTACAATACCGGACCGCCATCTGTACAGATGATGAGGATGCAATTGGATGCAACGACAACTTGCGTGTGGTTCGATGCATAGAATTATTTTGTAATAATTCTATGGTTCGATCATGGTTGGATGTAAGAATTCAGGAAGTACCTATTTGGTTTATGAGGCCTGAATATTACTGATTCTCATTTGTTCGATGTTCATGTCTGATTGAGTTTTAATTAGCAAAGGTAAGTAGAACAATTAAATACACTCGGAATGCAACGTTTTAAAGTATTAGTCGCACTACGGTTATTTGACACGTGATGAGAGTCTGAACAAATGATGTTTAGACATTTTCACATAGAAAAAATGCTGTACCACGCCCCCCACTTGTGCCCCCCATTGTTACTGAAGTGCCTTTTTATAGTCATCACACTGTATTTAACAAAGAATTTTTTTTTATTTCTGTTGTTTTTAATTTGAAAGTATTGATTTTGATGACGCCATTAGAATAAAGTATGATTAAATATTACTGAGCCGTGTGGTCCCCGGCAGAGTAGAATAGGCCACCCTCACTCTTACCGAGGTGTCGTAAAAGGCGACTAAGGTAAAGCTGCTGGCATGATCATCAGCACCCAGAGAAGGAAAACTCTGCATTTATATCAAAACCCTCGCCAACCCGTCTGCCAAGCGTGGTGAGTATGGCAATTACCCCTCATGTGATTGAGGGAGGCCCGTGCCCCAGCAGTGGGGACTAAAATGGGCTGATGATGATGAAATATTACTCCAAAAATAAAAGAATCAGTTCTACAAGAGATATTAAGTTTTATTACAGATAAGGGGAATTAATTACATAACCTTAAGGTAGGAATTTCAATGACTAATCGGTTCAAAAACCTTAACATGTAGGGTAAAGTATATATACATGACGTTGGCGTCCTTCTCCGCTGATAAGGACTAATGTGTCTTTTTATCGAACGAGAAATAAATAGGTTTATTAAACGCCAATATCAGTTTTCGCTATTAATATGTACAATGGTCAAGTGGGCGGACCAGGGCTTTGAACTGATATTGCAACTATGTATCAATGTTATGTATTTTATATGTCGTCTTCATGTGCCCGGCTATAATTGGTTTTTAATTAGATATTTTAGAAAAATAAGCCATTGTAAATTTATTTATCTAAGAAATGCATTATGCTTAAAGACGTATAATAAAAATAAAGCAAAATATAATTGGTCAGAGTAATTATTTTAATTAATTTAATTATTTTATTTTTTCTTAAATCTACTTTTTACCAAACAAATATTCGATGTAGGTATACCGACAAAGGTTCTTTACCTCCCGTGCTAGTCCGAGGACTGTGGTACGGCAAGGTAAAGGTAAGTACAACCCTTGCGGATAAAGAATGGGATCAAAAATGGCGGCGCATCTATTCACTTCTCGCTCGCACACATATTTGCGTCTATACTCGCACTCGTGGGGTGTACACTCGCACGAATAATGTTAATGACTGAAGAAATACAAAACATCGGGATTCAAAAGGCCCAGTGTTTCACCGCCAAAAGCTAAATAATTAGAATTACAGTGGAAATAATCAATTAACAATATCAGTACTCGCGAATCTATACTGAATTCTGCTAGTTTCTGCGTAGCGCTAAACTATGTCTAGGCAATTGATTTTGCTCCGTTAACACTACGAAGCATATGTACCTCTTTTTAGTAGCTTTTAGTTCCTCAGCCGCACCAGCCTGACCAATTAGATGACCGGACAAATTGTCGCATCAACCGGACCCATCAATTGGACCGGAACCACTGTGTTACCGGCACCCTTACTGGGTATCACATTGTACGTACATAGTGCAATAAAGACTTATGAATTTCATGGCTAAGTCAAACTCAATAATTTAATATATTTTTCAACCGCTACGCCAGCACACAGCAGCACTCATTTCGGTCCAGACACGACGCAAAATTGTAATTACACAGCTAAATAGTTAAGAATGTAAACACTTAAGTGTTTCGGCTCCGCATTTAATCAACTCAATGTTCGTCACTTCTTAAAACATTCCCAAGCATCACATCTCACTTGCCTGAAATGAATCTTTACTAGGGATGTTTAGTTTCCAAGAAGATCGATATACTGACGATTTTGTAAATAGGAAATCTGCTTGTGTACCACCAATATAAATGAAAATATCTTCTTTAACGCCCGGATTGAAACCACGGCCTTACAGAAAACCGGCGGCGTGAAACAACATTGTGCTGTGTTTAGCTGCGTGAGTGAGGGTACCCGAGGCCCAATCCAGGGGAAAGGGGGGTTTAAAGGTCGGTCAGTCACAAGTTGTAACTGCACTGGTGTCGTGGGTGTCCATGGGCGGAGGCAATTGCTTAACATCAGGTGATCCGTGTACTCGTCTGCCACCTCTCCTATATAATAAAAATAAATATCATTTATCATAAAATAAGTATTAAGTATAAATACAGGGTCTTATTCTTAAATGTTTGTATAACTTTTATTAACTAAAACGGTGTTTCCATTATTTTTTCGATAATTTTGAATGTTTTTTTTTGCTTAAAATGTTAGAAATGCTCTATAGAACCGTATGCGCTAACAAAAGTTTGAACTTTTATTAATAAAGCCCATAACCTTTAAATAAATATTACACCTAGACACTGAACAAGAACCCTTTGGCGTATGACCTAGCAACTACCAAATGCGCTTTGATTTTGGCTTCCTGTCGCAAAACATTTTTACATAATATTTTTGGCGCCAATTTTTATTCCCACCATTTGTGTTACAATTTATCGATATTCTTATAAGTTTTGGTAAATAAGTCCGCGCAACGCTATTCTCAACCCACTTAACAATCAATTAGCGGAATGTGTTCCAAGTGGCGACTTTGAAATTTGGATCTCTGTAAATAGTTACACTTCATTAATGCCTCTCTAAGGGCCTACAAAGAAACCATTGAGTGAATCTTTATCTTAGTTCCTTTCACACGCTTTTTCTTTGATGCAACATGTATGTTCTCATTCGTTACGGGACGGTTTCGGCATAGCCCTCTGCGCCTGCGCCTGGTAATCTGTAAATGGCCTTTTTTGTTGTTTCTTATAGTTACTGGCCACGTATCCATGAATTTATCGAAAATAATAAGTTTTAGATTCATAGTGACTAATTTTAGATATTCTTAACCTACTTTTAAAAAAAGTGGAGGTTCTATGTTCGAATGTAAGTATGTTTTTTATGTAATGTTCACCGATGTCTCCGCCAATTATTGATCGATTTGCAGGATCCCAGAGAAATCGAGGGCAACCCTCAAATTTTATAGGCACATGTAACGTTTTTGTCTTTTTTTTCAAAGCTGCACCGGTATTTACGCCTGAATTGTATTAATTTTGTGGCTCAGCTCATGATAGAAGGTCAACTCTTCAGCGGTTAGGACTTAGAGATAACTCTCTCAATACTGTACATTCAGGCTGTAAATTATTTGGCTGGGGGTGGAGAAAAACGAGACACCAAAAATCATGATTTTTTTTCTAGAATCTATTTATTATTTTAATCAAATTTCGTAGATTTTTTATGTGAGTATTACTAAGCGATTGCCGTTCGTAGACACCCGCAACACCAGTCATAAGTGTGCTAAATAGTTGTTTAAATATTCGCATTGCATTATAACTATTACAATAAATACGGGAATAAACACGCTGTATCGGGCCAATGTCCCTTAAATATTTCTCCCTGCCAACCTTTTCTCCCTAAAGCCTAGACGCTACTGACAGCCCTCTATGCAGGGGATGCTTCAGCGCCGAGGAATCAGTCACACACGTGACCCTGGAGTGGCGATGCGGTGACCAGACAACGCGAAGAAATCCTCGGATGGGCGACGTCACCCCGCGAAGCCTATGAAGCTCCCAGGAAGCTTTTGCGCTTCTGGGCGGAGTTAGGCTTGCTAGATTAGCCAGGACCCAACACAAATAATGGATCAAATGGGAGTCGGAAAAAGGATTCCAATTTACATTACATTACATTTAACACGATGTAAATTTTGTAACGCCCTGTTGGTCTAGTGGTTTAAGTACCGTACCGTGATCTCGGGATCCTGGGTTCGATTTCTGGGTCGAGCAAAAAGTGTGTTTCAAATTTTTCGAACATAGTTCGGGTTTGTGATCACCAATTAGCATTTGGCAAGCGTGGTGATTATGCCTCATCCCATCGTAGTAGAGATGACTTGATTTATATGATGGAGGCATTTGCCCTGCAGTGGGATAGTTATAGGCTGATACTTTTAAGTTTGTAAGTAAATGAATAGGTACTTTACACTTGCAGTTTCGGCTACGTTACAGCAGCCGTGGTCACAAGCGAACCTTTTCTGCTTCTCTCCGAATTGGACCTCCAGTACCCTCACTATCTCGGCGAAACACAGCGCAAGCGCTGATTCACTTCGGCATTCTGTTCTTTGTTAAGGCAGCTAGTTTAGTATCAGCCTTTATACCATCCTACTGTAGGTCAAAGGCCTCTGTCATAGATATCAAGTTATCGCTACTATGATGGGCTTAGGCTTAATCACCACGCTTGCATAATGCGAATTAGTGATCACCAACCTGAACAATGTTCGAAAAATTCGAAATATACTTTTTGCTAGACCCGGGAATCGAACCCAGGACCTCGAGATCACGGCCCGGTACTTAAACTACTAAACTAACATGGCGTTAAGGTAAGGGAGCTAGTATTCCCAGAAAAAAAAATGCTCAATGATTATAATACTGTTAGATAGATAGATATTCTTTATTGCACAAAAAGAAAATACAAGCATGATACAACAACACCAGACAGTACACTAAGGCGGTCTTATCGCTTGTAGCGATTTCTTCCAGACAACCTTTGTTATTATTTCTCACCTTCCAAGTTTAAGTTAATTCAGCGATCAGTCGAAACGAACGCTTTATTTTCATTTGGACTGCGGCTATTGCCGCAGAAAACAGGTTAATTCCCGTTGTTAAGTCTAAGCGCCTATAACCGGAATTTAAGTGAACACTTTACATGCTAAAGCGCAATTATTTTCGGGAACCATAGACATCAAATTTAATAGAGCCGAACTTGTTTAGTTTTACGAGAACATAAAAATGTGTAGAAGAGGAAGAGGTGCAAAAAGACTTGGGGACGAGGTAAATATGATCTGGCGGGAGATGAGGCAGCAAAGACCAATAAATAAAGATTAAAAAGTAAAACCCGACTGCCAAAAAAACACACTCTAAAAAGTACGAAACCGGAAAATTGTCTCTGCTGAAATTATTACGCCGTATTGCCGTGGTCGTATGCCACATTGATTTTATTTTTTAATTAAAATGTATCTGTTTTGCTACAGAGGGTGGTTTTAGTTTTAAACTTTATTTTTATTTAACATATTTTTAGTTATGTAAATAAAATTATATATTTGAAATGTGCTAAAAAGCTCTTTCATTTGATACCCCACACGGTACCGTCAAGCAAAATTTTTTTTTAGTTTCCGTCTCTAAATCATTTCGCCTATAACGATAAGACAATCAATCGCTTCTAACCATACCTCATTTGTTCAAATATGATAACTAGTTTAGAAGTTATGAGGGAACAGCTGAACAACCATACATACATACAGGTCAATATCACTACCCCTTCTTTTTGCTTCTCCGTAGTCGGGTAAAAAGTTTTGTAAGGCCCAGACGCGACATCTTAGTTAGTTGAAGAAGATTATTATTTACACCGTGGGAGGGCTTCGGCATGAATGGGCCGGCGCGACCGATATGATACCACGGCCTCACAGAAAACTGGCGTGAAACAGCACTGTGCTGTGTTTCGCTGCGTGAGTGAGGGACGAGGGTACCGGAGCAGGCCCAATTCGCCCGAAACTGGGGTTTAAAGGTTTTCAGCGCACTTGTGACTACATTTTTAGCCACGGATTTGACTAATATCTCACCTAATGTTCAGAGATGAAGCAGATGAAAGTGGATAATGTCTGGCTAGCGACAGTCTGTTCACTTCTGTTTTGAAAGCTTTGAAATTTTCTATCGATAGGGCTAGCGCGAACTTGTCTAAGTAATGCATGGTATGCGTATCGTAAGCAATTTGTATAAAACTGAAGAGCTCGCTCTATCGTATGTAAGCATAACTATTTTCTCTCCCTCTCTCACTAGGAATTAAAAGGTGAGAAGATTATATATTACGTGGGCGCGCTACGAATTCCTTGAATGTTTGTGTTTAGGTCCTATGTTGTGTGCTACGAGTGCTACACGTGCATGCTCAGTGTTTGCTACGAAGACTTCGTGCTGTTACGTGCTACGATATCGCAGAACCTTATTTATTGCGATATTGCGTGGGCGCGCTACGAATTCCTTGAATGTTTGTGTTTCGGTCCTATGTTGTGTGCTACGAGTGCTACACGTGCATGCTCAGTGTTTGCTACGAAGACTACGTGCTGTTACGTGCTACGATATCGCAGAACCTTATTTATTGAGATATTGCGTGGGCGCGCTACGAATTCCTTGAATGTTTGTGTTTCGGTCCTATGTTGTGTGCTACGAGTGCTACACGTGCATGCTCAGTGTTTGCTACGAAGACTACGTGCTGTTACGTGCTACGATATCGCAGAACCTTATTTATTGAGATATTGCGTGAGCGCGCTACGAATTCCTCCAATGTTTGTGCTAGGTCCTATGTTGTGTCGTAGCACACAGTGCTACGTGCATGCTCAGTGTTTGCTACGTAGGCTGCGTGCTGCGATATCCCACAACCTTAATAATTGAGATACTATCCAAAACGTGCATTTTACTCACAATTTTTCATGTAGCTCAGGCTGTTTGGATAAATCTTCAGAATCGCTCATATTTAAATCCCTATCTAAAAGGACAGTGCTGTATTTCGCTGCGTGAATGAGGGGTGCCGAAGGCCCAATCCGCGGGAAAGGGGGGTTTAAAGGTGGGTTAGGTTAGGGTCCTTGGACGGCGGCAATCGTTTATCATCAAGCAAACCTGCTCGTCTGGCACTTATCACATTAAAAATATCATTAAAACAATATTACTATCATTACCTATGAGAGATCGGCGAAAGGTAGTTTTTCAAGCTGCTTGGACACAGATTCTGTAACGTCACCTAAATTTGCATAGCCGTCACATAAAATGCCCTATTGACATATTAAATATTAGCTATTCTGAAAATTTCTCCGGACAACCTGAGATACATGCCTTTTTACCGACTGAATATGTTCGACTGTGGTTCAAGTCAACCTAATCCTTGCTGATTATTTGAATGTTCTATTACAAGATAGTACCTAATGGGCTATTTTGGCTGGGTTCAATTTCTAAGTTAAGCAAAATCATGTTTTGAATTTTTCGAGCATAGCTCGGGTTTGTGATCACCAATTAGGCAAGCGCGGTGATTAAGCCTAATCCCATCATAGCAGCGATGACTTGATTTCTATGATGGAGACCTTTGCCCTGCAGTGGGACAGTCTATAGGCTGATACTACTAGTACCTATTGGGTACCGACTTTGGGAACACCTTTTCTCGAGTGTACTGTTATAAAATGTTATGTGAAGGTTTTTGAAGGCAATTTGTTTTCGTAGATTTCTTTTCCTAACCGAATGCTAATGTTAGAAATTCACACCTAGAAATGAAAAATCCGGAGGTTCTTGCTCGATTTCCTATTGATATCCACTACCTACCATCGCTCTATTGGCAGAGATATTCTCCCTAGTGTTCCGTACAAATTGAGCAATCTATGTTCAGTAGACGAAGGCATTTCCGTAAATTGGGGACAATTGACATGTTCCCCTTAATTTAGAGTCTGTAGCACGTATTATATGACAGTCAGACAGAAAGATTAGTAGACTTTATTTCGTTTTTTTTTTGTTTGCCGCAGTTGACTTCAATATACTTCGTTGATATTCATCGGTATTTGATCGGATTGTATAAATCTATATGTGTGTTTACACTACGTCATGTGAGAAAAATCTCGTGAGGAAATCTTCCTTCATTTTATACAATAGTTTTATTTCAATTCATTGTATGGGAAACAAACATGATATTGCTTTCAAAAGAATCGTATTATAGTAACATAAATTAATAAATAAATATTTCACAACATCACATCCATACATGGATCTGACTCCGAGATAGGTAGCTCACATTGAGTGGGGGCTTATACTCAAAGGTAGCTCAAGTGCCTGCGTTAGGATATCAGAACCAACAGCGGAATTACAAATATATATAAATTTATCACTTTTTTTTGCAAATACCTACTTATATAATACATAGAAAACACCCAGACCAATACAAACAGACATATTCATGGATACAAATATTTGTACTGTGCGGGGGTCGAACCCGCAGTCCTTGCATCAGAGGCAGCGTTCATTACCACTGATCCAAACGGATCGTCAAAATATATGTTTCACTTGTACACTTGTAAGACTACTACGGCGTAGCAGCTGTAGCACGAGCTACGAAATAGCTTCTAAATCTTGCGATTTTTTATAAAGTTGTGCCAACACACGCTACGAAATACGAGTTTACAAGTCATATGAACTTTAAAAAAAAATGTAACATATTTTGTACGTTTTAAGAAAAATAGTCTCACGGTCGCACTCACGTCACGTCACACGAGACGTCACTTAAACGAATGTTCATTAACTTTAGTATCGGTAGTCTTTAAGCGTATCAAAATAAGTGTCAATATTTTTTCTTAAGTAGCCAACTAAGTTAATCAACGACTCCGAGTGCGGCAAGTATTAGTGTAAGCCCAGAATCGAATCTGAAGACCATGCCACGGAGAGTATTTTAAGCCGTTGATCCTGCGCCCGATCTCTCTCCTTCCCGACATATTGGTCTCCCATCATAATATAATGGCAAGAGGACTGTGTTTCGCCGATCGAGTGTCGGTAGAAGCCCAATCTGTGGGGAAGGAGAGTTTAAAGGTTGGCATCGCACTTGTAACTCCACTAATGTTGCGGGTGTTCAATGGCGCCGGCAATCGCTTACCATCGGGTGATTCGTTTGTTCATCTGCCATCTATAAAAGGGATAGAGAGTTCAGTATCCATGGACAGCGGCAATAGCTTACCATTAAGTGATCCGATTGCTCGACTGCCAACTATTACATACAAAAAGATAATAGAGAGATAGTGCTTGCGCATACACTTATGCACTAAGTCCTGCGTACTTAGCTGATCGTTGAGTTTGACCGCGAATCGTCCAGGAACATAGCAGACTATCGGTAGCCCGCAACTTCGCTCGCTTAGAAACCGGTTTGCCACAAAGTGACCTTATTCGCTCCCCATCCCGCCAACGAACTCCTCTTGAAAAATCCCGTCAATAAAAACATCACTACGGGAAGCGATGGTAGCTCGGGAGTGAAGGTAGCTCTGTGGATAAGAACGGGCCTTGTATACACGAGGTCGTGGACCGAATTCAAGCATGTACCTCTGGATTTTATAAATCAGCGCGCATTTCTACCATTAGCTCAGTGGTGAGGGAAACCGTGTGCTCCCCGGCAGAGTAGAATAGGCCACCCTCACTCTTACCGAGGTGTCGTAAAAGGCGACTAAGGAAAAGCTGCTGGCATGATCATCAGCACCCAGAGAAGGAAAACTCTGCATTTATATCAAAACCCTCGCCAACCCGTCTGCCAAGCGTGGTGAGTATTGCAGTTACCCCTCATGTGATTGAGGGAGGCCCGTGCCCCAGCAGTGGGGACTTAAATGGGCTGACAATGACGATGAGGGAAACCATCATAAGAAAACCTGCACGTTTCGAATTGTTTCTGAATCGTGTAACCATGATTCAGTTGGTCTGGTTCCCCTGTTAAAAGGGTGGCGAAGGTCAGACGGCAGTCGCTTTATTGTACGAAATTCCCCAAAACCTGAAAATGATTTAAGCGTACCCTGGGCTTCAAAGCGATAGTATCGGACGTACCCCGGAATTATACGCGAGGATGAAGAAGAATTTATGGCATAGCAGACAAAATTCTGAGGAGTCGCCTATGTTGGTACGGTCATATCCTTCGAAAACCGGACAGCTACGTGGGAAACAAATGTTTGGCCATGTCACCACAGCCTTGTCTCGGCAGAAAGGGTAGACCTAAAAAGGTGGGGCTTGAAATCGTAAGGGATGACATGCGTGCTAATAAACTGACCACTACGGATGCACAAGATCGCGCGAAGTGGAGGAGTTGAAGTAGGAAAGCGGACCCCGGGCTTCGAAGCGACAGCTTGTGTGTTACGGATATCAGAATCAACAGTGGGATTCCAAATATATACATATAATACTTTTCTTTTGTAAGTACATACTTATATTACATAGCGTACACCCAGACCAATACAAATAAACATGTTCACGCACACAAATGTTTGTACTGTGCGGGGATCGAACCCGCAACCCTTGTATCAGAGGCAGCGTTCACTACCACTGTTCCACTCGGGTCGTCAATGATGATGACAGACACCATTGACTTTTCCATTTATATTATTAGTAAGGGTAGTGATGTTACCGTGGCGCGTCCCCAGACACCGGGCTATGATAAATCACGGATTACCGCCGCGTGAGAGTGTAGCTATCATACTGTATGTAGAGCACCAGTGAGGAAAATGTAATTCGGAGTTTTTGACACCCGTCATCTTTGTGGAACGGTTTAGCTGCAGCGATATTTCCTGGCGGTTTATTGTTTACCCAGTATCTACAGTAAACCCGTTTGGAACAGTGGTAGTGAACGCTGCGTTTGGTCCAAGGGTTGCGTTCGATACCAGCACTGTACAAATATTTATGCGCATGAACATGTCTGTTAGTATTGGTTTGGTGTTCTATGTATTATAAGTATATGTATTTACAAAAAAAAAACAATGTATGCATATATTTGTAATCCCACTGTAAATTCTGATATCCGTAACACAGGTGCTTGAGCTACCTATCTCGCAGTCAGATCAGTGTGTGTGATGTTGTGAGATATTATTATTAAAGATCTCTTCAAACAATTCTCACCGGAATGTGAAATATGTGTTTTCATCCTAGAGGCGACAAACGAGCAAGTGGGTCTCCTGATAGTAAGTAATAAGAGAGATCGCTGATCCTTTGCCGGCCTTTTAGAAAGGAGTACGTTCTTTTCTTGAAGATTGAAGCATAATTCAATATCAATTAAGGAAAGTGAGATTGTAGTAACCTAATGTGAAATTAATATTGAAAAGAACATCGAGAATGAACGGTTTTTACTAAAAAGTTAAATTTATATTTTTTCATTAATATTTTTAATACGATTGCTATTATGATAATTTCTGTCCCTAATTAGTCGATTTCCGATAGCCCTTTAAAAGTATTCATTAAGTTAAAAAAAAACTTTTTTATTATTCACAATAGCTTGGTTTTCTCTTGTACTATGAATTGTTCTGAGTTTATTGTTCTGTGTTAATTTTAAGTGGCCATACAAGTTACTCAGTTCGACGGATGTACTCATTATAATAAGCGAACTTCACTGACTGTCCTACTCGTAATTAGTTGTACACCATTGTAAGAACTTAGAAGGGTGATATTGACTCATATATGTGAATTTTGCCCCATTGCATCTTTAGGCAGCTGAAAGGAAGATTGAAATTGTACGATGCAATAATGCTTTACTTGAAGCTTCAAAATAACTTAAATAATTACTTAAGTAAAAATATTGACACTTACTTCAATACGAATAAAGATTACCTATAATTGAAATAATGAACATAGGCTTAATTTGAAGTCTCTCGGTGCAGCAGTAAGAGTAAGACCAGGGGCACGTTTCTCAGGCCACTCGAACGTTTTCGAACGAATGGTGTGCATAAATGCTATTCTCAGCACCAATAGAACAATTCACGATCGAATTACGAAGTCAAACGTATCATAGACAATATTTTTAACGTTCTATTAAAACTATGGGTACTGCATGCAGGACTTCATTTTTGAAAATGCTGCAGCGACCAAATTTAATATCCATCATAAGAGTTTATTTTCATAAATTTTGATAAAGCTATTAATTTTGCTTAATATATCCAATAATTTATTTGAATATTTTGTGTACTGTGTCGGGTGAAACGGAACGCGCTAAATTCAACGTAAAGTTTTATCTTCGCAAAATTTAAAACTCCATTTTGTTTGTTTGTTTTGGTCAAAAGTTTGAAAAACGTGCAACATAAAAAAATTGCCAGCCCGGAGCAAAAGCTCCGGCTGGTACAACTCGTAGAGGCTGATCCAAATCTCCAGTTGGGAACCTTAGTTTTTATATCAATATTTGTTTGAAAATTGTGGATGACTGGCTCTATGATATTGATTTATTCTAATGCCAGTGCTTTTGTCAGCCGAAAATGCTTCACGAACTCAGTATCACACATGTCCCAAGAGTTCCGCGATGGAAAGCCTCGGCGTCGTGGTGTTGCTGCTGTTGCCATTTGCAACTCTTGAAGATCATTTTTTTTCTAATTGGCTCGGCTCACACACTCGGATAGATTTTCCTATATGTATAATAAATTGAACTTAGATTCGTATTTTTAATAATGTCATATTTGTTGTCAGATAACCTCAAAATGAAGTTTGACAAGTAAATTCGTATACGAACTCCGACTTCTACCGGTCCTTAGCACTCGAAGTGTTCGAACGTAGTTCGAGCGACGTTCATTCGAACTATTTCGATTGTGAAGTTCTGAGAATAGACAAATTAAGTTTCCTTCGAAAAAAAATCGATCTTCGAACTTTTTTCGAATGTGAACTTTGTTCGAGTGGCCTGAGAATTGTGCCACAGACTAGTCGATCGCGCGCGCGACGTGTGCTCGTACTACGCCGTAGCACATTCGTAGCTACGCGCTAAGGAATCGCTACGGAGTCTTGGAGTTGTATTTAAGCTTGAATAGTCGAACCAATGGCATTTTAGGGCGAGAGCCGGCTGCTTACATGGCGAGCTAAACAGGCTACACATGCTCGCTTACAGTCATCTCAGTCTGGTTCGTCACAAATGACAGAGACAAACCTTCGGATGAGACATCATACTATGCCAACGCTTAAGTCAACGAACTCTTTGATACCAATGTTAGCTAGTGTGATTCTACGATCCCCAAACTTGGGTATTTTGGCGCGTTCCCCATTAAAACATATAGCCAGGAAACCAACACACTTGGTTGACAGAACGAACCGAACGAACGAAAATAAATCTCGCTAGCCGTTATTTCATAACACGTACGAAACTAGTCTACTACCATTCTCTTCACTGTTGCATAGGGATGTCAATAACTCGAATTTCCCATTACGTGGTTTGAGTTTCGATGGCACTGCCGAAATATTGTATCTGCATGAATAATAGACTGGGTTCAGTGTTATAAATTGTCAACTGTGCAAGTCCACCTCTGTTAAAATTGCGGCTTCATTCGTATCTACCATGCATTCTGGATTTTGGAGAGTAAAGCTTGATTTAGTAAGTGGATATGACTTTGACAAATTGAAGTAGAAGAATTTTATGTTAAATTACTTTTGAATGAAATGTTGATCACACTCAATGTCCCTAGCTTAGAGTCCCTAAAGCACGCCAATTAAATAAAACCACTTATTTATCACACACAATATATTAGACCACAACTCACTAAAGCAACTGTTTTTAAATAGACAATAGAAGATAGTATCAAAAGTAAAAGAGATATAAAAGACATAGACAATATAAAAAAGGATGGTTGTGGCCGTCGCCAACATGAAATATGATTTGAATTTATTTTTAAATTAATATGTGCGTTTAGTTGTTCCTTCTTTTTTGTTTATGCATATGATATTATTTGTTAAAGTTTGTTTAATCTAGCATGTGTTACAAAAAAAAACATATTGAACAAGGTGAATATTTTTTATTAGTAATAGTTAATAACTCAATTAAAAGATGGTTTTGTTTTTTTAACCTACAAGTACAACAGTATTGGGTCTTCGTCAAACTTAAGCTGGTTGGGCCTTTTTTATTTATTTTTTTATGGGTGGCAGACGAGTAGACGGATCGTCTGATGGTACGCGATTGCCACCGCCCATAGACACCCGCGACACCAGTAGAGTCACTAGTGCGCTGCCAACCGTTAAAGCCCCCTTTCCTCCAGATTAGGCCTCCGGTACCCTCACTCGGGAAGCCGGGATCGGGTGTACCGAGACTGGATCCCCGAATAAGTTTAGCAATTTTTGGCATAGAATTTTAATATAGTTTTATGATTGTTGGTTAGTATGTTTCCACTTTAGGTTCGGTCATCGTGCGTTCCTAGATTTAAAACACTTTTTCTGTAAATAAAGTCATTGTCTGAAAGAATTGAACTGTTTATCGATAATTTCTGATTTTTCGGCAAAACTTGATTACCTTTGATCATCTCAGCGTGTCATTACCGGTAGCGTCCAAACCAACGCTTTTGTATACGCAATTGGTAATGACATTAAATTACAGAGGGAAATATTCTTTACCTTTATAATTCTAAAATGTTTAATTCATCACACGAAACAATGGTAAATCTCACCGAAAAATTATAATTGACGGTAAACTCCACATGCGGTCTGCGACGTGACTCAAATATATACAGTTTTAATATTACCCGCACAGGTGCTGTGTTATTGACGTTTTGAGCAAAAATGCTTTAGAGTATTACCTGGCTTACTGGGATATTGTTATTCTGTGCACATGTGCAGGGACTTAATAAATATTTCGCATTTGTTTTGTAAATAAAAAAGATTACACAAAAGTTTTATTTTAGAAGGACATTTTACAGTCGACGAAGTTTATGTAGTTCGTACTGTATTTTGACTACGGCGGCTAAAAGTAACGATCAGCAAGTTATGCAGTAGGTTCATATAATAGTGTACATGTGTGTCCGCAAACATAGCTTCGGTCCTATATTTACCCTACCTTTATATTTTAATGGAACTCTTGCGTCACATGACTGGAAAGTTTTAGTGGATGGGGTTACCCACGTCAGTGCGAAAGCCGTTACATCGCAGTACAGTTTTCGATGCAACGTAGCATCGCAGTAACAATACGTCGATTAAACAAGGCGTCGCAGTAAAATCGTTCGAAGTAAAGTTTTTCGATGTAACGTTACATCGCAGTAACAAGATATCTATGTACCAAAGCATCGCAGATTCGCGATGTCGATGAAAGGTTTTCGAAGAAACAAAATTCGATGTAACGGCTTTCGCACTGACGTAGGTAACCCTAGTGGATGTCACCGCCTCACTTATCAATTAAAGTCTTTTACCCAAAAATTATCTGTATGGGATCGCCCATAGTGATAAAGCGTCCTTGTTTTCACATAGCTCTCCTGTTTTTTTTTAACTATGTATCTATGTTGAGTGTACAGAACCGATCTGTATGTAGAACATTTGAAAGGCAGCCAAGCAGGAGGCGTCCATTCGTTGAAATGATGACGTTGTGTGTAGGTAATAATAGTATATTTTGATTATCGATATTTTTAATTAATACAAGATTATGCTTACGCACTTTTGTTCCATAAACGGAAAGTTTGGCGTGTTATTACTAATTCATCCTTCCTGCCTTCATTATTCCTTTTATAGCAAATTTAGCACCAAATAAACAACGCCTCTTAACCTTATTAAACCGTAATCTCCCGTTAATGCCCGTAACATTTTCAATTAAAAAATAGCCGCCATTTTGTGCAAGTTTTGCGCGTTCCATAAATACCTTCGACTAGGGATGCGACTTCACTTAAGTGATATCTGAAAAACATGTATTCGAGTGAAAATTGCAAAATAGTTGAGTGCGCTTGGTAAATTCATCGACTCGAGTTTTTTTTATGTGATAGATGGTAGACGAACAGACGTATACTGCAATGCAGGTTTCCATGAGCGGCGGTAATAACTTACAATAGTTATCACGGATTCCGGTAACTATAGCTAATGCCAGAGGTGAACAAATGAGTTGAGTGACTCATTCTACTTCCGTTAAATGTATTCAAGTATTCTTAACTGACTAGACGCAACTGACTCAAATATCTTAACTTCGTTTGTGGATTACTTCGACCTGACAAGATCTGACTTTCAAGAATTAAAATGACTCGTACAATTGAGTGCATTCGAAGTTTACTCAGTTACTAGACTTACAACACTAGCTCTGTTGAAAACTTAGCCCTTCTGACAGGGTTTCGAACTGACTTTCTTCGGTTTTTTAATCAAATTAAATTTAATCTAACTTTGCCCATTTAGTCGCTACCAATAACGACTGTAATAAAGAGAGAGATCGCAGCGAGATGGAAATGCTCTTTTTCCTTTTTTACCTTTTTCCCGGGGGATTAGGAACTCGTTTAATCATCCTTCTTTCAGGAGCTCTGTCCCGTTTCTCAGGGTATGTGCTGACCCAGCAAATGTTAACTTTTAAGGTTCGCTATTTTCGATCAGCTATATCGATCTACATTTTTAAACGGATTCTTAACCATTTACCATCTGATGAGATGAGCCGCATACTCGTCTGCCTACTTTTCGCAATAATAAAAATCTACATTATAATAGGTACTTAAAAAACCCTATGTATTAACTAATGATAGTAAAGACAGCCACATATCAGATTACTATAACATGTCCTCAATTGTGGTAAAAGACATATAATTATTTTAAAAATTACAAATTCAACTGATATTGGACAAAATTTGTTCATTAAGTTGAGGGTCGATAAAAGTACAAACTGTGTGGATAAAGAATGGGATCAGAAATGGCGACGCATCTATTCACTTCTCGCTCGCACACCCACGAGTGCGAGTATAGACACAAAAAGTGTGCGTGCGAGAAGTGAATAGTTGCGCCGCCATTTCTGATCCCATTCTTTATACGCACAGGTTGTAATTTGAAATATTTGTATTAGGTACTATGATGTGTGACTGTCCGGACAAATATTAATTCGTACGTGTCGTCTCCGATCGCGGTGATCAATGTCGGCAGCCGTAACTCCTTTTCTACTTTATTCACCTTGAAATACATTTCCAAGCGTTCCACATATAATCCCCAATTTCCGGAATTCCCGTTAAATTCGCTTATCTTTCCGAAAGCCATTGTGAATAAAGCAATTTAACACTAAATCAACCTCGTTCACCAATAAACTAACTGCGGATCCTCACAAGACACTGCAAATTAAACAAGCACCTGCACAACATGGAACTTTCAGATACCAAAATCTGCAGGTTCTGTCGCGAGGACGAGGAAACGATTATCCACGTCCTCGGCGAGTGCATAGCGCTGCACCGCTGCAGAAGCCGGCACCTGGGAGCACACATGATCTCGGCTGACGAGATCAAGAGCTCCCCCATCAGCTCCATTCTCGGGTTTATCCTGGAACTGGGGCTACGAGGTGCTGTAATAGGTTACGGTGCTGCCATCATCTACTGGTCGCAGTGGCTATGAGACGCAGGGCTCACCCCATTTCTATGAAATAATAATAAAAAGCTAACTGCAGGTTTGGAGTAAGGAAACGCGTCTTGTCTGTTGCTCGTTTATTCAAAGACTCACACACACATAGACAAATATATATATATATATATATATATATATATATATATATATATATATATATATATATATATATATATATATATATATATATATATATATATATACACACACATAGATTTACAATTACCCTACATTATGTTAACAAAAATACTACACATACTTTTTGACGCCGTATCGTAAATTCAGGTTGAATAAATCATTAAACCACCTTATTACAAAACACATTTTTAAGCTATCATCGTACTAAAGGTCATCATCATCATCAGCCTATATTAGTCCCCACTGCTGGGGCACGGGCCTCCCTCAATCATATGAGGGGTAATTGCCATACTCACCACGCTTGGCAGACGGGTTGGCGAGGGTTTTGATATAAATGCAGAGTTTTCTTTCTCTGGGTGCTGATGATCATTCCAGCAGCTTTACCTTAGTCGCCTTTTACGACACCTCGGTAAGAGTGAGGGTGGCCTATTCTACTCTGCCGGGGACCACACGGCGTACTAAAGGTCATGCTATCCCCTTTTATAAGCAATGATAAAGAGGGCTAGAATAAGTTTAGTTCTAGAACATTTCTTAGAGGTTTTGGGATTGTATTTGCCAGTGTCGAAATCGGCATTCCAAACCAGTGGTAGATGTTATTATGTGTACCTATTTGGACATTCATAAGTATTCTGGACCTACATTGAATAAAGATTTTATTTATGTGATAGGTGGCAGACGAGCAGACGGATCACCTGATGTTAAGCGATTGCCGCCGCCCATGGAGTCACAAGTGTGCTGCCAACCTTTAAACCCCCCTTTCCCTGGATTCCTCTGGTACCCACACTCATGCAGCGAAACACAGCACAGTGCTGCTTCACGCTAGTTTTATGTGAAGCCGTGGTAATATAGCGAAGCGTGGCTCTCCCACTTTATCTCCCATAAGTCAATCAAAATTAAAAAATAGATAATTTTATTTATTTTTAGAAACAAAATTATCACTTAAGTAGTAGTAGTAATACCATATACTACCTGTGCGGATGAAGAATGGGATCAGAAATGGCGGCGCATCTATTCACTTCTCGCTCGCACACTATTTGCGTCTATACTCGCACCCCACGAGTGCGAGTATAGACGCAAATAGTGTGCGAGCATTCTTTATCCGCACAGGTTGTAAGTAGTATTAGGTAAATAAATAATTTAAGTTAAGTACCTACTTACAAGTTACAAGTATCCATTAAGAACATTGTTTTTCCCACCATGTACAGTCAACTCCAAAAATATGTATACACTTTAGGACGTTGTCACAATATATAATATAAGAAAGTAAACCTCTACTTTCTTATAGGTAAGTATTGTGACAACGTCCTAAAGTGTATACATATTTTTGGAGTTAACTGTACACCAAAAATGCTTTATTTGTGCTTACTAAAAGAATAACCAAACAAGATTAAATCTCGATCTAGACGTGTGATAATCGTGTTACCGCCATGGCAAGTCTCATTACCGTGCTATTGCGCAGGCGTCGACTCGTTACAGGGTCTTGAGACTTGCGCTCCGAAACGGCTTCGTAACAATATGTCAGTTGCAATCTCCCTCCTTGCATCGATCATTTTTCTTACTACGGAGGGTCGTGGTTGCTAAAAAAATATAAATAACAGATAAAACTACATACACCAAATTAAATGTGGGAGAGCCACGCTTAGGCATGAATGGGCCGGCTGGACCAGAGTGATGATACCACTGCCTCACAGAAGACCGGCGTGAAGCAGCGCCTGCGCTGTGTTTCGCCGTGTGAGTGAGGTTACCGGACGCCCAATAGGGGGAAGGGGAAAAGGTTGGCAACGCACTTGTGACTCCACTGGTGTTGCGGGTGTCCATGGGCGGCGGAATTGCTTACCATCAGGTGATCCGTCTGCTCGTCTGCCATCTCTAATATAAAAAACAAAACACCAGCTTCGTTCATTTCCGGATGCGTGGATGGCTTCGCTTAGATGGATTGTCTTAGAGCGATGGTAGCTCTATTAAGTACGCGCTTACCGTACCGGGGGGCCATGGTTCGAATCCAAGCATGCACTTATAGATTTTTCAAATTAATCTATGTGCATATTTCTACCATTACCTTTGCGGTGAGGGCAAACATCGTCAGTAAACATTCACTTCTCGGATATTTTTTATAAGTTGTATAAACTATCAGGTGGCAAATGAAACGGTTTTGTCAAATTATCACACTTTATTCCGCACAATACACAGTTTTATACAGTCCAGTATACCGATTCATATACTTCGTTACACAAACCGACAGAGTTTCTGCTTATCTGCTGTATCCTCATGAAAAAGTATTCTCAACTAACGCTGCCCACGATTATAAAGCTTTCCTCACCCCTAACGACTAGCCCGCTAAAAATGTAGCGCCCTCACGCAACCAATCAAAATAGACTTCCGGTATGAATATTTTTACTATCTTATTCCTATATTAAATTATTATACATCCATAAATGTAACAAATATTTAACTTAATTATTAAAATAATTTAATTAAATACTACTGTGAATTTCTGATGATAATAATGTTTGTAAAAAATGTAGACTAGGTACTATGCGAATCAATCAACCTTTCGTACTAATGACAACTTCCCGAAATATAAAAACCAAAATAATTACTTTAATATTTGTAAATAACATTCATACGTAATATTTAAATATATTTATACCATTTATATAATATTAACTCGTACAACTCTTCAGTTGTGTATAATATTCTTATATACAATCAACAGGTGGTATCAGTTTGGAAATACACAGTGTGATTTGGATGACGATAGGCTGATTAATTGATTGAAACATGTTGTTTTATATTATTTCCCTAATCTTAGCTGTCATGTCATCTCTTAATAATTTCAGATAAATCTGTAGAAAATCTTTACCTTTGATGCGGTTAGTCAAAAACTGGTGAGCATTTCATGGGTCAAATATAATTTAGGCAAAAAGTTAATGGTTGAAAGTTCTGTTGGTCAAATATTCATTGGCGTATCGTCCTCTTGCAGAAGTGTTCATAGCTGAAACGTTCTTTGGGCGAAACGTTCATGGGCTAAAGATTCAATTGATTAACAGTTCATGATTAATCGTTCTTTGGGCGAAACGTTCATTGATTCTAAATTCTGTTGATTAACAGTTCATGGATCAATCGTTTGTTGTTGAACCGTTTCACAATCCTTACCATCAGGTGAGATTGTGACCAAATGTCTGGCGATTCGAAAAAACAAAAGTTCTCATTACCGTACAAGACGTCCTTGTTTTGAGCGAGAATTTACTTTAAAAAGAACAACAACCCCTTAACTGTAAGCTCCGCGCTAGACGTTAGAGGTAATTGTATTACAGCCGGAGCCGTGTTGCCTGGAAGTTCCCACTGTTGTGCAATTCAGCAGGCGACTCATCTCATTACCTTGAGCGACAATTTGCGCTGAAGAACGCAGCATCTAAATAGTTACCATCTTAAAACGTTTTGTTGAATAATTTAAGAAAAGACATCTAAAAAAGAATTTTCCTTTAGTCTTTTGAAAACATTAGAAGATTTATTAAAAAGATACAATCCCTCAAAACTATACGGCCGTAAAAGCTTAGGCGACTTTTTTGCAGTTTGTTTGCTATGTCTATCACGGACTTTTAGGCTGGCACACATGCGTTGCTCACTTTGTCCACGCGTCGACTGCGTGCACGGCTGCGGCCGGCCTGACGTCACCAGCGGAGTGGGGAGCGGGCGCGGGGAGGCACCCAGCGCTGGCCGACCACACTCCACGATAAAGCGGCTTGCGGACACTCGCATTTGTTAATTTATATATCGGTGTACTCCGCACATCCACCGTAGCATATTCTTCAACGTCTACGCATTACAACTTCATTTTATACCAGTTTAAACATCTTAAGTAATATATTTAGTATAAGCTAACGGCAGTTAGCTAATAGCTTTTAAAGAATATTCTGTTTTCAAGAAGTATCCCATTACTAAAATTTAATGGAAAATTACTTTGCATTCCCGACGTCGCGGCAAACTGTTAGTTTTAATTGTATTACCGCTATGTTTTCCGGCACATATCATTACCGCACCATTAAGTAGAATATTAAAGTCGTAATATAATATGTTTTTGCTAGTGAAAAGAGTTGGTGTTTTAATAAATGTTGATCAAGGCCAGGTTCCACTTCCACGGTCAAGACGGTTATGGATAGGTAGAAATCGTTTGTCTTTCGAGTCTTTTCGCAACACAACATCTCACCACCTGTGTTACGGATTCTTATAATACATCTTAAGTGGTATACGCAAAAATATGGGCTGATCATATCCACTTAACACTCTTGTGGTTAGATCTAGACCAATCACCTAACCTCTAACCTGACGGGCATTACCAGAGAGTGAATATTTAACTGATAGTATGTATATTAATTTTCGATATTATTGTCAATTCAACGGTCTGAGATTAGTAGTTAAAAAATTAGTCAAAATTTATGACAGCAAATATTTTTATTTTTATTTGTGAATAAAAAGTAGCTCCTATCTACAAATCTTACCAGATCATAAAAAAGCTGGGGCGCAAGTTATATCCTTAAATATTTATATCTTCATTAAAGGCAAGTGCTTGGCTCCAAATCTCATTACCATAGCATTTGGCTTCAGATCTCATTACCTACTGAGGCATTCGCGGCACTTCACAGTACCTACTAAGCTATTTGTGTTACATTTATTTCCAGCTTGATTTTGCTGAAAGAAAAGATATTGGATATCGAATTCAAGAACTTTAACAACTTGCTAGACGTTGCAACTGAGTTAGTTATTAACAATATTGAACCCATTTTATTGTTCTATAGGTTCCGAATCCAGTTAGGAAAATCTGATGACACAGCATCAAATTAAAAAATAAATAAGCCGTATGAGAGCTACCCTTTGACAATAATAAACCGGCCACGGCGCTCGCCTGTAAGCTATGACACGCTGAAATACCCAGACCTGCTGTGCTGTGCTGTGTTTCTCTGCGTGAGTAAACCCTCACTTCCCCCGAATTGGGCCTCGGGTACCCACCCGAGGCCCAATTCGGGGAATGTTGGCAGCGCACTTTTGACTCCACTGGTGTCGCGGGTGTCCATGGGCGGCGGCAATCGCTTACCATCGGGTGACCCGTCTGCTCGTCTGTCACCTATCACATAAAAAAAACCTAACACAGATATATGTTTCATCAACAAACTTTTGTGTCAACCAAACAGTGAAGTAAGTGTTTGCAGGTAACCTTTGCGTTTCAACCGAAACGCTGCGCTAAACGAATCTAACGCTTAAATTCTGGTCGCCAGAACTGAGTGTTGTGTGTCGAGAATAGGAGCAAGAAAGTAGTGAGTTAGTGGACAGTGGTACCGCAGGTGCGCGCAGCAGAAGACTGCGAAGGAGGGTAGATTTGTCTGCCAGTAAAAACTTACCCGCAAAAAAATCAGTTACTCCGTCACCAAGGCGCTTGCAACAGTTCTGAAATATAGGAAACTCAAAAATAAGGAACATGGTAGAAATCCCGTAAATAACTATTCTAATGGTCGCTAGAGTTCCGGTTTCCGGAGTCTCTTTTTTAATATCGGACACAAAATAATAATAAAAATATTAATTCTCACAACATCTCATACGTTGACCTGATTCCGCACTAAGTAGCTTAAGCACTTGTGTTACAGATATCAGACAACAGAGGAACACAAATATATACTTAAATACATATATTACACCCAGACACCGAACAAACACAATTATTCATCGCACGAGTGTTTGTCCAGGATGGGGATCGAACCCACGACCTTTGGCGTAAGAGACAGGGTCACTACCAATTGTGCCATCCGGTCAGTCAAATATAAAATGCACTGCTCAAAATATAAATAGCTTATGTATTTACTTTTTTTTTTTAAAGTAACTGCTGAGTTTCTTGCTGGTGTCTTCTTGGCAGAAAACTACATTCCGAACCAGTGGTAAACATGTTGACATTCATAAGTGTTCTGTATGGACCTAAATTGAATAAACAATTTTCATTTTCATTTTACATTTTCACTTTGTCTTAATAACCCTATATCAAAGAGTGTTTATTAACTAAAACTTTCTCCCATATCTTTCTTATCTGTATGACCTCACATCCTGGTTTTATTAATGTTTGACTAACGTAGATATTACTTATCTGAGTAGGTATTAATCCACGTTATCATGTTAAGTATTTCCTAGTCATGCTCCAATCGTTATGTTTTACTACAATTATCTGATCTCATCATATAGTTCTCAGTTGTGTCTAAAGCTGTCGCTTCGAAATCTGGGAGACGGGTTGTGTGAAACTGCATTTGAAAATGGCATAGTGGCAGACGAGAAATCGGATCACCTGATAGTAAGCGATTGCCGCCGCCCATGTACACCCACAACACCAGTGGAGTCACAAGTGCGCTGCCAACCTTTAAACCCCCTTTCCCTCGGATTTGGCAGGCATGGCGCTTAGCACGTTTTTAATTTAATTTAATTGAAAATGTGGCATCATTATCATCATCTCGCCGTGGGAGAGCCATGCTTCGGCATGAATGGGCCGGCTCGTCCCGAGTGATACCACGGCCTCACAGAAAACTGGCTTGAAGCAGCGCTGTGCTGTGATTCGCTGCGTGAGTGAGGTTACCGGAGATCTAATCCGGGGGAAAGGGGGGTTTAAAGGTTGGCAGCGCATTTGTGACTCCACTGGTGTCGCGGGTGTCAATGGGCGGCGGCAATCGCGTTACATCAGGTGATCCGTCTGCTTATCTTAAAAAAATCATCTTAGCGTTTTGTACCTGTTGCGTCCGAAGCTATTCCTGCTTCGACTCCTCCACTCCGCTAGGCCTCGTGCAACCCTAGTGGTCAATTTAAAGTATCAGCCTTTAAACTGTCCCACTGCAGGGCTAAGGCCTCCATCATAGAATTCAAGTCATCTCTACTATGATAGGATGGACTATGATGGATGGAAGGTGGTGTTAAAACTATATTCAATTTTATGAAATATCTGTTTGTTTATTGATTTGATATTGGCAGATTCAAATCTGTGCGGCCTGTGAAAAGTGGTACAATTCGACTTATATCCAATTTGATTTTCTTCTTGCTACTTCATCACAAAAAAATCCTCTTTTTTCCGTCTGATCTGACAGAATAATAGAGGAGTTTCTTGTGATGAAGTAGCAAGAAGAAAATCAAATTCGATATAAGTCGACTTGTACCACATTTCACAGGACGCACAGAAATATGTCTTGGTTATTGATACGCCTTAAAAACAAACTACATCATAAAACGGTCAATCAACTTACGCAATTTCAACGAACCCTTTTATTATTAGGAATATGTTAAGCCGTATGCAAAAAATAAACCCGAACAAAAATATGTCAACCGTTTCAAGAAAGGAAATTGCTTACATCGCGAATGGCCGAGCTCGTTCACTCACTCATTCGCGACGGAATGAGGATGGAATGTCCTGCGCCGGCGACCGAATGGTTTCCTTTTGCCGTTCGTTGAATGGCCCCTAAAATGCCGTGTCGTTAGTATTGCCAGGGTGAATGTAACGTTTTGGATAAAATGGAAACGATGGTCATGGTTTTTGTTTGTGAATGCACAAGATTTATTAAGTTTTGCAGTACTTAGAGTAGATAGATATATACTTTTAATTGCACAAGCATAAGATTGGCTTAAGTATTAAGATATTTAATAAGCTACCACAAAATGTCATTAACCTATCACTGGATAAGTTTAAGTCTCATATTAAAACCTGCCTAATGAAGAAAGGTTACTATACTGTACAAGACTATTTAAATGATAAGGATTCTTGGTAATGGTAATTGATTAATCTTTTGAGTTGTTATTCATAGTAGTCTATTAACTTCCATAATTGTATTTTTTGTTCTCCTATCAATTGAAACTCTGTAACATTATCAATATTTGAAAAGAGTAAGTACTGAGTTTCTTGCTGGTGCCTTCTCAGTAGAAATCGACACTCCGAACCAGCGGTAGATATTATGTACCTATTTTGACATTCATAAGTGTTCTGTGTGGACCTAAATTGAATAAAGATTTTTTTATCTTTATCTTATCTTTTTTACAAAATTTTATAGAACTTAATGCTACAATAGCAATAAAAGGTACAATATAAGAAAATAAGGGTTTCTTACAGAAAAAGTAACATGATAATAATAAATAAAGAGCTATCTATGGCCGCAGTAGGTGGGCGATGATTATGGAAAGAATTTAGAATAAATGAATCTAGATATTGAGCTTTACATGCGATTTATTTATTTATCAATATGTTTATTTATATACTGTATTACACCTGTATAACTCTATACTTTATTCAGGGTGTATCTGTGAACATTTACATCCCTTTAACCACGTGTTCTACTTACCATTATGAACAACATTTATTCTATCACTTTTGGAAAGAATCTTTTATCTTTATCTTTATGGGGAGCCGAAAATTTTTTCGATGAATTTCGAAAAGTCGTTGAACAAAATGTTGTTCAGAATTGGTAGAACACGTGGTGAAAGGAATGTAAATGTTCACAGATACACCCTGTATATAACTTTCTTAGCATGACAAGTTAGCATGACAATAGCATGTGGTAGACACATGAGATGTTTAAAGGTTCGCAGCGCACTGGTGTTGCGGGTGTCCATGGTCGGCGGCAATCGTCACATCGTGAGGAAACCTGCATGTTTCGGATAGTTTCTGAAACGAGTAACCAACACTTAGTTGGTCCGGTTCCCCTGATGGAAGGTTGCGAAGGTCAGACGACAGTCGCTTCATTGTAATTACCAGACTGTCAAAAATCCTGAATCATGGTCCAAGCGTACCCTGGGCTCTAATGCGACAGCTTTGGACGCAACCGGGAACTACACGCTACGTTGAGGAGTGTAGGTGAAAAATTTTCGTGATCTTATCTCTGATACATCATAACTGAAATCAAATTGCAAAATTATCTAATCAACTACAGTCGAGAGCAAACAAATCGACTCAGGACATAATTTTCATATAAACATACTAAATTCAGAGGCATATAAATATGAAAATATCTGTGCTATAATAGATAGATAGATAGATAGATAGATATTCTTTATTGCACAAAAATAAAATACAAGCATGATACAACAGCAACAGACAGTACACTAAGGCGGTCTTATCGCTTGTAGCGATTTCTTCCAGACAACCTTTGGGTAGAGGAAAGAAATATCGTATTCGTAATAAGGGAAGGCAGTGCAAAGTAGTTTAACAAATGAAATTGAGAATGGCAGAAATATACATTATTTTATATATTAATATTATTACATTACATTAATAATAATAAACAATACATACATAACCAATAATATATACATAGATAATTTATAACAAAAATTCAATAAAAATATTCAATAATAATATAATGATAATTTGATTGTAAATTGATTACAAAAGTCTTCAAATTTCAATTAAATTATTTTAACACATTACAGAAACGTGCCGATTTCTTATAAAAAAAGGAAATTATGGTTGATTTTCGCATCCCATAATATTGCAAAAAGGAAGACAAACAACTTGCTCAATTCTAATTTTAAGAAAATCGACATGTTTCTAGAGGCTTGTTAAACGATTAACTAAAAGAACATTTTTAAGATCAATTTATATTAATATTATCACTTTTGCCGTGTGGTCCCCGGCAGAGTAGAATAGGCCACCCTCACTCTTACCGAGGTGTCGTAAAAGGCGACTAAAGTAAAGCTGCTGGCATGATCATCACACAGAGAAGGAAAACTCTGCATTTTTATATCAAAACCCTCGCCAACCCGTCTGCCAAGCGTGGTGAGTATGGCAATTACCCTTCATATGATTGAGGGAGGCGCGTGCCCCAGCAGTGGGGACTTAAATGGGCTGATATATCACTTATATACATTCTTATTTATAAGCCTTAGTTTGTTTGTATGAAAATTAGGTCCTGAGTCGATTTGATTGCTCGCAGGTGTATTTTACACTCAAGTTTGAAGGAAAGTCCTCCATTATCTGGTTGTTGAATCATAAATACGTGGTTAAACTGTGTCAAAAATCTGAATTTGAATGTGAAACGTTTGAGTCCGTTTCTTAAGTTCGTGACTGAAGTTGTCCTACGATGATACAGAGAAATTACTCATTGTTCCCAAATAACTATCTCCTTATTTGATTGTTAGCGTAGAGTAAAACTCAAATTCAGTTTTAATTATTGCTTGTACTATTAAAGTTTCTAGGACCTATTTTTAGCCTGAAACTCAAGTCACCCTAGTTCAGTCAAAATTTTAAATATATGTACTAATATATAAGATTTATCAAGAGTTTATTCGAAATAAGTTATTTTGAAATAAATATTTAATTTATTTTTATTGAAAAATGTACATACTTACTCTTCGATTAATATTTATTAGAATCCTCTACTAATTAAAAGCTTCGTGGTGAGCAACCTTATTCTTTTCATTCGATTTTCAAATATCGAGCTTTGTAACTGGTTTTTATGCAAAATTTTCGTCATTGAATTCTATCCTAGACTCGTTTTGCTGCCAGTATTGACAAAAATTAATACAGATGTTACACAGCTTCAAAAAATGTCCCATGGCCACCCTACAGCGCCTCCAGCGCTTTAAAACGTAACGACATCAGCATTACTCTTGTCCGTCTCTTCATTAAGAAACGAAACGGGCGCAGACGACTCTTAATTTTCGCCCAAAGATTTAAGCCGCTTGCGCCACTTGCTTAAAAATTAACTTATTGTTCTAGCTTTTAGAGTTCTGTTGAAGATTTCGCTTGGGGTAATGGAATTTGGAGCGTTTTAACAATTAGGATTTGAACTTAATTAATGATTATACTCGTTTAAAATTAGGTAGGGTAAGACCCAAAGCATTGTGGAAGATAAATACTGAGGATTATTGGGTGTTAAAAACCCTCAGTGGCGTAATATAGGAGTGAGTCATCTACCATGGTCATAGGTTATTTTTGAACGTGTTTTTTTTAAAATATATTATTGCTCTAGACGAAGATATCTTGCCAATGTCAAGTTAATTAAGGTCATGCCGCTGCCTACCGTGATGGAAGTACTCTTTTCAAACCTCGTTTAAAAAAGGATATGTCATAGCGAGTTCATTCCAGAGTTTGCACGTTTGTATATTTTTGACCAGTTGTTTTATATTGTGCAATAGAAATTTGTACGTATTCTAAAATATATGATAGTGTTGATAAGAGCATCGTGTACAGATATAGATATAGAGCTTTTTTCCATATGAGCTGTTGATAAATTGATAACGTGTTATCAAATGACGCCAGGCGATCGATCGCAATGGCTGGCCCTTTGCATTGCCTTTTTTAATATGATAGGTGACAGACGAGCAGACTTCAAGAGGAGAGCGTACTCTTTTTTTAAAAAAGGCCGGCTACACGTTAGCTATCTCTCTGATTTCACGGATGTTCATAGGCGGCGTTGATTATTTTCCGTCAAGTGACTCGCTTGCTCGTTTGTCGCCTCTAGCGTAAAATAGTAAATTTTTGGTCCTTAACAAGCAGCTTACAGCAATTTTAGGATGAAAACACTAAAATATAAGAAATTATTGCAGACCCTAATACCTAGGGCTAATTTATAAAAAAAAAATGCTAAATGTATTTGGGGAATCATTAGGGGAGAACGCGTATTGGTCACCTGGCAACACTGCGGCGACAAATTATTTCGGAGGCCAAGACTGGCAATGGGTCGCTGAGCCTTCCTAGTAAGTAAGTGTCATATCATCATTTCAGCCAATAAACGTCCATTGCTAGCTATAGGCCTCTCCATATGATTATTTTTACACAGATTGGACCTGTATCGCTCGCATTCAATGGATTTTTTTATGAGAAAGGAAGGCAAACGAGCAAGCGAGTCATCCGAATCACCGCCGCCCATGGACATCAGCCACCAGAGGGAGTGGAGATGCGGTGCCGGTCTTTTAGGAAAGTATAGGCTCGTGCTTAAAGATCTCATTGTCTTACCGGTTCGGAAATACCGCTGCGGGAAGTTGATTACACAATAAGGTGTGTAGCAAAAAATTACGTGTAAACCGCACGGTCGGATTCCCTTCACCAGATCGTCGGACCTTGTGGGGGACCAGCCACGGCTTTGACCTCCTATACGCGGCCTCCACTCGAGGACCTTTCTGCCCTACCTGACGTCTGATCTCCTCGCAATGCGCCGTGCCCATAGTTACTTGAAGCGTTGGGCAAACATTGCAAGTAAATGTAAAGCGGTACAAAGATTGCTATGGGTCATTAGTATGAAGATAATTATTCGTAGTTATATTGACATCGCGATAAGAACGTCGCATTATCATCCAGTCCAATCAAGATAATGTGTTATCATAGAAGTCTTCACTATCATAAGATGTTTAATCAATGACCTAGTGAGTAATGATGACTGTATTTGTTTACAGGTAATGTTCCCGGCGGGGCTGCCATGTTTGGTAAAGCAATTTAATTCGTATATTGTAGGTACTAAAGTCTACGCTTCCAAAGAAGTCCCCACATAGTCGCCACTTCTGTCCCCATCAACTTTCAAATTTGAGATTTATTTCTATAGACACAATCTCCCTTATTACAAATCGCAAACTAAGGATAGTCCCGAGACAAAATTAGTTCCAGCCCCTTTTGACATGAGTTTTAGTACGGCAATAACTTTAGGTCGCGATTTATAAGGAGTAAAACAAATTTGTTCCGTGTTTCGCCGCGGGACAGTCTTTCGTGGCGCGGACTATAGTGCAACGCCCTCGCTTAATTTTGGGACTTAATTTTGCTATTACAAGCTAACCAACAGATGTCGCTGGGTGTTGATAACATCGCGCAAGAATTCCGTCTTTTCGGTTTACGTATAATAAGCCTTATGGTTATCGATAGATTTTATCTCTTTATAAATAGTATTGAATATACTCGTGGATAGGTGATACTCGAAGTTATGTTAAGTTATTATTTCAGTTTGCAACAAAATTACTAACAGAATTTCCAACAATATACTGTGTCACCAGAAAAAAAAATCAGAAATATGAAATTTATAGTAAAATTCAGTGCAATAATTATTTGCTGACAAACAACTGCAAATTGAATCAAAAAAATATTGCACAAGATGTCACGTAATAAATATTTTTCACTATTCCATTATATAGCTGTGTTATTTTAATTTCCTGACTCACGGAATTATCTCATAACAAATGGAACTGTGGAAGATTCTGAGAGTGCCGGCATCTCGTATTATTCATAGATCCTAAATAGCATTACACAATGCCATTTACATAGCATAATGCAGGCGGAACGGGTGCACTATTCAGTGCTTCCGTGGTTCTTGGAGCATGACGTCCTGAGGGATCTACGGGTTGGCCGCAGCGGGGTGAAGATCAGTGAGCTATCTTTATTTTCAGAGGCTCTTGTATTTGTAGAACGGAGCAGCGCTTGACAAGCAACAGTTACCTATTAAAATAAAATTTTCAAACAGCCTTGTATATGCCATCTATTTAATGTTTAAGGTGACGGGTAGGGCACACTAGCGACGCCAATCGATTTTAATTTTTAGCTACTCGGCAAACACTTGATTGAACGCGAATAATTTATTCACGCTAAAAGTGGCCGCTTTTAGCGTGAATAAATAAATTTTTCGCGTACAAAATCGGACCCAACATTTGTGCATGGTTTTTTAATAAATAGTATAAGCGTTTGCCGAGAAATTATAACCCCGAAATTGTTTAAAATATATCCGGTTTAGTAGCTTAAAACTAAAATCGACTGGCGTCGCTACAGTGCCCTACCCATCACCTAAAAGCGTGAATTACAACAAAAAAAATTGTGCCAATTTGGTGGGCTAAAATAATTAATTATTGATATTACTCTTGTAAGGTAATTCATTACCCAATGTTTAAGATATTGATGAACTATTTATTAACAAAAGAAGAAAAGCGTACGAAAACTACAATAACTAAAATCTAAAGTTATTCAAATGAGTTCAAGCATATCACTTCTGCTAATAGTTACTGAGGACACTTCAACATTAAGTCAGGGTCACCTTCTCTAAATGGGTCAGATCAATAGAATTCGTTTTATTCTCTTCTACTGATAATCTTAAAACATAAGTGCTAATAATAATCCCTGATTATGGCATGTTTCATATTAAAAGACCATTAGTAAAAATAGGTTTAGCTGTTTACGAGCCACGAGCCCATTTACCTTTTAGACACATATTTCTTATATAGTTTATTTCATAGTTTTCTCTTCCTTATATCACATCATCTCGGCTATCATCGGCTATCAAAATATCGCTTTATTAGTCCTTGTTTTTTACCCTGTCACATGCATCTACAACAAGTCCATACAATCGGACTTAGATATTTGTAAGTTTTTCTAATTTACGTGTCTCGTAAACGGACGCGGTATCACTACCACGCTTATATACTGTGGCGGCAGTTTGCTTGGCTTCAGTCATTGTGGTGTCCTGTCGCCGCATGCATCTTGAATGAGCCTTGGTAGTCTCACTGAGGTTTTCGCAGGCTTTACTATTTTACGTAGCTCGTAACATAAACGCTGCATCACTGGCCTGGTGCTGGTAGTGACCCAGCTTCATACGCCAAAATTGGGTTGCTCAGGTTTCTGGGTGTAGTATATGTTTTTTTTTAAAGTATCATATTTGTTTCCTCTGTTGTCTGATATCCGTAACAAGTGGTTGAGCTACTTAGTATTGGATCGACTGACTCGATGCCTCGACTGACTGAGGACTGCCTCGGTGGCGCAATGGGTAGTGGGTCGCACTTTAAAGCGACGGTTGCGCTTGGGGTCTCGGGTTCGATCCCCGGGTCGGGCCACAATTTGTACCTGAGTTTTTCTGTTCAGAAATTCTCAGTGTTAGCCCGGAGTCCCATCGGAATATTAGGGCAAGGGAATAGACTGTACTTGTGTTTGCGCCATAATTGAGCACTATAATATATCCTGCGTACGTGGCTGCTCTTTGAGATTGGCCGCCGTAGCCGTAATCGGTTGGAGGATGTACGAGATGTCACTGCAAGGATTTCTTGCTGCGGCGGCCGCAGTTTGTATAGTTTTCGTCAATTTGATGGCCGGCGCATATACCTTCAATCTGGGTATGTATCTTCAATGAGTCTTTACAGTCTAACTCATCTGACAAAGGTTTTGTAGGCTTCTCTGTTTTACGGGGCTCGTTCCGTAAAGTAACAAACAAAACCAAGTGATCCGGCTTCATTCGCCTAAAGTAGGTTGGAATCCCTCTTTGAGTAAATGTGTTTGTTTGGTTTCTGGGTGTAGTATATGATATCCGTAACGCGAGTGGTTGAGCTACATACGGGATCTAGGCAATGTACGCGATGTCACTGCAATAATGATTCCATGTTGCAGTTTGCATGGATTCAGTAAATATTGTGGCCTGTCGGCGCGTGCATCTTCAATGAGTCTTGGCAGTCTCACTGAGGTTTTCGCAGGCTGCGCTGAAAGGTTTCGTTGATCAGTTTTATGTAACTGACATCGTTGAGCTCTCGAATTTTAAAGTGGCAACGGTTGCTGTTATTATATTTGTTGTTTGACTCAACTAGATTTCTGATCATCGGTACTCGCAGTAACATTAAGGATGTCGCTATTATGTAGACTTTGATTGACTGAACGTTAGAGGTTTATGTCGGATTTTGTGCGTGCATACTTTCTTTCTGCAATGCGCTGCTGTTGTTTCCAAAATTAATTTAGTTATTTTAATTTGAATATAAAATAAGCACCAAAGCGCCATCGCGTCAGCTTGGAACGTAACCGGAAACAAAGTTGGTTGTAGATTATCATGATGTTCATTATAATATTAAACCAACTATTCCAGGTTGAGGATACCAAGTACCGAAGCATCATCATTTCTGCCTATAGACGTCTACTGCGGAACATAGGCCTCCCCCACACAGATCGGTCCTGCGCCGCCCGCATCCAATTCCTAACACAATCGAATTCCTAACAAAATATAATTCGACCATTATTTCCTAACTCCATCGATTTATTTCCTCTACACCGATAAAATGGAAACTTTGCAACCGCTGTAAATAACTTGCAGCGTGGAACATTGCCGTTTCTATGGCTCGATAAAACTAGTGTATCCGCCACAAAAGGAACGAAAATGCATAAATCCCTAAAGCTATGTTAGCTGTAGGTATGCTTTAGAGCTGTTCTGCACATGCGGTGCGGTTGCGACGCGGCTGCTCGAGTTGTATTCTACTACACCTTGTGAATTATGTTATAGTAGTTTGTCACACGGCCCGCTCTGATGCGGTCTGGCGCGACACCGCACATACTTCGGACTTTAGACAAGGCGGTAGGTTTAGATAGATTTAGCTTTATATTCTGTAGTTCTCTCAAAGACAAACTGCAGCAGCATCACCGCCATGCTGAAACAGCGAAGATTACGTTGGCTTGGCCACGTACATCGAATGGCTTCAGAGAGACTGCCGCGACAAGTAATGCTCCGCCAGATAGCGGACGCGAAAGAGACCTGTGGGTCGCCCAACTCTGCGTTTTAAGGACTCCTGCCAACGGGACATTATTAGCTTCGGAATCCCGACCGCGGACTGGGAAGAACTAGCTACAATGAGAACTGAATGGCGTTATGACATTAATTGCAGTAACAAGACATGACTAAGAATGGCTGGAGAATATAAAGCAGAAAAAGCTCCGTCGTGTCTTGCCTCTCCCAGCGGATGCAAGGTGGCCTTGCGATCGATGTGGCAAGATATGCCGAGCAGCAATAGGGCTTTACAGCCATCAGCGCCGATGTGGATTACCATCAACCTCCTAGCGCTGCAACAATTATCTTCTAGATGCTGTGGCCAATGAAGAGAGCTTTATATTATGTACTAGAGGCTCTTCCTCACTTCGTTTCAGGGCATGAGTTCCACTTTATACCAATAGATGGCGTTAGGTGTCAATTACATCGTGCAAGCGTTTCGTGTTTTCGGGTTACCTTAAGCGTTGCCGCTGTTCTTCATTAATAGTATCATCATCATCATCATCAGCAACCCACACTCGTCCACTGCTGGACATAGGTCTCCCCTAATGCACGCCACTGCTCCCGATTTTCGGCCGCTGTCATCCAGCCCACACTAGCCGGCCTTCGAATGTCATCATCCCATCTTGTCGCACGCAGGGTGTCCTACACTACGCTTACCGAGTCGCGGTCTCCACTCAAGGACTTTACTCCACTTAAGGAATAGTATAGATTATATATATTCTTAATTGCAAGGAAGATAGATTTGCATCGCCGTTTTTTTTTAGGGTTCCGTAGCCAAAATGGCAAAAACGGAACCCTTATAGTTTCGTCATGTCCGTCTGTCCGTCTGTCCGTCTGTCACAGCCGATTTACTCGGAAACTATAAGTACTACAGTGATGAAATTTGATGGGAATATGTGTTGTATGAACCGCTACAAAAATATGACACTAAATAGTAAAAAAAAGAATTGGGGGTGGGGCCCCCCATACATGTAACTGAGGGATGAAATTTTTTTTTTTCGATGTACATACCCGTGTGGGGTATCAATGGAAAGGTCTTTTAAAATGATATAAAGTTTTCTAAAAAACATTTTTCTTAAAGTGAACGGTTTTTGAGATATCAGCTCTCAAAGTCGTAAAAAGTATGTCCCCCCCCTCTATTTTTATAACTACGGGGTATAAAATTCTAAAAAAAATAGAGGTGATGCATGCTAATTAACTCTTTCAACGATTTTTGGTTTGATCAAAGTATCTCTTATAGTTTTTGAGATAGGTTGATTTAACTGTAATTTTGGACTTTGCTGCTACGGAACCCTTTGTGCGCGAGCCCGACTCGCACTTGGCCGGTTTTTATTGTGACATTTTGAAAACAGAGATAAAATTTTAGACGATCGCGATGTCATTTCGAACATGCGAAAATTGTTCTACTGATCGACATGGCTCGTTATGGGGTGCATACTGTAGATATATATTTTGAACTATTGGCCCGCCATCACTTCGTTTCTGGACATTAGTTCCACCAATAGATTGCGCTAGGTGTCGATTACATCGCGCAAGCGTTTAGTGTTTTCTGGTTACCTATAAGCGCTGCCAACGTCTGTATGATTTACCTTTTATAAATAGTATAGAAAGGTGTATAATAGTGTAGATATATATTGAAGCCATATACGAGCGATGGTGGCTTAGTAATTCAAAACACGCCTTCCATACCGGGGGACCGGGTTCGAATCCGAGTATGCACCTCTAGATTTTTCAAATCTATGTGTATATTTCTACCATTAGCTCGGTGGTGAGGAAGAATATCGTGAGGAAACCTGCACGTTTCGGATAGTTTCTGAAACGTGTAACCATGATTCAGTTGGATTGGTTAAAAAAGGTTGCGAAGATCAGACGGCAGTCGCGTGATTGTAATTACCCGACTCCCGAAATCCAGAATCATGGTCCAAGTGTACCCTGCCTCCAGAGCTGTCGCTCTGGACGCAAATGGGAATTACACGCAAAGATGAAGAAGAATATATATTATAAATAAATAAATATATATAATAATAAATAGTATATATTTCTTTAATATAATGTATGTATGTATATACCATACTCGTATTTATACAAAGTCTTTTTTTTCCTCTCTCTTTTTCTGACTTGCACTGCCTTACCCCTTTTCTTAATTCGCTATACTTTTCCTCTACCCTGAGGTTGTCTGGAAGAGATCGCTATTAGCGATAAGACCGCCTACATTGTTTTAGTATAATAACTTAGGCTAAGATCTGTAAATTTTGTGCAATAAAGTGTATCTATCTATCTAAACAACGGCAGGAGCGCGAAGTGTGTTTTGACCATAGACATGCACCCTAAACAGACTGTGCCTTTTCATAGAAAGCCATACTTGAAAAACCGCGCGAAGGCGTTAGTACTGGGGTGACGTGCTGGGCGACGTTCTTTCTCTATCGCACCCGTATAGAATCTGCGTCAGGGTCGGTTGGATCTCTTTCACATCCTGTGACGTTATTAAAGAAACATTCTAGTTAGCCATGGTTTTTACTCTTAGGGTGAACATCCTCGTAGTTATAAACTAGATACAAAGTTCAGTCTTGTAAAAAATTGGTTTATTTTGAATAATACATAATAATGAATTGAATGTTTAATACTCGTACCTCCATTAAATAAAGTGAATACCTCATTCGAGTATGTTAGTGCTGTGAAAGTTACGTTACCAAGTAATCCAAGATATTAGTTATTTGTAGTCATAACCCAGTGATTGTTTGGATTGATCGGTACACGTATAAAAAAAATGTCGTTAGTTTGGATACAATGATCTTTAATTTTGGTTCTGAAAATAACCAAATACGGTATATGAATATATTTTTTTTATTTTTGCAATCAAAATACCTCTCAATGATAGAAACATCGTTGAAAGAATCACTTGATTCTCATTTAAACTACCTGAGATATCACAACTTTAAAATCACATGATTTTGGGCAAACCCAAAACGCTCCATACAAATGGCTACTTAGATGTGACGTCACACCGAAGTATTTTGTATGCATTTCATTTGAATGTTGTATGGTAGCTATATCAAATGTTTTGTTTATGTCAATGGTTCTATTATAATAATTGGTGCAAATTGTATGGGTTATTCAATGGTATAATTATTTTTTATAATTTTATACTTTTAAAATGGACTTGCCCATGAATCTTTGAATGACCATAAAACCGGCTAGACGTTATATTTTTAACTGAGAATTTTGCCATTGGCACATATTGACCTATATTTTGATAAAATATTTATATTTTGTAAAATCTTGATCTTAGTCATATACCCAATTATCCGATAACCGTACCGAAAGAGAAAGCGAGATACGTTCGGGTATTTTGCATCACAGATGCAAAATTCAAATGGACGTGTTCGTATTTAACTACTGGATACGGTTTTTATTCGCCAAGTTTATACAACTTTACAAAACGGACCGACTATTTTTTTACATCCGGATATATTTCACCCAGCTTTGGCATATTTTCTCTTCAAACCACCATATCCCTCAAAGGCCCGCTATTTCAGAATAGAGAACTTGTATGCATTCGAGCGTTGTAAATAAAATGCACACTGCATTTTACTTACACCGGGCATTGCACTATTCTATGACCCGATAAAACCAGTATTTCTCCCCACAAAAGAGGCGAAAAAGAATCCTGTACAAAGCAATTGGAACCGTGGCGTCTGAAAGGTACACACATTTGTCTTATTGTGAGGGCGTAAGGTTCAATGTCGTTTGTTTTTTGCAGTTCTGTACTACGTAGCAGCTTGCAACTGTTGGGGTAGTTTTTGAAGTCATGTTATTGTGACGGCATAAGGTTCAATTTCGTTTGTTTTTTGAAGTGCTGTACGCTGTATCACGTAGCAGCTTGCGACTCCTGGGGTATATTTTGGAATCAATACTGGCTGCGAATTGAACTTTGGAATGAAAATTTTCTTTTGTTGATTTGGTGCTAGAAGCTCAGATGTTGCAAATTTGCAAGTGCAAATTCTTCTCCGGACTTCGTCAGTCGTGGTTTTCGTAATTACCCGTATATAGGTATATCTCCTCGTGTCTTACCTCTACATCTATGTTAAATTCTTGAAAACATAGTAGTTAAAGATAGTAATTCAAAATGGAAGTAACTCGTGGCAGTCGGTGTCGTATTATCAGTCATATTTTCTTAAATAAAATAAATAACAATTCGTTAATTGTTTTCAAAGACAATACAGATAGGGCATAGACGTAACATGTTATTCTTAAACTAAAACTACTTATAACAAACTTTTGCTAAGGGAAGCAAATGGTAGCAGTTCAGCTAGTGCTGATTTTCAGCCGCTCCTACCCCTCTAAAGTCTAGTGCAAGGGTACAGTTGCGAGGGCTTAAAAAACTAATAAAACAAAGCAATACATTTTTTCCTTTTTTATATATGAGAGGTGGCAGACAAGCAGACGGATCACCTGATGGTAAGCAATTTCGCCGCCCATGGACACCCGCAACACGAGTGGAGTCACAAGTGCGCTGCCAAACTTTTCCCCTTCCTCCCCATTGGGCCTCCGGTAACCTCACTCACATAGCGAAACACAGCGCAGGCGCTGCTTCACGCCGTTTTTCTGTGAGGCAGTGGTATCACTTCGGTCGAGCCGGCCCATTCATGCCTAAGCGTGGCTCTCCCACATTTTAATTCTCCCAAATCTAAATTAACAGAACAACAATAACTTAACTCTTGGAAGTAGCAATTATATAATGAAATACTCTACCGTCTGCCGCCAGTCTTTGCGTCTTAGTAGAATAGTAGTAATATAAATAATAAATATTTCACAACATCACATTCATTGATCTGACTCCGAGATAGGTAGCTCAAACACCTGTGTTACGGATATCAGAACCAACACCGGAAAGCTACTTTTGATGCTGACCGGATGACCGTACAGCCTACACATCAATGTATAAAAATCTGTCGAATTTCTTCAATCGATTCTCAACTTAATTTCAAACCTGTTTCAATATCAATTGAGGAAATTTGTCAGATTGGAGTAACCTGATATGTGGCAATCTGTATCTACTATTCGTTCTTTGATTCTGATACCATTAACTGATGTGCTCAAGCTGCTTACTTTGGGGTCAATGTAATGTATAATGGGGTCAATGTTTATTTCACATGATCTGACTCCGAGAACAAAGGTAGCACACGCACCTGTGTTTATTATTTCGAAACCCTCACACAAAGGTTCTTCAAATCTGTACAGTTTAAGTTATAGACACAGTATGCCTGCTGCCTACATCGCTTGCTAAACCACTCACGCGCAGGGGCGGCTCTAGCCAAAGAAGCGCTCGGGCGCATCAATAACCTGGCGCCTTCTTGTTTCAAAATCATCGTCATCTCATCGTCAGCCCATTTAAGTCCCCACTGCTGGTGCACGGGCCTCCCTCAATCACATGAGGGATAATTGCCATATTCACCACGCTTGGCAGACGGGTTGACGAGGGTTTTGATATAAATGCATAGTTTTCCTTCTCTGGGTGCTGATGATCATGCCAGCAGCTTTACCTTAGTCGCCTTTTACGACACCTCGGTAAGAATGAGGGTGGCTTATTCTACTCTGCCGGGGACCACACGGCTCAAAATTCGCTTGTTTCAAAATGCGCAAACAAAATGGAATACTTACAACATGTTCGACTACCTATGGGCAGGCGCTTCATTGTAATTATCAGACATCCTGAATCCTGTTTCATGGTCAAAGCGTACCCCGGGCTTTGCGGCGACAGCACTGGATACAACTGAGAATCACACGTTAAGATGAGGAGAACGATCAGTACTTGGGCCCGAGCGTTACAGTGAAGGCTCTGTCCATCTTATTACAAAAAACTGCTCTGATACTGGTTTTATCCTAAACTAGCAAGTTCATGATTATTATGGAATAATGTTAGTTCTTAAATTTATATTACAAATCCTCTAATAACCATAGACAACTTAGTACCGCAGGATATTGTCAAAATTGATCGAATCATTCAATCATTCGTTCAGTGACATTTCATTTTAAATAAATAAATATTTCACAACATCACAATATTGATCTGACTCCGAGATAGGTAGCTCATGCACCTGTGTTACGGATATCAGAATCAACAGTAGGATTACAAATATATACTCGTACATATAATACTTTTCTTTATTAACCTTATTTTGTTGTCTGAAGTAAAAATTCTAATGATTGGTTTTTAAGCAACAATAAATTTAATTATTGACCCAAGTAAGGTTTCTAAGTAATATGCATAGGAATTGCTTATATTTTTGGGATTAAATCCTGAAAATAAATTAACTACTTCCTCACAAATAACTTTAGCGTAAAACGGAATGAACTGTCACAGGGATAAGTTGAAATTACACACACAGGGTTATTGAATCGAAATTTGGAGGTTATTATTTTAGTTCTCATTTTAAACTAGGGGTCCGGTGGTTTAACTCTATTATTATAGTTGATATACTAAATAACGTTAAACATAGTTTTGTAATAATGTTTATTCTAGTTCTTCAGTTATACCCAGTATTAATCACACTACTTATTTTAAACCATGTTTTGGAATAAGAGGGTGTATGTCGCGAGGGGCTCTCGGCGCCCTCTAACTTCCGGCGCCCGGGTGCACCGCATCCTCTGCACTATAGGTAAAGACGCCTCTGCTCATGCGCGCGTAGAGGCAGACTAATACTGTGTAGATACACAAAACGGTATACTTACTGCCTGGTGCGTAGGTCAACGAACACTTCGATATCAACGTAAGCAAACGTTTATTTATTTTGTGGAAGAACCCCAAACCTAAAAACACATCGCTCTCATAAGTATCATCGGCCCCGCAATTTTCTTTTAAAAACCCTGAAAGTTCAACCCCGCTCCGTGAATAGTAATTACCATGCTTAACAACCCTTTGATTTCTGAGGCACTGGCTTATTACTTACCTCATAGCTTCTCAAACTTTTAACGGGGCTGGTAGTCTGATTAGCGGGTGCTGGTTTAGTCTGATTATTATTTGTTTTTACCATACCACGGCCTCGCAGGAAAACAGCGTGACGCAGCGTCTGTGTTGTGTTTCGCTGCGTGAACAGGTACCGGAGGCCCAATCCGGGGAAAGGGGTGTGTATAGGTTGGCAGTGCACATGTGACTCCACAGGTGTTTCCAATCGCTTACCATCAGATGAACCGTCTGCTCGTCCGTCCACCTACTTAATAAATCAATTTAATCTTCCGCTGTGCAAAAATAGCACTCGTGTCTCTCTCGTGTTATTAGGACGGCCCAAAGTCCAACAAGGGTTACCCCATGTGTTGGCGTGTGTACGGTGGTGAATCTAACGTTTGACCACCTGAAGAGCAAAAATCGCTTGCAGCTTACACAGTAATTGGTTTGAAATGACACCATTTTGTGAGCTTCAAGATGGAATCCTCATAATTGACGGCCGCACTCAGAGACGTCATTTAAGCTGATATTTATTAACTTTAGTATCGGTAGTCTTTATGCATATCAAAATAAGTGTCAATATTTTTTCTTAAGTAGCCAACTAAGTTAATCAACGACTTTGAGTGTGGCAGTGAAACTTCAATGATAACGAATTTTGACAAGGCTAAAAAAATCCTGAAATAGTCTTGTAAGTAATTGTATTCGTCCAAACTCGTATTCATTGAGATTTCAGATATGAGAATTCCATTAAACACACTTCCATTTTTGTGTCGTGCGTGCATTCCCCGACCGTACATATTAAAATACTTACATAGTAGGTTAGTAATACGACAGGAAACAAAGTTGAAATGCGATCTGTTCAGTTTTAAAGAAAGCCAAACAAGTTTTCAGTCTTTTTATAGTTGAATTCTATAAGAATTTGGTTACAAAAACCACCATATAATCTTGTTATATCAGGCTATAGCTCTATCTATGTGAAAAAGTAAAAAAAAAAACAATATTTGGCACTAATTAGAAATTTTCGCATGTATTTAGTAAATGCATTTATGTATCTATGTATTTCGTAATTAAAAAGGTCAAAAATATATTGAAACTGCAGTTGACTGTCCTACGCATGGTAATTTTTGGTTAAATATTGTCGCGTGGGGGCGCTCTACTTATTATATATTAGCATAACGTTTTGTTAAAGCACATTTAATAAGTAGGTAAGGACCGGCCCCCCGACGCGACAATATTTAAGCAAATATGTTCATACGTGGGACAGTCATCAGTAGTTTTAATTTATTATTGGACTTTTAAATTTTTGTCGGGAATTCATAAATTTTAAATTATTTTATTATTAGTAACTTGGTGGATAAGAACGCGCCTTTCATTTATTTATTTATTAGGAATGCTTACAGCTTACATACGAGAGGGGTCGGGGCTCGAATCCGAGTACCTCTGGATTTTGACGTTCGACTGTACTTCTTGTAGGTACACCTCGAATCGTAAGGCGGAACAATTAGGTTCACACGTCTTTACCCTTCAATGAACAAAAGGTTTATATTTTTCCAAGTTTTATACCATAGGTATTTATTACTATTGTCATAAAGTTCATTTTTCTGTGACATCAGTATCTGTCATCTTAATCAAATATTTTAGGGACATAAGGTTTATCATTTTACCAAGTATTATTTCATAGAATTTTATTACCATTGTCATAAAGACCATTTTTCTGTGACATTCATAGCTGTCATCTTAAGCTATTTTAGACTACATGTAGAGGTTTGAGTTCGAAACTTTGAAAAACGTTGTCTTAGCATCTTCTCCGCCATTCTGGCTTCCGCTGCAGCAATATTACTTTGTGACGGCAAATTAACTGAGATGCCCGAGTGCAGTTTGTGCAACATTGGTTGGCGTCGATATTCCGAGCTCGAGCTTCTTTTGCATAGTTTTATATTATGACGTTTTAGCGATAGTTTTAAAAGAATTTACAATAATTTTCTTTCAGGGCTTCATTCTCTGTTTACATTTTAAAAGTTCTTCTTTTAAAGATGGAGCTTCAAAGATATCTTATTTTTTATGTGACGAGCAGCGGATCGTCTGATGTTAAGGTGAAGGGTATACCCCACTAGCGACGCCAATTGATTTTAATTATTAGCTACTAAACCAGGAGCCCAATTCTCGTGCTCGTGATATTTATTTTCATACGACATATATCACTGAAACATAGTTTTATTGTATGGATTTCATGCGACATCCGCCATGTTTTTTCATATCGGCAATCCCGAGAATTGGGCTCCAGATCTATTTTAAACAACTTTGAGGCTCCAGCCTCTCAGCAAACACCTATGCTATTTATTTAATACTTATAGTTAACTATTTGCACTCGAATTTTGGATTACCGCAAAAAGCGGCCATTTTTGGCGTGAATGAATTTTTCGAGTACAAAAACAGACCCAACATTTGTTTATGGTTATTAAATCAATAATAAAAGTGTTGGCCGAGACACTGGAGTCCCCAAAATTGTCTGAAATTTAATATCAATCAATTGGCGTCGCTAGTGTGACCTACCCGTCGCCTTAAGCGATTGCCGCCGCCCATAGACACCTGCGACACAAGTAGTCACAAGTGCGCTCCTAACCTTTAAACCCCCTTTCCCGAGATTGGGCCTCCGTTACCCTCACTAACGCAGTGAAACACATCACAGTACAGCTTCACCGGTTTTCTGTGAGGCCGTGGTATCACTCCGGTCGAGCCGGTCCATTCATGCCGAACCGTGGCTATCCCACGGACGAGCGGTCTAAGCGTTTAAACCTACCAACAATATCTCAGCATTGACAAAAGTTGTTTGATTGGCATGATTGTACACGCCAAGATGCATTTTCATTTGTTGCATATGTTCTTACAAATTACAACAAATGCAAGTACAGTCAGCGTCAGATCAAGTAACCCCCCTGCAGTGGAAAAATAGGATTTGTGCCCCAGACAATAAGGACGGTCCAAAGGTCAACAAGGGTAACTCAACGTGACGCTGTTGTATGCACCTGAAGTTATTGTGCTAAAAATGACTTGTCAAAGGCTATGATATTTATGCTAGGTTTGAAAGCTTATATATTTTGGAAGCAGACTGTACTTTTAGGTGCCATTAAATATCCGCCATGAAAGAATGGATTTACTACTGGTAAACCGGTGCTTATGGATTTAATACTGTTTGTATCCTCTCTCTGTATGACTGCCTCGGTGGCGCAGTCGTTAGTGGTTCGCACTATAAAGCGACGGCTGCGCAAGAGCTCCCGGGTTCGGTCTCTCAAAATTTGTACCTAATATTTCGTTAAATAATTCTTAGTGGCAGCACGGAGTCTGGAAGTTGGCAGACTTGGGTACAAGTCTGCCAAACTGAAAAATTTAATATAACATTTAAACTAAAAAAACATTTGTGATTTTTCAAGCTTATTTTACGCACGCCATTCATGTAACAATTCTTAACTTTCGGTAGGGCCAAAAATGTGTACTTAAGTTTTCGGTTAGAAATTCTTAGTGTCAGCTCGGAGTCTAGAAGTGGGCGGTCTTGTATCCTCCTCGGAAAGCACGTTAAGCCGTTCGTCCTGCGCCCGATCTCCAGTCATTTTACACCGGTGTCCCATCGAAATATGAGGTACAGGGGTACAGAATGCATATTTGCGTACTCACTTGAGCCCTATACAATATATCCTGTGTGTGTGTACGTAGCTGATCGTTGAGACGAGCCGTAATCGGTTGCAGGATATTATAAAGTGGTGGTCACATTTATACCCCCGTTCCACTAGTTCGAATGTACAATAGACACTTTCATTCCTTCATAATATTTTCTCCTCTCAAAAAGGAGCCTGTCTTCATATTTCCATTGTTAAAGAATCCTGATCCCTTTGTAAAGCAAGTTGTAGAGAATTATGTGTTTGTTCAAACTCTTGACTTCGATGGAGTTGCGAAAGCGTGTTGGCAAAAAGGTTTTCACCCTGAACTCATAAACACATAAAATGCTTTTAGGGGTTCCTAATACAGGAACCCCATAACATGGTATACAGTGAGCAAGCGGGCTATTGCCTGGAAAGGAACGTGTAGTCAGAGTTCATTAAATAGTATACTTGTCTCCTTCCCACTCTGACAAGGATGGGAGAGCCGAAAGGTGGCGACGTCGGCACATCGGGTAGGCGGCAACACCGAATTGAGAATTTTTCGAATTCACCCAAAAAATTTCGACAAAACGATTAAACATAACCCTTGCGGTTAACTTCGGGTGGGTTTAAGATATAAAGATGCTTGTTCAAGATATGCCTAATAAAGTTTTTCAGGTAAGGGTTACCGAGTCTAGGGTAATAGAAGAGAAAAAGAAAAATCTTCAAAGATGTTTGACTGTATAAATAAAGTGACGTTGGAATAAGCTTCTAAAAGCTAAAGGTTAGCTTTTTCACATTTTTCCTGGTTATTAATCTATGGCCTGACGTACGACATCCAATGGTATCAAGACGACAAAGCCATCAGAACTTCCTCATTATTCTAATAAATTATAAAACTGAAATAAATCATACGATACGGAACCACCAGTGCAAAGCGGGGACGAACTTTAAGGTTTTTTGTTACTTAGCTACGCGAATTCCAAGCCAAACTTTTATAAGTAGATTGCGTTCTTTTAAAAACTTCCCTAAGAATCGCTTCACGAGAAGAACCACGCAAATCTTGCGTTTCATAATTTATTTAAAAACAAATAAGGTAATAATGCAGATAGGAAAGTTTGCAGTACGGAGGATTTAATAATCATTGTCAAAAGTTTCGCATAACACCGATGTTCATTTTATAGGGCCACCCGGAAAATAAAACAAATTTAAAAGTTGTTGCTTAAATTAACCTGATATAGGATCGAGAACCATCAATGGATAATACGACAAAAAAAAGTTACCATTTTTATATGCTTTTCGAATAAAGAAAGAAAAAAAATATTACCCGTATTATTTGGTTTTCATTAAATGTGTGTTGTTATTGAATAAAAAAATAATAAAAGATAGATAGAAATGCACGAAGTGACGTAAGTCCTGAGGCTCTACTTAGGTGATGTATTTGCTATACAATAAAAAAGGTGACTCTCTCTGTCATTATTCACTACTGTCATTGTCAGCAATTTTTTTTTCTTGAGTCAACGTGAGCAAAGGCGTCATTAATCAGGGCGTCCGATCAGACCAAATGTCCTACGAAATTATAGTTTCAAAATATTTTAATGTTGAATGAATGAATGATAACTTTATTTGGCACAATACAAAACAAGGAAACATAATTAGAAATATAACCTAGACATAAATAATAAACGAAAAGTAGAACAACATTATCCCTGTATGTGCAAATAGGCTAAGCGTATGCTGACGCAGGCAATGCAGTTGCAGCACAGGGCAGGGCAGTTGAGCTAGACATGCACAAACTAAGTAGAAGATACTACGTATCAGACATGTGCCCCCTCCGCATGCTGCGACGCAACTGACATCCGTACATTACAACAAAAGTGTATAATATGTATATAACACGTCACGACGTTCGCGCGTCGCGCAGAATTCTGTGCCGGCACTACAACGAGACACAGAGCAGGACAGGCACATGCCTCCGTCGCATGTGCCTGCGCCGCTGCGTGCGTAGTTCAATGACGTTCTGCTCTGCGCTGTGTGAACCTGCGTCTCAGCATACGCCTAACCACAGGCGGGCGCTCAGCAATAGTCGGTGCTGATCCAGGAGACCAAGCACGATGCTGTTTTCAGCGACTACCATAACAATATTGCGCATTTGTTCCACTTTTGTAAGTGCTGTGTAAAAAAAAGTTAATGGAGAATATTTTCATTTTGAGAGCAGTTTTGTCCCGATCAAATAACTGGCAGTCCACAAGTGTATGTTTGTCAAGAAACTTTCTGTCTCGCAAGACAAAACCAACAAAACTATGAAATGAACTGTTGCATACGGTAATGCCGGACTATGCGTCCCTTAAACGTTCAAATATATTTTTTTTTTAATTTTTCGCTTTTTCTAATTTTTATTTTACTTGAGTAGAAAATCAGTTCCCGTTTTCAATAGGCTTCACACTCAAGTATATGTATAGTATAATTTATCATTGCCCCATTTTATGTGGGCGGCCATCTTGGATTTGAAAATTCTCATAGTGTATTGTATATTACTCAAACCCTTTTATTTGATACCTATATCGAGGGTGGTTGTCATACCCCCATTGTTAGGTTAAAAAAGAAAGAAAGAGATCCGTCTGATCTTCTGGCACATAAAAAAGCTTCAAACAACTGGTAGCTTCAAACAAAAACGCACTACCACGGGTTCACGTAAAACTATCTCAAGCCTTTTAGCAAAACGACTTCCTTACATAATTACAGCACTGTGAAATATAATTTTCAGAATGAAAAATAGGCACGACTTATCTTGTTACTTACGCCACTGAAAAATATTCCATTTCATAAATTGAGAGCTTTTGGCTTATTCATTCCATTTGCTGAGAGTGAGCTATGATGTGACTTTCTATAATTGGGATTTTGTTGAATCATTCTTTCTATTAAGTTATTTTAGAAATTACTTTGAGAATAAATAATAGTATTGTATGTCTGTCACATAATATAAGGGTTATTAAAATACGAGCGAGATTAAAAAACGAACCTTGGCGAGTGTTCGAGATTTCTAATAGTATTCGCGAGTTTTTTTGTACCAAGTTATGTATCATACACCACCTCATCGTCATCGTCAGCCCATTTAAGTTCCCACTGCTGGGGCACGGGCCTCCCTCAATCACATGAGGGGTAGTTGCCATACTCACCACACTTGGCAGACGGGTTGGCGAGGGTTTTGATATAAATACAGAGTTTTCCTTCTCGGGTGCTGATGATCGTGCCAGCAGCTTTACCTTAATCGCCTTTTACGACACCTCGGTAAGAAAGAGGGTGGCCTATTCTACTCTGCCGGGGGCCATACGGCCCACCACCACCTAGTTCTTGTAAACTCATGTTATATTGTCAAAATAGAAAATAAAAGGTAAGCATTTTAATTTTTGTCAGTATTGTATAAATGATTTACAGTATTAGTTTAATTCATTAATCCTGAAACGAGAAAAATCTTTATTATGAATAGACTTTGCCCAGCCTCAAATAGGTCATGAAATATCTACTAGCTTATTCTTGGGGCGGATTTCAAAGCCTTCAGGGGATCAAATCTCATTCTATAGAGGCTTTTTTTATTTTTACTGTTAATGAAAGAAGATATTCGTAAGACAAGTGCTTTTAAGCTACTTAGTACGGAGTCAGGGAAATGTACGAGATGTTTGTAAGAACTCTCTTTTTTTACACCGTATTCAGAAATAACAAATGCAGAAACTTTTTAATCAAAGAAGAAGAAAACAAACTGGACATACCACTAACCCTTACAGCAAAACAATAAGTACATCAAATATTTGACTCGTTTTTTCTTTTGTACTCGTATTATCCGTCTGCTTGTCTGCCAACTAGTCAAATAGAAAAAAATGTTTTGTACCACATCAGCTGATCCGCCTACTCGTACGTACGCTACCTATCACATAAAAAATATGGAATAAGCTGGTAAGGCCGGGTAATCACCGTCCAGCTGATTCGCGGCGCTCAGCAGAATGGAGCTCACTCAACTTATACACAAAATAAGCCGACAATTTGTTTGCGACATAGCTTAAGGTAGACGTATAGTTAGGGGCTAGTTAAGTATTTTGTGAGCCTTAGTTTAGTGAAATTACGAATTAATTACTATTCCAAAGCTCTGAATTAATAACTCTGAGCTGCCGTTCTATCATTAATGAGGTCTATATTTTTAACTTCTCTTTCAGAAACACAAACTTTTTTCTATAATTTTGCTTTATGAGACATATGTGAGGTGCTGAGTGATTCTTTTGTTATTTCTATAACTTAAGAGCAGTTAGACCACAATACTTTACGTAATCTTGCAGCAAAAAATGAAATATTACGCTCAAATATTCGCTGCATAACTATTAGGGAGCTACCTTACTAATTAGAGATTATCACTCATGGTTTTTGCCCGATTAATCGAATCCTTCTTTTGTGACTTAACGGCTTTCTAGTTAAATGACGTCCGTAGTGATGCGTGAACTGTTCCAGTCGATATAGATACCAGTATTCCCACTCAGCCAGGGCAGAACTCACGATAAAACGTCACAATGGCGTTCTTTTAATCCTTGTTTGAATTCGGGCCGAGCCTGCAAAATGCATACGCAGCGATATTTAGCCTAGTACAGTCATCCACAGAATATACACCGTATTTTTTGAATACCAGAGAAAATTCTCGAGGACATTATACTTACAAATAAAAACGAAAAAAACACTTGTGTTTTTAAGTTTTTGATTTGTAATTCTATGGTCCGAGATTCGTAACACAAATGTACAGGATCAGGTCAATTTATGAGTTGTAAGTACCTTATTTATTTCATTAATAATTATATTCGTAGTTTTGTACATTTTCGGCAAATTCAACAAAAACTTAAATTAGGAATCGGATACTCTGAAAAACTTGACAAATCATTTTCGACAGCCATCTCTTTCCAAAAAAATATTACTTGTAAAATACTTATTCGTTAAAAAATCTTAACAACCGTAATGCATTGTGCGAAGGGTAAGAAGATTTATTGCCATCAAAAAGAGGAATGAGGGTCAATCAATTTTCTTTTTTTACAAAATTTGAGCAAAACGGTAAGGAAAATAATGTAAAAGAAGTTAAAGAATTTTATTTTATATTATGTTTAATCTAAGAACAATGAATTCTACTTAAAAAAATATATTTGAAGTTAGCGTTCCACAAATCAATAAATATTCCAACCGTTCAATCATTTCTTTCAGGTTATCTTCATGAACTCATAGTCTACATACCCTACTTTTTTCCTCCAAAAATACACTGACATTTAACCATTGTAAGCTTACTCGACGTGTTGAATTCCAACATAGCATGTGTTGTTTTTTATAAAAATGATTTTTGTTTCAAGCAATGTACTCTTAATAATAAAAGCACTTCTAAGCCACACAATTATGATACAAAAAACGCAATGTTTCAAAAACACCGCTATTCCACTATTCTCTTTGACTGTACCCTCGCTTTTGTTCAACTCTGAGCCCTACTGCTATTGCAATAAGAATGCATGAGTAGAGTAGCCGTTTGTATTGCAGTTCCTCGCAAACAATAGATAAGAGGGCCGAGCGGAGTGGATGCTCGGGTTCAAGTGGGGAGGGGGGATGTTGCCATTCATCATCCCTCCACGATGGCTCAGCAGTAGTGTTGCCTGATATTTCGATTTTCAGAGGAACTCACAGCGAAGAGCTTAAAGGATTTTCAAGTTTGGGTCCTCCCCAAAGCGTAAAGAGTCGTACAGCGAAGGAGTTTTTATTCGTCTGCAACAAACAAGACGAGTTTGTCTTGAACATAAGAGGTCAAACATTTGATCTTTTTTTATAATAAAGAGTTCGACCAATAAACGTTCGATAGACCTTTGATAGCTTAAATAGTTTTATAGAGGAAACAAAAAATGTTCATTGTACAATACGACAAAAAAATATATCACCATCTTTTGACACTTTTCGAATAAAGAAAGAAAAAAAGATGACCCTCATTATTTAGTTTCATTAAATGTCCGTGTGTCGCAGATGTCCATGGGCGGCGGTAATTCACTTACCATCATGTGAGCCGTCTGCTCGTTTGTCTGCTATAATGTAAAAAAAATGACTGTTTTATTGAAATTGAAATTGGCGTAGCCCAGAGGCTCTCAACGTATCGTGATGTCGGTGATATAATATACAATAAAAAAAGTTTACGAGACTGGTCATCTTATTATCTGACGTTTGATTTCTTGGATTACCTACCTTATTTTTTAAAATCAACGTGAGCAAAAGCGTTATTAATTTGTCATGCCGAGTGATGACGTCACAGGAGGATTTTCACATTTTATTTTTTCTCCTTAAATATCTTTTTAAAAATATATTTTTGTCGTATTGTCCATTTACGACAAAAGAATGAAAACTGCTTTATAACACCGTTTTAGTTAACAAACATTCATGAAGCCAAACCAAATTGTATATAATCACTTGTGTGTTTTTGTCAGTTTAGATTATTATAAGGTAGGTATGCCCAGTGCACACGGCGTTTTTTTACGAACGCGCGCTTCCGATGCTGCTGGAGCCCAATTCTCGTATAGTGGTATTTATCAAAAATCGATATGTATATCCCAAAAATATGATCGAGAATTATATTCCAGATAACAAAAGGATTAAAACGCCGTGTGCGTAGGCTCTAAGGGAACGATTTCTTCTATAAAAACTTTTCACAAAAATAACCCGAATTTCCAAAAAATGTTTCGCCTCCCTGAAAGATCACATCATTTGTTAAAGGTTATTTGTATGCCCTGGCATTTATTAGTTTTTGTTCTACATTACTTGAATAAGTTTTTGTCGGCGAAATTTCGAACCCAACTCATCAAAAACTCGTGGTGTGTATTTTTTGCTATCCCAGGGGAAATATGGCGATTACCTTATCACATAGGAAGCAAAGTCTGTGTGTGATTCTAATATACACCGTGTTAACGTTACTTTGAAATGAGACACACGTATTTTGCACTTAGACTATTTTTAATGAATATTCCACATAATAACAGTAATTTAATCTCGGTTAACACTTATACACTGTAATACTACGCTATGTAAAGTGGCGGACACATCAACCTATACAAAACTGACAAATTTCTTCATTCGATTATAAACCTTATTTTGTTACACATTGAGTTCGAAATCGATTGAGGTAATTTGACAGTTTTGTATAGCTTGACCTGTCCGCCACTGTACAAGAAAATACTCGTTTCGAACGATGCGAAAATACTCGTTTCGAACGATGCAGCGATGTTGCTCGTAGCACGACAGTAACACAAAGTGCGTCACTGTCAAAATCATCCGACTAACTCGATGCCGCCCCACCATTGCTTGCCCCCAACTTTAGGCGGGAACCAATGGTGAAGCGACCGGATATAGTAACTTTTTAACAACTTAATAATCAATTGCACTACTTTAATTGCTTTAAATATTTAAGTTTTATTTGGATACATTTTTTAGCTTTTAAATTAATACATGAAAATAATCAAATACTGAATTTTAAATTGACGGCGATAACATCCGTGATTTTTTAATTGTTTATCGAGGACATTGTACTAATGAAAAAAAAAACATTTTTACCCAAGGAACATAAGGTCTAATAATATCAAAAAAGAAAAAAATCGCCTTCTGTTATAAAATGCACTAATCAGACAATCAGGGAAGGAGACCTTTGCTTGACAAATTCACTACGCTTGTGACTGGTCGTACAGCCACAAGTAAAGTAAAGTATACAAAACTGCCAAATTTCTTCATATGATTCTCACCTTAATGTCAAACACGTTCGTTTCACTATCTAATCTTGACAGATAGTAACCCGATGTGTGGCGGTCTATACAAGCCAATTCTCGCAAGCAAGTCACCTTACCTAACCAAAACTCTCAATTGCCTATTGCTCCACAGCTGAAAGAAGGCCTTGCCTAAAGAGGGGCAACCAATCCTTGTCCTGCGTAGTCTACATCCATCTTACGAGTACACAAACGGTCTTTTTGAAAAAATTAGATCCAGAACGCTAGCTCAATACTCACTACTTAATTTGCAATTCACAGCTGCCCACATCGCGAGATAAACAGGCTACGTAGCGAGTTGTCGCACTGGCGGATCGCGAGCATTTTCAAAGCGCAGTTATTTTAACAGATTACAGAAACGTGCCGATTTATTAAAAAAAAAAGGAAATTATGGTTGAAAATTAGATCCTGAGTCGATGTGGTTGCTCGCGAGTGTACGTTTTCCCACGTGGCGATCATTCTACTCTTACACGTGGCCTTAAAATAAAGGTTATGCAAATTTATTAATACCCTTGTATCAACATTTTAGTTGATACAAAATATGTTCATGAAATTGGATTTAGCAACACTATCATTCCTAAACGAACTGAAAAATTCCCCTATTCTTTCAGGATATTTTGCGGCGGCGTTCCGCAATACCCGCCATTAGTCTAAGGATTTTCACGAAATTTCACCTAGTAGTGGAGACGCGAAAATTTTAAGTTTACGGATATAATCCTTTGAGGGACCGGTTCTCAAAGTGGGGTTGTTGATCCACGCATAGAGACTGGACGATGTTCTTTCTTAAATCTATAACTTCGTAAATCTTCAATTTATACCTTATCTATAAAAATATTTCAACATATATATGTATTAAAATGTAAATTATACGTAAGTACTTATAAATAGTTTCATATTACTTAAATACATGAAGATTTATAAAGAAAAGAAGAACAGCACTGAATTTTTTGATTGATTGATATACATAATAATAATAATAATTTCTCACAACATCTCATAGGTTGACCTGATTCCGTACTAAGTAGTTTAAGCACTTGTGTTACAGATATCAGACAACAGAGGAACACAAATTTAAATACATATATTACACCCAGACACTGAATAAACACAAGTGTTCATCGCACGATTGTTTGTCCAGGGTGGGGACCTAAGGACCGCCGACCTTTGGCGTATAAGTACTGTCATGCTTTTGTGTATACTACTTTTATATTATATGTACTTATATAAGTGATGTTCACCGATGATGATTGGCAATGATGACGTCGTTAGAGTATGGTGCTATAGACGTATCTCTAATGGTTTACAAAACGTTTTATTCTTTAAGAAACGAGCCTATATTTTCCTAAACTGGCGGCACAACGCATTTGCATTTCTTCTGTTGTAGCGAAGGTGAAGGATAAGAGGCCAAGAGTAAGGAGTCCCAGACCAGAGAAAAATGGATATACCAGGTATCTGAAAGCGTAGAAATATCATAGAGCGTTGCGCTCCATCCCGCACGAAGTGGAAGGAAGTACCACGCAGACTTCATGAAAATCATGA